>CM020619.1:23412446-23627298 GCA_009829735.1 Pyropia yezoensis | reverse complement strand
TCCCTGAACCAGTACAGACGCAAATTGCGGTCCATTGTCCGATAGTGTACTATCCGGAATGCCATACGCGGCAACCCAGTGATCTAGGAAGGCTGACACGACCGACATGGCCGTGATCTCTGCCAGTGGGATCGCTCGCGTAAGTTTCGTGAATCACAGATGACCAGGAGGTACTGGTTGCCCTCCTCGGTCACTGGCAGTGGCCCAAGGATGTCCATCGCCAACGCGGCGAAGGGCTCCTTGGCCGGGAACAATAGCATAGCCGTAGTAGGCCGCCGTTCCATCAGACGGTTCTGTGCACAACTTGTGCAGGCAGCCACCCAACTGTAGATGTCCACCACCATGGACGGCCAGTAGTACCTGGTCCTCAGGGTCTGGTACAGTTTACTAGACCCCAGGTGTCCACCCGGTGGAGCGTTGTGCTCCCTCTCAAGGATACTGTCCTTGAGGGATGCGGGGACGACAAGTTGTTCGGTCCCCTGGAATACCCCCCTCCTCATGAGGAGGCCATCGTCTCCCAGAAAGAACCGCGTCTCCGCCACTGTATCCAGTGTATCCCTCTGCGACTTGCAGAAGGGATCCTCGGCCTGGGCCTTCACCACCTCGTCCAGGGACAGGGGCAAGTACTTCTTGTTCCCTGGCGCCTCGGGGTTCAACGCCTGACCCGAGCGCGTGACTACCCCCACGATGGGGATGTCCTCATCGACTGGGGTGGTGTCCAGTCCCTCGGTAGGTACCCGAGAGAGGCCGTCGGCAAGGGCATGTTGCCTGCCAGGTCGGTACTCAATATCAAAGTTGAAGGGTGCAAGTCGCACCCTCCACCGGTTGAGACGAGTGTTCGTACAGTCCGTCTTGAAGATGAACTGCAACGCGCGGTGGTCACAGCGGATGAGGAACTTCTCACCCTCTAGGTAGTGACGAAGTGACGTCACCGCCCACACCACTGCGAGTCCTTCCAACTCGGTGACTCCGTAGTTCTTCTCGGCCGAGTTTAGCCCCTTGCTGAAGTATCCCACCGGCAAGTACTCCTTGTCCGGCTGCTGCTGAAGCAACACACAACCAAGTTGGTCGTAGCTAGCGTCCACATCCAGGATGTAGTGGCCTCCCAACCTGGGAATAGCCAGGATAGGGGGCTTCAGCAGAAGGTCCCGAAGAGTCTCAAAGGATTCCTGCTCCACCCGACTTGGGGGAGGCTGGTTCTTCGGTAGCGTTGAGCTTACTAACTCATTCAACGGCTTCGCCACCTTGGCGAAGCCCTTGGTGAAACGTCGGTACACGTTACACATCCCGAGGAAGCTCCTCATCTGGGTCTGGGTCCGGGGGTACTGAGCCTTACGGATGGCCCTCAAGTTTTTCTCGTTGACACTGAGACGCCCCGGACGGACAACATGTCCCAAGTATTCCACCTCTTGAGTGAAGAGGTGGCACTTACTCGCCTTCAGTGACACACCGGCGTCAGCAAGTAGCTTGAACACCTGGCCAAGATGGCCAATGTGTTCTTCCGGACTTCGGGAGAACACAATGATATCGTCTAGGTACACGAGACAGATCTGCCACCGTACTCCGGCCAGAATCATGTCCATGCGCTGGAAAGTTGCCGGCGCGTTACACAGGCCAAACGGTAGACGCTTGCACTGGTAGGTACCACAGTGACAGGTAAAGGTAGTTTTATGCCTGTCCTCCGGGGCAATGGGAATTTGCCAGTACCCCGCGTTACAGTCCAGGGTAGAGAACACGTTTGCCTCCCCCAGAGAGTCCAGACAGTCGTCCATCCTAGGTAGGGGATAACTGTCCTTCACCGTGCTCTCGTTGAGCTTACGGTAGTCGATACAGAACCGGGGGGTCCCATCAACTTTGGGGACGATAACCACCGGACTCGCCCACTCGGCGTTGCTGGCCTCGATCACATCGAGGGCCTCCATGCGAGCAACTTGCTCCTTAACGAGGGCCCTTGAACGGGGTCCTCCCCTATACGGTTGTTGGCGTATAGGGGGTGCACCGGGTTTCAACGCGATCCGGTGTTGGGTAGCTCTCATGAGTCCCAATTGACCATCCCACAACTTGTGATATTGGTCCAAGAGGCGTTCAACTTGAACCCTCAACCTGGGTGGAACACCCTCCATGTTCACATGGGGCCGAGGAGAGGCGGCCGACTTGGCTTGATGCTTCTCCTTTTCGGACTTCGGGTCGCTACTTGCGCCCGCGTTGAGGGTGACCGCTACTACGGGTCCCTCGTCTTGGTCGATATAGCCGAACTTGGCCCCCGACTTGAAGAACTTGGGCGACGAGCTCAGGTTCATCACCTGGATCCTCCACGGGACTCCGGCTTTGGAGTCCATCGTGCCAAGGGCAACATGCACTTGGTGCTTGCGAGCAAGACGGGGGTTAGGGTGCACCAACCCGTTCCCCGCATAATCAGTTACAACATCCACGTGCGCCACCGAGTTGGGGGGCAACATGACTTTACGGGCTAAACGCAGGGTAGCAGTAAACCCTTCCCTCACAGAACAAACAGGCTTCGACTGTGAGACTGTCACAGGAGCCACAGACTTTCCCTTACCAAGGATGGGGATAGTCTCCCCATTCATCAACATGACTCAGTACTCAGGGCCACAAATCAAAGGCACATGTGTTACGACATAAGGGGTACCCAGAAGCAGGGGTACCGATATACTCTCAACTACACCATAGGTCACGTCGACCTCATGGGTCCCCAACCGAGTTGGTAGGGTCACGGCACCAACGATGGGAAGTACCCCACCATTGATATCAATCAGGTGGTCAGCTTTAGACTTCCAGCATTGGAGCCTCATCTCCTTTGGTAATAGCGACTTGCGTATCAAGAAGGCTCCTGACCCGGTATCAAGTACGATACGGGCACAACAGGCGCGGCCGGGGGCAAGTTGCACCCGTCCAGCCACCTGGAAGTTCTCACCCGTCAGCACCGCGATGACCCGACGTGGGTTTACGTTCTTGGGGAGTCCTACCCGAGGTGGGCGGACCCCCTTAGGTCGCCGCAGTATCCGACACGGTTGATTCGTCCTTTTGGCCCACTTGGCCGAGGCGACCGTTGTGAGCTTCGGACGACCAGCTCCAACGGTCATTCGTTTCCCGCCGACTTGGCGTCCGAATCTGAGGGCGAAGGGGAAGACGACGAGTCCGAGGACGACGTGTTCGCCCCCTCCGCCGAGGGTGTGGCGACCGCCACTACCGGTCGAGACCCACCCTCGCGGCGTGAACGTACTTCGTTCGTAGCCGACCTCTTACTCGCATTCCTAACAAGTTGTTGGATGCGTTTACTCAACTTGGGGCAATCATATGCCCAGTGTCCATCGGAGTTGCAGTTCCAACACCGATGGTCAGCTCCCGGAGGGGTCTTCCCAACTGGGGAAGACGAAGAGATACCTTGGGAAGTTCCCACGGCAGCTACCACCCTCTCCTTGCGGATTCGGCGCGCCTCTCTCAACTCTCTGGCCTGGCGCGCCTCCTCCCGTTCCTTGGCCAACTCGGCCTGACGCTCCTGGCGTTGTTCCTCCCGCATCTTGCGGTAGGCCTCGCCTCTGCGGTAGGCGAACCTTGCCAACTCGGCCAGGGTCGCCCGGGCAGTGTTATGCTCCCGGGTCTCCATCCGGACTGACCAATGGAGTCCCTCCACAAACCGACTCTTCACCACAGCTTGTGGATGAAGAAACCCACAAAGATTGTTGAGCTTACGAACGCGCTCCGCAAAGGACAACTCGTCCTTCGCCTCTTCCTGATGGGCTTGCGTGAACTCCTCGACTTGGGAAGCCAACGCCGCTTCATCAACCATGGCCCGCAACAACCAGTTGACGAGCTCCAAATAGGACGTCACCTCCCCAGCGCCTCCACTTGAGGAGCTGGGCATGACGGACATAAGTTCTGTCCGCAGGTCTCCCTTCGTAAACTCCTGTAGCATGTAAAAAGCCATGCCTTCACTTATGGCATTGTCGTCACAGGCTTTTGTGAAGCGACGTAGGAACTCAAAGACACGGAGGGGGGGAGTTCCATCCCACTCCGCTTTGTGCCCAAAAGAGTGAAGTGCATTCTTTTTGGCACGGCCCATGGCTCGGGCCTGGTCAGGACCATACGCCACCGACTTGTTGTGGAGGGCGTAGGTCTCACAGTCAAAGATCCTCTGGTAGACCGGGTTGGCTACCTGGATCTTGGGCGGCACCTCACGTTGAGGGAACAGCCGCTGTGGCACTGGGGTAAGTTCACCCTCAGTACCTGTAGTCCGGCGCGGCGCGCTTGGTGTAGCCGCCGGTGTTGTCGGGGGGAACTCCCCCATGAAGGGCGTACGCCCCACCGAGTATGGTGTGGCTCCCTCGTAGGGAGTCACAGGGGTCGCCCCCTGTTCGGGGCGACCCGAGATAGGCGTCAGGGGGGACACCCCCTGCGCCTGCGGGCTCGAAAGCCCCAATCCGGTCTGGACATTAAGGCCATCTGGCAAACTCGCCACAATCTGATTCAGAATAGTATTCGTCATCGTGACCACCAGGTCCGGCAAAGTCTGCCGCAACACATTGGTCGCCTCCCGACGGACAGTTTCCGCGAGGAGTGGATTGACGACTCCAGTTGAGTCTCGGTCCGCCTCCGGGAGTCCACCTGAGGGGTAACCACGTTCCTCAGGGGTCTCAACCGGGGGCGTGGGCGCAAGCCCATCGCCGACCAACGGAGGTCCGCCGTCCTCCGAAAGCCTAGTTGGCGACGGCTCCATGCCAAAGTTGGCTCCAACCCGAGTGGAACCCGCGGGGACAGTCCTCACCCCTTGGGACGTTCCCGTTGAGTATACCACGCGGTGGCCAGACTTCGGCCCACCCACATCAGAAGTGTCACCCGAGTGAACTCCCGACTGAGTCGGGGTGGCCTGTTGCCCGCCCGCACTTCCAGTCCTGCTGGCTTGAGGGACCTCCAGTCCCTCTGCGACCCCAGGTAAGCCCACCTGTGTCTCACCAGTATTCAAAGGCACTGAAGTACGTGCGTCACCCGTGTACTCCCCGGACGACGGGGGGTCCGAGCTAGCCATGTTGGCTAACGATCCGTATGACACGGTCCAAGTCCACCGTTCCTCTGAGACAGAGGGCCCCCTACACCCGGGTGCACCCGGAGGTAAAGTTTACCTCTGTCCCCTGCTGCTCCACCAAATGTGGCAAAAACCACTCGCACACACGGCACCCAAGTTGGGGCGGTGTGCAAGGGCTGCCTCCCGTGTCGGGGGAACCGGAAGAAGTGCAAGTCGCACACACTCTGTCCCTGTTGTGGGGCAAACCCCCCACCAACAAACAAGAAGATGGTGTGTGGTCCAACAGTTTCTTGGTCGGGACGGGGACGCAGGGCCAAGCCCCGCTGTCCCTCCCCTTATCCCCCCAGGGTCCACTCAGAATCTCGCCACTCAGAATCTCCCACCCCAGCACCTGCCCACTGGGCCACACGAAAATTCAAGACGATAAATGCAGAAAACCCTCAATTCCAAGTTGGATTTACTACTAAGCTAACTATCCCAAACTTAGGGAATATGGACCCAAATGCAGGGGGAGGAACGGATCAGGCTAGTGGCCTGCCGCCCCTTGCATGGCACGTGTTGCCCCCCTACGTGGGGGTCAATACTGCCACAGTTAACTTCATGACCGGAGAAGCGGAACAGCGGTTTGCAATGGTTCTACCAGACTCTGCCGGACACATTGTCGGGCGTACCGTTGGGAGTTATCCGGAGGCGGTCAACTGGCTCCTGTCCAACTACGCTGACGCGGACTCCATGCGTAAAGCAGTCGGCAGGCTGAACAGGGCAACCATGCTCGGAGACCAAGGTTCAAGTAACGACCCGGATTGCAGGTCAATGCCTGATCTACGGACGTAAGGAGCTTCTGGCGAAACACCGGTTACACTTGGCCCACGGACATCACAAGAAGGTAAAAAGGCACACCCCGTTCTCGGTGCTAATCGTCAACGTGAGCCGGAAGCCAATAAACCTCGCCAAGGGCACCCGAGTTGGTACAGCAGAGCCTTACCGGGGGTCCGCCCGTGCTATGAGCAAGGAAGACCTCTTGAACCTGCAACAAGAGCTGGCATCCAACTTGACGGCCTTAGACGTACCTCCGAAACAAGAGCAGGCTGGCAGCGCTACTCCGAAGCCCGAACAAGCACCACCCGAGATGCCGAAGGTCAAACAAGAAAATGTCCCTCCCAACTTGAAGGAGGCACTGGAGAAGCTTCTCCAGGAGTATCGGCACCTGTGGTCGGGAGAGCTGGGCAAGATGGACGCCACTCTACACCGGATTCAACTCAAGCCGGAAGCTAAGCCAGTACACCTGCAACCATACCGGGCTGGACCTCATCGCCGGGATGAGATTGAGAAGCAGGTTAACAAGATGCTCAAGATGGATGTTATCGAGCCGTCTGATGGCGAGTGGGCCTTCCCGGTGGTAGTCGTCCCGAAACCTGGCGGTCACTTCCGTTTCTGCGTTGACTACAGGCGCCTGAACGAGATGACCGTCAAGGATGTATACCCGATACCCCGGATGGATGATTGCATCGACTTTCTTGGTGATGCCACCCTCTTCTCGACGCTGGATTGTAATGCCGGTTACTGGCAGATCCCTCTGGCTGACGAGGACAAGGACAAGACCACCTTCACGTGCCACCTGGGACTATTCCGGTGCAAGCGTCTTCCTTTTGGTCTCACTAATGCTCCGGCCACCTTCCAAAGAGCCATCGACATCATCCTGTCGGGGCTAAGGTGGAGAACATCTTTGGTCTACCTGGACGACATTATAGTTTTCTCCAAGACCCCAGCGGAGCACCTGGAGCACCTTCGAGAGGTCCTGGCCCTCCTATCCAAGGCTGAAGTTACCCTCAAGGCCGAGAAGTGCCACCTGTTTGAGACTGAGGTGGAGTACCTGGGGCACGTGCTGAGTCCGGGGGAGCTCCGAGTCAATGAGAAGAACATCAAGGCCCTCCGGCATGCACGGCAACCTAAAACCCAGACGGAACTCAAGAGCTTCCTGGGTATGTGCAACGTCTACCGCCGGCTCGTACGGGACTATGCTCTGATTGCCCGGCCATTGACCAAGCTCACAAGCAAGAAGCTTCCCGCACAACTCCCGGTGTTCGACGAGAAGCAGACCGCGGCCTTCGAAGAGCTCAAGAAGCGCCTGACCACCACTCCAGTACTGGCGTTACCCAAGCGGGAGGGCCAGTTTGTTCTGGAGACTGATGCCTTTGGCGTCCTGGTGGGGTGCTCACTACTCCAGCAGCAACCTGATGGGCACTTCCTCCCGATAGGCTACTACAGTCGCGTCCTAACTCCAGCCGAGAAGAATTATTCCACGACGGAGCGCGAGTGCTTGGCGGTCGTGTGGGCTTGCTTCCTGTTACGTCCATATCTTGAAGGACAAGTGTAAGGATTCGCCCCTTAAATCCCCACCCGGAACCCAGGGGATATGGACTGGGACCTCTCCTTACATGTCCGGCCCCGATAACTCCCCCCAAGACACATCAATTCCCCACTACCCTGGGCGACACCACGCTGTATCCTTGACATTTTGCGGACGTCGGCCGACCGCACGAAAGCCGCCGTCAACGCACTGTCGGAACACTGTCATGGACGTCGAAACTCGACAGCGAGGAGCGAGTGACATCGTCCACCAACCACGGGCGGACATCCCCGTCTGTGCTGCCTGAATATTATTCTCTGCGCTGCTTGAAAGCTGGCATCAAGGACCAGTCACATGACTCACCGACACTGAGGACACCGCACATCCTCGCTGGCGGCTGAGTGCGATATGACTCGCTCGCCGGCTTTTTGGATTGATTGAATTTGGCCTTGCTGGCCCTTACAGCCAGTCGGACCTTCTGGCCGACGGGCGTGTGGAGCCGGCTGGTGGGGCGCGCTGGGCGCCATCCACGGGACCTCCTTCGTTTCGGGCAAACTGGGGCTGCACTCCTTTAGTGCGCACGCCCGCCCATGCTTTGTTCTGAGAGACATGCTTTGTTTTGGACCGTTCTGTGCCTACCGGCGGTGCGATGGGGAAACGCATGCTTTGGGGCACCTCGGGTGCCCCAACCCGAGTATATAGTGCGTGGATGTCGGCGCCACCGGGGGAGACGAGAGGGGCAACCACAGACACAGACCAAAGACACTGTTTACCTTTTGTACCCTCGATCCCCACCGACGTCGCGCCCATCTTCTTCCCCAGATCCACCCCCGTCGAGACCACCGTCCTCTTCCCCGTGCCCCGCCGCCCCAATGGCTCGCAGGACCCGCTGACATCCCCACGAGTACGTTGAGGGCTCCCCGGTTTTAGGTGGGTCCTCACATGTGGTAGCTTCCGATTGTTCGACTTTCTACTTGGCGGTGACTGCGATTCCGTGCGTGATTTGGACCTCCCTGCGATTGTGACGTCGTGTTGCCCCCTGCGTTCGGCTTGCCACGGGCATTGTAATACGAACGCAGTGGGTTCCACGAATCACACCGAAAGAATATTTCCCTGACACTGCCATCGCGCTTGATGTCACGGAATTTTTCTTTTTGGTCAACCGATTGTTGAATCCCAGTGAGTTCCAAATCAGGTTCCGAATATTCTTCCTCGGCTGTGGCGGCCGCGTCGGCATCCTCCGGCACGACGGCCCGCAACACGGTGGCCACGTCACGTGGAAACCCTGAGACCCGCGCACCCCCGACGACCCGCGCACCCCCGACGATCCGCGGCGCTGGTACAGCGCGCGGCTCGTCGGCACGAGGCAGTCCGTCGGCACGCGGCCCCGTGGGAGGGCACCACCACCCGGGGGCACGCAGCCCCCCGGCGGGCGCCTTCTCCACCTCCACCCAGGCGGCCCCCCCGCACCTATCCCTACTGGGGCGGACCGCCCCCAAGCCCCCCCTCTCGGGCAAGGGCAAGGGCCCCGCCTCGGCGGGTACAGCGGCCCGGACGAACCGGCGCCTGCTGCTACCCCAGCAGGAGCCGGCGCGCCGTTTCATCGCGCCGCCCCCCCCGCTGATTGGGCACATTAAGCCGACCACCGCGCGGGCGGTGGAACAGCGCGAACAGCGCCGAATCGCCAAGGCCCGCCGCATCCCACTGGGCACACACCAGTGTAAGCCCTGCGGTGTGACGTGCAACAGCCTATCGGTGTTGCGCGACCATCGCAACTCACGTCGGCATCGCAATACTGTCAACCGCCCTTCCACTCTCCCACGCTGCGATCCCTGTGGGCGTGAATTTGACTCGGTGGTTCAATTTGAAAGCCACTTGCGTGGCAAGGCGTACCACCGCCAGCTGGCGCGGGGCACCGATTGACAACCTCCATTGATGTACCGCGGGAGCCCGATTTTCCCCCTCTGATCTCCCCCCCGCGTGAGAATCCGACGAGACCGACTCGGGCCCGAGCGCGGAGGCCGACCAAAAATCCGATTGCGCGCCCTCGAGCGATTTGCTTGTGATTGGATTTAACGAAATAGTGTTGCACGCTCTTGATCTCGTCACGGCGCTCCCTCGGCACTTGACCAATTGTCGCGCGCCATTACGTTGCTTGACCAAATTTCTTACACAAATCTATCCGGAGTTCGACTGGGCACTTCGTGTAAGTCCAGGTCGCTCTGTCCTGTGAAATTGGGACTCCTGGAGTTAACTCCTGGATACGATGGACCCCTCGAGTATTGCTGGCGGGACCCCGGTCACTTCTGGGTCGGCATCCGGCACCCCCAGTGTCGAGGCATGGAATCAGCTTACGACATTTGTGACGCAAATGCGTGACGAGCTCGAGGCACACAAGGTGGAATTGGAAGACACGAAGCAGCAGCTCGCCGAGACCAAGGCGAAAGCAGCCCGCTTGAACGCAAAACCCGCGCGGCCGAACAAGCCCGGGCTTTTCTCTGGCAAACCCGGGACCATTGAAGCGTGGTGCTCCCACATGGACTCCTACGTCCGGCTGAGTGAACCCGCCGAAGCGTGTCGTGTCGCTTGCACCTATCTTGATGGAGAAGCGTTCAACTGGTGGCATACCTATAGTCAGACTACAGACGTTTCGAGCTGGGACGCCTTCCGTGCTGCACTCATCCGGCGCTTCAGTCCCCTGAGCAAGACGCAGGCGGCACGGGACAAGCTGCACGCATGGCGACAGATTAAGGACGTCGGGACGTTTAACAAGACTTTCTTGAGCGTCGTCGTGGACATCCCAGACATCACTGAAGCGGAAAAGATTGACCGCTACACGCGAGGTCTGAAGCGGGACATCTGGCAGGCACTGTGCCTCAAGAACTACACTGAACTCGAGCCTCTAATGACAGACGCCCTGCGCGTAGAAGCTGCCAAGGCTGGAGCCTCGCGCTTCACGAACAACCTCAGCAGCACCTCTGGGAAGCCGTCTGCGACGGGTGTCGTCCTCATGGATATTTCCAGCATCAAGGTCGAGAAGCTCACGCCCGAGGAGCGCCAGCGCTGTATGCGCGAGGGACTCTGCCTCCGCTGTCGCGAAAAGGGGCACCTGGCAAAGGACTGCCCAAGAGGCCAGCGGAACTGAAGCAGCAACCGTCGTCAACAACGGTGAAAGATGCTCCTTTGGTTCCGGAAAACAAATCTTCATCCTTTGAAGGCCCGCGTCTCGGGCTACTGCTTTCTACTGCTTCTGTCAATGGCCATGTTGTAAAGGTGCTGTTCGACGACGGGTCTCCCATCAACGTCGTCTCCAGGCGCCTCATGAAAACCCTGAATGTCAAGACCACTGAAACGGACTTCGCGGCAAACATGCCCGATGGACGTTCCCATGTACTCGCTGAAACCATTGAACCCTTAGAGATTCACATCGGCCTTTACCAAGAACGACTACGGTTCGCCGTATGCGACCTCAGTGCGTACGACGTTATCCTCGGTCAGAAATGGCGCGATGACAAGGGCGCCAAGATCAACAACAAGAAGAACAAGATATCCTTTAAGTTCAACCACAAGAATATTTCTATCACCGCCTCCCTCAAGAAACCGGAGGGCCTCATTAGCCGGCAACGACTCGCACGTGACCTCATCCAAAGGACCCCTGTATTCGCCATCTACCTGCAGTCTGAAGACCCCTCAAGCAGCTTTGACATCAACTCCATCATTATGGGAGAAGCTGAAGACAAAAATGAAGTCCAACAGATTCTCAAGGAGTACGCTGACGTCTTCCCGGCTGAGCTCCCGGACGGACTCCCTCCCGAGCGTAGTCACAAGTTTAGCATCAAGCTGACCCACGACGCTGAACCACGTCGCAGCGGTATTTACCGCCTCTCCGAGTGGGAACTCGATGAACTCAAGACGCAACTTGCGACCCTGATTCGGAAGGGATTCATCCAGCCAAGTGCCTCACCGTGGGGCTCCTCCGTTCTATTTGCGGCGAAGAAGGACGGCGGCTGGCGGATGTGCATCGACTACCGAGCATTGAACAAGGCCACCATCAAGAATGCGTATCCTCTACCACGTATCGATGACATCTTTGATCAACTACGAAAGGCCAAGTATTTCACGAAGATTGACCTCCGGTCTGGCTACCACCAGATCCGGCTGGACCCTGACACCATCCCATTGACGGCGTTCCGGACCAAGTATGGATTCTACGAGTTTACTGTGCTACCCTTCGGACTGACGAACGCTCCCGCAGTCTTCATGAACTTGATGAACGATGTGTTCAGACCCTACCTGTACGACTTCATCTGCGTCCACTTAGACGACATTTTGGTCTACAGCGAAACCTACGAGGATCATCTCAAGCACCTGAGAAAAACCCTGGCCAAGCTACGAGACCACAAGCTTTACGCCAAGGCAAGTAAGTGCCAATTCGCTCGAACCACTGTCGATTACCTCGGCCACGTCATATCTGACGCAGGCTTTTCCATGGAGGACCAGAAGGTCCAAGCCATTCGGACGTGGGCAACCCCCATGAGCAAGAAGGACGTGCAGTCCTTTTTCGGTATGGTCAACTTCTATCGCCGATTTATCAAGGGAATGGCCGCAGTTGCTACCCCTCTTACGAGGTTGAACGGGGGAGGTCGACTTTGAGTGGACGCCGGACGCCCAAAAAGTCTTCGAGCAGCTGCGGACTCTGACAACAAGTGCACCGGTACTAAGGCCGTTTGACAAACGATATCCCATCTACGTGTCTACTGATGACAGCGGGTATGCTATTGGCGCAGTCCTCGAACAAGACGACGGAAAGGGGCGGCGTCCAGTGGCGTTCTTCTCCCTGACCTTGAATATCCACGAACAACGCTACAGCATCCGCGAACGTGAGCTGCTTGCAGTGGTCCAAGCCATCCGGCACTGGCGCTGCTACCTCCACGGAAGACCCTTTGAGGTCCATACCGACCACGAGTCCCTGAGATACCTGCGAACCCAAGAAAGGCTGAACGACCGCCAAGTCAAGTGGCTTGAACTTCTGGACCAATTCCAGTTCAAGATTGTCCCGATCAAAGGCATCTCCAACGCCGTAGCTGATGCCCTTTCCAGGCAACCCCAAGATGCCCCTGACAAGCACGAACCCAACCAAGATCTCCTTAGTCGAGTGCTGACCAAGACCATTGACGAAACCCTCAAGAAAACTGAACTCAACAACCTCATGACCATCAACCAAAGTGGTCAAGACCTTGCCACCATAGAACAAGAGTACAAAGCGGGCCCCGAATTTGCCGACCTAGCCAAGGTCACGGTATCTCCCTACCGGTTTCATATGAGGTTGTTGAAACCAGGTGACCGTACGTGCATCCCCGCTGGTACTCTACGCCAAAGACTCCTCCACGACTACCACGACGTCCCGTGCCAAGGGCACATGGGAGTGAAGAAAACCACCAAGGCCGTTGCTTCCAATTACTACTGGAAGTCTATGCGGCAGGACATCCAAAGATACGTACAATCATGTGATTCGTGCCAGCGGAACAAGGCTAGCACTCATTCACCTCTGGGTCATCTCAAACCACTCGAACCCCCAAGCCAAAGATGGGCAAGTGTCTCCATGGACTTTATCACCCCACTGCCACTGACACCACGAGGCCACAACGGCATTTATGTCGTTGTTGACCGACTCACCAAGATGATTCGCCTGGCACCAATGAAGCCGGAATGTACAGCGCCGGTCACAGCTCAGCTTTACCACGATCACGTCTATCGCAACCACGGCCTACCTCAAGAAGTCGTCTGTGACCGCGACCCCATCTTTTTCTCCAACTTCTGGCGGTCACTGACAAAGATCCTCAAGGTCAAGATCAAAGCCTCATCGGCCTACCACCCGCAGACGGACGGCCAAACTGAGATTATGAACAAGAAAATTAAAGAAATCCTCAGAAACTTCGTCAACCATCATCAAGGCGACTGGAATCTTTTCCTCGTTGGCGCGGAAGTTGCGTACAACCGGTCACCTAATGCCGTAACCACGTACTCTCCATTTTTCTTGAACTACGGGTTTGAACCAAGGACCGTGCCTATGGACATCCTCGACAGCAGGGACTCAAATCTTCCTGCTGTGTCGGATTGGCTATGCAGCCTCCACGATGCTCAAAAGACGGCTATCGCCGCCATCAAGAGCGTCAATGAGACGCGCGCGGCGTACGCAAACCGTCATCGCCGACCATGCACAATCGCTGTGGGCGACCACGTACTCCTCAGCACCAAGAACCTCTTGCCCGACGCTTTTCAAGGCGCTCGTAAGCTGATGCCCAAATACTCCGGACCCTACAAATTCACGGAGAGCATCAATGACGTCACGATCCGTCTCGATCTTCCTCAAGCTGTCCTCGATCGCAAAGTTCACAACGCCTTCCATGCCAGCCTCCTGAAGCCGTACCGCGCTGATCCGTATGGTCGACTTCCTCCCGTTCCACCCCCGGTTGCATTTCCGGATGGCTCGGTCGAGTATGAAGTGGACTCCATTATACGGTCACGAAAGCGCCGTGGACGACTGCAGTACCTCGTCAAATGGAAAGGCTGCGACATCAGCAAGAACTCTTCGCTGACAAAGCAAGACCTTGTGAACGCCCCTGAAGTTTTAGACGCCTTTCTTCGACGCGCGTCCTAAGGGGGGGGAGGTGTAAGGATTTGCCCCTTACATCCCCACCCGGAACCCAGGGGATATGGACTGGGACCTCTCCTTACATGTCCGGCCCCGATAACTCCCCCCAAGACACATCAATTCCCCACTACCCTGGGCGACACCACGCTGTATCCTTGACATTTTGCGGACGTCGGCCGACCGCACGAAAGCCGCCGTCAACGCACTGTCGGAACACTGTCATGGACGTCGAAACTCGACAGCGAGGAGCGAGTGACATCGTCCACCAACCACGGGCGGACATCCCCGTCTGTGCTGCCTGAATATTATTCTCTGCGCTGCTTGAAAGCTGGCATCAAGGACCAGTCACATGACTCACCGACACTGAGGACACCGCACATCCTCGCTGGCGGCTGAGTGCGATATGACTCGCTCGCCGGCTTTTTGGATTGATTGAACTTAGCCTTGCTGGCCCTTACAGCCAGTCGGACCTTCTGGCCGACGGGCGTGTGGAGCCGGCTGGTGGGGCGCGCTGGGCGCCATCCACGGGACCTCCTTCGTTTCGGGCAAACTGGGGCTGCACTCCTTTAGTGCGCACGCCCGCCCATGCTTTGTTCTGAGAGACATGCTTTGTTTTGGACCGTTCTGTGCCTACCGGCGGTGCGATGGGGAAACGCATGCTTTGGGGCACCTCGGGTGCCCCAACCCGAGTATATAGTGCGTGGATGTCGGCGCCACCGGGGGAGACGAGAGGGGCAACCACAGACACAGACCAAAGACACTGTTTACCTTTTGTACCCTCGATCCCCACCGACGTCGCGCCCATCTTCTTCCCCAGATCCACCCCCGTCGAGACCACCGTCCTCTTCCCCGTGCCTCGCCGCCCCATTGGCTCGCAGGGCCCGCTGACACCCCCACGAGTACGTTGAGGGCTCCCCGGTTTTAGGTGGGTCCTCACAACAAGAGTTCCTCATCCGGACGGACCACGCCAGCCTAAGGTGTCTGCTATGTATGGACAGCAGCCAAGGAAGGGTCGCCCGGTGGCGCTTACGCCTTTCGGAGTTCAAGTACAATGTGTGCACCAGAGCAGGGAGGGAGCACCACTGCGCCGACACCATGTCCCGGCTGCAGACTCCTGCAGCCGACACCGGTCCTATTCCGGAGGAAATACCTTGCTTCATCCTCCCGAATGTTGGACGTGGCTGGCATGCTTCCCTGTATGAGACACCTGAAGCTCATCAACCGGTGACCATTCACCGGATGCTGGAGGCACAACTGACGGATCCTCAATGCTTGGAGCTTCGCCACCAAATGGACCTGAACCGGAACAGGCGTTTCTCCGAGTCTACAGATGGACTCCTGGTACGAGTGTCATCCTTCGATGGGGCAACTCAAGTCTACGTACCCCGAAGTCCGCGAGCTGACATCCTACGCCTGGAGCACTCGTCTCCCCAGGTCGGACATCCTGGTATCAATCGGATGTATGCTTCAATGCGACGACATTACTACTGGGAAACCATGGCCAGCGACGTCCATAAGCACCTGGAGGCTTGTGTTTCTTGTGCAAGGAACCGGTTGTCCCAGAGGAAGAAGACTTCTAAGCTACGCCTATTCCCGGCGGCGGAGCCCTTTGCAAGCTTAAGCATGGACATCCTGGGGCCCCTACCTGAAACATCCAGCGGCAACATATACCTGCTCATCATTTGTGACCGGTTCTTCAAGTTCACTCGAGCAATCCCGCTGAGGACCATTACAGCTCTGGATGTCACGTCAGCCTTCTGCGAGTACTGGATCTCTGCCTACGGCCCTCCAGACTCCGTCTTAACAGACAATGGCCCCCAGTTTGCATCCCTGTTCTTCCAAGGAGTCTGTGACCTGATGGGCATCAAGAACTTGTTCACCACGACGTACCACCCGCAAACGAACGGCCAGGTGGAACGATTCAACCGGACCCTAGTGGATATGCTACGGCACTACGTGGAGGAGCACCAAGAAGACTGGGATGAGCTCCTGGCTGTCCTCACTCTAGCCTACAACTCCCGAGCTCACCGGACAACGGGGGTCGCTCCACTCGACTTTGTCACCCCAAGGCGGCTGACCAACTTCTCCCTGTAAAGAATACCAGACGGTCTCCAGCCTGCATTGAAGTCAGGTCCCAAGGCCAAGGATGAGTTCCTGGAACAACTGAAGCTCCTGCTCCCCAGAGTCAAGGAGTCAATCTCAAAGACCCAGGAGCGATACAAGCGGGACTATGACAAGGGATTCCGGGAAAAGAACAAGGAACTGGGTGGTGGCGACTGGGTTTTTGTGGACAACCATAGCAAGACCCGGGGGAAGCTGGACTCTAAGACGGATGGACCATATGAGATCCTAAGTACGGATGGCTGGACCTTCCTTCTAAACGTGGATGGCTCCCCGTACCGGGTGAGCAGCGACCATGTCACCCGAGCTCCACCGCCAAGCAAACGGGACTTGACCCGGCGCAAGCGGGCCGCAGTACCCTGGCTATCCCAAGAAGAAGGCCGGGAATATGTCTACGTCAAGTTTGTCGACCATGCCTGAAGAGACGGGCGCTTGTACCTGCGAGTATGCTGGTTCGGTTTTAACCCGGCAGATGATACCTGGGAACCCTCAAACCGGCTACCAATCGCGGGCGTCTGCGCCTACACGCGACGGAACGGGATTGAGGGCACTCCGGTGGCCAGAGCCGGCAAGATCCTGGAGTCGGACTCGGAGGAGGACCAGGAGGAAGGGGCTGATCAAGACCCACGGGACGAGCCGAGCTCACCCGTAACGGACGCGGAACAAGAGGATTGAGAAGAAGGGAACGGGCATATCAAGGAAAACACGCAATGCAAGCATGGAACAATCAAGGAAAACAAGCACCCGCTCGAGCAACCCTTCTCTCCGCCTCTTCCCTCCTCCCTTCTCCCAAGACTCTCTCCCTCCTTGCCTCCAAGTCCTACTCCCGGCGCGGACGCTGTGCCGCGGGAGCGTCCTCCAGCCCTGCCTCCGCGGCACGACGGGAACCGGAGGAAGGCGGGATGACGTAGTGCGGTGGGCGAGGCGCATCCAGGTATGACGCCATCGCAGTAGTACCGGTAGTTGCCGGGCGCTCCCGCTCATCCAGATGTGCCTGTCGGCGCCCCTGGAAGCCAGTGAAGGTCTTTGACCACTGCTGGGTTAAGCCATGCCGCGTCAAAGTCGCCAGAAGTTCGCCAACCACCGGGCTGTCCGACATCTGGCCGCTGTCCGCGCAAGCAAGCACCCGGTCAACCACGTTCTTCAAGACGCTGGCGTAAGTACCCAGCACCAGGGAAGACCCGACGCCTTCAACCTGCACCGGAAGACGACCCAGCTGGTCTTCAATCATACCGACGTCGTACTGGTCGCATGTCGGGCCACCTTGGTTCAGGTACCAGTCAGGCACCCGGAAGCGGGTAAGGCGCAGAGTCGGCGCCGGGATCTCGAACCGCCCCGAGGATGCCACTACCGGACGGTCCACAACAGCCCCAGAAGCCGGAGTCCCCAACTCCAGCGGAGGCACAGGGCCGCCGACGTTTGAAGAAGGCGCCCGAGGTAGAACGGCCGGAGTAGTCGGCGACCGCACGGCCACCCCCAGACTCGCTGCAGACAAGCGCGGTGCCGGAGGAGCTTGAAGCACCGGCACAGACGGAGCGGAACGAAAACGCGCCGGCGACGGTCCACGCGAAGCCACCGGGACGACAGGTGCAACAGGAGCAAGCGGAGCCGCCGCAGACGCCCGACCGACCGCCGCGGCCCATCCCAACTCTTGCACCTTCGGCCCAGTTGGCAGAAGATCGAGGGCGACCGGAGCAGGAAAGCTGCCTAGCTGCGGCCACGCCGGCAGGGGTGTCGCTAGCTGCACCTTGGCCGGAGAAGACTGGTAGACAACCTGCACCCAACCGGAGCCATCCCGACGCGGGCTGTTCTGGTCGGCGATCGCGTTCAAGAAGCTCCGATCATGCACCGGCAGCCGACGCCGGAAGTCAATCATCGCCTGGAAGAGCTCCTTGTACTCCTCGTCCTGGCTGCACAGGAAGTCGACGGTCAACTTGTCGACAATCCAGACCATCAGGAGGTCGGGGAGAATTCAAAGCCGGTTGGACACCAAGACCTCGTGGAGCCAGTGGTTGGCCGCCACGACCGTCATCTCGGAGGTGTACATCATGTACGGGATCGAGTGGAAGAAGCCCTTGATGGAAGCCTGGGTCAAGGCGTCCAAGAAGTACCAGGTGAAGGGGATGCTGGATGGAGCAAACTCGACCGGGATCTCGATTTCCTGCTGCTGCGGGATGACCTTGGGGTAGTACGCCGCCCGGTTAGCGTTGTCAAGCTTCCAGAACTCCAGATGGTTGCAGCTCACGAGGATGTCACGCTGACGCCCGCGTCGCTCACCTTGCTCCCGTGCCGGCGACAACTTGGAGTATTTCCGGGTCAGGAAAGGCGGCTCCAGAGCGACCATGCTCGGACGGGGATCGCAGTTCAGGCTCCCCGACCCTTTGAGCGCCTCGTCCCAGACCTTAAGCGCCCGGTGGACCTACCCTTCCTCCTCTGGCCACCGGAGAACGGACGCGGACACGCGACGCTCGGTCAAGGGTAGATCCAGCACCAGCGGGACGGGGAGATCCTCCAGACGAGCAACCCAAGAGGAACCCGAGAAGCTCTGGGAGCGGTCTTGTGCCAGGCGCATCTGGTCCGCCGTATGAAGACGAGTCTTGTCCATCTCGGTTAGGACCCCGCGCTGGAGTTCCTTGCGCCAGGTGTCCAAGCAATCCTGTTGGCACTGGGCCGCGCTGGCGTTGCCGACCACCGTGGAGTAGCGCCGGCCCGCCAAAGGATCCTGCCCAAGAAGCATCTCCGGGAGACCCACCGGGGGGGTCTCGACCGGGTGCAACGCAGAAGCCGGGGGAACCCGATCCGTCCCCGCCGTGGCAACCGGCGCCGACACCGACACCCGAGGAACCGGAGGTAGGAGAGGGGCGCGACTACCCGAGTTCTCCTCCGCAACACTCGCCGCCGGAACCACGGGCCCAGCTTGGATCTCTGAACTGGACATGACGTCCAGACTCCGGGGGAACGAGATGGCCAAGGTGAAGGAGAGAGGGGGGGGGGACAGAATCGGAGCAGGTGATCGTGACCGGGGTGAAGACGCTCGACCTCGGCACCGGTGTGGACGTGCTCGAGGCTGTGCACGGTGGCACCTGGTTCGGCCCGAGGACGTGCCGGACTAGGGAGGGAGCTATGTAGCATCCCTGGCCCCGACTTGGCGCCGACCCGGGACTACAACGAGAGGGCACCAGGTGCCAGAACACGCCCGCCGTGTGGTGATGGTTGGCGGCCGTGGCCCGTGCCCGGCACTGGGATGCGGTGGACTACGTGAGAGAGGGATTTCTGATGGGTTTTTGCATACTTGTGAGGGACTTGATTTGAGAGAAATTGAGTGTGAGATTAGTGAGTGGGACTAGAATTAGTAGTGATAGTGGCCCCGGACCTGACGAGGTTAGACTCGGGTCGGGGCCACTCGGGGTTATGGGGGGGCTACCTGGCCAACGTGCTGAGGCTCCCCCAGATGCACGTTAAGAGGGACAGCGAGGCGCCCTTGGCCCGCGCCCTCAGGAAAAAGACAACTGCGCGTTTGCTTTCCTCTTCCCCGTGTGCACTACCGTGCGTATCTGTTTGCTCTGCGAGCAGGCACGTGAGGCAACAGGTATACCATTCTCGTAGTTCCCCCTTCTGTGTTACCTGTCCCTTTCCCCCGAGGGATATTGACACGTGTCTGAGAGGATCGAGTTTTATACCACAACATTCATGAGTATTAACCAACCAGGATGGGTTGAGGGGCGTGAGAAAGAACCGAGGCAGGCCACGGCTAAGTCAGACGGGGTACTCCCCAAAGGCAGGCATCGGTATCATGTAAACGCCCCAGCGGGGGATGAGTTTATACTCACTACTACCCGGCCACCATAAGGGTCACCGGATCCCTCTCCCTCACAAACAATAGCACTCCTCAGTGGGTAGACCCACTGCCCGAGGGAGGCCACTCACGCGTAAACGCGTACACCTCCATGCTCCACCGGTCGGCAATCTCGCGACGGTCAATCGCCCGAGTTACCTCGGTGCATAGCTGGACGAGGGTGCTGCGGCCAGCCTCCACGTCGACCAGAGCTGTCTGGAGGCGGTCCAACACGCCACCAAAGCAACGCGCAGAACCGACCAGCGCAGCACCTTGGGGGATATCCCCCCAGCTAACAGAGAGACCCTCCCGCATCTCGTGGGCAATGAGGGCGTCAACGCCCTCGTACCATAGTCGGGGACCCCCGTCACGCATGACAGGGGCGGAAGGTGACACTGGCGCAGCCAGACGAGCCACCGGAGGCAACACGGCTACCACCGGAGCTGGTGGCGCCTGATACGAGGCCCGGTAGGACCCCACTGAAGGGGCTCCACCGTAAACCCGGCGGGGCTCCGCCCGACGACGGGACACCTCACGCTCCCCACCCGCAGAGTCCCACTCTTGGGGACGGCGGCCAACCGCCATCGGTATCGGGTTACCGAACCACGGGGCGAGGATCTGAAGAGGGTCATGGATAACCATTGGAATACCCAGGTCAGGAGCAGCCTCGGTGGACGCCCACCCACGGCAGTTGGGCTCACCCGGCTGAGTACGCCGGATACGCAACGAGTGACGAGGCAAGGGGGCAGCCCCAGCCTGCGGGTCCCGGTACGGGGGAAGGGTCAACACCCCAGCCCAGTTCACGGCATCGTGAACGGCCAGCAGGGCCTCGAACTCCCGGGCCAACCCGGTCTTGGCAGCTATCATGTCTACGCCCAGCTGCCCGATATGCCGACGGACACCCGTCGGAAGATGAAACAGGCGCCCCTGCCGGCGGACGGACCGCAAGAAGGAGGAAGCCTGCCCGAGGGTAACCTCAAGGGTGAAGGTCCCCTGCAACGGGTGGACCGGCCGAGATGCCAACACACTCCCGAAAAATCGGAGACAGGAGCCGGTGTCAAACCGGAAAGCAGGGGCGGGTTCCTACCCCTCCTGCCACAGAGGCGGGCGCACGGGAGTGTACACCGGCGCGCGACCGTTACCGGTCTCCAACGCACACGTTATATCGGCGCGGGACGCATCCGCCATGACACCATGGTTGCGTCGCCAGCTAGACGCCGACTTCAACCCCGCCATAGGCGGGTATGGAGCCGTCAACGTCAGATGCGGGGATACTCCCGGGAAGTACTCAAACCCGGGATACCGGCCGGTATCGCCCACCGTCTCCCCAAATGCCACCGGCTCCGCCGCCGCCGCAACCCCCCGAGCACTAGCCGGGTAGTCAACCTCCCGCGGCAACGCGGGGGCAACCAAGTCGCATACCCCGAAGGCGGGGTCGATGGAGACTTCACCCCGCCCCACCCGGGTGCGCCAGAGCTGCGCATGCCGTTCGTCCGGCTGACTCAGGACCCAATGATGTTCCACCCGGACCGCGTTCGGCTGGTTGACCAGCCGCACCAACTCCCGCTCCCAACTCGGGTCCAACTTGACACGCCGGGAGGACCCTCCACGGTGACGCGGCTGGTGAAAGTCCACCCTCATCCGCCCAGCGGAGTCCATGGACTCCTGCACGGTGGGGCCTCGAACCCGAGCCACCAAGTCGGACATCGACATAGAGGGTTGACCCGCCACCAAGGCGACGCCGCCACTCAACGGGGCAACCCGGGCAGGACCAAGAAGAATCGGGGGCGCCAGGGGAAGCCCCACCGGCAAATGGGCCGGTGCCGTAGGCGCACGGGGCCGAGGAGGAAGAAGAAGGGCGGGCGCCCGCCCGGAGTAGCTCCCGGAGTCCACCGCCATCGGGGAAGACACGTCTTGACCACCAATCGCCCGCGGCACGGCGAGCAGAGCATCGCCGCCACCCGGGCCCGACGTGGGCACCACGGGAACGGAGGGGGCAGACCCGTTACCCGCACCCACGGACATACCACCAACCGGGCGGGCACCCGCGCCGTCTTGACCCGCCGTCCCGGCCGGAGTGCCACCGCGACCGCCCGACACACCGGCTGCGCCGTCTTCAGGTAGAGCCCCGCCGGCACCGGCGGCAGGAGCTATCCGGGTCGCCGGAGGAGTAGGAGTAGGGGCAGCCGCTACATGCGGTTGACCGCCACCCGACGGAGCCGTCGTGCCGCTGCACACGGACGACAATCCGCCTGGCGCGCCTTCCGGGGCCACACGAACGGCTACCCGGTCGCCTTCGTCCTCCGACGAGCTCGCCAAGAAGCACTCGGCAGCGGTGGCAGAGACGGGAACGTCGTCTTGCATCACCTCCTCCTCCTCCTCAAGCAGGAGGTCGTCCTCGCCCCCGGGTCCCTGGGGGTCCGACATGGTGGAGCCGGGGTAGCAGGGGCGCCCCGTGCCAAAAAGCCGCAGCCGGCTCGACCCGGTACAAGGAACGCTCGCGCGGACGAGCTAGGGAAGCGCGGGCACCCGCGCTTATAACCCCACAGCTCAGCACGAGCGATACGGCAGCGCGGGACGACCCGCGCCAGCCGAGCTACGAGGACGCTCCACCCAGGCACATGGATCGGGGCCACGCCCCCCCCACACGGGGTAATCAAGGGGGGTCACCCCCAACCGCCCCCACGCAACGCGGGCAGCCCCCGCCACCCACTCAGTCGTCCCGCGAGAGGGGCCCCCCTACCACGAGACGCCTGGTGGCAGATCCGCTTGCACCACCCCTCGGAAACGGGGGTCGTGAACAGAAACCCGCATCGAGAATGCAATGGTCTGGAAAACGGATCGTGTGTGTACCACACAAACGGGGGCACCCCCCTCAGACAACCTCGAAAAGGGGTGTCTGTCGCGACAGGGCGCAAAGCCCCACCCGACTGGTAAACGGTCACGCGACCCACTTACATTCGGAAACCCGAATGCAACTCGACCCGAGGACGGGCCGAATCTAAGGGGGGGATATGTAGCAATATGGTTGGCCGTATTGTGACCTATATTAGGGGGGCTACTTCTAACCCTTAACTTTCAATTTGGGAGTCCGTACTGGTCACGGTATCTACAAGTTACGTATGACCAGAGGGACTTGCATCTTGGGGTGGAGGGTAGTTAGTAGTGTCTCCGAGGGTTTATAACGAGGGGGCCGGCGGCGAATCCACCGCCGGCCAAGGTAAAACAACAAACCCCTCCCATTTGGGCTCCCATCGTGGTCCCGTGGCTTGCGCTCCAAGGACAGCATCCTTGGCCTCCCGGTGACGTTGGTGCCGATCCCCCTTGGTGAGTGTTCCCTGAGAGTGGACGTGCAGTGGATACCTATTGTGCTACACACCGCCGTCGTCGCCGGAGCGGCATCTACCGGCGGCGCTGCCGTCGCTGCCGCACCCGCGCCTGGCGCGACCACTGGCGTTGACACCCGACTCTCCCCCCCGTGGTCGACCGGCAAACGTGCTGCTGGCGCAGACGGCAGCAGTGGCAGTGACAGCGGCGGCGGCGCCCGTGGCAGCGCCTGCGCCACCGGAAGCAACAATTACGGTGGCAGTGGTGACAGGGGTGCTGGAAGAGCAGCGGTGGAAGCCAGAGGGGTGCCCCCTCGTCCACCTTGAGCCCCGTCTTGCTGCTGCCCCGCAGCGGCTGCCGATGGGGCGCCGTGCACCTCCCGCCCTGCGGTTGCCGTTGAAGAAGCCGTTGCCGACAAGGCGTCGGTGGATGTGGTAACCTCCCCCTCCCCCCAACCTCCTCCCCGCCTTCCTCCCCTCTCCACCCCAGCAGGCGCCAACGCTGCCGCCACCCCCCCCCCCCCCCCCCCCCCCCCCGCTCCCGCAGCTGCCGCCGCTTCCGCCGACGCCGCCGCCGCCACCGCCGTCGTTGCCGTCACCGCCGCGGCCGCCGTAGTGGCAGCGGCCAGGCGCTCCACCTGTGCTTGCTCCCACGCGGCCGCCGCGCCCGCAGCGGCGGCCGCCCACGCGCCGTCGGCCACGCGGCGGCCTGTGTCGCCGCCAGCCTGCGCGACGGCAACACGCCGGGCAGGCTGCTGCGCGGTGGGGGGGGGGGGGGGGCGCGAAGCCGCGAGCAGGGGAGCCGCCGCCGGGACAGGAGGGAGGGCGGCGAGCGCAGCGGCTGCTGCTGCTGCTATTGCTACTGCGGCGGTTGCTGTTGCGGCGGCGGGCGCCGCCGGTTCCGCCTGCTCCGCCGAGCGCGAGGCGGGGGGGGACGGGGGGGGGGGCGGCAGCCACCGTCGGTGTACCCCCGCCGGAGCGGACGGCGGCGCTCCACCAGCGGCGGACGTGAGGGAGGCCGCGGCTGCGGCGCCAGCCGCGGGCGAGACAGGGTCGGCGGCAACGGCAGCGGCGGCGGCGGCGGCTGCGGCGGCGGCGGCCAGTCCCGGCAACGTCAGCGGGCCCCCTGATGGGGGCCCCACGCCGCCGGCGGACGAACGCCGGCCGCCTCCGTCGGCACTGCCTCCCCCGCGGCTGCCGCCGCCACTGCCGCCGCGCCATCCCCCCCTCACCGCCGTCACGCGGCGCCGTGCGCCTCGGGGCGCGTCTGCCCCGACATCAGCAGCCAAGGCGGCCGACAGGCCACGAGGCAACCTACGTCCCCGCCCCCCCCCACCCCCACCACCCCCACCACCACCACCACCACCACCGTCGCCAACGCCGTCATAGCCAACACCTCGTACACCATTACCGTCGTGGTCACCACCATCACCACCGCCGCCGACGCCCTCTGGTGCACCCCAGCAGCTGACGCAGTGGTGGGGGCAGACCTCCCCCTCCCCCCACCCGCCGCCGGCGCCGCCGCCCCCGCCCCCACCGCCGCCGCTGTCGCTGCCGCCCCCGCAATGGTGGCGTGGCGCCATGCGGCCGCCGCGGCGGCGCCGCCGGGGGTGGTCCCGGCCACCCCCGCCGAGGCGGTGGCGGCCGCCACCGCCGCCGCCGGGCAGATGTGCTCCTCCGTCATATTTTCGGCTGGAGGCCGTGCTTCCACAACAACGAACGCGGGAACCGACTTCCTCTTGTGGCCGCGCGCCACGCCGCGTCCAGAACGGCTACGTGCGGCTCACTCCAACCCTCCCTTCTGGTGATGTTCGTCATCCAGTTCCTCAGCAAACGTTCCGCGTAGTACGCTGCGTTGGTCTTGCTTCCGCGCGTCGCGTCAGGCACTCTGCCGTGCCGGCGCACAAAGGCGATCACATCGGCAACGAGGTTGCAGTGCCGCTGGTGCGCATTGCGCTCCCTCACAGCGTCCAGCGTGACGCGCCAGTCCCACCCGAGGGCATCCAGCCACGCCCGCCGGAGCGGGTCCACGCGAGTGGGCCCGCGGAGCCGTAGTGCATATACAGCCGCGCCAAGTGCCCTGCCCTGGCCGTACTGCGCGTCATGCGCGTCGGATCCGACGATGACGTCGCCGTGCTCGGCCAGGTGTGCTAAAAGTGCCTGCTGCTGCGCCGACCATGAAGAGGCATCGCGCGCAGCGCCTCCGTGCACGTCTCGGAGCGCCGGCGCGCTGCGGTTGCGCAGAGACCAACCGCACAACAAACCACGGCGCCAAACCGCGTTCTCCATTGCATCAGCGATGGCCTGCAAGATGACCTTACCCCGGACCTCGCTGACCTCCAGGAGAGGTACAAGCACCCACGTGCCAGGCGACTCCGCCTCATCAGCCGCCAGGTCCTTGTCAAACTTCGGTTTCCCGCCGTGCATGCGGCTGAGGAAGCGCGCGTTGCATGCTGCCTCGCGCGTCTTTGCGTACACGGCTTGGCCCACGTAGGTGTCGCCGTCGCCGTTGATGATCAGGTAGACCGATGCGGTATATCCCGCCCCCGCGGCGTGGTCTGCCGCATTGGCGTCGGCCACCGCCGCCGCCTCCCCTTGTCGTTCAAGCACCTCTCGCTGCTCCGCGACAGCTGCCTGGGCGACGCCGCTCACCCACCTGTGCCAGTCCTCGCATGTAGACAGCGCCTCCGCGCGGCGCCCATGCACGACCGCACTCCACGGCCCCGGACATAGCACGCGAACACACGGTGAGGGACGAGGGGAGGCCGCACCGCCGGCAGCGACATCAGCACTGCCGGGGAGGTCGGGGGGGAGGGGGGGAGCACCGCCAGCAGCGACATCAGCACCGGCGGGGAGGTCGGGGGGGGGGGGGGGAGCACCGCCAGCAGCGACATCAGCACCGCAGAGGAGGTCGGGGGGGGGGGGGGGAGCACCGCCAGCAGCGACATCAGCACCGCCGGGGAGGTCGGGGGGGGGGGGGGGAGCACCGCCAGCAGCGACATCAGCACCGCCGGGGAGGTCGGGGGGGGGGGGGGAGCACCGCCAGCAGCGACATCAGCACCGCCGGGGAGGTCGGGGGGGGGGGGGGGGCACCGCCAGCAGCGACATCAGCACCGCCGGGAAGGTCGGGGGGGGGGGGGGGGCACCGCCGGCAGCGACATCAGCACCACCGGGGAGGTCGGGGGGGGGGAGGGGGGCACCGCCGGCAGCGACATCAGCACCGCCGGGGAGGTCGGGGGGGGGGGGAAGAGCACCGCCAGCAGCAACATCAGCTCCGCCGGGGAGTTCGGGGGGGGGGGGGGGGGCACCGCTGGCAGCGACGTCAGCACCGCCGGGGAGGTTGGGGGGGAAGGGGGGGGCAGCAACAGCTACCCCGCCCCCCACCCCACTTTGCGGCGGCGCCCTCCACGTAAGGGCAGATGCATATCCGGGGTGGGGGACAACAGCAACCGCTACCTCAACCCCCACCCCACTGGACGGCGGCGCCCCCCACGTAAGGGCTGAGACACAGCCGGGGTGGGTGGCAGTACGAGATACCCCACCCTCCACCCCACTGGACGGCGGCGCCCCCCATGCCAGGGCAGGGGCAAGTCGGGGAGGGGGGGCAGCACCAGCAACCGCACCCCCCCCCCCATCGGATGGCCACATTTCCCATGCCAGGGTAGGGGCAAGTCGGGGGGGGGGCGCTGGGCCAGCAACCGCACCCCCCACCCCACTTGGCGAGGGCACACCACACGCCAACGCAGGGGCAAGTCGAGGGGGGGGCGCAGGACCAGCTACTCCACCACCCACCCCACTTGGCGGGGGCACTCACGACGCCAACGCAGGGTCAAGTCGGGGGGGGGCGGCCAAAGTGCGGCGGGGGGCGGCGGCCAGAGGCTGGGACGGGATGGCTGCTAGCCAGGGACTGGAACGTGGTGCCTGGTCGAAGTCGTTGGCGGCGTCGTCACGGCCACGGCCGCCGTTCGTCGTCTTGCCAGAGCCGCGGCGGCAGCCTTGCGCTCCAGGCGCCGCACTTTGGCCCGCTCAATGCCTCTTGCACGTTCCTCGGGGTCCCGCTTCCGAGGCACAGACATGGTGGACGAGGCGGTGAGGGGAGTACCGTTGGAGGGGGCGACGGGAGGAGCAGAAGTCGTGAAAGGTTTCCTGGTAGGTGACGACGGCGGACGGTGGCGCATGCGCGCGGCATTCTTTCTGGTCAGGCGGGACGCGTGGGGAGCCTAGGGGCCACTCGGAGGCTGCATAGGAGGGGGCCGCGACAAACCATCCGTGCACGAGGAGGCGAGGAGAGGGAGGCGGGGATAGCGAGGGGCAAGTCGCCATGCATCCGGCCGTCGGTTGCTGGGGGACACTGTCCCCTGCAGGTGGCTGCACGAGGAGGCGAGGAGAGGGAGGGGGGAGGATGGGGAGGGGCAAGTCGCCATGCATCCGGCCGTCGGTTGCCGGGGGACACCCTGCCCCTGCAGGTGGCTGCACGAGGAGGCGAGGAGAGGGAGGGGGGAGGATGGGGAGGGGCAAGTCGCCATGCATCCGCGTGCGGCGTTGTGAGGCATGCGGTCGAACAGTACGCGTGAGGGAGGAGGCTACTAGTACCTACGGGAGGGCGGGGCGTCGGCCGAGAACAGGCTCCGGTCCGTGCAAAACATGGCGTTCGGAAGAGAGAAAAAGAGCCGCTCGGGGTGGCCAGATCGCAGCTCACGGCCCTGTAGAGTGGTCGACTGTTTAGAGAATGGTCGACCCAAGGCACATAAAGACGGGCTACTACCGCCTGCCTGCCGCGCGCCTAAGGGGCGCGGTATTGGGCAGGGCAGCGCGCTGCCCTGCCCAATCGTCACCAATTGCCTTTCTGCGCTCAGTTCGGGTAATCCGAGCGCAAACTTGAGCGCCACGAGAAACCCATCAGTGAGGGGAAATTGATACGGCCTGATGCGGATTCAGCTGAGACGTCACGGGAGACGGTAACACGAGATGCACTCCTGATCACGTCCCGTGCCACCAATGGAAAGGCAATATTTTATGGGAGCATGACGTGCGCCAGCCCGATGAAAACACTGTTCCCATGAGCCTCTTCTATATGAGAATCACACGCCCCAGCACGCTCTAGACACCTCTCCTGTGGGCGTCTGCCGTACGGCAGCCGTCAATACAACGTCCCCGGCCCCTACTGCTAGCGTCCGGTGCCGGCCTCTACCAGCAGCGCGGGGTGCCCGTCCCTGCCGGTAGAGCGTCGTGCGCCCTACCGATAGAGTCTGGCGGCCCCACCGAATGGCACACAACACAGCACACACACACTCACGACGAAGACACAGACACGCGGCAGGGCAAAAAAAACCACACTGGCAAGAGATAGAGCGCGGGTGAACAAGGGTGCGCGACCACGACCCAAAGAAGAAGACGTGGTCGTCGCCTCTCAAACAGGACACGAAGGCGTACGCCTCCTTCAAACGCCCACGCCACTCACACACGGGACGCTTAAACGTCAGCGTCACCACTGCCGTTACCGGCAGGCTCAACTAGGTCGGCGGGTCCCTCCTCACCATCCTTCGGCACCTGCCCGCGGCAGGGGTCGGTGCCTTCTACAAGGCGCAGCCCAGCGTGCTCCTCGTCGTCATGCGGGAGCACGCCGTCTACGCGAGGAAGCTCCAGCACCCATACGTCGAAGATACCCTCCCCGACCCCCCCGCGCGCCGGTCGCAAGCCCGCTATCACCTCCAGGACGTGGCGCACAAAGGAGGTTACGAGGGCCACGTGACCCAGCGTGCAGTGGATGACCTTACGGTCACCCGCCGAGATGGGCTCGACAATGCGGAAGCCGGCACCCTGGTGCAGCAGCAGCGCTTCCAGGGCGCAAAGCATGGCTGGAAAACCACGCACAGAAAGAAGGTAGGCCATGTCTGAGAGCAGCTGGAGAGCCTGCTGGGCCGCAACAGCGTCACGGGGGAGCCCAATAGCCGCGAAGTACGCCGCAATGACGATATCCTTCCACTGGTAGATGCAGTGGGCCTTGACGCGAGCAACGGGAGCGCTCCGACGAATGCGCTTCACCACAGAGGGGTCCTTGCGCGTCGGCATGTCGACGTAAGACTGCAGCCAGTCCGACGCCTCGGCCTCATCCACCCCAAGGAAGCCGGCGGTCACCGACACGTACTCCTTCAAGCTACGAGCAGCGCTGAGGCAGACGTCCCCGCTGCGCGTCGTCTTGCCCGTTCGCTCAACCTGGTGGCCCCGTACTAGGCACTTGATCTCCATGATCTTCTCGATGATACTAAGCGCAGACGGCGTCGCCGTGCCGACGCCCGGGGATGCGCGCAGGAGGTCCATCTTGAATCGAGAATCTCAAACGCCTTGACGTTGTCACTGCGCATCAAAGCCATGGAAAGAATGACGCGCTCATGGCCGCGCGCGAGGGCTTCGTGGCCCAACCGCAGCTGGTTGACTGCCTCCGTTAGCTCCTCAAGAGCACGGGTGACGCCGTTCAGCTGGGCGCACAGCGGACCCGTGCCGCGGGCCACTGCGTCCGTCAAGACGGTGGTGCTCCGCGCGGGCGTTCCCGGCGCGGTACTCGAGGGATCAGCAGACGCCGGCGTTGTAGGCGTCTCGACCGAGGCGGATGCAGCGGTCGGGCGCGCGGCGCCACCCGACGGCCCTGGGGCAGAGGGAGCTGATGGTGCGCATCCCGCGGCCACCGCAGTACCCGGACCAGCCATGCCGTTCGACAGCGCCGGCGCTTCGGGCTGGACGGGCACGGCCACCACGTCCGCCCCACCAATGCAACCCGCCATGCCAACAGACGGCGCGGTCGTGATAGGCTGAGAGGGCGCCGCCGCCACGGCCCCCCAGGGGCTGTGCCACCAGAATATCCCCCGGCAATGGACGGAAGACCAGCAGAGTCCGCTGCGTCGGCAGCCACGCCCGCAGCGGCAATGCCGGTTGATAGAGTAGTCTGGGTCCGGCGTGACCCCGCTGCCGACGAAGAAGAACCCGTGTCGGGCATCATGGGCCGCACGACCAAGCCCGGAACAGGAGCGACGTTGACATTGGCTGCGGACGAGCCACCATTCACGCTCGGTACATTACCGAGGGCCGCCTGCCTGCCCTTTCGGCGGCCGGCTGCACGCGCCGACATGCGTTGCACCGGGGGGCGGGGCGTGGTGCCCATGCCACCCGCAGCCACCACGGCCGCGTGGCCCTGAGCATTCCCGCTTGGAGCGGGCGCTGGGACGACTACGAAGCTTTCCGGCTCCCCGCCTGCTGTGCCCGGCGACGGGTCCGCCTGGTTGGTCGCCTGCAGGCCCACGCGGCGGCGTGCGGCATTTCGGGCACCGCCAATCGGTGTCGCAGGGCGCTTCGCACGCGGCATCGTCTCGAAGGTTCTTTAACGGGTCAAATGCATGCAAAGGAGGGGATAGGGTGGAAGGCGGGATCGATGCAGTGGTCGGGAGCACCAGAAGATACGAGAGAGGTGGAGAAGCAGGCGACGAGGGTAATGAGCGATGGAGTCAGACAGCTGCGGATACCGAGGCAACAGTCTTATACCCCCCGACATGCACCGCGCTCGGCTCGGAGACCACATCCCCGCCCAGAGAGAGGTAACCCCCCGAGCCAGAGCGGCTCTCGACGCACACACACCTCAGCCCACTTGGGTCGCAGACATATCTCGCCATGCTCGAAGCACTCACTCACCCAAGCCACTCCATCGCACACGGCACCCCACGGTGCCCTCCTTCCTCCGAGACACTCGAAGCGAAGGCAATCCCAGGGGGAGATGCCGAAGACAGGAGAGCCAGTGGTTGACCGTGCGGCTCCATGGCGGAGCGAGCACGCTCCCCGAGCCCGGGGAAGTGCACAGGCGCGACGAAAATCAGCACGGATGCTTGCCAGGGTCGACGGCGAGGGGAGGACGAGAAAGGAGGGTCCCCGTGTGTGAAGCCGGGGGGCACACTGACAACAATGAGGATCTACGCTCGTCGTGCCCGGAGGCGTCCGCCGCAGATGGCTGCGCGAGAGCGCGGAAAATCTGCTGCCACGATTCGTAGACATCAAGAGGACACCACTGCCGCGGAGAGGGTGCTGGAGTGGGGGAGAAGGGAAAGCCCGAGGAGGTGCTGCGGTTTCGGCAGGATTGCTCAGGCAGCCAAGCGAGGACATACGGATTGTTGGGAACAATACTCGCAAGCGTGCTGACACTACAACACAAGTCATTCGCCGGTCGGCGCGTTGGAAGAAGTTGTCCTGCCTGCACACAAGGTGCCGCTCAACTGGTCTTGGGAGCCTCAAAGCAGGCCCGATTGTGGGGAGCCCCACCAACAGGGGCCACACAACAGTCTCGTTCTGTGAACTTTTACGTGGAATGGGATCAACTTGGCGACCGGCTCAACGAAGTATTTGGAGAAAAGTTACGAATTGACGTTTCGCGTCACGAGATACGCTTGTATTCAATCTCGCCTGTGTCGCGCCCAACACCTCGACAGTGTTGCGCCGCACTCGCGCATGCCGCGCTCCCACGCGGCCGTGAAGCATGGCCTGTCAAGCCGAGAGACACTACGCACAATCCCCTTGTCGCCACGGGCGACGCCTGGGGATGTCCACGCCAGCCTTTGCTGCACTGCCGCCGCACAACTTGCAGGGTCCTCTCCCGCTCAGGTGCTCGTTTGCTCGCTGCGCTGCTGCGCCGCCAACCACCCGTTCAGCTGCTTGGCACCTGCGAGGCTCTCCGCCGCGGCGATATGGCTCGCGCTGGTTTTATGTATGTGCGAGTGGAGGGATTGCGACGCAACGATACTCGGGATGGTGGCCCCAGGGCCTCTTGCGGGAAGGGCCTCGGCATGCGTGGGGTGCATTGCTTGGGTTTTTTCCTGACGCTCCGCTTTGCAGAGGTGTCTTGCGCCTTTCTGGGGTACATTGACACATGTTCGACCCTTTGTAGCGCTTCGAATATCTCTGACTGCGCCAGGCCCAGGAGAATTTTTGGGAGGACACCGGGAAGATATATTTATCCGGACATCGGCAGGGCTGGGAGAGGTGGCCCGTTGGAGACCCGTACGGGCCGGAGCTTGCATGTTGTGTCTGTTGTGACGCTCCGTGGGCCGCCTGGCTGGCTTGAAAGAGGTTGGTGGCGAGCACTTGGAGGGGTTTGCAAGCGAGGGGCACCGGCGGCACCGCCAAAGTCTGTGGATCGCTCTCTCACACGACCATGTCCGATGTCCCCCCCACTCGCAACGAGCTACAATGCATGATTTGTCGTCGCGTTCTCCCCAACCGCGGCAACCTTTCCTACCATCTGCGGACGCACAACAGGACGAAGTTTTCACGGTGGCCGTCGCGACCCCCTGATGGAAGTGGGCCCGGAAGCTCCGCTCTACCTGTTGATGCTGCTGCCGGTGGTGCCTCCCCGCCCGGGGCAGATCTCAGAGGGACCTCTGGAAGCAGGGCTGGCGGTGGCGCGACGCTGTCCGGCCGTCGACGAGGCAGTGGCGAAGGTGGTGGTGACGAGAGCGGCGATCGGCTCAGCAATGCCCCTGCCGAAACGACCGGCGACGCAGACACAGACGCCCTCCTCGCCCTGGCTTTGGAAATTGTGGATGCTTGCCCCACCCCACCAGCGGTTCGACCGCGTGGCGGTGGTGCGCGAGCTGTTGACGCGCAGCCAGCCACTGCTGTGGAGCCAGACGACGATGCCCTAGCACTGGTGAGTCGGGTTCGCTTGTTCTTTGAGAAGTTTATGGACACGGAGCGGGCTGTGCCGCTTGTCCGCGCGCGCAAGCGGGCACGGCCTGGGCAGTTCAACAGCGAGCGCCTGCGTGCCCTACAATAGTTTGTGTGCGACGCCAACCTGTCGAATGAGCTGCGGACGAAGTTGTACGTGTTCCTTCGTTTGTGGGAGCGGACGGCACCTGAGGCGGCAGACGACGACGATACAAGTGTGCCGCTGCGTCAATCGTTCAAGTCTGCACTTATTTTCGTCAGGCCATTGCGGACGATATTGACAAGGCGGTCATCGATGAAGGGTGGATGGCTTGCGCTATCGAGGAGTCGGGTGTTACCTTCGAGGCGTTCTTCCGGAGCTCCCTGCGGGAGGCGCTCAAGAGGTTGAGGTCGGGCAAGAAGTTGCGCCTGTGGAGTGGCGACGGGATGCCGGCTCAACACACCGACTTGCGCGAAGACACGTTGGACGGCGACGCCTTCCGCGCCTGCGAGGCAGAGGTGGTGGCCTCTTATGGATCAGAGGCTTTTATTATTGCTATCTACGTCTACAGCGACAGTGTTGTCCTTTCGTGGTCTGGCGGTACGTTGCTGTGCTGTCACATCACATGACGTGGAGAGGGCTTGAGTCGGAGCGCGCCGTGGATGGTCTAGTGTATAAGTGAACTGCTGGTCCTTTTGGCTGTGACCATGGTCGACTTCACGCGGATGATAATGGGCTATCTGCTTTTTTCTGTTTGTTGTGCGTCTGTCCTGTCCTTCTCTTGTCTGCCCCTTCAGCGCACAAGCTGTATCCTGTGCGTATCCGCGTTGTCAACGTGGAGACGGACGAGTACGAGTGGATAACTGTGGCTTACGTGCCCTCCGTAGCCACAAAGAAAGGGAAGGGGGGTGCGGAGCGGTCGCGCTGTCTTCGTATTGCGGTGATGCAACGCGTTCTCTTCCTCGCACTGCGGGATCTCGTCGAAGCCAGTCACACTGGCGTACAGTTCGTGGACGCCGATGGACGGGAGCTGCTCGGCTTCCCACGTGTGCTGATGTACCTGTGCGACCAGCCGGAGGAAAGAGCCATCCCCTGTCTTAAGCCAGGCCAGTGCGCCCACCCGTGCTCCGCTTGCATGGCCCCCCAGGCGTCCATGGCGTCTCCCGCGGCGCTCACCTTTAAGCAGCGGACATTACTCAACACGTTGCACAAGCAGCTACAAGCATTTGGTCTGCTGCAGCAAGGCCGAGAAAGGCAGCGCCGCCTGCAAATGGAGAAGGCTGTCAGTATGAACAGCTACCTGCCGGCGTTGGCTGCCATGGCGGGCTTGACCACGGCGCCGTTCCTGCTGTACAAGATCATCGGCTTTGACGTCCTACATGTAAGTTGGGCGCATGATCGTTTTGATCGTTTTGTTCTTTCCCGTGCTCGCTTCTCCCCTTGCTGTGTCGCTCTGTTGCTCCTAGATATGATTGCTGACTGGCCTTCCACACCTGGTCTGTACCTTACGCTTGCATCCTGTCAGATTCTTGACTTGGGAGTCACCCGGTTGCTGGTGCACCGATTGATCGACATCTTCCCGTCGCTTTGTGCTGGCTACGTGCCCCTGTGCGGCTCGTTGATTGCTACTTACGCCGAGGGGAACGGGCGTACGTGGGTAGCCGATGCAGGGCGTCTCGCACATCACCGTAAGTTTATATACGACTGAGTGACTCTCTCATTGCTGCACTGCCGGCCGAGCTGCTGCGTGGGCCTGCACTTCTGCGACAGGCGCGGACGCCGCTGCTGACCACTTGCTCTTCTCACTTTTCACTGTTCTTTCGTTCTCTTTTTGTATCCTCCATCTTCTACAGGTACATACTGTCCAGCAAAGACAAGCAATCGACCATTACAGGCCGTGAGCAGCGACTGGGAGTTTGGGTCCTCCCTTTCCTGTTCGACGGCCTGTTTGACCGCGGTAAACCCAAGCAGGGGAAGGTAGCTGACACGGCGTCGGACGTGGAGGTCCCCGACTCAACCGATGCGGACGCGGGTGACTCTGGCACTTCCGGCGGCCAGGCGCAGTCTTTCCTTCAAAATATTCTTGGGGAAGACGGTGGCGGGGACGACACGCCAAGTGCAGAAAACGATGAGCCTGGGCGTGCTGCCGCCAAAGTCGGGGCCGATAAGGAGGACAAGAAAGCGGCGCAGTCTCACGCACGCTTGGACTGGGCTGCCTATCGGGAAGCCTTCCCTGACACCCCTCCACATGCGGCCATCACTGCTATGTTCGCAGAGTACGCATTGCTCGTCGGGCGTATCACGCGGAAGCTGGGCGTCGCTACTGTCACACCGATGACGATGCGTGAGGAGGAGGAGCTTGCCACGCAGGCTCAAACATTCGTCTTGCGCTACGTGACCCCGATCCTGGGGCCTCTCCACACCACCAAGGTACATAAGCTGTTGTGCCACCTCCTTGACGCTGTGCGTCTGCATGGGAACATCCTCAACGGCGACACCAGCACCAACGAGCAGGAGCACAAGGAGGACAAGAGGTACTACCCCAGGACTAACAAGAGCAGCAGTGGCTACATGCGCCAGCTTGTCCGCCACGCCAGCGGCTTGCGCGTCATCAGTCGGCGCAACAAGGCTGTGCGCGCTGGGCAGGCTTCAGGCGCTGCTACTGCCGCATCGAACGCGGACGGCTATGACGCCGACGGAGAGAGTGTGGAGGAAGATACGGACGACGGCACTGGCGCGGTTGTCGTGCCTTCTCCTGCCGTCTACGGGCGCGGCGGTGCTGCAGCCGCCTCTGAGGGCGCAGAGCTCAACCCAGCTGCTGCCGCCGACCGTCAGCTCGGACCGGTGGGTGCCCCTCTTTCCGCAGCTGCTGTGGCTGACTTGGCGGCGCAGCCTGGCTTGGGGGACACTGGCCCCCTGCTGAGGTTAGACAGCGGCGACGAAGTCCGCGTCCCTTCGCATTTGCACTTCACTGCCCGCACGCCCGGCCGCTGTGATGAGCGGTACCTTGTGCGGGCGTCGCCCAACTACCGCGGGGCGCCGTGGCACGACCACGTCGCATACCGAAGCGTTGACTCTCTGCCCTCTGCGCCGGAGCACTTTGGACGGGTTCTCCTCCTGATACGACAAGAGGACTGTGACTTTGCGGTGGTGGCCCAGCTGATCCCAGTAGAAGGCGAGGAGGGACCGCTCTCCTCGCGTGGGTGCACTCCGCTGCGCTGGGAGGTGCAGGGAGACTCGGAGACCGGCTGTCGCCAAGTGCGGTTGGCCAAGGTGCCAGTCGAGAACCTCCTCCGCGTTGTGCACGTTGTGCCCCACTTTGCGGACCTCATCCTCCGTAGGGGTGTGGGCGCCACGCCGGGAGAGCTGGGACATGAGGGTGCCGCTCTTAGCGAGCAACGATTTCTGCTCAACGCTTTTTTTCCTTCTGCGGGCGTGCGCCGTTGTAGGAAACGGCCGTTGGGGTGTAGGTGTGCGGCGCGTCGGCAAGTGCAGGGCATAGTGCAGTGAGCCTGCTCTGATGAGATAGTCGCCGGTTGCTCTTTCCTTTTCGATCACCTCATCTCCCCTCAAGCAACCCTCTTCTTGGTGAAAGCTTGCAGGAACACCCCGGAAAGGCCTTGCGCCGTGAATTCTGTCAAAAAGCACTCTCCATACTTGCTCCGACGGCGGCGCCCCTCAGCAGGAGGGCGGCCGCAACCGTAGCAGGTTCTTCGAGGCCAGGCGTTGGGTGGTCGCCACAAGGCCGAGGTGCTTTAAGGGGGGCGGCAGAAACGTTCTGCGATGGAGAGGGGGCGCGGGGGGGTGGGGAGTGGAGCGGGGTGTTGGCGAGGAGGGTCGCCCAGAGGAGCCGTTCACGAGAAGGGCAGCGAGTCGAGTCGCGGCGTGCGAGGGTCAAGGGGCCCCTCTCTCGCGATCCACGGTCAGTCCCGCTTGGCCCAATTAGAGTGCGTTGCGCAGATCCCACTCGAGACTGAAGCACCTCGCTCACGGGTTCAAGGATGAGCGAAATCTGATATGCATCAAGGCCCATCTCATCGCCCACGCCTGACACGGGAAAACCGTATCAAGGGTGTTGACACGGGGGCTGAGCGGAAAAAAGCGACTGGTGACGATGGGAGCGCCCGCGGGGCGTGGTATTGGGCAGGGCAGCGCGCTGCCCTGCCCAATGGGAGCGCCCGTGGGGCGCCATATTGGGCAGGGCAGCGCGCTGCCTTGCGAAGGGCCTCGCCGAGGCGGGGGGCATCAAGATCCGGGACATTGCCAAGCAGCTGCGGCTGCCACTGATGAAGCTCCACTGCTCGACGATTGCCGAGGACGCCATCCGGGCGGCTATCAAGGACGTCAAGGGGAAGCAGGCCGCCGCGGAGACGGCCAAGGTGGCGGCCGCCTAAATGAAGGATGCCGCATCGACCGTCGCCGACACGGTGGCGGCTGCTGGGCGCTGGTGACGGTGGCAGCGGCCACCAGCGCGATGGCCATCGCCGCCCCTTTCCCACGCGCTGCAGCAGCCGCTGGCGCCCCCTCCCCGAGCGCCGCCGCCGCCGTCTCCGCCGCCGCCGCTGCCGCTGCCGCTGCCGCTGCGCCAGCCGCCGCCGTCGCTGTCGTCCATAGCCGCGCGATGTAGTGGTGGAAGGGAGGCGGGTTCGGGGGGAGAACAACACGTTGCACTTCCAACCCCTCCAGGGGGGGGAGCGCGGAAGGCGGGGGGGGTGGGGGGGAGGGGAGAGCCGTGGCGGGGATCGGGAGGGGCAAAGAGGGATTGATGGAGGTCGGGCGGGGCGTCTGGTGCGGAAGGGTGGGCGCAGGTGTTGGCGTCGAAGCGGAGGGGGGGGGGGGCGGTGGCAGGGGGGCCATGCCGGCGGCGGCTTGCGCCCTGTCGGCCCCCTGCGGTCACCCACAGCCCCACAGGAGGCGCGCGGCAGCACAGCGCGGCCGCACGGGGTGGCCCCCACCAACCCCGCGTTCGCGTGAACGGCGGTGGGGGTGGGGGGGGGGGGGGGGGGCGCGCGCGCACGCGCATCCGCCGGCACCGCGGCAGGGGGCGGCGGCGGTTGGCGCGCACCGCCGGCCGACGCGACGGCCGCCGCGGCTGCCGCTTCCGCTGCTGTTGCCGCGCGTGCCGCGTAGCGACCAAAGGCGGGGAAGGTGCACGCCGACGCGCGTCCACCCCCCCCCCCCCCACACCCCCAGTCAGCGCCTGGTATGCACTCGCAAAGTGAGCACATCTGGGATGGCGTTGACGTGGGCTGTGGGGGAGGAGGTGATGTTGCCGCGGCGGCAGCGGGAGCGGCAGCAACGCGATTCGCAACGGCCGCCGCCTGGCGCTCCCGGAGAGCCACTGTGCCTACCACTCGATCGGGAGTTTGGCCAGCTCTCCCTGATGCTCGTGGGCGTGCAGCCGGCTGGTGCTTGCGCTGTCCATGCCGGCGAGGAGGCCCGGCAAAGCGCCGTTTTAGAGGCGCCGCAGCGGAATTTGACGTGTCTGTGGCAAGAGAAGCGTGGAGGAGGAGAGGGGGGTACAACGGTAGGGCGTGGCGCAACTCGGTGGTTGGGCCTTCTGCGGTACGCATGTGAGGCGGGGCGGCATGGCAGAATGACATGATCCAGGCAATGACAATAGACTGGGACCCTTGACTTGGGTCCTTGGCCGCGACGGGCTCTGACTCTTCTCTTCGTCTCTTGCTTCATTCCACGCCTCCGCCGCCCCGAAGGCGTGGTGGTGACGGTGGCTTTGGTAATTAGCGGCAGTCGCGACGGGACGGCGGCTGCTGTGGCAACTCGGACCGGCGGCGACCGTTGCCGCGTGGTGGCTGTCGCCCACCCGGGGGGAGTAGTGGCGGCAGGACGGGGGGCCCACCCGCCCCGCCGGTGAGGGGTTGGGACGCCCGCGCCACCCCCCGCCGCAAACGTCGACGGACACGGGTTGGCCGGTGGAGGGAGCCGCCACGCCTCCAGCGACCGCAGACGATGTCACGGCGCGTGCGGGCGCCCGCGGGTTGCGTGTCTGTCTTCACCCGCCGCGGCCGCGGCCACGGCCGCCCTACGGGAACAAAAAGCGCGATATTGCGGAAAGCAGGACGGCTGGTGGCCACCCCCAAGACACACCCAAAACTAGCAGAGACGCACTTCCCACCCACTTCTCGGTGTGCTCTTGGCAGGTTCACGGGGGCTCTGGCCTGCTGGAATGGTGCTGTGGAGGGGTCAGAAAGCGCGATTTCGCGTTCTTGCTTCCGCGATATCGCGCTTTCCTCCTGGAGAAACCGCGATCAGATGAGACTCTGGTTGGCTGTGAGACGCTCTCACGGGGAGACTTGGAGGTCCACTGACGGTTGTAACAACAGCATGCCACAGACATGTATAGTCAATATTGGTCAGCAAAACTACCACGCGGTCGGATTATGACAAGAATGATCTACATAAGTGTTGTCTCTACACAATCAAGATTATGCATATGGTTGTTATCGTATAAATAGCGAGTGATAGTTGACCATGGTACAGCTTTTGCGTGGGCAGTAACATCACACGTGATGATGTGTAAAACGCGTTCTTACGTTACATTATCCGCACATTACGCTGATGTGCAATGAGAGTTATAGTTCCCAGTTCGATTTGGAAGCAGCTCAATAATTGGTAAAGTTGCTATATCGCATTCAAGAAGTTGGCTTGCCGGCTGACAACCGCGTCCGAGCCTCGTGACGACAGACGTCCCTGCACCATCGGCGCACGTCGCGTCCGAGTTCCCCCCTCTGGCAGTCCCCGGACGCCTGCGCTGCCAGTCCCGGCCTCCCCCTCCCGCCCCCCTGAAACCAGCGCAACCCCTTGCCCCTGCACACCCGGCTCACGACCCCCCCCCGGTGACAAACGCCGCGCTAACTCACCTTCGACCCTCTCCACCAACGACGAAGAACTCCCCCCCCCGCTGGGCAGCAGCACGGGCACAAGGCGGACGTTACCCACGCCCAAGTCATGCACGTCACGAGAACCCTCCCCGCCTCCCCCCCCGTCAATCACATCCCCAGACACGTTCCGCAAGTGAGAGGACAGAAGAGAACAGGCCCCCCAACACCCGATGCACCTCTGCAGCGCAGGCTGCTCCTCCTCCAGCGCCGCGATGGCACGTGCCATCCTGGCGTTAGTCTGCCGCGTGAATGACACCCCACGTGTCAGGTGCTTAGCCGCACGACGCGCTGCCTGCAGAAGACGCAGTCTGTTACCGGGATGGTACCCGAGGTGACTGTCTCGAGCAATTCGAATCTTTTGCATGACTGGCCCTGGTGCCGGAACCGACCGCACGCCGCCAGCCCAGAAGTAGCCCCCCCGCCCAATCGTCCGGCATCGCCTGCCGCCCCTGTGCGGCACGACATGGGCGTCTCCACCAGCAGGCCGGGGCGGCGCCACCAGCTCCGGCGCCACGAAGTTCGGCGCCGCACCCGCGCTCGACCCACCGCTCCGCCCCGGCAGAATACGTGTCGGGGAATGCGGGGCCCAGCTGACCCACCGGGCTGCACCACCCCGAGCGGTCGCCGACTTGGTGGCGGGGGTGGCTGTTGCGGCCCCTCCAGGGCTCCAGCGGGCCCGGCCGACCGACCGGCGCGCGTGTCCCCGAGCGTCTGACGACGCGGTGGGGGCGGCGGCGGTGGAGGTCGTGCCGGGGTGGGCGGAAGCCCAACCGTCCGACCGTCCGGCGTCGCCCTGAGTGCGGCGCGACTTGGTGGGGGGGGCGGCGGAGGTGGTGGCGCCGGGGAAGGCGGGAGCGCAGCCAACCGACCGGCCGGCGTCGCCCTGACCGCTCGACGACTGGGTGGTGGGGGCGGCGTATGGGGCGCACCGGCTGCCAATGGTTAAAAAAGAAACAAGACCACATGCATTTATGAATGACACACCCAAAAACTATCGAAACAACGACAAAAAAAAAAAGCCCACGTTGACGCATGTCAGGATGTGGTCCGTCATCTCGAAAACTCATCTGACACGCTGCACGCCATGAAGAGCGCATGCCTCGTCCTCGAAGCCCCACCCCGCACGACGCTCGATAACATACCGTTGTACGACGTTGATCCGCGTCGCGGTGCCTGGTGGCCGCCACCCGCGATGGATGCCGACATAACGTGGTGGAAAGAACAAACGGGAGCGTGGAAGACTAAGGGGAGGGGGTGTGCGCTGGGAAGATGTGGGGGACGGCTCGTGATGTGGGTGAGTCGACGGAAATGGGGCGGCGAGGAGCTGGCACATGCGGGTGGGCTCACGGGAATGGTGCGGTCACGACGGCGAACGGCCGACGGGTTCTCGGACGCCAGCAGGCGATAACGGCGGCGGCGTGTCGGCCGCGGCCCAAATTGCCGGCAGACAGCATCGCGCAGCTCACTGAGGGCGTCCGACGGCCTCCCGTTCCCCTCCACGCTCTCGGTGGGGAGATCGGAGGGATGCGATTGGCTGGGCCCGTCATATGGAGATGCGTGGTCTCCGCCGCCTGCCTCATGGGGCATCACCCATTGCGTGGTCACGAACAGAGCAACAGGGAGATCGCACAAAGGGCACAGGTCAAGTACTTACATGAGCAATCCCAAAGCAAAACGCAATTGGGCTATTATACTGCGTACGTACCCGCTAGTGCTTGGGAGTCTCAGTGGCTCAGTTGCACCGCGCACGACTCGCGGTCGTGAAGTTCGGGGTTCGAGATGGCTGCATCACGGGGTTGACAACCCCAGCTTGCGTCAAAGGCAACTCTCTGTAAGGGCACGGCATTTGTGATCTCCGTTAGACACGTACTATTCGCTCCGCACTTCACTGTGTTGGTGTAAGTTATTGCACATGCCGCCCACCCCCTTTGACCCCCCCCAATTCGCCCCTATATGCAGGAAGGGGTTCCATTTTACGCGTGAACCCCGCCCCCACCTACCCCTTCCCGTGCTCCAATCCAAACCAAACTCTCCCACATGTTTCTCCCCACCCCCTAGAGTCTCAAACCACCCTCTGTTCCCTTCCCGACCGCCGCCGCCCACCCCTTTTGACCCCCCCAATTCGCCCCTATGTGCAGGAAGGGGTTCCATTTTACGCGTGAACCCCCCCCCCACCTACCCCTTCCCGTGCTCCAATCCAACCAAACTCTCCCACATGTTTCTCCCCACCCCCCTAGAGTCTCAAACCACCCTCCCTTCCTTCCCAGCCGCCGCCGCCCACCCCCTTCCACCCCCCCCTAGTCGCCCCTATATGCGGAAGGGGTTCCATTTTACGCGTGAACCCCCCCCCACCTACCCCTTCCCGTGCTCCAATCCAACCAAACTCTCCCACATGTTTCTCCCCACCCCCCTAGAGTCTCAAACCACCCCTCTGTTCCCTTCCCGACCGCCGCCGCCCACCCCTTTTGACCCCCCCAATTCGCCCCTATGTGCAGGAAGGGGTTCCATTTTACGCGTGAACCCCCCCCCCACCTACCCCTTCCCGTGCTCCAATCCAAACCAAACTCTCCCACATGCCTTCTCCCCACCCCCAAGAGTCTCAAACCACCCTCTGTTCCCTTCCCGACCGCCGCCGCCCACCCTTTTGACCCCCCCCAAATCGCCCCTATGTGCAGGAAGGGGTTCCCATTTTACGCGTGAACCCCCCCCCCACCTTCCCCTTCCCGTGCTCCAATCCAAACCAAACTCTCCCACATGTTTCTCCCCACCCCCTAGAGTCTCAAACCACCCTCTGTTCCCTTCCCGACCGCCGCCGCCCACCCCTTTTGACCCCCCCCAATTCGCCCCTATGTGCAGGAAGGGGTTCCATTTTACGCGTGAACCCCCCCCCACCTTCCCCTTCCGTGCTCCAATCCAAACCAAACTCTCCCACATGTTTCTCCCCACCCCCTAGAGTCTCAAACCACCCTCTGTTCCCTTCCCGACCGCCGCCGCCCACCCCTTTTGACCCCCCCAAAATCGCCCCTATATGCAGGAAGGGGTTCCATTTTACGCGTGAACCCCCCCCCCACCTACCCCTTCCCGTGCTCCAATCCAAACCAAACTCTCCCACATGTTTCTCCCCACCCCCTAGAGTCTCAAACCACCCTCCCTTCCCTTCCCAGCCGCCGCCGCCCACCCCATTCCACCCCCCCCAAATCGCCCCTATATGCAGGAAGGGGTTCCATTTTTACGCGTGAACCCCCCCCCCACCTTCCCCTTCCCCGTGCTCCAATCCAAACCAAACTCCTCCCACATGTTTCTCCCCCACCTCCTGGAGTCTCAAACCACCCTCCCTTCCCTTCCCAGCCGCCGCCGCCCACCCCATTTCACCCCCCCCAAATTGCCCCTATATGCAGGAAGGGGTTCCATTTTACGCGTGAACCCCCCCCCACCTACCCCTTCCCGTGCTCCAATCCAAACCAAACTCTCCCACATGTTTCTCCCCACCCCCTAAAGTCTCAAACCACCCTCTGTTCCCTTCCCGACCGCCGCCGCCCACCCCTTTTGACCCCCCCCAAATCGCCCCTATGTGCAGGAAGGGGTTCCATTTTACGCGTGAACCCCCCCCCCACCTTCCCCTTCCCGTGCTCCAATCCAAACCAACTCTCCCACATGTTTCTCCCCACCCCCTAGAGTCTCAAACCACCCTCTGTTCCCTTCCCGACCGCCGCCGCCCACCCCTTTGACCCCCAATTCGCCCCTATGTGCAGGAAGGGGTTCCATTTTACGCGTGAACCCCCCCCCCACCTACCCTTCCCGTGCTCCAATCCAAACCAAACTCTCCCACATGCTTCTCCCCACCCCAAGAGTCTCAAACCACCCTCTGTTCCCTTCCCGACCGCCGCCGGCCCACCCCTTTTGACCCCCCAAATCGCCCCTATGTCAGGAAGGGGTTCCATTTTACGCGTGAACCCCCCCCCCACCTTCCCCTTCCCGTGCTCCAATCCAAACCAAACTCTCCCACATGTTTCTCCCCACCCCTAGAGTCTCAAACCACCCTTCCCTTCCCGACCGCCGCCGCCCACCCCTTTTGACCCCCCCCCAAATCGCCCCTATATGCAGGAAGGGGTTCCATTTTACGCGTGAACCCCCCCCCCACCTTCCCCTTCCCGTGCTCCAATCCAAACCAAACTCTCCCACATGTTTCTCCCCACCTCCTGGAGTCTCAAACCACCCTCCCTTCCCTTCCCAGCCGCCGCCGCCCACCCCATTTCACCCCCCCCAAATTGCCCCTATATGCAGGAAGGGGTTCCATTTTACCGCGTGAACCCCCCCCCACCTACCCCTTCCCCGTGCTCCAATCCAAACCAAACTCTCCCACATGTTTCTCCCCACCCCCTAGAGTCCTCAAACCACCCTCCCTTCCCTTCCCAGCCGCCGCCGCCCACCCCCTTCCACCCCCCCTAGTCGCCCCTATATGCAGGAAGGGGTTCCATTTTACGCGTGAACCCCCCCCCACCTACCCCTTCCCGTGCTCCAATCCAAACCAAACTCTCCCACATGTTTCTCCCCACCCCCTAGAGTCTCAAACCACCCTCTGTTCCCTTCCCGACCGCCGCCGCCCACCCCTTTTGACCCCCCCCAATTCGCCCCTATGTGCAGGAAGGGGTTCCATTTTACGCGTGAACCCCCCCCCCACCTACCCCTTCCCGTGCTCCAATCCAAACCAAACTCTCCCACATGCTTCTCCCCACCCCCAAGAGTCTCAAACCACCCTCTGTTCCCTTCCCGACCGCCGCCGCCCACCCTTTTGACCCCCCCAAATCGCCCCTATGTGCAGGAAGGGGTTCCATTTTACGCGTGAACCCCCCCCCCACCTTCCTTCCCGTGCTCCAATCCAAACCAAACTCTCCCACATGTTTCTCCCCACCCCCTAGAGTCTCAAACCACCCTCTGTTTCCCTTCCCGACCGCCGCCGCCCACCCCTTTTGACCCCCCCCAATTCGCCCCTATGTGCAGGAAGGGGTTCCATTTTACGCGTGAACCCCCCCCCACCTACCTCTTCCCGTGCTCCAATCCAAACCAAACTCTCCCACATGTTTCTCCCCACCCCCTGGAGTCTCAAACCACCCTCCCTTCCTTCCCAGCCGCCGCCGCCCACCCCATTCACCCCCCCCAAATTGCCCCTATATGCAGAAGGGGTTCCATTTTACGCGTGAACCCCCCCCCCACCTACCCTTCCCGTGCTCCAATCCAAACCAAACTCTCCCACATGTTTCTCCCCACCCCCTAGAGTCTCAAACCACCCTCCTTCCCTTCCCAGCCGCCGCCGCCCACCCCATTCCCCCCCCCCAAATCGCCCCTATATGCAGGAAGGGGTTCCATTTTACGCGTGAACCCCCCCCCCACCTTCCCCTTCCCGTGCTCCAATCCAAACCAAACTCTCCCACATGTTTCTCCCCACCTCCTGGAGTCTCAAACCACCCTCCCTTCCCTTCCCAGCCGCCGCCGCCCACCCCATTTCACCCCCCCCAAATTGCCCTATATGCAGGAAGGGGTTCCATTTTACGCGTGAACCCCCCCCCACCTACCCCTTCCCGTGCTCCAATCCAAACCAAACTCTCCCACATGTTTCTCCCCACCCCCTAGAGTCTCAAACCACCCTCTGTTCCCTTCCCGACCGCCGCCGCCCACCCCTTTTGACCCCCCCCAAATCGCCCCTATGTGCAGGAAGGGGTTCCATTTTACGCGTGAACCCCCCCCCCACCTTCCCCTTCCCGTGCTCCAATCCAAACCAAACTCTCCCACATGTTTCTCCCCACCCCCTAGAGTCTCAAACCACCCTCGTTCCCTTCCCAGCCGCCGCCGCCCACCCCATTTCACCCCCCCCAATTGCCCCTATATGCAGAAGGGGTTCCATTTTACGCGTGAACCCCCCCCCCACCTACCCCTTCCCGTGCTCCAATCCAAACCAAACTCTCCCACATGTTTCTCCCCACCCCTAGAGTCTCAAACCACCCTCTGTTCCCTTCCCGACCGCCGCCGCCCACCCCTTTTGACCCCCCCCAAATCGCCCCTATGTGCAGGAAGGGGTTCCATTTTACGCGTGAACCCCCCCCCCACCTTCCCCTTCCCGTGCTCCAATCCAAACCAAACTCTCCCACATGTTTCTCCCCACCCCCTAGAGTCTCAAACCACCCTCTGTTCCCTTCCCGACCGCCGCGGCCCACCCCTTTTGACCCCCCCCAATTCGCCTCTATGTGCAGGAAGGGGTTCCATTTTACGCGTGAACCCCCCCCCCACCTACCCCTTCCCGTGCTCCAAACCAAACTCTCCCACATGTTTCTCCCCACCCCCTGGAGTCTCAAACCACCCTCCCTTCCCTTCCCAGCCGCCGCCGCCCACCCCATTTCACCCCCCCCAAATTGCCCCTATATGCAGGAAGGGGTTCCATTTTACGCGTGAACCCCCCCCCCACCTACCCCTTCCCGTGCTCCAATCCAAACCAAACTCTCCCACATGTTTCTCCCCACCCCCTAGAGTCTCAAACCACCCTCCCTTCCCTTCCCAGCCGCCGCCGCCCACCCCATTCCACCCCCCCCAAATCGCCCCTATATGCAGGAAGGGGTTCCATTTTACGCGTGAACCCCCCCCCACCTTCCCCTTCCCGTGCTCCAATCCAAACCAAACTCTCCCACATGTTTCTCCCCACCTCCTGGAGTCTCAAACCACCCTCCCTTCCCTTCCCAGCCGCCGCCGCCCACCCCATTTCACCCCCCCCAAATTGCCCCTATATGCAGGAAGGGGTTCCATTTTACGCGTGAACCCCCCCCCCACCTACCCCTTCCCGTGCTCCAATCCAAACCAAACTCTCCCACATGTTTCTCCCCACCCCCTAGAGTCTCAAACCACCCTCTGTTCCCTTCCCGACCGCCGCCGCCCACCCCTTTTGACCCCCCCAAATCGCCCCTATGTGCAGGAAGGGGTTCCATTTTACGCGTGAACCCCCCCCCCACCTACCCCTTCCCGTGCTCCAATCCAAACCAAACTCTCCCACATGTTTCTCCCCACCCCTAGAGTCTCAAACCACCCTCTGTTCCCTTCCCGACCGCCGCCGCCCACCCCTTTTGACCCCCCCCAATCGCCCCTATGTGCAGGAAGGGGTTCCATTTTACGCGTGAACCCCCCCCCCACCTACCCCTTCCGTGCTCCAATCCAACCAACTCTCCCACATGTTTCTCCCCACCCCTGGAGTCTCAAACCACCCTCCCTTCCCTTCCCAGCCGCCGCCGCCCACCCCATTTCACCCCCCCCAAATCGCCCCTATATGCAGGAAGGGGTTCCATTTACGCGTGAACCCCCCCCCCCACCTACCCCTTCCCGTGCTCCAATCCAAACCAAACTCTCCCACATGTTTCTCCCCACCCCCTAGAGTCTCAAACCACCCTCCTTCCCTTCCCGCCGCCGCCGCCCACCCCATTCCACCCCCCCAAATCGCCCCTATATGCAGGAAGGGGTTCCATTTTACGCGTGAACCCCCCCCCCACCTCCCCTTCCCGTGCTCCAATCCAAACCAAACTCTCCCACATGTTTCTCCCCACCCCCTAGAGTCTCAAACCACCCTCCTTCCCTTCCCGACCGCCGCGCCCACCCTTTGACCCCCCCCAATTCGCCCCTATTGCAGGAAGGGGTTCCATTTTACGCGTGAACCCCCCCCCCACCTACCCCTTCCCGTGCTCCCAAAACCAAACTCTCCCACATGTTTCTCCCCACCCCCTGGAGTCTCAAACCACCCTCCCTTCCCTTCCCAGCCGCCGCCGCCCACCCCATTTCACCCCCCCCAAATTGCCCCTATATGCAGGAAGGGGTTCCATTTTACGCGTGAACCCCCCCCCCACCTACCCCTTCCCGTGCTCCAATCCAAACCAAACTCTCCCACATGTTTCTCCCCACCCCCTAGAGTCTCAAACCACCCTCTGTTCCCTTCCCGACCGCCGCCGCCCACCCCTTTGACCCCCCCCAAATCGCCCCTATGTGCAGGAAGGGGTTCCATTTTACGCGTGAACCCCCCCCCCACCTTCCCCTTCCCGTGCTCCAATCCAAACCAAACTCTCCCACATGTTTCTCCCCACCCCTAGAGTCTCAAACCACCCTCTGTTCCCTTCCCAGCCGCCGCCGCCCACCCCATTTCACCCCCCCCAAATTGCCCCTATATGCAGAAAGGGGTTCCATTTTACGCGTGAACCCCCCCCCCACCTACCCCTTCCCGTGCTCCAATCCAAACCAAACTCTCCCACATGTTTCTCCCCACCCCCTAGAGTCTCAAACCACCCTCTGTTCCCTTCCCGACCGCCGCCGCCCACCCCTTTTGACCCCCCCCAAATCGCCCCTATGTGCAGGAAGGGGTTCCATTTTACGCGTGAACCCCCCCCCACCTTCCCCTTCCCGTGCTCCAATCCAAACCAAACTCTCCCACATGTTTCTCCCCACCCCCTAGAGTCTCAAACCACCCTCTGTTCCCTTCCCGACCGCCGCGGCCCACCCCTTTTGACCCCCCCCAATTCGCCTCTATGTGCAGGAAGGGGTTCCATTTTACGCGTGAACCCCCCCCCCACCTACCCCTTCCCGTGCTCCAAACCAAACTCTCCCACATGTTTCTCCCCACCCCCTGGAGTCTCAAACCACCCTCCCTTCCCTTCCCAGCCGCCGCCGCCCACCCCATTTCACCCCCCCCAAATTGCCCCTATATGCAGGAAGGGGTTCCATTTTACGCGTGAACCCCCCCCCCACCTACCCCTTCCCGTGCTCCAATCCAAACCAAACTCTCCCACATGTTTCTCCCCACCCCCTAGAGTCTCAAACCACCCTCCCTTCCCTTCCCAGCCGCCGCCGCCCACCCCATTCCACCCCCCCCAAATCGCCCCTATATGCAGGAAGGGGTTCCATTTTACGCGTGAACCCCCCCCCCACCTTCCCCTTCCCGTGCTCCAATCCAAACCAAACTCTCCCACATGTTTCTCCCCACCTCCTGGAGTCTCAAACCACCCTCCCTTCCCTTCCCAGCCGCCGCCGCCCACCCCATTTCACCCCCCCCAAATTGCCCCTATATGCAGGAAGGGGTTCCATTTTACGCGTGAACCCCCCCCCCACCTACCCCTTCCCGTGCTCCAATCCAAACCAAACTCTCCCACATGTTTCTCCCCACCCCCTAGAGTCTCAAACCACCCTCTGTTCCCTTCCCGACCGCCGCCGCCCACCCCTTTTGACCCCCCCCAAATCGCCCCTATGTGCAGGAAGGGGTTCCATTTTACGCGTGAACCCCCCCCCCACCTTCCCCTTCCCGTGCTCCAATCCAAACCAAACTCTCCCTTATGTTTCTCCCCACCCCCTAGAGTCTCAAACCACCCTCTGTTCCCTTCCCGACCGCCGCGGCCCACCCCTTTTGACCCCCCCCAATTCGCCCCTATGTGCAGGAAGGGGTTCCATTTTACGCGTGAACCCCCCCCCCACCTACCCCTTCCCGTGCTCCAAACCAAACTCTCCCACATGTTTCTCCCCACCCCCTGGAGTCTCAAACCACCCTCCCTTCCCTTCCCAGCCGCCGCCGCCCACCCCATTTCACCCCCCCCAAATTGCCCCTATATGCAGGAAGGGGTTCCATTTTACGCGTGAACCCCCCCCCCACCTACCCCTTCCCGTGCTCCAATCCAAACCAAACTCTCCCACATGTTTCTCCCCACCCCCTAGAGTCTCAAACCACCCTCCCTTCCCTTCCCAGCCGCCGCCGCCCACCCCATTCCACCCCCCCCAAATCGCCCCTATATGCAGGAAGGGGTTCCATTTTACGCGTGAACCCCCCCCCCACCTTCCCCTTCCCGTGCTCCAATCCAAACCAAACTCTCCCACATGTTTCTCCCCACCTCCTGGAGTCTCAAACCACCCTCCCTTCCCTTCCCAGCCGCCGCCGCCCACCCCATTTCACCCCCCCCAAATTGCCCCTATATGCAGGAAGGGGTTCCATTTTACGCGTGAACCCCCCCCCCACCTACCCCTTCCCGTGCTCCAATCCAAACCAAACTCTCCCACATGTTTCTCCCCACCCCCTAGAGTCTCAAACCACCCTCTGTTCCCTTCCCGACCGCCGCCGCCCACCCCTTTTGACCCCCCCCAAATCGCCCCTATGTGCAGGAAGGGGTTCCATTTTACGCGTGAACCCCCCCCCCACCTTCCCCTTCCCGTGCTCCAATCCAAACCAAACTCTCCCACATGTTTCTCCCCACCCCCTAGAGTCTCAAACCACCCTCTGTTCCCTTCCCGACCGCCGCGGCCCACCCCTTTTGACCCCCCCCAATTCGCCTCTATGTGCAGGAAGGGGTTCCATTTTACGCGTGAACCCCCCCCCCACCTACCCCTTCCCGTGCTCCAAACCAAACTCTCCCACATGTTTCTCCCCACCCCCTGGAGTCTCAAACCACCCTCCCTTCCCTTCCCAGCCGCCGCCGCCCACCCCATTTCACCCCCCCCAAATTGCCCCTATATGCAGGAAGGGGTTCCATTTTACGCGTGAACCCCCCCCCCACCTACCCCTTCCCGTGCTCCAATCCAAACCAAACTCTCCCACATGTTTCTCCCCACCCCCTAGAGTCTCAAACCACCCTCCCTTCCCTTCCCAGCCGCCGCCGCCCACCCCATTCCACCCCCCCCAAATCGCCCCTATATGCTGGAAGGGGTTCCATTTTACGCGTGAACCCCCCCCCCACCTTCCCCTTCCCGTGCTCCAATCCAAACCAAACTCTCCCACATGTTTCTCCCCACCTCCTGGAGTCTCAAACCACCCTCCCTTCCCTTCCCAGCCGCCGCCGCCCACCCCATTTCACCCCCCCCAAATTGCCCCTATATGCAGGAAGGGGTTCCATTTTACGCGTGAACCCCCCCCCACCTACCCCTTCCCGTGCTCCAATCCAAACCAAACTCTCCCACATGTTTCTCCCCACCCCTAGAGTCTCAAACCACCCTCTGTTCCCTTCCCGACCGCCGCCGCCCACCCCTTTTGACCCCCCCCAAATCGCCCCTATGTGCAGGAAGGGGTTCCATTTTACGCGTGAACCCCCCCCCCACCTTCCCCTTCCCGTGCTCCAATCCAAACCAAACTCTCCCACATGTTTCTCCCCACCCCCTAGAGTCTCAAACCACCCTCTGTTCCCTTCCCGACCGCCGCGGCCCACCCCTTTTGACCCCCCCCAATTCGCCTCTATGTGCAGGAAGGGGTTCCATTTTACGCGTGAACCCCCCCCCCACCTACCCCTTCCCGTGCTCCAAACCAAACTCTCCCACATGTTTCTCCCCACCCCCTGGAGTCTCAAACCACCCTCCCTTCCCTTCCCAGCCGCCGCCGCCCACCCCATTTCACCCCCCCCAAATTGCCCCTATATGCAGGAAGGGGTTCCATTTTACGCGTGAACCCCCCCCCCCACCTACCCCTTCCCGTGCTCCAATCCAAACCAAACTCTCCCACATGTTTCTCCCCACCCCCTGGAGTCTCAAACCACCCTCCCTTCCCTTCCCAGCCGCCGCCGCCCACCCCATTTCACCCCCCCCAAATTGCCCCTATATGCAGGAAGGGGTTCCATTTTACGCGTGAACCCCCCCCCACCTTCCCCTTCCCGTGCTCCAATCCAAACCAAACTCTCCCACATGTTTCTCCCCACCTCCTGGAGTCTCAAACCACCCTCCCTTCCCTTCCCAGCCGCCGCCGCCCACCCCATTTCACCCCCCCCAAATTGCCCCTATATGCAGGAAGGGGTTCCATTTTACGCGTGAACCCCCCCCCCACCTACCCCTTCCCGTGCTCCAATCCAAACCAAACTCTCCCACATGTTTCTCCCCACCCCCTAGAGTCTCAAACCACCCTCTGTTCCCTTCCCGACCGCCGCCGCCCACCCCTTTTGACCCCCCCCAAATCGCCCCTATGTGCAGGAAGGGGTTCCATTTTACGCGTGAACCCCCCCCCCACCTTCCCCTTCCCGTGCTCCAATCCAAACCAAACTCTCCCACATGTTTCTCCCCACCCCCTAGAGTCTCAAACCACCCTCTGTTCCCTTCCCGACCGCCGCGGCCCACCCCTTTTGACCCCCCCCAATTCGCCTCTATGTGCAGGAAGGGGTTCCATTTTACGCGTGAACCCCCCCCCACCTACCCCTTCCCGTGCTCCAAACCAAACTCTCCCACATGTTTCTCCCCACCCCCTGGAGTCTCAAACCACCCTCCCTTCCCTTCCCAGCCGCCGCCGCCCACCCCATTTCACCCCCCCCAAATTGCCCCTATATGCAGGAAGGGGTTCCATTTTACGCGTGAACCCCCCCCCCACCTACCCCTTCCCGTGCTCCAATCCAAACCAAACTCTCCCACATGTTTCTCCCCACCCCCTAGAGTCTCAAACCACCCTCTGTTCCCTTCCCGACCGCCGCCGCCCACCCCTTTTGACCCCCCCCAAATCGCCCCCATGTGCAGGAAGGGGTTCCATTTTACGCGTGAACCCCCCCCCCACCTACCCCTTCCCGTGCTCCAATCCAAACCAAACTCTCCCACATGTTTCTCCCCACCCCCTGGAGTCTCAAACCACCCTCCCTTCCCTTCCCAGCCGCCGCCGCCCATCCCATTTCACCCCCCCCAAATTGCCCCTATATGCAGGAAGGGGTTCCATTTTACGCGTGAACCCCCCCCCCACCTTCCCCTTCCCGTGCTCCAATCCAAACCAAACTCTCCCACATGTTTCTCCCCACCCCCTAGAGTCTCAAACCACCCTCCCTTCTCTTCCCAGCCGCCGCCGCCCACCCCATTCCACCCCCCCCAAATCGCCCCTATATGCAGGAAGGGGTTCCATTTTACGCGTGAACCCCCCCCCCACCTTCCCCTTCCCGTGCTCCAATCCAAACCAAACTCTCCCACATGTTTCTCCCCACCCCCTAGAGTCTCAAACCACCCTCTGTTCCCTTCCCGACCGCCGCGGCCCACCCCTTTTGACCCCCCCCAATTCGCCCCTATGTGCAGGAAGGGGTTCCATTTTACGCGTGAACCCCCCCCCCACCTACCCCTTCCCGTGCTCCAAACCAAACTCTCCCACATGTTTCTCCCCACCCCCTGGAGTCTCAAACCACCCTCCCTTCCCTTCCCAGCCGCCGCCGCCCACCCCATTGTACCCCCCCCAAATTGCCCCTATATGCAGGAAGGGGTTCCATTTTACGCGTGAACCCCCCCCCCACCTACCCCTTCCCGTGCTCCAATCCAAACCAAACTCTCCCACATGTTTCTCCCCACCCCCTAGAGTCTCAAACCACCCTCTGTTCCCTTCCCGACCGCCGCCGCCCACCCCTTTTGACCCCCCCCAAATCGCCCCTATGTGCAGGAAGGGGTTCCATTTTACGCGTGAACCCCCCCCCCACCTACCCCTTCCCGTGCTCCAATCCAAACCAAACTCTCCCACATGTTTCTCCCCACCCCCTGGAGTCTCAAACCACCCTCCCTTCCCTTCCCAGCCGCCGCCGCCCACCCCATTTCACCCCCCCCAAATTGCCCCTATATGCAGGAAGGGGTTCCATTTTACGCGTGAACCCCCCCCCCACCTACCCCTTCCCGTGCTCCAATCCAAACCAAACTCTCCCACATGTTTCTCCCCACCCCCTAGAGTCTCAAACCACCCTCTGTTCCCTTCCCGACCGCCGCCGCCCACCCCTTTTGACCCCCCCCAATTCGCCCCTATATGCAGTAAGGGGTTACATTTTACGCGTGAACTCCCCCCCCAGGTGCGGGTGACGAAACGGGTGACGGAACAGATGACCGTATGGGTGACGGAGCGGGTGACGGAGCGGGTGACAGAGCGAGTGACCGCGCGGTAGAGCTGATGCTCAAGTACATGCTGTTACGTTCACAATCAAAACCTTCCACAGAAGATCCGAATCGCTGGTTGAACTAATACGTTCGACCGACACAGTAATCTGGCGTTGACGAGAGTCAGCAATGAACAGGGCACAACGTCCTCCGTCTCTTTTTTTATTTTTTGGACGATTTGCTGAAATTTTGATGATCTCTTATTCTCGCGACACTTGGAGTCGTCTGCAACACGGTGCGTGCAGCTGCGCCGCTTTGCGCAGAAGCACGACAAGAAGACGTGTGCTGCCCGCACCAGTCGCTGGGCTGCGCTTTAAGGTCCATAGCTCTTACTGCGCGACGGGAGCAGTTTCCATGCATCCCACGCCCTCGCCGCGCCCACCACCGAGCGGGCCGCCAAAAGAGCATTCCTAGCGCGACAGCGTTCTCACCGCGCAGCACTTGGGGACCACTGAAGTGCCATCGACGCGCGAGACTCCCAATGTACGAAGGACACCTCCTCTTGTTCCAATGTGTAATGAGTTAAATGTGACGACTATTATCTGCGTCAAGCACTCGACATGAAAATTCAATCAATTAGAGAAGGGCCCCCTGGGGAATAACACAAATTGCAGGTTGTTGCGACTCAGCGTGCCCACGGCTGCCTCGACTGCTTGGACAGGAACATACTTGCGCAGCCCGCCGAAAGATGAGAAGCAGTCCATTTGCCGCCTGCGCTCTGGCCGACCGTAACGCCCAAGGCGATCGACGGAAGACTTGACACTTTCCACGTACACAAACGCCTGAGGCTTGTCAATGTAAACGACAGTGTAGTGCAGCGCCAAACCGTACGTTGTCATGGGAACGCGTACAACGGAACCTGACGGGCGACGTACCAAGTCCTCGGAGTTGATTTGCAGGAGATTGTTTCGCTGCTTGATGCCTCCTGCCCCCATTGCCGAGCCAGCGATAGTCCCGCAAGAGAGCTGCAGCCGAGCGTACTTCTTCGCAAGTATGACCTCGGGAACATTGAGGACGCCTTCGAGCCCCAGAGCCGTTTTCAGGTGCTCCAACTCGGGCGACAATAGCTCCGACGCTGACGAGCCAGGGGGTAGCAGAATTACAACGGCGTCCTCGCCCGAGGGGAAAGCAAAGCTGCCCCGGATATCGTCGCACGCAACTGGACTACCAGTAGCGCGGGCCCACTCACTCGGACAAAACGTCTCACCAAACGCTGTCTGCAGCTCAGCTTCGTACTTGCAGGAGATGGCATTCATTAAAGAGGCGTGCGGCTTGCTCCTGGACTTGATATCGACATCTAGCGTCCCAATTGCGCGCTCAATTGGAAATTGCCACCAGACCCAGACGGGACCGCCAGCAAGAATTCCAGGAACACGTCCAGCAGGGTCGCTATCGGCAGTCGGCACATCTTCAGGCACTGTCTTGACGGCAGCGCCCAGAAGTGTCTCAGACACAAAGCACAGGCAGGGAGCCCTCCCATTGGCCGGACTCACAGGCGTGCTTCGAGCACACCTCGGAAGCACGTTGTGGGGCGCAGCAAAATTACTCAGTCACGCAAGAATTACAATAGAGTTTCATACACGCCCGACACGACGGGCGAGTCGTCGGAACAACACTGTGTTCTTCCGACCACTCTGAAGCACCCTTGAGCATCCGATCTCCGCCGAAGAGAGCAAATGAGTGGCTCACAGCTTCCAGCGAAGATGTCACCAAAAATATCAAGCCAACGGACGGCGTGCCCTTGCATTAGATGTAGCCTGCAATGGGTGGTAAAATTTCCCAGGCGCGCACCAGGCACGAACACGTGCGTGTGCTTTGTGCCTGGCCGTCAAGACGGCCCCGGTGCACGGACACGAAAGCACGGAATTAACCTTGTGTCTCGGCAGACATGTGCACTTTTCCGGCTGCCGTCAAGATGTGGTCTCAGTCTGGCAGGGTCATGCCGATAGATATTGTCGTATAAGCTTGCACAGAACTTCTCCAGACCGGTCTTAATTGCCGTGACGTCTGCTCGGCTAAGTGGTGATTGACGGAACATCAAGCGACAGGAACTGGCGAGGAACATCACCATGTGGTAGTAGACGTCCGGAATACGGCCAGCAAACACTGTCTCGGCCAAGCTAACGATGAAGTACAGCCAATCGGCAGCCTTGTAGGACTTCCAGTGAATTCGCACGTCCCGTAACGACCGGGCCTGCGAGGCTGGCACTGTATCTCGCGCGACACAAATCTCTCGACCAATCGCCTCCGCGTCCGCGGATGTCAGATGGTAGTCCTCAGGTGGGTCTCCAGGCACAGTCCAAGTCCTGGAAAACAGCTGCCACAGACTCTTGACAACATTTGTCAGGACCAAATGCATTGTGTCGTACGGGGCCAGAGCAGGTCCGATCGATGACAAGTACGTCATGTGGGGGTAGCGCTGTTTATCGGAAGGGCTGGGGCAGCTGAGCAGTGAGTAGCCGCGCACGCCGCAGTTCTTCACCAACTCGCTCACAGCGCTTTGAGTGGCGCCCTGCTCCCTGGCAAGAGCCACCCGACGAGCGTCTGCGGCGAAGCCAGCGGCTGTCCTCCGGCTGCGCGATGGTCTCGTCAACGAGAATGGCTCCATGTTCGTTGTCGGGTCCTTGAGCGGGTAGTAGTGCCTGGAATTAGCGTAAATGCCTTGAAACTTCCGCTGTCGACCCGGAGTTCGCCCCCCGTTTCCGGTAATGTTGACGACTTTGTCGCCAGCAGGCATATCCGCCGTAAGTTGCAGTAAAAATCCTTTGGGGGTGACTTCGCCCTGGACTCCAGCTACCTTGACACCAGGGATGCCCTCGCTCAGCCGATCGAGTTCTCCGACAATGGGGTGCAAGAAAGACTCTAAGTCGGCCGGTTGATCTGGTCCAGGTGTGACACACAGATGCAGCTGGGAGATGATCCTGGATCGCCGACTGGGAGCTAGGTTGAGCACAGTGACGATAATAGGCCACGGGTGGAACCCTTGCTGACGCGACGCTTCAAAGCCGTCGGTGGAAATGCTCAGAGCAATATCCGAGTCTGCTGTAATGTAGCCGTCAGAGACCAACTTGCGAAATGTCGTCCCGTCGTACCAATCTCGAATCTCGTCCACCGGCTCGGAAGCCGCCTGCCTCGCTAGCCGCATTGTGGATACCATTTCTGGGCCAAGGTCAGGGTCAGCAAGCATTGCAGTCAGCCATGGGATGAGAGACCAATACACAACTTGCTTGACAGGGGCTCCTGACGGGGATGTTCGGCGCGTTCCGCAAAAAGGGCACTCGTCTTCGCCCGCATGATCTGCCGTGTAGGCGAGACAGCCGTTCGAGCAGGCGTCCACGAGCTTGGTACGCAGCGTGACTGTGTTGCGGACCAGAGACGTGAGCATGGCTGGTGTACGGCTGGCCAGGTCTTGGCGCTGTCGTAGAAGTGCTGCCGTAGCCTCTCGTACAAACCCGAATTGAACGCGGGTAGTGTAGAACACAATGTCTCTGATAATTGCAATGAAAGCCGCCGTGGTCACGTGCACCTCATCGACAGCAACAGTCTGGCGGACACGCACTCTTGTCACGTCAACAGCTTGCTGAGTGTTTAATTCGCCTTGACCCTCAACAATATCGCGAACATCTTCAGCGTCACGTTCTGCGTTCGGCAGCCAAACGCCGTCGTCGACATCTGAGGTTGGTGCAGACGCCGGCGTAGTATCGACGTCGGGGATGGACCTGGGGTTGCTTCCTGCTCTCAGAGGGCTTGCGCTTTCGCCACGGTTGACGTCTGGTAGATCGCTCGACTGATCACTCGTCGAATCTTCGTCCAAGCGGGCGCGCTTACTTGAGCGATGACGATAAAATGTTGCGGCTGACTCTACCTTTCCACGACATTGTGCGCGCGTGCACGAGCGCGCGGGGCGGTGGAGGTCCGCAGAAGTGGGGGGGGGGGGAGTGGGGGCGGGAGGAAGAGGGGGGTAGGGTAGCGAGGGGGGGCGTCGGGGGGGGGGCGGGGGAGGGTGCGGGCGGTTACGGGGTGGGGATGGATGGGGGGGGTGTTGAGGGGATGGGGGGGGGGGAGGGGGACGCTCGCGCAGTTGGGGCGGAGGGGGGGCGCGTCGAGGGGATCGGGGGGGAGGGGGGGGCGGTGCTTCCTCGCCGTCCGAATCTCCGCTTGAAGAGACAGGAGGGGTACCAACACGACGAGCGTCCATGGCGACGCCAGGACCGCGAGCCGTTTGTGAGTGACTTGGGTGACGGGAGGGACGGGCAGGTTCGGGGATCGGAGGCACCTGTTATATAGTGGTCGGGACGGACCTGTTCGTCGCGGGCGCGGCTGGTATCCCAGGGCAGCAGCACCGCTCGTGCTCCAGAGCTTTCTAGAAGGGACCTGGATGCATCGTTGTCAGGCTCTCGCGAGTTCCACCGTGGGGCCCTCTCGGAGCCTTCGTGTGTGCTGGTGAAAGCTGAACGAAGTATCACGATGGGCGCAGCAGTTATGGGCTGTGGCGGCCGCTCCCCGCCCTCCAGCTCCCCTCCACTTCTGCGAGACAGCTAGCGAGGCGTAACCGAGCGAATCCCAGAAGAGCCCCTCTCACATTCCGTCTGCTGGTCTTCGGGGATGGAGAGTCGCGCGACCGTGGAGGTGCAAGGGAATTTGGGGGGGAGGGAAGGCAGCGGCGGGGGGAGGGAATGGGCGGAGGCGGCGGGCGGCGGAGGGGAGGGGAGGATGTGGGGTGGGGTGGGGTGGGAAGGGGGGGGGAGGGAGCACGCGGGAGCTAGGGGGGAAGGGGAGGCACCAGGGGCGGGGGGGGGGGGGAGGTGAGGAGGCGGCGGGGGGGCAGGCGGGAGGGGAGGACGTGGGGTGCGGAGGGGGGGGGGGCGAGCAGGCGGGGCGGGTGGGGGGAGGGGAGCAGGCGGCGGGGGGGGGGGGGGGTGGGCGGGGGGTGGGGCGGGTCAGACTCCGAGCGTTCATGGCTGGTGGCGACGAGATCCTTCTACACACGGCTCCAGGCGAGGTGCCAAAATTCTGCATTGACCGGGAACCGCGATATCGCGCTCTTTTGCGCGATTTCGCGTTTATCTGAGCGCGATATCGCGCTTTTGTTCCCGTAGGGCCGGCCAGGACAGCATGGACGACGGGCGGGCCCGCCTCCCCAACGCGCCATCTCCGCTGCTCCCGCGCGTGGCAGTTGCGTCCCGTGGTCGCGCGCCGCGTCATCTGTGTGTGCGGGCGGTTGCGAGCGCCTGGGCAGCCGCACCGCACGTGCGGCTGGCTGTCTGTTCTATCCCCGCTTCGTCGTCGTCCACAGGCCAAGGAGTGCAAATTCTGTCCGTGGCTACTCAACACGCTGTGCCATTGCTTGCATTTCACTGTCACTGTCATCCACATTCATGTCATGGCTGATAAGAGCTCTCAGCCGGTATTGGCCGGCGACGCGGGTGCGACGCCAGAGCCGGCTCCTCCCTCCGACCCCTCCTCACCACAGCATCAGGTAGCGGCGGTGGGTAGCCGCAGGGCGATAGGCCCAAACACGGTCACCCGTCCCGGCAGCGCCCTGTGAACGACGCGGAGGGCGGTGCCGTCGTGGCGGCGTGCCGCCTCGGCCAGCACCCCGGGCGGCGCCGCGTCTGGGGTGTGACGGTACACCGCGGCGGGAAGGACGTTGACCACACCCCAGCCAGCGTCGACCACACACACGACCGCCGACAGTGGGAGGCCGGCTGTAATGACTGCGGCGGCCACGTCGGCGGGCCACCCCCACCCCCGGGGGGGGGCCCGCATGTCTCGAAACAGTCCAATGGGGAGCAAGCCTGCGACGGTGCCCCTGGCGGCCGGCGCGCCCGCCTAGGGGGGGGGCGCCCCCGCCGCAGCCCCCACCGTCGCCGCATTGGAGGCCGCCCCCTTGTCTACTTCCCGCAGGGCGGCCCAGCCGGCGCACTCGCGCCGGTGGCCCTCGGCGACGGCTGTCGGCGCGCACGACGGCAAGCAAAATCGGGCGACCTAGCAGCCGCCACACTTGCGGAGTGTGGATATCAACATGCTGGCGCCGCCGCCACGCGAGTAGCTGCCGCATGTCCAGCAGGCGTGCTCGCGGCGCAGGTTGGGCACCCCCCGTGGCGGGTAGGGAGCGGGCGCTCACGGCGAGGCAGCGGCCGCGGCAGGTTGAGCAGGACGGCCACCCGCGCACGGGGCTTGTCAGGCCCGCGAGCGAGGCGCCGCCACAGCGGCGATGCGGCCGCCACGGGCGCAGCCAGCGACAGGGGGTGGCCAGCTGACACGAGCGCGCGGACCACGTAGAGCAGCATCGCCGGCGGGCACATGCTGTACGAGTCCCCTTCGGCGCGAAGCTCGGTCTCGGCGGCGGCCATCAGCAGGGGGAGGCCGCCGGCCGAGGCGTCAGCCCAGGCCGACAGCGCCTCGTCGACCAGAGCCACGTTGGCCGACGCGAGCGCGCTGGCCAGCAGCAGCAGCCGCTCTGTGTAGGTATCCACCGGTCGCGCCGTCTCGTCGGGCGCGCCCTGCAACACGCACAGGGAGGACGACAGCAGCCGGAGGCCGTCCGCCCCAGCGGCCCGCCAGCCCGCCAAGTCGTTCTTGGCAATCGAGTAGAGCACATTGAGGAGGTTGAACAGGTGGCGGGCGGTCAACGCGCACTGCCGCACCCGGACCAGCCGCCCCATCCCCTCCATGACCCGGCGGATGCAGTCGCGGACGGCGCGTACCAGCGGCACGGGCGCCGAGCCGGTGAGGATCAGCAGCTGCTGGTAGCGAGAGGCCACGTGGCCTGCCGCCGCGCGGGAGGCGCACCAGGTGGACCAGTCAATGAGGAGGCGCGGCAAGGCGGGTATCGACGCCAGCCGCACCGACCGGCCACGCAGGTCAGACATGGATAGGGGCCCCACGCAGTGGGCAGATGGCTCCCGCTCGAGGCGGTAGATCATTTTGACCACCGCCGCCCCCTCCCCGGACGTCTGCGTTTCAGACACAAGGCGGAGGACATCCTCAAAAGTAGACACCAGCAGCATCAGGGGGCGTCCACGTCGGTCAGAAAGGATGCCAAGAGGGCCCCCATGCTGTACTCGCAGCGGTCGACGAGCATAGCCACCATGCCCTCCTCGTCTTGACAGCGGCAGTACCTGACCGCTTCCATCACGTACAGAGCGAGCAGCCGGATTTGGGTGGCCACCGTCGCGCGGGGTAGCGGCGGCGGCGACGTGCGGCGGCCGGCGTCGACGGCCGCGACAAGGCCGTCGAAAATCAGGGGAAGGCCCCCCGCCGTGACGACGCCGTGCCACGCGTCGGCGTCGAGGTGCTTCTCAATTTCTGCAAACGCCGGGTCGTCGGGGTCCCCATCGACGCGGAGCTGCCGGAGAACCACCCCGACGCCGGCAGAAGACAGCAGAGTCTTGGTCTTGGGGGGGGGGGAAGGGAAGGGAGGCGGGAACGCATCCGTGTAGTACCTCACACTGCCGGAAATCACAACAAAGGCCAAGACAGCACGTCTGTCGGAAGCGGCGCTGTGCGCTCACTACGACGGGCACCCGAGGCTAGGAAACGGCTCAGGCTGGGAATTGGCTCGAGGTGGGGGCGAGGAGGCCGGTGCAGCAAGTATGCGGCTGCAACGGCTATGGTGTCTCGCACCACCGGAAAGGATCAAAGGCTACTCTCTCCTGACTGTCTCTCGGATCAGCGCCGGCACTGTTGACCGCAGGCGGTCTCCAGCCAGCGTGGCAGTTGATCCAACCCAAGTACAGAGTACACATTGCATACCTCGAGCATGTCTACGATTTAAACTTGAAGGTCAAAGCAGATCAAGTACCTCTTCCGGACACTCTTCGTCTTGATCCTCTCTCGGACTGCTGACAAGATGATGGACAGGCCAGCCGACAGACCTGACAATCTGCTTCGCACCTCTGCATCACGACCGCCCGAGTGACCCGGATAAATTCATTGCCAGCTCGGCCAGCCTGGACTGCCTCGAGAGCACGACTGACCTCGAGAGCACCCGCCCATCAGTGCTCCGACCGGTGTGGAGGCACGTCGCCTCGGGCCCTCCCCCCGCAGCGACTGCTGGGTGTGATCCAGCCCCGTCGGCGGCCGTCGACAGCGCGGCGGGCCCGCCGCCGTCGGCTCGTGCCGCCGTCGCCGTCCGCCACTGTCTTGTCCGCCGTCGTCAGCCCGGGCGCCAGAAGCGGCAGGACGCTGCCGGCTGCCGCGCACTTTGTCTGACTGCCGTGGCTGCCGAGCCGGCAGTCGCAACCGCCCCACCCTCTGCCCTTGTTCTGCACTTTGGCTGTACTTGCCCTCCCCATCTCTTGTGGTTTTTTATTCCTGTTCTTGGCGTCCCCCGCCCCCGGCTTCTTCTTTTTTTCGTGGGCGATGCCTCCCCATCGCCATGGCCACTGCGGTATCGTTCCTGCTGTCGGCATCCTTTGCGTCGGCCGCGGCGGTCGCCCTCTTCACCGTCACCCCCTTTTTCCCACCACCCGTGCCACCGCCGGCGGGCGGGCCCGCCCGCCGCGCGGCGGTGCGGGCAGTGGGGGCGGCGCAGCTGGCGCCTGCCTTTGCGCTCGCAGTCGCCGCCTTGGTGGCAGCCGTCACCGCCATTGATTGCACCGGTGTCTTGGGCGGTGGCGGTGGCGGTGGCGGTGGCGGTGGCGGTGGCGGTGGGTTGCGGCTAGCCGAGGCGGGCGCGTGGCTGCTTGCCGCCCCGGCAGTGGCGTGGTGGTTTGGCGGCCGCCCCGCACCGGCAGCGGCAGGGTGGTGGCGACGGGGCCTGCCGCTTGTGGCGGTGTTTCGGCTCTACGCCATTGCCTACGCGGCGGTCGAGCTGGGGTGGGCGGGCCGGTCCCGCGTGCCGGGCCTGGCCCCCGCCGCCCCCCCGTCGGTGGTGGCGGTGGTGGTCGCCACCGCCGTGGACGTGCACGGCCGGCGTGGCCGCGGCGGTGGCAGCGGCAGCGGCGCGTACGCGTCCATCTCTGAGGATGCAGCGGCGGCGACGGCGGCGGCGGCGGCGGCGGCGGGTGGTGGTGGGGAAGGCGGCACCCCTTCCCCCGACGCCATCTCCCCCTCCCCCTCCCGCTCTTCCGCCCTCTCCATCCTCTTTTTCCGGTGGATGTCCCTGGCCATCCGCCGCGGCCGCACCGCCGCGCTCATCCCCGCCGCGCTCCCCCCGCTGGCACCCAACGCGACGGCCGCGGTGGTGACGCACGCGGAGTTTGCGCCCGCCTGGGCGGCCGCCCGCGGCAGCCTGTGGCGCGCGCTGGCGGCTGCCTTTGGCGGGCGCGTTGCCGCGGGGGGGGTGTTCTCAAGCTGGGGAATGATGTGCTCAACTTTGTGCCCCCGCTGCTGCTGGGCTCGGTAGTGCGGTTTCTCCAGGACGCCCGGGCGGCCGACGCGACGGCCGCCGCCGCTGCCGCCGCTGCGGGGGGGAGTGGTGGTGGTGGCGGCGGTGGGGTTGGCACCGCCGACGGCCTGTGGCTGGCGTTTGGCCTCCTCGCCGCGTTTGTGCTCCAGTCCCTCCTGTTCAACCAGTACTTTAACGCCATTACCGTGGTGCAGGTGCGGTCGCGGGCGGCGCTGGTGGGCGTTGTTTTTGACAAGGCCCTGTGCTTGGCGCCCGACGCGCGCGCCAGCTTCTCGTCGGGCGCCATTACCAACTTGATGGCGTCGGACGCGCGGCGGGTGGCGGACCTGGCGCTGGTTCTTCACATGGTGTGGACGTGCGTTGGTGGACCGACCGTGCGGGGGGGGGAGGGGGGGGAGGGGGGGGGGACGGGGGTGAACGAGGCGCGTGGGTTGCTGTTGTTTTGTTGTCATTTGTCGTCTGATGCTGGCATGGCAGCTCTACTGACGCGACCTTGTGGTGCGTATGTGTGTCCTCTGGTGCTCTGTGGCTGTTTTTTTTCTTTTGTTTTCTCGTGGTGTGCTCACCGTGGTCGGGTGGACCGCGCGCAGCTCTGCTCTCCAGGTGGTGGTTCCGCTAGTGCTGCTGGTCCGCCTCCTTGGCCCCGCCCCCACGTTTGTGGGCCTCGCCCTGCTGAGCGTGTCCATGCCCCTCCAGGGGTGGGTTATCGCGCGGATGAAGCGCGCGCGGGAGCGCGCGTGGGCCTACACCGACGCACGCATCAAGGCCATGAGCGAGCTCCTCGGCAGCATCAAGCTGGTCAAGCTCTACGCCTGGGAAACCGCCTTTGCCGAGCGCGTGTCACGGGAGCGGGCGGCGGAGCCGGCGTGGATCCGCACCGCCGGCTTGCTGAGCGCCGCCAACATGACGCAGGTGACCAGCTTGCCCATTGTGCTGTCCACGGCTGCCTTTGTCACTTACGCGCTGCTGGGCAATCGGCTGGACGCGGCGGTGGTGTTCCCGGCGATTGCCCTGTTCAACGTCCTCCGCCCGCCGATGCTCATCCTGCCCAACGTGATTGTGTCCATCTCGCAGGCATCGGCGTCGGTGGACCGGATGGAGCGCTTCCTGTCGGCCGACGAGCTGCCGCCCCGCAACACGGGGCCGGGCGCGGTGCCCACCGAGGTGTTTGAGGCTTCTGCGGACCCAGACGCCGACGAAGCGTCCCGCGTGAGCGCCGACGTGGTGGCAGAGGACGCGTCCTTTTCGTGGGAGCCCCCCAGCCCGTCGGCGACGCAGGCAGAGATGGAGCTCCTCGAGTCGACCATCCTCGCCGGCGTCACAATGCGCGTGCCCGCCGGGTCCCTGGTGGCGATTGTGGGTCGCACCGGCGAGGGCAAGACCTCCCTCCTCAACGGCCTCCTCGGGGAGCTCCACATCACCGCCGGCCGCGCAGGCGTCCGGCCGACCGCGCGGGTGGCGTTTGTGGAGCAGGCGCCGTGTATCGTGAATGGGACTCTCGCCGACAATGTCACGTTTCGGGGACCCTGGGACGCGGACCGCTTTGCCGCCGCCCTGACGGCGTCGGCCCTGGACCGGGACGTTGCCGAAACGCTCCCCGCGGGAGCGGCCTCTGAGATTGGCGCCCGCGGCACGACACTGTCGGGCGGCCAGCGGCAGCGCGTGTCGATTGCGCGCGCCCTCTACGCCGACGCGGACGTGGTGCTCCTCGACTGTGCGCTGTCGGCGGTGGACGCGGCCGTGGGCCGCCACATCTTGGACGCCGCCTTTGTGCGCGCCATGGCCGGCAAGACGAGGCTGATGACCACCAACCAGCTGCACTACGCGGCGTCCGCGGCGGTCGACTATGTGGCGGTGGTGGCGGAGGGGGGGCTCGTCGAGTTTGCCCGCCGCGACGAGCTGCTCGCCGACGCGCAGTCGCACTTTTCTACCCTTCTTCGGGAGCAGGGACTGAGCGCCGAGTCGGACCACGAGCCGGTCACGAGCAAGAATGGCGTGAATGGCGTGAATGGAGGTGGTGGCGGCGGCGGTGGCGGCGGCGGCCTCACCCATGCCAACAGGAGCCTTGCTGCCGACGCGAACAGCGTCACTGTGAGCGGCGAGGTGCCCGCGGCGGCCCACACCACCACCGATGGTGCGTCCGGCAAGGCAGTGTCGTCCGCCGACGGCGTTGTGGGGGAGGGCGCACCCTTGCTGGGCGGCAAGGGTGTGACTGCCAGCGGCGGTGGCGGCGGTGCGTATGGTGCCACCGGCGACGGCGGCAAGGCGGCCGACGCGGCGGCACCGACGCCCAGCGGGCGCCTCACCGAGGATGAGACGCGCTCCTTTGGGCGTGTCAAGGTGAGCAACTACACGCTCTACCTCTCTGCCCTGGGCGGCGCGCCCATTGTCACCTGCGTGGTGCTCTGTGCGGTTGCCGCGCAGGCGCTGTCCATTGGCCTCAACTGGTGGCTGTCCCTCTGGTATGACGCTTCTGAGGCGGGCGGCGCTGACGCCAACGCCCACTACCTGTCCATCTACTTGGCGCTGGGCGTGGCGAGTGTGGCCGTCACGTCTGTTGCGACAACGGCGCTGTCGCTCGCGGCGGTGCGCGCGTCGCGTGTTATTCACCGGCGGTTGTTGCTGTCGGTGCTCAAGGCGGTACGTGGCTTAGGTCGCTACACCCAATGGGCTTGTGTGTTTGCCTCTGGACAGGATGGGCTGTGGTGCAGCCTGCGGGGCCATCGCGGCCGATTATTATAGTAGGTGGTTCCAGTCTGGCCTGACGCTCTTCCGCTCTCCCTCGTTCGACGACCCTGGCCGCCCCCCCTGCTGCTCTGCGACTGACTTTGACCCCTCATGCTCCCTAATGCTCCTTTACCCTTTCTTATCGCTGCTCTGAGACTGACTTTTGACCGCTTGTGCTGTGCCCCCTCGTCTCTTTCTGCCTGTTCTACGCCCCCCCCCCCTGTTTTATCCTGCCTGTCGCTGCCCGCAGCCGATGAGCTGGTTTGACCGCACCCCGCTCGGCCGCATCCTCAACCGTTTTGTGGCAGACTTGGACAAGGTCGACAGCACCCTGTCTGGCGCCCTCCAGAGCGTCCAACGGATGGTGCTATCCCTGACGGGCACCATTGCTGTCGTCCTCTTCACCGTCCCCACGTTTGTGGTTCCGCTCTTTATCGTCGGCATTGCATTTTTCATCGTCCAGGAATACTACCGGCCGTCGTCGGTGGACCTTCGGCGGCTAGAGTCCGTGTCCCGGTCTCCTCTGATATCGCACTATACCGAAGCCGTCGACGGCGCCACCACCATCCGCGCGTACGACGGGCAGGTGCGGTCGCGGGCGACCAACGCGGCGGCCATGGACGACGTCAACCGGTTTTCCTTCCTCGGTGCGTCTGCCAACCGGTGGCTCGCCACCCGCCTGGACCTTCTGTCCACGCTGCTGACGTTCAGTGCGGTGGCGCTGGTGGTGGTCTTTCGGAACAACATCGCGCCATCGTTGGCGGGCCTGATGCTGTCGTACCTCCTCGGCCTGTCGTCGTCCATCACGTGGGTGGTGCGGCAGGTGACCGACACGGAGAGCCAGATGAGCAGCCTGGAGCGCATCGAGGAGTACTCGGGCGACGCGGTGCCCCACGAGGACAACGAGGTGGGCCAAAACGCCGACGACCCCGTTGGCTTTTCAGCCGTCCAGCCTGTTGCAACGCCCGTTCGGGTGCGCACCGGCTGGCCGCGCACCGGCCGCATCGAGTTCCAGGGCGTGACCATGCGCTACCGCCCCGACCTGCCGCCCGTCCTGGACGGGGTGACCTTTACCGCCTTGCCTGGCGAGCGGGTGGGCATCGTCGGCCGCACGGGGGCGGGCAAGTCGTCGCTGGTGGCGGCGCTCTTCCGTCTGGCCGAGCTCGACGCCGGCCGCATCCTGGTGGACGGGGTGGACATTGCGCAGCTGCCGCTGGCCACCCTCCGCTCCCGCCTGTCCATCCTGCCGCAAGAGGCGTTTATCTTTTCCTCCACCATCCGGGGCAACCTGGACCCGCTCGACGAGGCCACTGACGCGCAGGTGTGGGCGGCCGTCGAGGAGGCAGGCCTCAAGTCGTGGGTCAAGAGCCTCTCCGCCCCCGTCGTGGAGAACGGGGTGTCGGCGGGCCAGCGGCAGCTGCTGTGCCTCGGGCGGGTGCTCCTCCGCGACGCGTCGGTGCTGGTGCTGGACGAGGCCACCGCATCGGTCGACGCGGCGACCGACACGGCGGTGGGGCAGACGATCGCGACCAAGCTCGCCACTGCCACCACCACGACCCCCGGCGCCGCCCGTCACGGGCGGCGCCACCGCCAGCCTTCGGCAGGGCGGTGGTGGCGCCCGTGACGGGCGGCGCCAGGGGTCGTGGTGGTGAGAGTGGCGGCAGCGGCGGCGGCGGCGGCGGCGGCGGCGGCGGCGGGGGCGGCTGTACGGACGGAGAGGTGTGGCCGCCGTCCGGCTGCCGCCACCGGCAAGTCCACCGCGGTCATAGGCTCCCTGCCCCTTCCTCCGCAGCTCATGAAGCTACCGCCTAGAGCACCACCTCCCGCGCCGCAGCGAGCGCCAAACTGCCGGCCGCCGCCGCGCTACCACCGCGGCATTGCCCTCAGAGCGGAGGGAGCAGGTGGTCCCTATCACCGTCTTGCAGACGTCGGCGGAAGGCGGGGGCGACACCGCCACCGCTGCCACCAGAGCCCCCACCCCGACCACCGCCGCTTGCGATCGCGGGCCCCGGCGAGCCTCCACCGGAACGACCTCAGCATCGGTCAAAAGCAGCGCCCCGTCGTCGATCAAGCTGGCGTCAACTTCCCCACGCGCGCCGGGGGGGCCGTCATCGTGCGTGCTGGACGGCCCACGCATCACTGTACCGGACGAGACACACTCACGCATCACTTTACCAGACGAGATACCCCCAGTATGCCTGCCACCGCACATGAACGACCCACACACAGCCATTGCCGTCCCCGACACCGCCACGGCCGCGGCAATCACTGCCGCTGCCGCCTCGGCCGCGGCAATCGCTGCCGCTGTCGCCGCCACCGCCAACGCCACCACCTCCGCCGCCATGTTACTGAGGGTCCCTGTAAGAGAGCCCCAGAGCCTGAGAAAGGCAGTTCACCAGGTTCCCAAACAGCTGCTTGTTGTTCGACTGTGCAACAATGATGGCGTTGTCAGCCCACCTCCCAGGCAGGCCGCTGGTGCTCGACGTCATCTCCTGGTTGGAGACGTACATATACGAACACCGCGGTCGCCACAATGCACAAAAGCCGCTGTCCCCCAATATGGAGTCGGCCTTGTCCAGCCGCTCCACGCACCTTCGCACCTCAGACCACGCCGTGCTTGTCACGCGGTTTATGCCGCTGCGCTTGAACTGCCAAAAGAAGGGCATCGCGTCACCCACCTGGACAACACCATCTACGGCATCCAGCGCTTGGTGGAAGCATACGGCGTCCACTGCTTCGTAGTTGGTCGGGAACAGGAATACCGTCCGGAAGAGCTGCTCCACGGGGTACCGCTCAACCACCTGCTGCAACGTCACAGGATCCTTGCCAAACAGGGACTTGTCCAGGACGAAGACCCGGCCCTGCGCAACGGACGCATTGACTCGTACCCGTCGCAAGATGGGCCCTTCTCCGCTCCAGGTTGCATTGGCACCGTACATGTTGTGCAGTGTGACGGGCGCCCCGGCACTAGGTCGCACTGACCTTGCCACGGACATCACAGATATCCATTGCACAACGAAGCGCTCCCACGCGTACCACTCCCGCTCGAGGCTCTTGTACGGAGCCGTCGGGGTGCCCGCGCCCGCGCCCTCGTCGTCCTTGTGCTCGTGGCTCTTGTCCGTGGAGGCCACAGTCTTGTCGTCGGCTCCCTTTGCTTCGTCCGTCACGCCATCACCGGTGCCCACGGTGCCTACGCCCACAATATCTAGCGCATCCACCAAGCCCTTGTCGATGTCTGTGCCCACGATCGCCGCCTTGCCCGCCAAGAGGGCCACGTCGACGAGCCTGCCAACAGCCTGCGTCATCGGTGACGCCCGCATCCCCGGCTGGTTCAGGATCGCCACAAGGGAGAGCGGGATGATGTCGGGCTCGAACGAATCAACAGCAGCAACCGTGATGAAGCCCTGCCTCCCAAAGAGGTCCCACCGCGCGTTCAGCACGGCATTGTGGCGATCGACGTAGCGCCTCTTGGCAATCTCCAGTACTCCCTCCTTGCTTGGGGATGCACCACTGGGCCGCATATCGGCTGCTCCAGGAAGGATGTAGTCGTCGCGCCGGACCGTCTCCTGCAGCACCACCGCAGCAAGGACATGGTCGACGTACACGCGCAGGTCAGGTGATGAGAGGTCCTTGATCGCCACCGTCTTGTACAGCTCCCCGCTCGAGGGATCAGGCAAGGTCAACGTGGCAGGAAGCTTCTCGTGGACCGTAGAGCACAGCTTCACCAGAGTCGGCGCGGGCGCACGAGCCAGCTCTTCAGCCAGCCTCTCGGCGGCTCGCCAATGCCCTCCACTCAGATTGGCGTACGTGCGGCCAACGCGGTATGACCAGGTGGCAAACTTCGACTCGCCCTGGGACGGTGGCTGCGGCCGCTCTTGCGAGGACAAGACCCGCAGCATCATGGGCAGGTGTTTCTCCGCGTCCACCGTCTGCAAAACCCCGACAGGGCGGCAAGGACGCCCCGACGCAGAGCTCTCGTTATCCATAACTCCCTGGTCAAGAGAAGTAAAGACCGCAGAGCCGTACCCGGAAGTGGAAGCCAGGCGGCAAGCCTCCGACCTCACCAGCTCCCGCGCATCCGCACCCAGCGCCATGCACACAGCCGCGCCGCCCGCTTCAGGTCCCAGCTTGTTGAGCTCGTCTACAAACAGGACCATGCGACGCCCGCCGCAGCGCTCGGTGACCAGACGGCCAACTTCATCCTGGATGACACTCAAGGATGACCGCTTGTCCACAAGGTCGCGCTCCACTGCGGTCAAAAACGACTGGAAACTCTGGGAGGGTTGATCGCCGAGCTCCGCCAGCGCACAGAAGACCAGCCGCGTGTAGAGCAGGATGCTTGCCTGGCCCGTGAGCTTGACAAGACGGGCATCGGCGTCGTTGATGGTCAGGAGCCCGTTGAAGCTCACAATGAATGGCGACAACTCCATCAGCCCCTCATCTCGGGTCTCCTCCAAGCACTTGCTCCAGTAAAACCGCAGCGCCTCTCGCAGGTAGAGGGTCTTGCCCCGTCCGGGCGAGCCCAAGATGTAGAGCAGGAACCGCCGCGCCGCCTGCTCCTCCTTTGATAGCTTGGCGTCGTCGGTATGCCCGGGCTGGAGATGGTGATTCAACACGTAGGACTTGATGTCCGCCCAGAGCTGCTCACACTCCTTCTCAACGACCGGCTTCCCGAAGAAGCCCTCGGCAGGTGTAGGCTCGAAGACCATGTCCGACACAGCCACGCGGGAGGCAGATGGCGACCGAACAATGCCCATGCGGCTCAGCGCCGCTGCCAGAGGAGAAGCACGCATCGCAGCAATGTCCTACAAGGAGCAGGAAGGTAGATGTGCAAAGCGACATCAGGAGGTGCAGACGTGGAAAAAGCCAATCTCGTTAGACAAGAGCACTGAAGCGCAAAGCAACGGGAGTGAACGTCAGTACGGTGGCCTAGAAAATAGTGTATGGAGAGGCGGACATGCAAGCAGGCATAGAACACAAGAGACAGACGAAGAGAGAGAATAGGAAAGCGTACCTTCTGGAGCTCCTCAATTTCCTGCTCGAGCTTCGCGACGTCGTTGTAGAGCTTGTCCAATACGTTCAGGATCATACGCGACCTCCGGCTCAGGAGGCTTTTCTCGTTCAACAGGCTGGCGCGTTCGTCTGCAGTGATGGTCTTGTCCCGAAGCTCCACCTTGACAGCATCTAGTTTGTCATCAACCCTCTGGTCCTTCAACTCCTGCGCATCAATGCGCCTTTCGGTGGATCTCAGCTGCGCCACCTTCTTCTCGAGCTGCATCTCTTCCGTCACAAGGAGGGGTACATCATCGGACGAGTCCTGGTTCGTGCTCTCGGCATCGGCACGTGCACGACAGCTCAAGGGCAACCAAAATCGGCACCTCCCGACGCCGCTTACGCGACCCCGGAATGACGGCCGCGCACGCATGAGCAGCGTGGACGGCGAGCCCGTCAGGAAGGTTGTCGCAAACGGCATCACGTACGCAGGAACTGTTGAGACCGTCATAGCAACTACAAAACTCTTCATCAGGGCCGGGTGTGGCCGTCAACAAGAGAGTACAGGACAAGAGGTATCCACACGTCACAGTCTTACTGTTAGAGAAAAAACAGAAGGTGTACTCGCAACGACGCCAAGGCAAAAGACGCGTCACGCTCTCCAGTAGCGAGGGGGCACACCGCAGAACCCATCCACTCCAAACGCATGCACAGAAATGCTCTCCCATCTGCTGGCCAGCCTTGCGTACCGTGTGGTCAGGAATGCGTCAGCTACGGATGGCAACGATGGGCGTTGGCAGGGAACGTCGGCGAGGTCGGGGGGGGCCAGTAAGGTCGCTATTGGAAGCGCGGAAGCATGCGCCCGTCAGGCAAATGCGACCGCTGCACGTCCGGATCGTCGGCCAACAGCATCCCGCAATCGGGTCCAAAGTGCAGCGTACGGGCGGAGCGGGGGCGAAGGCAGTGTCAGAGTTGCGCACACGGGGGGGGTGGACGGGCCCGTGATGGGGGTTGGGTTGGATTAAACCCAGGGGGTTGGGGTAGGAGTTCGCTTCGGGGACTTGACTGCGCGCCGGGCTCTAAGTGTTCTGGCATGATGTGCTGGGGTGGGGTTGGGTTCCCTCGCGCTTGCGTCCAAACTGTGAAGAAGGATCCCCCTGAGCGCCAAAAAACGAGCGCGACGCCGCGGGCACTTCGACTCCGTCCCGCGGGCACTTCGACTCCGTCCCGCGGGCACTTCGACTTGGTCCCTTCTGATGCGAGCACAACGACTTGGCTCAATCAGCGCACCGCGCTCATCCCTCCCCCGCTACATAGCAGTTTGACTTCCCGCCCGCCATTGCGAGGACGTCGTCCCATTAGCGCACCCCGCCCATCCCTCACCCCTCACCCATTGTCCTCACTGCCCTTTCACCCGTCGTCCTCACCGCCCTCGCTGCCCCCTCACGGCCCCCTCACACCCATCGTCCTCACCGCCCCCCCAACAATCGTCAGCCCCCCTCCCCCGCCACCATCTTCACCCCTCCCCAGCGCGGCCACCGTCCTGGTTTCCACTCCCCTCAGCCGTCCGCTGTCGTAGCCCCCCGCTCTGTTTTGCACACGGCTCCCACCTGCCACCACTGTCGTCAACGCCCTGCATTGCACTCGATGTCCCCACCCGCCTCATCTGCCGCTGCGTGTCCTCGACGCCCTCGCCTCTTCTGCAGTCTTTCTCTCCTTCACCTGAATGGTCGTTGGGCTCAACAGCCTATCCGTTCCTGTCGCTGGTGGTCTTTTTCTGTTCCTGGCGGTGGTGGGCTCTGTGTCTCTGTGCACCATTGTGTTTTCTATCACCAACAATAAACTGCGCCTGCCCTCGTAATACCCACTCTGAGATGGTAGCTACATCTGTCACTCCAACGGCCGGAGAGCTAGCCGGAGCAGGCAAAATCAATGACCGACCCCCCACAGGTCAAGCAGGGAAGCGGCCAGCGCCAATCAGATTTAGCAGAACCCAACCTTCATTACTAGTTCCGGGGGTGGATCACGCCTAGTTAAGAGGGCCCTTTTTGTGAAGCCTGGGTTTCACGGGCTCCCTCGTCTCCTCATTGGCCGACGAAGATCAATTCGATCGGTCTGAGGGGCAATTCTGTCACCGCATTGGCTCAAGAGCGAGGTGTCAGGTCTTTTTCGTCCTTTGGGCCACAGGAAGTTGAAGAGTGTACACGTGTTCACCTGCACCCGTTGTCGCGGCCGTGTGGGGCAGATGAGAACAGAAAAGAATGGAAAAGAATGCAAAAGAATGCAAAGACAATAGTCAACCGTGCCTCACATAACGGCTGCCGGAGCGAAACACCACACCTTGGTGAAGTGCCACCCACCCCACTCATCCCCTCGCACAGCGCCCAAAGGCCTCCACCCTCGCCCGGTGCACCCCCCAAACGCTCACTCCCCGTCACACTTGGGGTGGGCTAGGTCAAAATGGGGTGGGCCCGGCGCAGGGGGCGTCTTTTCGCGTCTCGGGGGGGTTCGGTCCCCCCATGTCTGCGACTCATCCACCTGTGGCGGAGACACGGTCCTCTGCGTCTTGGAGCGTTTTAGACTCTCAGAGTACGCCAGAGGACGCTTCCCCGGGGCATCCCAGAGAAGCCTGGGAATGCCTGGGGCAACAGCGACAGGAATGGGGTCAATCTCAGGGCAAGGGCTGTCGTTTTCAGACCCCGGCGGCGGGGGAGTTGAAGGGGAAGGGGCCAAGGCGACGGGAGCCCGACGGGGCAGCAAGAGCCTTGGGCTGCGTTGAAAAAACAAAAACACGCAAAAAAAACCACGTGTCAGACCCAATGCCTCTGCGGGTACCACTAGGCGTGACGAAAGAGATCAGACAATGCACGCAGGCTGTCTTTACTACTCACCTTTGCTGACGAGTCGTGGAGGAGACGTGCTTGGTGGCCTCCGCCATTTTCGACCGTCGACCTTGAGCCTTGCTGGAAAGCAAGAGGACTAGGCAGAGCGGGGAGAATGAAAGGTTCGTAGGACGCTGGAGAGACATAAAATAGGTGGCTCGGACGTCGATGGGCGCAAGAGGCGGGGGAGCAGCGGAGGAGGGCACGCGATTGTAGTCGGCGCGCGCAGAATTCGCAGTGAAACTAGATAAACTTCTATCTCAATAGTAGTTCACAGTGAGTAATATTGGTTGCGTGTCACAGTCGCGTATATTTGAGTACATTAACGATGACGAGGGTTCGGATGCTTCGAGAGCTGTGCGTCATGACAGAAAAACCGCTTCACATTCAGGTAGAAGGCGCGAGCCCAGGTCGGAGGAGGCGTTCTGCATACGACGTTGCCTTGATGCATTCAATGACCTCATACGCAAATTAAATGACACACCTACGTGAGGCCTTTAAAAAATGCTGATGTAGTCTGCAAGCCCTCCTCATAAATAGACTCTGCCCACTGCTTTCCATCCTCGATGTTTCTCTCCAAGGTCGCATCGCTTTGCAACAGACCTTCCTTGTTTCCTCGAAGTCGCTTATCGCCTGCCTTGGTCGCCATCCTTGCACCAGCCTTCGCGGACTTCCTCTTTGAAGAATAAGTTGTTCGCCAGTCGCCAGCTTCGAGTGCGAGTGCCTTTGTTCGCACCAGCTTGGCCGCGGACTGAAGTCCGGTCTCAGCAGTGTACTTGTTCGCGTTCTGGTTGTAGTGGCCATGCCATGCCTCAATGGCTTGCTCCCCGTACAGTCCAATGCTGCCAAACCGGTCCAGAAAGTCAGGTGCATGGAAGCGAAGAATGTGCAACTTGGGGGAGATGCTGAACCATGGAAACTTGTTCTTCAACCATACCACAAGAGCACGCGTGTTCGAAAGGAAGGCCTTCCTCTCGTCAATGCCGATCATCTCGGCTCGGTTCAGTGTGCCTCGAATCTTGTCCCACAGCTCCCATACCTTCTTCACTGCGTCGTAGTCGGCTTGTGGCAAGATTCCAAGCAACGTGTTGGTCACAACATCCCTCTTCGCCGAGATGATGTGACAATCCTTCCCGACAAAGACATCTCCGTGGTAAGATGCCGGACGAACACCGACAGACCGCCGCAAAGTGTCTGCAAGCCCCAGCGCGTACGTCTTGCCTTGCGATTTGGACAGGCACATGATGACAAGCTCCACACACAAGCGCAGAAAGCGCCTGTTTCCTCCCAGAGTTATGTGAAGGGGAATAGGCACCACTTGGCGGAGGTCCCCCTTCATCAGAGGCATCCGTTCAATCGACTTGTGCTTTGAAACATGCAGGTCGCGAGGCAGAGGTCCCGGCCCATTGTTGGCAGTCTCCATTTCGAGAAGATGGGAGTTTGAGCGAGGGTGCCTCGTGCCGTCGACGTCTCGGAGAATGCCGTACTTGGCATCCAGGCGATCGTTTTTGGCACTCGTCGCTCTTGTGCTGAGGCATCAGAGGCAGGGCATCGTCGCGCTTGGCCCCTTATGGCCATGCAAAGTGCACAGAGCGTCGTAATCGCCCAATACGAACAGACGCACGGCTCGCCGATTGCCACCAACGCTGACCCCCTCCCGCAAAAGCAGCGCCAGCTGCTGAAGGTGGATTCTCAGCATAGCAGATACCTGTTCGTGGTTGTCTTTGCTTGCTGGGCAGACAGCGACAAGAATGGTGTTGGCAAGCTTGTTCGGCTGCCGGTGGTTGATGACCGACGCGACAATCTTGACCGAGCTTGGATCTCCGCCTGTGTCCAGTCCAAGTGTGACTTGGATATCCTTCACTTGAGGAGGATGGACCTTGGCCCATGGGCTCGTCCCGTCCTGCTCTTGAATAACAAAGTCTTCCGTTTGTAGAATCGGCTTGGACTCCTTTCCGAGAACAAGCCGCTCAACAAAGGACCCAGAGTCCCACAGTGCGGCTGCTCGTTCCTGCACCACGTCACGAAGCTTGGCGAGGTGGGCACCAGTCTGGTTGACCTCCACTTCCTTTGAAGCCATGTTTTCCAGCCGGCGCCGCTTCGCGCGTAGCGCGGGCAAGCTCGCCATTCCGCTCTTGGAGCCGCCAAAGCCCGAGCGGATCTTGTTGTACTGCGACGAGCTCAATCCAACATCGGCAATCATCCCGACCTGATGGTCCACGCAGAGTCGAGCAGGTGGGTCTAGCCGCCGTTTCTTTGGCGACCGCTCGAAGACAGAGTTCACGTCCACTCCAGCAAGTGCGAGCACCCGCTTGACCGGCAACAAGCGCCGGTACTCCTGTCGCTTGGTCACCTTCTTCTTTTGGGGGATTATCACCTGTATGTAGTGCACTCCGCGACCGTCGACGTGCCCCACGCGAATTTCGCAAGGAGTTGTCTTGAGCAGTACCGCGCCCACGATTAACTTCAGGTTCACATGATCTTCCTCGCTCCAATAATTCCCTGCACGTAACTTCCGAAGAAATTCGGCGACCGGAAGGGACTCATTGTTGCCGCTCTCGCCCACCGCCAAGGCATTTTCTTGAGGCAACGAGGGAGGTGAAGCGGCACGCGCGGTTGCGAGCATTTCGCTGAGGGCTCTGACCCGCGCGTGCGCCCGCGCGAGCAGGCGCTCAGCGGTGGCCGCCCGTTCCTCAAGGGGTTTACATACAGGCTGACACGGTAGGCAGGGAGCGGCTCGGGGGAGAGGGGAGGGTGGGGTGGGGGAGGGCAAGCTCAAGGCGGAGGTGTGAGAACTTGCCGGGGAGGGGGGTACGGGGAGAGGGGGCCGCCTGGCCGAGCGGTAGCATCTTTCGCACACCCCTTTAGGCAGCCCACTGCCGTCAATCCCCAGGCTTTGTTTGCACTGTGTGACGCGCAGTGCTGCCACAGCGGTGGTTGTGGCTGTCGGCGGGTTTTCTTGGTTGCCTTTCCGCCAAGCTTGGAGGGCCGAACCCTGCTTCAAAAACAGTACACCACAAGGGGAGCAAGTGAACGCAAGCACTTTGCCAGAGAAAGTTTTTACTATCTCCGACGCAGTCAAGCTACATACACAGAAAAACACGAAGAACGGGCAAGAAACGAATGCGCCAGTCAGCACCAGTCCAGAAAGTGGTGCAACTCTCCGCCCACGACCGCCTGCCAGTAAGGAGACGGGCACCCACCCGCCAAAGTGAGAATCATCAGAGCAAACAACGAGATGCAAACTTACCCTAGCGAAACACTACTCGGCCCCTACATCATGAAGTGTCTAAAAAACAGGAGGGGGGATGTGGAGTGGAGGAGGGGGGATATCGGACGGAGTGGTGAAGGGAGGAAATAGGGCGGAGTGGTGGAGGGGGGGAAGGGGTGGAAATGTCGCTCAACGCGTGGGGTAGACGCACAATGGGGGGACGCACTGAAGCGCAAGATCCGGGTGGCCGCGTCACCGGGGCTGCGCCCGACCGTCCCTCACGGCCTCTGTGGCGTGGGGTGAGAATTGGGGTCATGAGAAAACCCCAATTTTCTTCTCAGCCACTCACAGGGCTGCACGTTTCTTTGAAAAGGCTAGTGTAAAGAAACCCAGGCTGCACTCCTTAACTAGGCGTGGGAAGTGGTTGACGAGGGTCGCGTTGGAACGCGCCAGGGCCGACAAACAGGAATAGACTGGAAATATGGCACCTTTCCCAAAAGTTGGACACTCCCAGGACTTAGGAGCTAAAGTTTTGGTGGGTCCCCCACGCCCAATCAGATAGCGGCGGCTGTCCCGGTCCTGGACCAGTGCAGTCATGCAGCGAACACGTGGCCAAAGCTTCTCGCCGCGACGCTGTGGATGGTTCGAACACTGCTGCGCGGTTCGATCATATCCCACCCCCTGTGATCCAACACCCTCCCACTGCCACTATGGACGGTTCGATCACTTTTCGCGGTTGAGTCATACCCCCCTGTCATCGAGATGAAGAAAAGACACTGTCCAGGTAGCACCTCCAGAGAGGCCAAAAAGGGGTGATACCTAGCAGTGGCTCCAGGCCTTGGAATCGCATGATTTGGCTTCTCAGGTTGCACCCCCACACGACCCGATAGGGTGGGGGGGGGGGAGTGTCAGGGGACCGCGCTCGGCTGAGGGCTCGCTGCAGATTTCTCGACAGAATCTGGGGCCGTCTCCTGGGCTCTCCTGGGCTATTCGGGCAATTGAAGGCTCGGGGCAATTGGTGTGGATTGTGTGGCAGTATTGGCAGAAATCGTATCAGACTCACGGTCTGCTACCGACCGCGGATCCGTGTAGATGGGGCAGCCGACGTCCGTGCACGCCCCAGACACAGCAATCCAAGAGTCCTTCTTCTTCGTCGTTCAATGTCTCCCCCCTCGCAATCGTCCCCTCGGCGCGCTGTGCCTGCCCTCATGTAGGGCCGGCGCAGCCCCCCACGCCAGGGCACGCACACGGGCCCGCACGGGCATCCCCTTCCACAGGCATGCAGGCGCGCCCACACACGCCGGGCCAAGCCCCTCTCTCGTGCACGCACAAGAAACACAGGTGCACTCACCCGAGCCAGGGGTACGCACGAGCAGCGCCTGCCACACAGGTCGCCGACAGGCCAGTAGGGCGCCGCCAGCACGCAGGCAACGCAGAGAATCTCGCCCCCGAAGGCGCCAATCAACCACCCGTGTGATACTCAATCACAGGTGTCGTGCAATCCCGCGCAATAATTGGCCAGCACCTGGCAACGGTCGCCAAGAAGCTTAGTGGGCAACGATGTGACCTCGTGCTAGGCACGCACAAACAATAATATAGCAAACGGCCTGTCTCGGGCAGGGCGCTGCCCCGGCCGAACGCGGCTGCCGACATTAGCCCCCCCCCCCCCCAGAGGCCCCATGGGGCAGAGGACTCCACATCGATGCCTGACCGCGCCCCGTTGACGCCTGAAAGCATCTCCACCAAGGAGCCAAAAGCCATACAGTACCGTAGGGGGGGGGTATGACTCGCCATCGGACACCTGCCGAGCCACGAAGCCAAAGAACAAAGCCGTCACGTCTCGAGGCGGGGCGCGCTAGCCCAATTGACGATCGATTAAGCAAAGTGCAGAGGTGTGATTTAATCAAATTTGGGTCGACTAAAAATGTGATTATAATCAACCCTTGATTTTAAACGTTCTAAAACGATTTACATTGACTGCAATCATCGAGACCGATTTCTACTCTAATCGGACCGATGTACTTCGATGCCCGCGCTTACGCGACAAGAGAGGTCGGGCGTCTATCGCAGGCTCGGTCAGTGCGTCAACCGGTGGCGTGGCGGCCACCATGCCAGGAGGAAGGCTGTCTCGGCCAGGAGGTGCCGCCGAGACCGGCTCGTCATGGGCGGTCTCCGCTGGGGGTGGTGGGGAAGCGCAACCGCCCATCGCGGTGCGGCGACGTCAGGAGGACGAGAACGGGCGGGGGTTGGCATACCGGCAGTCTGCCGACGTCGGCAACGTCGGCGTGGAGCACGTCGGAGAGGTGTAGCACCTGGGGGGGCCACTGTCAGAAGATCTAAGTGACTACATTCAAACACGTGTGATTTTATGTGGTCTAATCCTATAAAATCGACGTGTTTGTAATCTAATTGAATTCACTTGACATCTCTGGCATGGTGTCACAATTTGTCAGGTCCACAATACCCATTGAGCAGCCCCCCGTTCATGTCGGCTCGGGTGCCGTGCACATTCGCGATTTGTGATTTGGTTAGGGACGCTTTTGAATTTGGATGAGAGGTTCCCGTCACATCTAAACAGATTTATAGATTTAGCTTTTTTTTGCTCGCAATGTAGATATCTATCTGGCATACGGTGAATGGAGCGGCGTGTCGGGCTCAAGGTTTTGGACCTCCAGGAGGAGCACTTGAGCGGTGACCTACAATGAGATGGAGAGGGAGCGCTAAGGGGGTGAGGAGGGAGCGCCATCTTATGAACGGTGTTCGATGGCGCCGTCGGCGTGCGCCTTCCTCGGGCAGCTGTCGCAGATGACTCGAGGAGAACGACGCGAGAAGAGTGAAGGCAGGGAAGGGGGGGGGGGGGGGTGCTATTTAATATATAAATACGTCAGGCTTTGTGGGGAGAGGGGGCATGGGGTGTGTTTGCGTGGGTCGCGGCCGTCCCGCCGCCTGACACACGCTGACGACGACGCCGTGCTCCGAGGGCGTCACCTGGGTGATGCCGGGGAAGGCCATCACGGCGAGCCAGGCCCAGCTGGATCGCCTCGGCCGCGCACTTCTCGAATCGGGGGTGGTGGTGCTGACTGTAGCGTAATGGAACCCAGGTTCTCGAAACCACAAGCCGCACACACACACACAGATAACGCAGTCCGAAGCCCGGGAAGGAACAGGTAAGAGCCCTTGCTGATCGACTCGCCCGCCACGGTACGAGGCAAAGGTAAAAAGGACAAAAGCCCGTGGGAGAAGGAGCCCATAGCACTGTTGATTTTACAAGATGGCCCCGCGGAGAACCCAGGAGCACCCCTCAAGAACCTCCCCCCCTGACCCCTCTATGGGCCCAGAACGACGCACACAGAGGGCGCCCCCAGCGGGCCAAGTGCCAGCAAGGCACCGGCCGCTCACCGGGCCAACACACGAAAAGCAAGCGAAATCCCCCCACACACAAATGCCATCCCCATAAAAAAAACCAGCCGAAAAAAGGGGGAAGTGTAGCATCCATGGCCCCGACTTGGCGCCGACCCGGGACTGCAACCAGAGGGCACAAGGTGCCAGAACACGCCCGCCGTGTGGTGATGGTTGGCGGCCGTGGCCCGTGCCCGGCACTGGGATGCGGTAGACTACGGTATTCACACGTGGAAGAGGGATTTCTGATGGGTTTTTGTGTATTTGTGAGGCACTTGATTTGAGAGAATTTGAGTGTGAGATTAGTAAGTGGGAATATAATTAGTAAAGACAGTGGCCCCCGACCTGACGAGGTTAGACTCGGGTCGGGGCCACTCGGGGGTATGGGGGGGCTACCTGGCCAGAGTGCCGAGGTTCCCCCAGATGCACGTTAAGAGGGACAGCGAGGCGCCCTTGGCCCGCGCCCTCAGGAAAAAGAGAACTGCGCGTTTGCTTTCCTCTTCCCCTTGTGCAGTACCGTGCGTGTCTGTTTGTTCTGCGAGCAGGCACGTGAGGCAACAGGCATACCACTCTCGTAGTTCCCCTTTCTGTGTTACCTGTCCCTTTTCCACGAGGGATACTGACATGTGTCTGAGAGGATCGAGTTTTGTACCACATATTTGGTGGAGCAGCAGGGGATGCGGAGTGTTTGAGAAGAGACATTTGGGAGCAGCGGTTGGGTTGTTCCTGTTCTGTCTTCTTCTGTGGTTTGGGATTCATTTGCACCCGTTCACGGGAATCCCATTCATGGCTCCCCAACCCCTCTCTTGTGGTTTTGCGATCTTTGGACACGCAGGAAACTGGACTGTGGCTGTCAAGAGACCAACATGGCAACCCCCCCCGGCACGACGGTGCCCAAAGCGGTAGACCCCGCGTCCCTTGACGCATCCCTGGTCATCGCGGGGGACGGTGCCCAACCCGACGTTATCCCTACGGGCGAAGCAGACCTGGGCGTGACACCCGGTAGCGGACTGGAGTCCACACGCAGCCAAGTACCTCCTGCTCCCGTTCCTCCAGCTGTCCCGCCTGTGGGAGCCACCCCGGGGACAACGGCGTTTGCGTCCGCTCGAAGCAGACGTCTCCCGCCGGTTGGTTCTACTCCTGAACGTCCAGGGAAAGCCCCTGGTGTGTTTACTCCTGGACCTACATGTGGCAAAAATTACTAGCACACACGGCACCCAAGTTGGGGCGGTGTGCTAGGGCTGCCTCCCGTGTCGGGGGAACCGGAAGAAGTGCAAGTCGCACACACTCTGTCCCTGTTGTGGGGCAAACCCCCCACGGACAAACAAGAGGATGGTGTGTGGTCCAACAGTTTCCTGGTCGGGACGGGGACGCAGGGCCAAGCCCCGCTGTCCCTCCCCTCATCCCCCCAGGGTCCACTCAGAATCTCACCACTCAGAATCTCCAACCCCAGCACCTGCCCACCGGGCCACACGAAAATTCAAGACGATAAATGCAGAAAACCCTCAAATCCAAGTTGGATTTACTACTAAGCTAACTATCCCAAACTTAGGGAATATGGACCCAAATGCAGGGGGAGGAACGGATCAGGCTAGTGGCCTGCCGCCCCTTGCATGGCACGTGTTGCCCCCCTACCTGGGGGTCAATACTGCCACACTCCCCTCTCCTCAGTTCCGACCGACCCGGTCGGCCCTGTGAGGGGGTTCGTAAACGCACGTCTCGGCGTTGGGGGCGCGACTTGCTGTCCGCCATCGAGTACGTAACACGGATGTGGAGGCGGTCACGTTGACCGCCCCTCTCCTCAAGCTTGCCCACTCGGCAGCTTGCTCTCCTCAGTTCACACTTCACCATCACCACCACCTCCCCTTCACCTTCCACTGGGCCGCCCCACGCTGGGGAGGCCACCCGTATACCCACGATCCGAGTCCCCCTCAACTCGAGGCGGGTCTCGTGCTGCGATAGCCAGAGCGTCTCTCCCCAACTTGGGGAGAGCCATGGCGACTCCGGGAGTGGAGACGGACTCTCTTGACGAGCGCATGGAGGACACCTCCTACGGAGCAGCACCCGCCGGAACTTCCGGCGGGGGCTCCGCGATCGCTCCGGGGGACGGGACTCCCGCGTCACCCGGCTTTGGGTTGACGGCGGGGTCTCCCCCGGAGGCGGGACAAGTTGTCCCGCGTGAGGCCTTGGGGCGGTGGTTTTACCCCGCTTGGCCTCTCTATGAGGAGGGGCTGACTGTTCTTCGCTGTGGCCGACTTGGCGCAGCGATGGGCCGGGTATGGGACCGCCAACGGGAGAAGTATCCCCGTAGGGTCGGGTTCCCTGCCGGCTTCAGGACGGACCAGTTTGCCTTCCTGGACGATGAGGAGGTTGAGGACGTTCAGCGGGCCAAGGCCATGGTGGACCGCGGGGGAACTATCCCGGGTCCCGGCGACTTGCCGACCTTCACGTGGGGCGCTGTGGCAACTCGCCCACCGTACCTCCACGAGGCGGATCCGCACACTCATCACTTTGATGTGCGGATGGAGAAAGACTTCCGGCGAGGTCCCTACTTGGTGACCTCGGCTCAACTTGAGTTTCCTCAACAGTCTGCTGCCAGTAAGGAGCAGTACTATCCGAAGAAGCCCGAGTGGTGGCCTCAAGTTGAGGTCCCCTACGGGTTCCCGGCGTTGTTGCCACGGTTGCTTGACCACTTCGGCTCCGTCATGTTGACGGCTGCCCCTGATCACCTGGTGTGGGCCATGTTGGCCACCCAGTGGCTCCTCAAGGTCATGTCGACCTGGGTGTCCTGTGTTCAGCGGCGGGGGATGCTCTGGCATCTCCCCCTCCGGCTCCTCCAAGGTTTGGAACAGCTCACCCCTCCGCTAGTTGCTGAGGGGTGCTCATCAGGGCAACTCACTCTACTTGAGGAGAGGCTCCGGCTCCATAAGTTTATCGAGTGGGAGAGCATTGAGCTCAAGTTGCGCCGCCCCACTCGTGGGCCCAAGGACGATGGCGCACTTCGCCAGTTCGTGTGGGTCGCTCGTGAACTTCACGACGGCCGTGTGGTCCTACGAGAGGGGTTGGGCATCGGGGACTACCCGTATGCCCCGGGGGTGGATCGCCACACTGCGCCACCCCCGGACAAGCCCATAGTTATGGCCGTGCCGTCCTATGATGACCATATGACTCAACCCACTGCGGGGGCCCCAAGTCGGGGTCGCAGTTACACCCGGGTACCGCCACCTCGGCGGGCCCCTCCGCTTCCTCCTGTTCCTTTTCAACCTCACGGGAACATCCCGATCAGTGTGGCCGTGGAGTCTTCCACCCCGGTGTCCCCCAACTTGGGGGCCACCCTCCTGACGGTATACCCCAAGTTGGTGTTGCCGCCCACGCCTCTAACCTCAGAGATGATGATCACCACGTTGGTGCGCACCATTTCCTGGTTGGCCGCGTCGACCGCAACTCTACAGAGTTCCGAGACTCCTCAACTTGAGGAGCGCGTTCGTACTGCAGTGGCGACCGCGAGTTGCGAGTCGGTGGCGGAAATTATGACAGCCGAGTTGGCTCGCATTGGGGCCATTATGCCCCAGCCAGCCCCACTTGGGCGTGGCAAACGTCGGGCAAGCCGGGCATACTCGCCTCCTCGCCGTCGTCGCCGACACTCGCGGCGCTCTCCTTCCGTATCGGAAGACGAGTTGACTTACTCCGTTTCGGAGTCCTCTACCCCGTCGGAGACGGAGTCTGTCCAGCGTCTGCGTCGCAAACTTGCGCGCAAGACCAGGCAGAAGAGTGGCCACGGTCGGCGCCACTTGCGCGACCGTGAGGGGCGCGACGGTTCCGACTTGGAGCCGCCGCCCCCTCCAACAAGTGGAGACCGTTATCGGCGTGGGTCTCGCCGCTCGCCTCCACGTGAGGGCGAGGGCCGTGGAGTGAGAGAGTCTAGCATGCGTGCCTAGTTGGTAGCTGCCTTTGTTGTGAGAGTGTGAGGGTTAGGGCTGTAGTTAAAAGCCACTCTGCGTACCACTTCGACTTGAAGCACTCTCTTGGCACTGTTGCTCGGCCTTCCCTCACGTTGAGGGAGGGCTGTTAGGGTCTATCTCATTCCGGGCACAGTACGCCCGGACCTTCTCAGCGGGAAGGTCCTCCACGTACTCCCACGTATCATCTTTGGCCTTACAGTTGAACCAAGGCACCCTCAACATGAGGCGGTCAGTGTCTTCATCCCATCCGTGGTCGATGAACTTATCGAACACGTACTCCTGCGGGCCCTGTTTGGCCGCAGGCAGTGAGGGGAGGCGCCACGATTCCAACGCACGCGCCCAAGCTGGGTCGCCTGCAGGCGGTGGTGCAACTTTGACCACGTCCTGTCCGTTCACTGTGCGGACCCCATCGTCACTTTCGATGGTGAAGCGCCGCCCATCAGTACGAAGGACCTGGTACGGTCCCTTCGTCTGGAATACCAGCTTACCCCCAGTTGGGGTGTGCGAGTGTACCAGCACCCAGTCACCCTGCTCGGGGACATGTTTAGCATTGCGCACCTTTTTGTCAAAGGTACGCTTGTAGCGCTTTTGTGCTTTGTCCATCTCAGCCCTGACTTTAGGGATGAGGTTTTCAAGCCTAGCGGCGAACTCCGCCTTACTCTCAGTAGGAGTAGGCGTACTGCCACCATCCTCCCTAGTTGGGAGCGACCGCCGCACGGCAATAGACCGCACGCGACGGGGGGTCACAAAAGCGAGGGGTACTTCCCCTGTAGATGAGTGAACTTGCGAATTGTAGGCAGTAGTAAGGATAGAAATGAATTGGTCCCACGTCTTCACGTGCTCACTCACATAGTGGCGCAGCTGCCTAACAATAGTTTTGTTGAAGCGCTCCACCTGCCCATTAGTTTGTGGGTGGTAGGGGGTGGCATAGTTTGCCTTAACCCCCAACATATCCAGCACTCCCTGAAACAGTACAGACGCAAATTGCGGTCCATTGTCCGATAGTGTACTGTCTGGGATGCCATACGCGGCAACCCAGTGATTTAGGAAGGCTGACACGACCGACATGGCCGTGATCTCTGCCAGTGGGATCGCTCGCGTAAGTTTCGTGAAGCGGTCACAGATGACCAGGAGGTACTGGTTGCCCTCCTCGGTCACAGGCAGTGGCCCAAGGATGTCCATCGCCAACGCGGCGAAGGGCTCCTTGGCCGGGAACAATAGCATAGCCGTAGTAGGCCGCCGTTCCATCAGACGATTCTGTGCACAACTTGTGCAGGCAGCCACCCAACTGTAGATGTCCACCACCATGGACGGCCAGTAGTACCTGGTCCTCAGGGTCTGGTACAGTTTACTAGACCCCAGGTGTCCACCCGTGGGAGCGTTGTGCTCCCTCTCAAGGATACTGTCCTTGAGGGATGCGGGGACGACAAGTTGTTCGGTCCCCTGGAATACCCCCCTCCTCATGAGGAGGCCATCGTCTCCCAGAAAGAAACGCGTCTCTACCACTGTGTCCAGTATATCCCTCTGCGACTTGCAGAAGGGATCCTCGGCCTGGGCCTTCACCACCTCGTCCAGGGACAGGGGCAAGTACTTCTTGTTCCCTGGCGCCTCGGGGTTCAACGCCTGACCCGAGCGCGTGACTACCCCCACGATGGGGATGTCCTCATCGACTGGGTTAGTGTCCAGCCCCTCGGTAGGTACCCGAGAGAGGCCGTCGGCAAGGGCATGTTGCCTGCCAGGTCGGTATTCAATGTCAAAGTTGAAGGGTGCCAGTCGCACCCTCCACCGGTTGAGACGAGTGTTCGTACAGTCCGTCTTAAAGATGAACTGCAACGCGCGGTGGTCACAGCGGATGAGGAACTTCTCACCCTCCAGGTAGTGACGAAGTGACGTCACCGCCCACACCACTGCGAGTCCTTCCAACTCGGTGACTCCGTAGTTCTTCTCGGCCGAGTTCAGCCCCTTACTAAAGTATCCCACCGGCAAGTACTCCTTGTCCGGCTGCTGCTGAAGCAACACACAACCAAGTTGGTCGTAGCTAGCGTCCACATCCAGGATGTAGTGGCCTCCCAACCTGGGAATAGCCAAGATGGGGGGCTTCAGCAGAAGGTCCCGAAGAGTCTCAAAGGATTCCTGCTCCACCCGACTTGGGGGAGGCAGGTTCTTCGGTAGCGTTGAGCTCACTAGCTCATTCAACGGCTTCGCCACCTTGGCGAAGCCCTTGGTGAAACGTCGGTACACGTTACACATCCCGAGGAAGCTCCTCATCTGGGTCTGAGTCCGGGGGTACTGAGCCTTACGAATGGCCCACAAGTTCTTCTCGTTAACACTGAGACGCCCCGGATGGACAACATGTCCCAAGTACTCCACCTCTTGAGTAAAGAGGTGGCACTTACTCGCCTTCAGTGACACACCGGCGTCAGCAAGTAGCTTGAACACCTGGCCAAGATGGCCAATGTGTTCCTCCGGACTTCGGGAGAACACAATGATATCGTCTAGGTACACAAGACAGATCTGCCACCGTACTCCGGCCAGAATCATGTCCATAGCGCGCTGGAAAGTTGCCGGCGCGTTACACAGACCAAAAGGTAGACGCTTGCACTGGTAGGTACCACAGTGACAGGTAAAGGTAGTTTTATGCCTGTCCTCCGGGGCAATGGGAATTTGCCAGTACCCCGCGTTACAGTCCAGGGTAGAGAACACGTTTGCCTCCCCCCGAGAGTCCAGACAGTCATCCATCCTAGGTAGGGGATAACTGTCCTTCACCGTGCTCTCGTTGAGCTTACGGTAGTCGATACAGAACCGTGTGGTCCCATCAACTTTGGGGACAATGGCCACCGGACTCGCCCACTCGGCGTTGCTGGGCTCAATCACATCGAGGGCCTCCATGCGAGCAACTTGCTCCTTAACGAGGGCCCTTGAACGAGGTCCTCCCCTATACGGTTGTTGGCGTATAGGGGGTGCACCGGGCTTCAACTCGATCAGGTGTTGGGTGGCTCTCATGAGTCCCAATTGACCATCCCACAACTTGTGATATTGGTCCAAGAGGCGTTCAACTTGAACCCTCAACCTGGGGGGGACACCCTCCATGTTCACATGGGGTCGAGGAGAGGCGGCCGACTTGGCTTGATGCTTCTCCTTTCCGGACTTCGGGTCGCTACTTGCGCCCGCGTTGAGGGTGACCGCTACTACCGGTCCCTCGTGTTGGTCGATATAGCCGAACTTGGCTCCCGACTTGAAGTACTTGGGCGTCGGGCTCAGGTTCATCACCTGGATCCTCCACGGGACTCCTGCTTTGGAGTCCATCGTGCCAAGGGCAACATGCACTTGGTGCTTGCGAGCCAGACGGGGGTGAGGGTGCACCAACCCGTTCCCCGTAAAATCAGTTACAACATCAACGTGCGCCACCGAGTTGGGGGGCAACGTGACTTTGCGGGCTAAACGCAGGGTAGCAGTAAACTCTTCCCTCACCGAACAAACAGGCTTCGACTGTGAGACTGTCACAGGAGCCACAGACTTTCCCTTACCAAGGATGGGGATAGTCTCCCCATTCATCAACTTGACCCAGTACTCAGGGCCACAAATCAAAGGCACTTGTGTAACAACATAAGGGGTACCCAGAAGCAGGGGTACCGATATATTCTCAACTACGCCATAGGTCACGTCGACCTCATGGGTCCCCAACCTAGTTGGTAGGGTCACGGCACCAACGATGGGGAGTACCCCACCATTGATGTCAATCATATGGTCAGCTTTGGACCTCCAGCGTTGGAGCTTCACCTCCTTTGGTAATAGCGACTTGCGTATCAAGGAGGCTCCTGACCCGGTATCAAGTACGATACGGGTACAGCATGTCCGGCCGGGGGCAAGTTGCACCCGTCCAGCCACCTGGAAGTTCTCACCCGTCAGCACCGCGATGACCCGACGTGGGTTTACGTTCTTGGGGAGTCCTACCCGAGGTGGGCGGACTCCCTTAGATCGCCGCAGTATCCGGCACGGTTGGTTCGTCCTCCTGGCCCACTTGGCCGAGGCTGCCGTTGTGAGCTTCGGACGACCAGCCCCAACGGTCATTCGTTTCCCGCCGACTTGGCGTCCGAATCTGAGGGCGGGGAGGAAGACGACGAGTCCGAGGACGACGTGTCCGCCTCCTCCGCCGAGGGTGTGGCGACCGCAACGACCGGTCGAGACCCACCCTCGCGGCGTGAACGTACTTCGTTCGTAGCCGACTTTTTACTCGCATTCCTAACAAGTTGTTGGATGCGTTTACTCAACTTGGGGCAATCATATGCCCAGTGACCATCGGAGTTGCAGTTCCAACACCGATGGTCCGTTCCGGGAGGGGTCTTCCCAACTGGAGAAGACGAAGGGATACCCTGGGAAGTTCCCACGGCAGCTACCACCCTCTCCTTGCGGATTCGGCGTGCCTCTCTCAACTCTCTGGCCTGGCGCGCCTCCTCCCGTTCCTTGGCCAACTCGGCCTGACGCTCCTGGCGCTGTTCCTCCCGCAACTTGCGGTAGGCCTCGCCTCTGCGATAGGCGAACCTGGCCAACTCGGCCAGGGTCGCCCGGGCAGTGTTATGCTCCCGGGTCTCCATCCGGACTGACCAATGGAGTCCCTCCACAAACCGACTCTTCACCACAGCTTGTGGATGAAGAAACCCACAAAGATTGTTGAGCTTACGGACTCGCTCCGCAAAGGACAACTCGTCCTCCGCCTCTTCCTGATGGGCTTGCGTAAACTCCTCGACTTGAGAAGCCAACGCTGCCTCATCAACCATGGCTCTCAACAACCAGTTGACGAGCTCCAAACAGGACGTCACCTCCCCAGCGCCTCCACTTGAGGAGCTGGGCATGACGGACATAAGTTCTGTCCGTAGGTCGCCCTTCGTAAACTCCTGTAGCATGTAAAAAGCCATGCCTTCACTTATGGCATTGTCGTCACAGGCTTCTGTGAAACGACGTAGGAACTCAAAGACACGGAGGGGGGGAGTTCCGTCCCACTCCGCTTTGTGCCCAAAAGAATGAAGTGCATTCTTCTTGGCACGGCCCATGGCTCGGGCCTGGTCAGGACCATACTCCACCGACTTGTTGTGGAGGGCGTAGGTCTCACAGTCAAAGATCCTCTGGTAGACCGGGTTGGCTACCTGGATCTTGGGCGGCACCTCACGTTGAGGGAACAGCCGCTGTGGCACTGGGGTAAGTCCACCCTCAGTGCCTGTAGTCTGGTACGGCGAGCTTGGTGTAGCCGCCGGCGTTATCGGGGGGAACTCCCCCGTGAAGGGCGTACGCCCCACCGAGTATGGTGTGGCTCCCTCGTTGGGAGTCACAGGTGTCGCCCCCAGTTCGGGGCGACCAGAGATAGGCGTAAGGGGGGATTCCCCCTGCGCCTGCGGGCTCGAAAGCCCCAATCCGGTTTGGACATTAAGGCCATCTGGCAAACTCGCCACAATCTGATTCAGAATAGTATTCGTCATCGTGACCACCAGGTCCGGCAAAGTCTGCCGCAACACATTGGTCGCCTCCTGACGGACAGTTTCCGCGAGGAGTGGATTGACGACTCCAGTTGAGTCTCGGTCCGCCTCCGGGAGTCCACCTGAGGGGTAACCACGTTCCTCAGGGGTCTCAACCGGGGGCATGGGCGCGAGCCCATCGCCGACCAACGCAGGTCCACCGTCCTCCGAAAGCCTAGTTGGCGACGACTCCAAGCCAAAGTTGGCTCCAACCCAAGTGGAACCCGCGGGGACAGTCCTCACCCCTTGGGACGTTCCCGTTGAGTATACCACACGGTGGCCAGACTTCGGCCCACCCACATCAGAAGTGTCACCCGAGTGAACTCCCGACTGAGTCGGGGTGGCCTGTTGCCCGCTCGTACTTCCATTCCTGCTGGCTTGAGGGACCTCTAGTCCCTCTGCGACCCCAGGTAAACCCACCTGTGTCTCACCAGTATTCAAAGGCACTGAAGTACGTGCGTCACCCGTGTACTCCCCGGACGACGGGGGGTCCGAGCTAGCCATGTTGGCTGACGATCCGTATGACACGGTCCAAGACCACCGTTCCTCTGAGACAGAGGGCCCCCTACACCCGGGTGCACCCGGAGGTAAAGTTTACCTCTGTCCCCTGCTGCTCCACCAAATGTGGCAAAAATTACTAGCACACACGGCACCCAAGTTGGGGCGGTGTGCTAGGGCTGCCTCCCGTGTCGGGGGAACCGGAAGAAGTGCAAGTCGCACACACTCTGTCCCTGTTGTGGGGCAAACCCCCCACGGACAAACAAGAGGATGGTGTGTGGTCCAACAGTTTCTTGGTCGGGACGGGGACGCAGGGCCAAGCCCCGCTGTCCCTCCCCTTATCCCCCCAGGGTCCACTCAGAATCTCACCACTCAGAATCTCCCACCCCAGCACCTGCCCACCGGGCCACACGAAAATTCAAGACGATAAATGCAGAAAACCCTCAAATCCAAGTTGGATTTACTACTAAGCTAACTATCCCAAACTTAGGGAATATGGACCCAAATGCAGGGGGAGGAATGGATCAGGCTAGTGGCCTGCCGCCCCTTGCATGGCACGTGTTGCCCCCCTACCTGGGGGTCAATACTGCCACACTACACATGGCAGCTGGGTGTATACACCTCTTCCTGTGGGCTTTACCAGTGCCAGAGGCACCGCTGTGACTGGTTCTACGGGTCTCCCTGAGACCTCGACTCCTGGGACCGGCCAAGCCATTCCTCCCCTGGCGCCCTATGGAGCAGGGAGCTCCAAGCCCGGTAACCGGAGCAGCCGGAGGCGGCGGCGTCGTCGTCGTCGCTCTAGCACCAGCGAGACCAGTTCCTCCAGCTCTGAGGAGGGATACGACTGGGACGCATCCCCTGGTCCCACTTGGCGCAGGCTAGTCGAGCTTGACTGTCCTGCCCACCAAGTGGGAGATGCCACCCTGAACAAGGTCACGTTTTGGGGTAACTACCGGCTGGAGAACCAAGACTAAGGTTACACCCGGAAGATGGCCAAGAAGATGGCATCCCTGAACCGGCGAAGGCAGCCGAGCTTCGGGGGACATCCCAAGTTTTCCGGGAAGAGACCGGCGCTTATCTTTGCCTTCCTGCGCCGGTTTGTCAAGGCATGCAACGACAACGATGTGTCCGAGGGCAAGGCACTCTACCTCCTGGTTAACTTCATGACCGGAGAAGCAGAACAGCGGTTCGCACAGGTTCTCCCAGACTCTGCCGGACACATTGTCGGGCGTACCGTTCGGAGCTATCCGGAGGCGGTCAACTGGCTCCAAATACGCTGACGCGGACTCCCTGCGCAAAGCAGTGGGCAAGTTGAACCGGGCAACCATGGAACGACAAGAGACTCCAGAGGCCTTCGCCCGCCGTGTTCGGGAGATTAGCGAGGCTTGTGGCAACGTTTACCCTGAGGGCAGGCTCAAGATGATCTTCTCGGAAGAGCTTCCTGAATATCATCAAGTGGATGCTGAGAACTACAACCAGGAACACCCAAGAACAAATCTTCCAGCAGTTGATGGCCTACACCCAGGGCACTCACCGGGAAGCCAAGGCCCTCCAAGCTCCTATGGTGTCGACGTCCAAGCCGTTGTCGCGAGTTCGTCCCGGACCCGACAAGTATAAGGGAGGTGATAGCCCTATACAGGTGCTGGCAGTTGGCGAGACCTCACCCGTGGTGTCAGGTGACAAGTGGGGCGGCCTTGTCTCTAAGGAGCAACCTTTCTTGGTCGCCCACGAGCAGGTAATGAACCAGCGTTTCCGGTCATGTTGGCTGTGCCAGAAGGAGGACCACATGTCCTACCAGTGCCCGACCATTCCCAAGGACCTCCAGGAGAAGCTCAAGCGTCAAGAACTGGTGTTTGCGAAGGCAGTCAACTGGGCTGACCGGCAAGCGCCTTCCAAGACAGACAAGGCACAGGTACACGCAATCCGCGTGGCGACCTTGCAGAGCATCACGGAGGCTCTGACCAAGGAAGCTCCTACGGACTTTTACCTGGTGACGGAAACCTCTACGGACTCGTCGGACCCGGCAAACGAGTAGGGCAGGCGCTCCCCCCAAGTGTCTTCCCGAATCTCCGACGGCAGGGTACATCTACCCGTTCTCCCCTTGCGTGCCGTGAGAAAGGACGGCAGTTACTTGCTCAACTGGTAGCCGCCTGGACACCCTGTTTGTTCAAGGGGAACTTGCTCGTCTTGCTTAAGGAGATCCTCAAGAGTAATGCTCGTATGCGTGTGGGGGATAGCCTTCCCCAAGCTGTTACTCCGGTGGTTGACACGGGAGCCGGACCAAGCGTCATTACTAAGAACCTGCTACCTCCAGGCTGGCGTCGACATGCCTGGAGAGCTCCGACCAAGACCCGGATTGTAGAAGCTTCGGGTAAAACCTTACGACCGCTTGGCCGCCTTCCTGTCGCCATCTATGTCAACAATGAACCAATGCTTTTTCCCTTTCTAGTAGTCAAGACCCTCTCAGTCCCCCTTATCCTAGGCTGGGACTTCCAGAAGCAGCATGTCAAGAGTATCCTGCCCGGAGAAGGAAAGGTGCAGTTCAACCATGGGTTTGTGTCACCGGTGCTGGAGCATCTGGACGCCAAGGTTTGTGTAGTCAAGAACAAGAAGGACCGCATCTCACCCTCTACCTTGACTCTCTTCAAACCGGTGCTCCTACCTCCTCGCTCGGAGACCAAGGTTCAAGTAACGACCCGGACTGCAGGTCAATGCCTGATCTACGGACGCAAGGAATTTCTGGCCAAACACCGGCTATACTTAGCCCACGGGCATCACAAGAAGGTGGAAAGACACACTCCATTCTCGGTACTAATCGTCAACGTGAGCCGTAAGCCGATAACGCTCGCCAAGGGAACTCGAGATGGAACAGCAGAACCTTACCGAGGATCTGCCCGTGCCATGAGCAAGGAGGACCTCTCGAACCTGCAGCAAGAACTAGCATCCAACCTAACACCCCTAGACGTACCTCAGGAACAAGCGCAGGCTGGTGGCGCTACCCCGAAACCCGATCAAGCACCACCCGGGATGCCGAATGTTAACCGAGAAAATGTTCCTCCCGACTTGAAGGAGGCACTGGAGAAGCTTCTTCAGGAATATCGGCACCTGTAGTCTGCAGAGCTGGGCAAGATGGACGCCACCCTGCACCGGATTCAACTCAAGCCGGATGCCAAGCCAGTGCACCTGCAACCGTATCGGGCTGGACCCCATCGCCGGGATGAGATCGAGAAGCAGGTTAACAAGATGCTCGAGATGGATGTTATCGAGCCCTCTGATGGCGAGTGGGCCTTCCCGGTGGTAGTCCTCCCGAAGCCTGGCGGTCACTTCCGTATCTGCGTCGACTACAGCAACCTGAACGAGATGACAGTCAAGGATGTATACCCGATACCCCGGATGGACGATTGCATCGACTTCCTTGGTGATACCACCCTCTTCTCGACGCTGGATTGTATTGCCGATTACTGGCAGATACCTCTGTCTGACGAGGACAAGGACAAGACCACCTTCACGTGCCATATGGGGCTATTCCGGTGCAAGCGTCATCCTTTTGGTCTCACAGATGCTCCGGCTACCTTTGAGAGAGCCATAGACATCATGCTGTCGGAGCTAAGGTGGAGAACATATTTAGTCTACATGGACGACATTATCGTCTTCTCCAAGACCCTACCGGAACGCCTAAAGCACCTTCGAGAGGTTCTGGCTCTCCTGTCTAAGGCTGGAGCTACCCTGAAGGCCGAGAAATGCGACCTGGTCGAGACGGAAGCGCAGTATCTGGGGCACGTGCTGAGTCCGGGGGAGCTCCGGTGAGGCAAAAACCACTCGCACACCCAGCACCAAAGTCGGGGATATGTGCAAGGGCTGCCTCCCGTGTTGGGGGAACCGGAAGAAGTGCAAGTCGCACACACTCTGTCCCTGTTGTGGGGCAATCCCCCCACTGACAGACAAGAAGATGGTGTGTGGGCCAACAGTTTCTTGGTCGGGAAGGGGAAGCGAGGCCAAGCCCCGCTGTCCCTCCCCTTATCCCCCCAGGGTCCCCTCAGAATCTCGCCACTCGGAATCTCCCACCCCAGCACCTGCCAACCCGGCCGCACGAAAATTCAAGACGATAAAATGCAGAAAACCCTCAAATCCACGTTGGATTTACTACTAAGCTAACTATCCCTAACTTAGGGAATATGGACGCAAATGCATGGGGAGAAACGGGTCAGGCCAATGGCCTGCCGCCCCTTCCATGGCACGTGTTGCTCCCCTACCTGGGGGTCAATACTGCCACACGTTGGTTTGGCTATATGGCCGAAGATGATACGTGGGAGTACGTAGAGTATCTTCCTGCTGAGAAGGTCCGGGCATACTGCGCCCGGAGTGATATCGACCCTAACTGCCCTCCCTCAACCTGAGGGAAGGCCACTTACCCCCAGTTGGGGTGTGTGAGTGGACCAATACCCAGTCACCTTGCCCGGGGACATGCTTGGCGTTGCGCACCTTTTCGTCAAAGGTACGCTTGTAGCGCTTTTGTGCTTTGTCCATCTCAGCCCTGACTTTAGGGATGAGTTTTTCAAGCCTAGCAGCGAACTCCGCCTTACTCTCAGTAGGAGTAGGCGTACTGCCGCCATCCTCCCTAGTTGGGGGCGGCCGCCGCACGGCAATAGACCGCACGCGACGGGGGGTCACAAAAGCGAGAGGTACTTCCCCGGTAGATGAGTGAACCTGCGAATCGTAGGCAGTGGTAAGAACAGAAATGTATTGGTCCCACGTTTTCACGAGCCACGGTGACCCCGGGGTTGTAGACTGACTCCCTGGACGAACGGATGGAGAATACACCTTTCGATGTAGCGCCCGCCGGGACTTCCGGCGGGGGCTCCGCGATCGCTCCGGGGGATGGGATGCCCGCGTCTCCCGGCTTTGGGCCGGCGGCGGGATCTCCCCCGGAGGTAGGCCCCGTTATTCCACGGGAGGCCTTGGGGAGGTGGTTCTACCCCCCTTGGCCCCTGTACGAGGAGGGGTTGACTGATTTCCGCTGTGGCCGACTTGGCACAGCGATGAGTCGCGTATGGGACCGCCTACGGGAGAAGTTCCCCCGTAGGGTCGGGTTTCCTGCCGACTTCAAGAGGGACCAGTTTGCCTTCCTGGATGAGGACGAGGTCGAAGACGTGCAGCGGGCCAAAAACGTGTTGGCCCGCGGGGGTACTACCACGGGCCCCGGCGACGTGCCGTCCTTCACGTGGGACGCGGTGGCAACTCGTCCCCCGTGCCTACGTGACTTCCATCCGCACAGTCATCACTTCGACGTGCGGATGAAGAAGGACTACCGGCGAGGTCCCTACTTGGTGACCTCGTCTCACCTCGAGTTTCCGCAGCAGTCGCCTGCTAGCATGGAGCAAGACTACCCCAACAAGCCCGAGAGGTGGCCTCAAGTCGAGGTCCCCTATGGGTTCCCGGCGCTACTACCACGGTTCATCGAACGCTTCGGCTCCGTCATGTTGACGGCTAGCCCGGACCACCTGGTGTTCGCCATGTTGGCAACCCAGTGGCTCCTCGAGGTCAAGTCGACCTGAGTGTCTTGTGTCCAGCGGCGGGGGATGCTCTGCCATCTCTCCCCGCGGCTTATCCAAGGTTTGGAGCAGCTCACCCCTCAGCTAGTTGCTGAGGGGTGCTCATCAGGACAGCTCACCCTACTCGAGAAGATGCTGCGTCTCCATAAGCTCATCGAGTGGGAAAGCATCGGGCACAAGTTGCGCCGATCTTCCCGCGGGCCCAAGGACGATGGCACACTTTGCCAGTTCGTCTGGGTCGGCCGTGAACTTCACGACGGCCGCGTGGTGCTCATGGAGGGGTTGGGCATCGGGGACTACCAGTATGCCCCGGGGGTGGAACGCTACACTGCGCCACCCCCGGACAAGGCAATCGTGGTGGCCGTGGCCTCCCACGACGACTACATGACTCAGCCAACTGCGGCGGCCCCGAGTAAGGTTCGCGGTTACTCTCGGGCTCCGCCTAGTCGGCGAGCCCCTTCTGGTCCTCCTGTCCCAATCCAGCCGCACGGGGACATCCTTATAGGCGTGGCCGTTGAATCGTCCACTCAGGTGTCCCACAACTCGGGGGCCACCGTCCTCACGGTATACCCCAAGTTGGTCCTGCCGGCCGCGCCCTTGACTTCCGAGATGATAATCACCACGTTTGTGCGCCCCATTTCTTGGTTGGCCGCGTCTGCTGCAACACTCCAAGTAATTGAGACTTCTCGATTTGAGGAGCGCGTTCGTATTGTTGTGGCGACCGCGAGTTGCGAGTCTGTAGCGGGGCTCATGACCACCGAGTTGGCTCGAATCGGGTCGATTGTGCCCCAGCCGGCCCCACTTGGGCGCGGCAAGCGTCGGGCAAGCCGGGCATACTCGCCTCCTCGCCGTCGTCGCCGTCACTCGCGGTGATCTCCCTCCATGTCGGAAGACGAGTTGTCTCATTCCGTCTCGGAGTCCTCTACCCCGTCGGAGACGGAGTCGGTCCGGCGTCTGCGTCGCCAACTTAGGCGCATGACCAAGCAGAAGGGTAGCCGCCGTCGTCGCCACTTGCGCGACCGTGAGGGGCGCGACGGTTCCGACTTGGAGCCGCCGCCCCCGCCGACGGGTGGGGAACGTTATCGGCGTCGGTCTCGCCGCTCGCCTCCACGTGAGGGCGAGGGCCGTGGTGTTGGAGAGTCTAGCATGCATGCCTAGTTGGCAGCTGCCTTTGTTGTGAGATTGTATGGGTTAGGGCTGCAGTTAAAAGCCACTCTGCGTACCACTTCAACTTGAAGCACTCTCTTGGCACCGTCACTTGGCCTTCCCTCAGGTTGAGGGAGGGCAGTTAGGGTCGATATCACTCCGGGCGCGGTATGCCCGGACCTTCTCAGCAGGAAGATACTCTACGTACTCCCACGTATCATCTTCGGCCATATAGCCAAACCAACGTGTGGCAGTATTGACCCCCAGGTAGGGGAGCAACACGTGCCATGGAAGGGGCGGCAGGCCATTGGCCTGACCCGTTTCTCCCCATGCATTTGCGTCCATATTCCCTAAGTTAGGGATAGTTAGCTTAGTAGTAAATCCAACGTGGATTTGAGGGTTTTCTGCATTTTATCGTCTTGAATTTTCGTGCGGCCGGGTTGGCAGGTGCTGGGGTGGGAGATTCCGAGTGGCGAGATTCTGAGGGGACCCTGGGGGGATAAGGGGAGGGACAGCGGGGCTTGGCCTCGCTTCCCCTTCCCGACCAAGAAACTGTTGGCCCACACACCATCTTCTTGTCTGTCAGGGGGGGGACTGCCCCACAACAGGGACAGAGTGTGTGCGACTTGCACTTCTTCCGGTTCCCCCGACAAGGGAGGCAGCCCTCGCGCACCGCTTTTACTTGGGTGTCGCGTGTGCGTGTGGTTTTTGCCACATTTGGTGGAGCAGCAGGGGCCAGAGTTAAACTTTACCTCTTGGTGCTCCCGGGTGTAGGGGGCCCTCTGTCTTAGAGGAACGGTGGTCTTGGACTGTGTCGTGTGGATTGTTAGCCAACACGGCTGGATCGGACCCCCCGACGTTCGGGAAACTCTCCGGTGACGACTTGACTTCGGCGCCTTTGAAAACTGGCCAGACACTGGGTGTACCTGGGGTCGCGGAGGTGCTAGAGGCTTTCCAGCCAGCAGGGCCGTGGGTATCTGTGCGGGCGGTATGCCACACCGACAAAGTCGGGTGTTCACCCTATAGGTCTTCCTCGGACCGGTCGTTCGCACTTCGGCCACCGGGTGGTACACTCAAAGGGAACGTCCCAAGGTGAGAGAATTGTCCCCGCGAGATCCACTCGGGTTGGATTCAACTTCGGCATAGAGCCATCGCCAAGTAGGCGGGTGAAGGACGGCGGACCTTTACTCGTCAGTGATGGGCTCGAGCCTGTGACAGGGGTCGTAACAAGTTGTTACGCCCGCCACCCTCAAGGAAAGTACCTTTGATCGGGAGCCAAGTTCGGCTATATCGACCATCACGAGGGACCAGTAGTAGCGGTCACCCTCAGCGCGGGCGCGAGTAGCGACCCGAATTCTGACGAGGAAAAGCATCAAGCCAAGTCGGCCGCCTCTCTTCGACCCCATGTGGACATGGAGAATGTTCCACCCCGGTTGAGGGTTCGAGTTGAACGCCTCTTGGACCAATATCACAAGATGTGGGATGGTCAATTGGGACTCATGAGAGCCACCTAGCACCGAATCGAGTTGAAACCCGGTGCACCCACTATACGTCAACAACCGTACAGGGGAGGGCCCCGTTCAAGGGCCCTCGTTAAGGAGCAAGTCGCTCGCATGGAGGCCCTCGTCGTGATTGAGCCCAGCAACGCCGAGTGGGCGAGTCCGGTGGCCATTGTCCCCAAAGTTGATGGGACCACACGGTTCTGTATCGACTACCGTAAGCTCAACGAAAGCACGGTGAAGTATATTTATCCCCTACCTAGGGTGGACGACTGTCTGGACTCACTTGGGGATGCAGCCGTGTTCTCCACCCTAGACTGTAACGCGGGACATTGGCAAATTCCCATTGCCCCGGAAGACAGGCATAAAACTACCTTTACCTGTCACTGTGGTACCTACCAGTGCAAACGACTACTGTTTGGACTGTGCAACGCGCCAGCAACTTTCCAGCGCGCCATGGACATGATTCTGGCCGGAGTACCGTGGCAGATCTGTCTTGTGCACCTAGACGATATCATTGTGTTCTCCCAAAGTCCGGAGGAGCACATCGGCCATCTTAGCCAGGTGTTCAAGCTACTTGCTGACGCTGGTGTTTCGCTGAAGGCGTGGCGCCTGCCTTCGCTACCTGCGACCACAAAGGGCCCGCAAGAATACGTGAATCATAAGTTCATCAACCAAGGGTGGGATGAGGACGCTAACCGCCTCATGTTGAGGGTGCCTTGGTTCAACTGTAAGGCCAAAGATGATACGTGGGAGTACGTGGAAGATCTTCTTGCTGAGAAGGTCCGGGCATACTGCGCCCGGAATGATATCGACCCTAACTGCCCTCCCTCAACCTGAGGGAAGGCCAAGTGACGGTGCCAAGAGAGTGCTTCAAGTCGAAGTGGTACGCAGAGTGGCTTTTAACTGCAGCCCTAACCCATACAATCTCACAACAAAGGCAGCTGCCAACTAGGCATGCATGCTAGACTCTCCAACACCACGGCCCTCGCCCTCACGTGGAGGCGAGCGGCGAGACCGACGCCGATAACGTTCCCCACCCGTCGGCGGGGGCGGCGGCTCCAAGTCGGAACCGTCGCGCCCCTCACGGTCGCGCAAGTGGCGACGACGGCGGCTACCCTTCTGCTTGGTCATGCGCCTAAGTTGGCGACGCAGACGCCGGACCGACTCCGTCTCCGACGGGGTAGAGGACTCCGAGACGGAATGAGACAACTCGTCTTCCGACATGGAGGGAGATCACCGCGAGTGACGGCGACGACGGCGAGGAGGCGAGTATGCCCGGCTTGCCCGACGCTTGCCGCGCCCAAGTGGGGCCGGCTGGGGCACAATCGACCCGATTCGAGCCAACTCGGTGGTCATGAGCCCCGCTACAGACTCGCAACTCGCGGTCGCCACTGTGGCAGTAATGACCCCCAGGTAGGGGAGCAACACGTGCCATGGAAGGGGCGGCAGGCCACTAGCCTGACCCGTTTCTCCCCATGCATTTGCGTCCATATTCCCTAAGTTAGGGATAGTTAGCTTAGTAGTAAATCCAACGTGGATTTGAGGGTTTTCTGCATTTTATCGTCTTGAATTTTCGTGTGGCCCGGTTGGCAGGTGCTGGGGTGGGAGATTCCGAGTGGCGAGATTCTGAGGGGACCCTGGGGGGAAAAGGGGAGGGACAGCGGGGCTTGGCCCCGCTTCCCCGTCCCGACCAAGAAACTGTTGGCCCACACACCATCTTCTTGTCTCTCAGGGGGGGGACTGCCCCACAACAGGGACAGAGTGTGTGCGACTTGCACTTCTTCCGGTTCCCCCGACACGGTAGGCAGCCGTTGTACACCGCCCCAACTTGGGTGTCGCGTGTGCGAGTGGTTTTTGCCACAACTTGGTGTGCGGAGGCATGCCTCGCAAGCCCGCCCACGTCGAAGGGCACAGTTTTTTCCGCACCTGCCTGGCGAGCTCGGCTGGCTGGCCACCGCGCGGTATGGAGACAGCGGCCCGCTCTCCGTGGCGCCCAGCATCATTTTCGTGCACTGACGATGGATGCACGGTCATGGTCGCTCAGGAAATGGTCGGCGGCCAGCACAGTCATCCCCCCTCCACTGCCCTTGTGGCGGAGCGGTCGGAAGTGGCGCCCCTGTACCGGGCGGCGTGTGAGCAGGCGGGCATTTGCGACGATCGGGGTGTGAGTACGTGCGTGGCCGCTGTTGCTTCTCGTGTCGCATCTGGCTGTGGCCGCGAAGGTGGCGTCGCAGCTGCGGCTGCCGCTCGTCTACCGTTTCTGCCCCCCGGCGGGGGTGTCACCGCCGATGCCGGCGGTCTCTGGGCCGCGCCAGCGCTCTTACCGCCCATCCGTCTGCCAGTGTGGCCGCCGCCGCTGCGCGGCGGCGGCGGCCTCGGCGGCGGGTGCCTCCCCCGGCCCTTCCCCAGGGGGTGTCCACGACCAGCAGCTGCGGCGGGCGGTGCTACCTGCGGCAGCGGCGTTGGCGCCGGCCGCCGCCTTCAACCTCCCCGCGGGGGCGATAGAGGGGATGGCAGCGCTCGCGACGGCCCTGTAGCATCCCTCGCCCCGACTTGGCGCCGACCCGGGTGCGACCAGAGGGCACCAGGTGCCAGAACACGCCTGCCGTGTCGTGATGGTTGGCGGCCGTGGCCCGTGCCCGGCACTGGGATGCGGTAGACTACGGTGTTCACACGTGGAAGAGGGATTTCTGATGGGTTTCGGTATATTTGTTAGGCACTTGATTTGAGAGAATTCGAGTTTGAGATTAGTAAGTGGGAATATAATTAGTAAAGACAGTGGCCCCCGACCTGACGAGGTTAGAATCGGGTCGGGGCCACTCGGGGGTATGGGGGGGCTACCTGGCCAATGTGCCGAGGCTCCCCCAGATGCACGTTAAGAGGGACAGCGAGGCGCCCTTGGCCCGCGCCCTCAGGAAAAAGACAACTGCGCGTTTGCTTTCCTATTCCCCGTGTGCATTACCGTGCGTATCTGTTTGCTCTGCGAGCAGGCACGTGCGGCAACAGGCATACTACTCTCGTAGTTCCACTTTCTGTGTTACCTGTCGCTTTCCCCCGAGGGGTACTGACACGTGTCTGAGAGGGTCGAGTTTTGTACCACATATTTGGTGGAGCAGCAGGGGATGCGGAGTGTTTGAAAAGAGACATTTGGGAGCAGCGGTTGGGTTGTTCCTGTTCTGCCCTCTTCTTTGGTTTGGGAATTATTTGCACCCGTTCACGGGAATCCCGTTCCTGGCTCTCCAACCCCTCTCTTGTGGTCTTGCGATCTTTGGACACGCAGGAAACTGGACTGTGGCTGTCAAGAGACCAACATGGCTACCCTCCCTGGCACGACGGTGCCCAAAGGGGTAGACCCCGCGTCCCTTGACGCATCCCTGGTCACCGCGGGGGACGGTGCCCAACCCGGCGTTATCCCTACGGGCGAAGCAGACCTGGGCGTGACACCCGGTAGCGGACTGGAGTCCACACGCAGCCAAGCACCTCCTGCTCCCGTTCCTCCGGTTGTTCCTCCTGTGGGAGCCACCCCGGGGACAACGGCGTTTGAGTCCGGTCGCAGCAGACGTCTCCCTCCTGTCGGTTCTGCTCCTCAACCTCCAGGGATAGCCCCTGGTGTGTTTACTCCTGGACCCACACATGGCAGCTGGGTGTATACACCTTTTCCTGTGGGCACTAGCAGTGCCAGAGGCACCGCTGTAACTGGTTCTACGGGTCACCCTGAGACCTCGACTCCTGGGACGGGCCAATCTTTTCCTCCCCTTGCATCCTATGGGGCGGGGAGCTCCAAGACCGGTAACCGGAGCAGCCGGAGGCGTCGACGTCGTCGTCTTCACTCTAGCACCAGCGAGACCAGTTCCTCCAGCTCTGAGGAGGGATACGACTGGGACGCATCCCCTGGTCCCACTTGGCGCAGGCTAGTCGAGCTTGACTGTCCTGCCCACCAAGTGGGAGATGCCACCCTGAACAAGGTCACGTTTTGGGGTAACTACCGGCTGGAGAACCAAGACTAAGGTTACACCCGGAAGATGGCCAAGAAGATGGCATCCCTGAACCGGCGAAGGCAGCCGAGCTTCGGGGGACATCCCAAGTTTTCCGGGAAGAGACCGGCGCTTATCTTTGCCTTCCTGCGCCGGTTTGTCAAGGCATGCAACGACAACGATGTGTCCGAGGGCAAGGCACTCTACCTCCTGGTTAACTTCATGACCGGAGAAGCAGAACAGCGGTTCGCACAGGTTCTCCCAGACTCTGCCGGACACATTGTCGGGCGTACCGTTGGGAGCTATCCGGAGGCGGTCAACTGGCTCCTGTCCAAACACGCTGACGCGGACTCCCTGCGCAAAGCAGTGGGCAAGTTGAACCGGGCAACCATGGAACGACAAGAGACTCCAGAGGCCTTCGCCCGCCGTGTTCGGGAGATTAGCGAGGCTTGTGGCAACGTTTACCCTGAGGGCAGGCTCAAGATGATCTTCTCGGAAGAGCTTCCTGAATATCATCAAGTGGATGCTGAGAACTACAACCAGGAACACCCAAGAACAAATCTTCCAGCAGTTGATGGCCTACACCCAGGGCACTCACCGGGAAGCCAAGGCCCTCCAAGCTCCTATGGTGTCGACGTCCAAGCCGTTGTCGCGAGTTCGTCCCGGACCCGACAAGTATAAGGGAGGTGATAGCCCTATACAGGTGCTGGCAGTTGGCGAGACCTCACCCGTGGTGTCAGGTGACAAGTGGGGCGGCCTTGTCTCTAAGGAGCAACCTTTCTTGGTCGCCCACGAGCAGGTAATGAACCAGCGTTTCCGGTCATGTTGGCTGTGCCAGAAGGAGGACCACATGTCCTACCAGTGCCCGACCATTCCCAAGGACCTCCAGGAGAAGCTCAAGCGTCAAGAACTGGTGTTTGCGAAGGCAGTCAACTGGGCTGACCGGCAAGCGCCTTCCAAGACAGACAAGGCACAGGTACACGCAATCTGGGTGGCAACCTTGCAGAGCATCACGGAGGCTCTGGCAAGGGAAGCTCCTACGGACTTTTACCTGGTGACGGAAACCTCTACGGACTCGTCGGACCCGGGAAACGAGCAGGGCACGCGCTCTCCCCAAGTGTCTTCCCGAATCTCCGACGGCAGGGTACATCTACCCGTTCTCCCCTTGCGTGCCGGGAGAAAGGACGGCAGTTACCTGCTCAACTGGGAGCCGCCTGGACACCCTGTCTGTTTAAAGAGACCTTGCATGTCCTGCGTAAGGAAAACCTCAAGATTAATGCTCGTATGCGTGTGGGGGATAGCCTCCCCCAAGCTGTTACTCCGGTGGTTGACACGGGAGCCGGACCAAGCGTCATCACTGAGAACCTGCTACCTCCAGGCTGGTGTCGACATGCCTGGAGAGCTCCGACCAAGACCCGGATTGTAGAAGCTTCGGGTAAAACCTTACGACCGCTTGGCCGCCTTCCTGTCGCCATCTATGTCAACAATGAACCAATGCTTTTTCCCTTTCTAGTAGTCAAGACCTTCTCAGTCCCCCTTATCCTAGGCTGGGACTTCCAGAAGCAGCATGTCAAGAGTATCCTGCCCGGAGAAGGAAAGGTGCAGTTCAACCATGGGTTTGTGTCACCGGTGCTGGAGCATCTGGACGCGAAGGTTCGTGTAGTTAAGAACAAGAAGGAACGCATCCCACCCTCTACCTTGACTCTCTTCAAACCGGTGCTCCTACCTCCTCGCTCGGAGACCAAGGTTCAAGTAACGACCCGGACTGCAGGTCAATGCCTGGTCTACGGACGTAAGGAATTTCTGGCGAAGCACCGGTTATACCTGGCCCACGGACATCACAAGAAGGTGGAAAGACACACTCCATTCTCGGTACTAATCGTCAACGTGAGCCGGAAGCCAATAACCCTCGCCAAGGGCACTCGAGTTGGTACAGCAGAGCTTTACCGGGGGTCCGCCCGTGCTATGAGCAAGGAGGACCTCTTGAACCTGCAACAAGAACTGGCATCCAACTTGACGGCCTTAGACGTACCTCCGAAACAAGAGCAGGCTGGCAGCGTCACTCCGAAGCCCGAACAGGCACCACCCCGGATGCCGAAGGTCAAACAAGAAAATGTTCCTCCCGACTTGAAGGAGGCACTGGAGAAGCTTCTCCAGGAATAGCGGCACCTGTGGTCCGGAGAGCTGGGCAAGATGGACGCCACTCTACACCGGATTCAACTCAAGCCAGATGCCATGCCAGTGCACCTGCAACCATACCGGGCTGGACCTCATCGCCGGGATGATATTGAGAAGCAGGTTAACAAGATGCTCAAGATGGATGTTATCGAGCCGTCTGATGGCGAGTGGGCCTTCCCGGTGGTAGTTGTCCCGAAACCTGGTGGTCACTTCCGTGTCTGCGTTGACTACAGGTGCCTGAACGAGATGACAGTCAAGGATGTATACCCGATACCCCGGATGGATGATTGCATTGACTTTCTTGGTGATGCCACCCTCTTCTCGACGCTGGATTGTAATGCCGATTACTGGCAGATCCCTCTGGCTGACGAGGACAAGGACAAGACTACCTTCACGTGCCACCTGGGACTATTCTGATGCAAGCGTCTTCCTTTTGGTCTCACCAATGCCCCGGCGACCTTCCAGAGAGCCATCGACATCATCCTGTCGGGGCTAAGGTGGAGAACATGTTTGGTCTACCTGGACGATATCATCGTTTTCTCCAAGACCCCGGCGGAACACCTGGAGCACCTTCGAGAGGTTCTGGCTCTCCTGTCCAAGGCAAGAGTTACCCTGAAGGCCGAGAAGTGCCACCTGTTCGAGACTGAAGTGGAGTACCCGGGGCACGTGCTGAGTCCGGGGGAGCTCCGAGTCAATGAGAAAAACATCAAGGCCCTCCGGCATGCACGGCAACCCAATACCCAGACGGAACTCAAGAGCTTTCTGGGTATGTGCAACGTCTACGGCCGGCTCGTACGGGACTATGCCCTGATTGCCCGGCCATTGACCAAGCTCACCAGCAAGAAGCTCCCCGCACAACTCCTGGTGTTCGACGAGAAGCAGACCGCGGCCTTCGAAGAGCTCAAGATGCGCCTGACCACAACTCCAGTACTGGCGTTACCCAAGCGGGAGGGCCAGTTTGTCCCGGAGACTGATGCCTGTGGCGTCCAGGTGGGGTGTTCTCTACTCCAGCAGCAACCTGATGGGCACTTTCTCCCGATATGCTACTACAGCCGCGTCCTGAATCCAGCCGAGAAGAATTATTCCACGACGGAGCGCGAGTGCTTGGCGGTCGTCTGGGCTTGCTTCCTGTTACGACCATATCTTGAAGGACAAGAGTTCCTCATCCGGACGGATCACGCCAGCCTCAGGTGGCTGCTATGCATGGACAGCAGCCAAGGAAGAGTCGCCCGGTAGCGCTTACGCCTTTCGGAATTCAAGTACAAGGTGTGCACCAGAGCAGGGAGGGAGCACCACTGCGCCGACACCATGTCCCGGCTGGAGACTCCTGCAGCTGACACCGGTCCTATTCCGGAGGAAATACCTTGTTTCATCACCCCGAATGTCGGACGTGGCTGGCATGCTCCCCTGTATGAGACACCTGAAGCTCATCAACCGGTAACCCTTCACGGGATGCTGAAGGCACAACTGACAGATCCTCAATTCTCGGAGCTTCGCCGCCAAATGGACCTGAACAGGAACAGTCGCTTCTCCGAGTCTACTGCTGGACTCCTGGTACGGGTGTCACCCTTCGATGGGGCAACTCAAGTCTACGTACCCCGGAGTCTACGAGCTGACATCCTACGCCTGGAGCACTCGTCTCCCCAGGCCGGACATCCTGGTATCAATCGGATGTATGCTTCAATGCGACGACATTACTAATGGGAAACCATGGCCAGTGACGTCCATAAGCACCTGGAAGCTTGTGTTTCTTGTGTAAGGAACCGGTTGTCCCAGAGGAAGAAGACTTCTAAGCTACGCCTATTCCCGGCGGCGGAGCCCTTTGCAAGCTTAAGCATGGACATCCTGGGGCCCCTACCTGAAACATACAGTGGCAACATATACCTGCTCATCATTTGTGACCGGTTCTGCAAGTTCACTCGAGCGATCCCGCTGAGGACCATTACGGCCCTGGATGTCACATCAGCATTCTGCGAGTACTGGATAGCTGGCTATGGCCCTCCAGACTCCGTCTTAACCGACAATGGTCCCCAGTTTGCATCCCTGTTCTTCCAAGGAGTCTGTGACCTGATGGGTATCAAGAACTTGTTCACCACGACGTGCCACCCGCAAACGAACGGCCAGGTGGAACGATTCAACCGGACCCTGGTGGACATGCTACGGCACTACGTGGAGGAGCACCGAGAAGATTGGGACGAGCTCCTGGCTGTCCTCACTCTAGCCTACAACTCCCGAGTTCACCGGACTGCGGGGGTCGCTCCACTCGACTTTGTCACTCCAAGGAGGCTGACCAACTTCTCCCTGGAAAGAATACCAGACGGTCTCCAGCCTGCACTGAAGTCAGGTCCAAAAGCCAAGGATGAGTTCCTGGAACAACTGACGCTCCTGCTCCCCAGACTCAAGGAGTCAATCTCAAAGACCCAGGAGCGATACAAGCGGGACTATGACAAGGGAGTCCGGGAAGAGAACAAGGAACTGGGTGGTGGCGACTGGGTTTTTGTGGACAACCATAGCAAGACCCGGGGGAAGCTGGACTCTAAGACGGATGGACCTTATGAGATCCTGAATACGGACGGCTGGACCTTTCTTCTAGACGTGGATGGCTCCCCGTACCGGGTGAGCAGCGACCATGTCACCCGAGCTCCACCGCCAAGCAAACGGGACTTGAACCGGCGCAAGCAGGCCGCAGTACCCTGGCTATCCCAAGAAGAAGGCCGAGAATATGTCTACGTCAAGTTTGTCGACCACGCCTGGAGGGACGGGTGCTTGTACCGGCGAGTACGCTGGTTAGGTTTTAACCCGGCAGACGATACCTGGGAACCCTCAAACCGGTTACCTATTGCGGACGTCTGCGCCTACACGCGACGGAACGGGATTGAGGGCACTCCGGTCGCCAGAGCCGGCAAGATCCTGGAATCGGACTCGGAGGATGACCAGGAGGAAGGGGCTGATCAAGACCAACGGGACGAGCCGAGCTCACCCGTAACGGACGCGGAACAAGAGGATTGAGAAGAGGGGAACGGGTGTATCAATGAAAACACGCAATGCAAGCATGGAACTATCAAGAAAAACAAGCACCCGCTCGAGCAACCCTTGTCTCCGCCTCTTCCCTCCTCGCTCCTCCCAAGACTCTTACCCTACTTACCTCCGAGTCCTACTTCCGGCGCGGACGCTGCGCCGCGGGAGCGTCCTCCAGCACTGCCTCCGCGGCACGACGGGACCCGGAGGAAGGCGGGATGACGTAGTGCGGTGGGCGAAGCGCTTCCAGGTATGACGCCATCCGAGTAGCACCGGTAGTTGCCTGGCGCTCCCGCTCATCCAGATATGCCTGTCGGCGCCCCTGAAAGCCAGTGAAGGTCTCTGACCACTGCTGGGCCAAGCCATGCCGCGTCAAAGTCGCCAGGAGTTCGCCAACCACCGGGCTGTCCGACATCTGGCCGCTGTCCGCGCAAGCAAACATTCGGTCGACCACATTGTTAGAGACGCTGGCCAAAGTGCCCAGCACCAGGAAAGACCCGACGCCTTCGAATTGCACCGGAAGACGACCCAGCTGGTCTTTAATCATGCCAAGGTCATACTGGTCGCACGTCTGGCCACCTTGGTTCAGGTACCAGTCAGGCACCCGGAAGCAGGTAAGGCGCAGAGTCGGCGCCGGCATCTCGAACCGCCCCGAGGATGCCACTACCGGACGGTCCACAACAGCCCCGGAAGCCGGAGTCCCCAACTCAAGAGGAGGCACAGGGCCGCCGTCATTTGAAGAAGGCGCCCGAGGCAGAACGGCCGGAGGAGTCGGCGACCGGACGGCCACGCCAAGACTCGCTGCAGACAAGCGCGGTGCCGGAGGAGCTTGAAGCACCGGCACAGCCGGAGCAGGGCGCAAACGCGCCGGCGACGGTTCAGGCGAGGCCACCGGGGCGCCAGGTACAACAGGAGGAAGCGGAGCCGCCGCAGACGCCCGACCGACCGCCGCGGCCCATCCCGACTCTTGTACCGGCGGCCCAGTTGGCAGGAGATCGAGGGCGACCGGAGCAGGAAAGCTGCCTAGCTGTGGCCACGCCGGAAGCGGCGTCGCCAGCTGCACCTTGGCCGGAGAAGACTGATAGACCACCTGCACCCAGCCTGAGCCGTCCCAACGCGGGATGTTCTGCTCGGCGATCGCGTTCAAAAAGCTCCGGTCATGCACCGGCAGCCGACGCCGGAAGTCAATCATCGCCTGGAAGAGCTCCTTGCACTCCTCGTCCTGGCTACACAGGAAGTCGACGGTCAACTTGTTAACGATCCAGACCATCAGGAGGTCGGGGAGGAGCCAGAGACGGTTGGACACCAAGACCTCGTGGACCCAGTGGTTGGCCGCCAAGAGCGTCATCTCGGAGGTGTACATATACGGGATCGAGTGGAGGAAGCCCTTGATCGACGCTTGGGTCAAGGCGTCCAGGAAGTACCAGGTGAAGGGGATGCTGGATGGAGCAAACCCGACCGGGATCTCGACTTCCTGCTGCTGCGGGATGACCCTGAGGTAGTACGCCGCCCGGTTAGCCTTGTTTAGCTTCCAGAACTCCTGATGGTTGCAGCTCACGATGAAGTCACGCTGACGCCCGCGCCGCTCGCCTTGCTCCCGCGCCGGCGACAGCTTGGAGTACTTCCGGGTCAAGAAAGGCGGCTCCAGAGCGACCATGCTCGGACGGGGATCGCAGTTCAGGCTCCCCGACCCCTTGAGCGCCTCGTCCCAGACCTTGAGCGCCCGGTGGACGTACCCTTCCTCCTCTGGCCACCGGAGATCGGACGCAGACATGCGACGCTCGGTCAAGGGTAGATCCAGCACCAGCGCGAAAGGGAGATCCTCCAGGCGAGCAACCCAAGAGGAACCTGAGAAGCTCTGGGAGCGGTCTTGTGCCAGGCGCATCTGGTCCCCCACATGAAGACGAGTCTTGTCCATCTCAGTCAAGACTCCGCGCTGGAGTTCCTTGCGCCAGATGGCCAGGCAATCCTGCTGGCACTGGGCCGCGCTGGAGTTGCCGACCACCGGGGAGTAGCGCCGGCCTGCCAGAGGATCCTGCCAAAGAAGCATCTCCGGGAGACACGCCGGGGGGGTCCCGACCGGGTGCGACGCAGAAGCCGGGGGAACCCGATCCGCCTCCGCCGTGGCGACCGACGCCGCACCGACCTCCGAGGAACCAGAGGCAGGAGACGGGCACAGCTACCCGAGTTCTCCTCCGCAACACTCGCCGCCGGAACCACGGGCCCAGCTTGGATCTCGGAACTGGACATGGCGCCCAGAATCCGGGGGAACGAGAGGGCCAAGGTGAAGGAGGAGGGGGGGAGGGGGGGCAGGATCGGAGCAGGTGATCGTGCCCGGGGTGAGGACGCTCGACCTCGGCACCGGTGTGGACGTGCTCGAGGCTATGCACGGTGGCACCTGGTTCGGCCCGAGGACGTGCCGGACTAGGGAGGGAGCTATGTAGCATCCCTGGCCCCGACTTGGCGCCGACCCGGGACTGCAACCAGAGGGCACCAGGTGCCAGAACACGCCCGCCGTGTGGTGATGGTTGGCGGCCGTGGCCCGTGCCCGGCACTGGGATGCGGTGGACTACGCTATCCACACGGGAGAGAGGGATTTCTGATGGGTTTTTGCATACTTGTGAGGGACTTGATTTGAGAGCATTTGAGTGTGAGATTAGTGAGTGGGAATAGATTTAGTAAAGATAGTGGCCCCCGACCTGACGAGGTTAGACTCGGGTCGGGGCCACTCGGGGGTATGGGGGGGCTACCTGGCCAATGTGCCGAGGCTCCCCCAGATGCACGTTAAGAGGGACAGCGAGGCGCCCTTGGCCCGCGCCCTCCGGAAAAAGACAACTGCGCGTTTGCTTTCCTATTCCCCGTGTGCACTACCGTGCGTGTCTGTTTGCTCTGCGAGCAGGCACGTGAGGCAACAGGCATACCACTCTCGTAGTTCCCCTTTCTGTGTTACCTGTCCCTTTCCCCCGAGGGATATTGACACGTGTCTGAGAGGATCGAGTTTTATACCACAGGCCCGCCCCGCCGCCGTCGCCCGCGCCGACGCCAATGTCGCCACTCTCCTCCTCGCCCTGCGGCGGCGCGCCGACGGCCTTGCCGCCGCGGCGGCGGGGGTGGCTGCCGACAATAGTGGGGGCGGCGGCGGCGGGCGGCGCGGGGGGCGCCGCCGCCGTCTCGGCGACGGCGGCGGCGGCGGCGGCGGCAGCGACGGCGGGGGTGCCCCCCCCCGAAGCCGCCACCTTTCGTGCCGCCGTCTCGTCGCTGGGGGTGCTGGCCCCCCGGGCGGCCGCGTCGCTGCGGGGGGCGTACGTGGCTGCCGCGGCCCGGCGGCTGCCGGCGGGCATGACGGCGGGTGCCGCGTTGGCCGCCGCGGCGGCGCCCCCGCCGCCAGCGGGCGCCCTGACCGCCGCGGCGGTCGGCGCCGCCACCGCCGCTGCTGCCGCCGCCGTTGCCGACGCGGCGGTGCGGGTGGTGGTGGTGACCGCCGCCGCGTGGGCGCCCGTGCCCCCTGGAGGGGGGGGCGCCGACGCCGACTGTGCGGCGGCGGCTGCCGGGGGGGGCCGCCCCCGCCACCGCCTCCCCGCCGCTGCCAGCGGTGCCGGCGGCGATGGCGGCGGCGGCGGCGGCGGCGGTCCGCGGTCGCGGCCGGGCACCGCTCAGCCGATGCCCGGAGCGGCCGCGTCGGGGACTCATCCGTGTGGGTGTTGTCAACAGGAGACATCTCTCCATAAACTTGCCAACGCACCTCTGCAACAGCCTCCTGCTGAAGCAGATTAGCTTCAAGCCAGCAGTTAGCGCGCTGCTGGAGGGGCATTGCGCGCCACTCCTCGATGAGTTTGCATGTGTTCATTAAATTTGCGTGACCGCCGAAGTCGAGGCCCCCTCCGCGTAGGACGCGTGGTGGCGCGACGCGCAGGGGCAGCGTTCAAAAGAAACAGGGGGTACAGCCGTGCGCATGTACTGTACATAGTGGTGGATATCGCACGGTGTGCCGGAGGTGGGATGGCGCGCACAGCCAATGTATGCGACAGCGCCGTGCCATGACATCTGCATCTACAGTGAAATTTCTACTCTGGGACTGCCTCACTCCTTTTAAGTATCCTCGCAAGTGCTTCTCAATGTTTGGCGCGGTACATTCACTCTCGCTGAGGACGGCCCTCGTGCGATGTGCGGCTCGATTATGTGATGGGGGTCATATAACCGAGCCGCACATAACCGCGTACGCACTGTAGTTAATGTGGGACGCCAAATGTGGGTCGGAGGTCTGTTGTGACAGAAACATATCTGTCTCCAACTCAAGCCACCAAACAACATTTGAGTTGCCAAAGCTATCTGTCTTTGCGAACGTCCTTTCCGTCGCTTTCGATGTTGGGCGCACGTTGTTGGGTCGCACACGCTGTGCCATGGCCTCCTTTCCCCAAGACCTCCCTCCTTCCCCAGTGGCGCCGGGAACGGCAATGGCGGCATTTGCTGGCGTTGGCTGCTCCAGCCGTCCGCATGGGTTCCTTCCTGCTACCCCTCCCGGTGGGCCGGTGGTGCTGGCCGCCCGCGACGGCCGAGCGATGGAGGCGCTTGCCGGCCGCGACAGCCGAGCGCCGACGGTTTGTCGGGTAGCCCCTTGGGCGAGCGTGGGCCACGGGAGCCCAGGCATTGGCCCTGGCCGCTTGGTTGGCGGCGGCGGCGGCGGCTGCGGTGGCGGCGGCGGCGGCGCCGACTGTGGGGGTGGGGGTTTGGGCGTCACGGGCGCGGTCGACCACCTGGCTGGCACCGCCCTCGTGCCCGCTCTGAGCGGCGTCAGGGTTATGCTCGGTGGAAATCGGCCGGTGGGTGCGTCGCCGGCGGCGGTGCGTTCACCGGGAGGTTTGCACGGCACGGCCGGCGGTCGTCCATACGCGTGGCAGCGCAGCGGCGGCTCTGCGACGACGGGGCGATTGGAGCGGCGACGACTGTCTGGCGATTGGGGTGGTGGCGGCGGCGGGGCGGTTGGGGCGTCGGGGTGTGCGTGGGCTGGCCGTGGCCTAGCTGCGCTGCGTGCCTGGGGCGGGACCTTTGTGCTTGCCGGTTCGTGGCGAAGCGCACCTGATGCATGCGGGGGGTCGCCATCCTCTAATGGGCCCTCAGGCGACCCGCCGATCCCCTCACCCGGGCGAACGTCACAGCTGTTTCCGCACTCGGCTTCGAGTTTCCTCGACATCCGCCGGGAAGGGACCTTCTTTGTCGACAAGACCGACTACATCTCTGTGCTGGAGGACCAGAATGCCCAACACATTGTGATCGTGCGGCCGCCGAGGACTGGGAAGACGCTGTTCTGCACCACCATGGCCGCTTACTACGACATTGCGAGCGCTGCAGACTTTGCGGCGCTGTTTGACGGGCTCATGGTTGGAGACAAACCGACGGCGAGCCACAGCTCGTACTACGTCTTGTTCCTGCACCTGGACAGCATGGCACCGGAGGATGGTGCGAGCGCCGAGCATATGAACGCAACCATGAACGCGCAGATCAACAGGGCGTGTGCCTTCTTCCAGGAGAAGTACGGCCTGAGCTTCACCATCGACCCTGAACGCTCGGACTTGACGGTGCTCAACCTGGCCGCAGCCGTCGCTGGACAAGGCAACAAGAAGCTGTACGTGATTGTGGACGAGTATGACCGTGCGGCCAACTCGATGATGTTCTCCAGCCCGGTTGCGTACCTGCGGGAGGTCCGTCGGCAGCTGCGCGCGAAGTCGCCTGTGACGTCGGCCCTGCGGGGTCTGTACTCCACTTTCAAGAAGATTGGCGACGGCTCGGCTATGCTCGGTTTGGAGCAGTTCCGTACCTTCACCACGGGCATCACGCCTCTCGCCCTGGCGGACGCCTCCGTCTTCAACGTCGGGCTCTACGTCTCTATTCTTCCTGAGATGGCAGGGGCATTTGGATTTCTCGACACGGAGGTTTGGGATGCCATTCGGGTTGCCGACAAAGTCCCTGACGACATGCAGCTGGGCGTGTTTGAGCTGCTCAAGCGATTCTACAACAACCTGCGCTTCTACACGGCGGATGGCCCTAGGCTCTTTCACCCAATGCTGACGATGGCTTTCTTCAACCGCATCCAGTCGTCATCAAGCTTCCGAGATGCCATCCTCGGCGGTCTGGCGGACGGCGAGGACGACGACTACTTTGGGAGCTTTCTGGACAACTACAACGTCACCTCCAGTCAGTCGGCGGTCAACTTCCTGGTGAACCATGCGCTGGCGGTCATGCCCTTCACCTTTGACGATGTGTGCGCAGAAGGTGGGGTCGCGGCAGTCTCGCTCTTCCAGAAGCCCTTCTCTTTTCAAGACCTCCTGCTTCCACCTGCCGACAGCGTCAACGGCTTGGAGCAAGTCCGGCTGTTCTTGACCTACTACGGCGTCCTCTACTGCACGGATCGCAAGCTCGTGCGTCAGGCGGACGGCTCCCGCAGGCACGTGTTTGTCATCTCTGCGAGCAACAATGTGGGCAGGATGGCATCGTCTCCCCTCCGTGGGGCTCTCTCCGCGACGGGCGACCAAGTGGTGCAGCTCCTGCGCGCGCCTACCCCTGCGTTGGTGCGTTCTGTTTTTCAGAGCTTTGTGAACTCGCCGATTTTGGCGGCGGCACAAGCGCGAGAAGAGCAAGCTCGCCAGCAGGCCAAGTAGGCGCGCATCACCGGGTCGACCGAGCGCGGCCTCAACGAGGCTGGCTTCCAATTTGGTGCACGCGTGTTCTTCGAGGCGTGGGTGCGCCGGGACGACCTACAGGTGACGGTGGAGGCCAAGAGCAGTATTCAAGACGGTCACTCCCGCTGTGACCTCGTGCTACATCAAGAGGCCTTGGACGAGATCATCCTGTTTGAGCTGAAGCGTATCCCGGTCTCGTGTCTTGACTACAAGGCGCTCACGGCCCCTCGCGGATTCAAGACACCCCTGAAGGCCTTCCTCAAGGGTGACGATGTCACAACGGCGGTGGCCGACGACACCATCCTCGACCTGCCCTTGGTGGAGGATTACGAGCTGAATGGCGAGACCGCTCCTGAAGGGACGCGGTATCACGCACGGGACGTCGTATCGGGCGGCTCTGTTGCGCTGAAGCGGTACAAGCAGAACTTCAGTCTGTCGGGGAATGTCCGCCACCTCTTCGGTGTGCTACTCGTGCACAATCACATTGTGGTGGTCAAGGGAGATGTTTAGGCGGCCAAGACCTGTTGGACGACAGTGGCCCGCCATCACGTTTTGGAGGATGGTTGGGGTGGGTTCAAGGGGGCTATGGGTCGCGGTCCTCGTGCGCTGCGGCTTGGCGACGCCGCGTCAATGCACGTCCGCGCAAAGTGGGTGCCCTCGGCCGCGGTGGTGACCACATGGACGTTGAGACAGGGGCGGGGGGAGGCGGCGTGCCCTTCCGCGAGGCGGCCGAGGACACCCTGCGGGTGATTGAAGGCAGCGCCGTGGACGGGGTGGCTACGCGCAAGATGGCGGCCAACCGGCGCAAGCTGCCCGCCTGGCTTTCGCGGGAGGAGTTGGTCCGTACTCGTGCGCGGGGTGGGCGCCGCGACGACACCGCGGGTGGCGGCCGTCCTGGCCGCCTTCGCGGCCGCGCTGGTGAAGGGCATGGCGGTTGAGGCAGAGGAGGGGGAGGGGGGGGGCATTGGCGGCGGGGGCGGCTGCCGACAGGGACCCGTTGGGGGGGGGGGGTGGGGCTCGGCGGCGGCGGCGGCGGCAGCGGCGCCGACCCTGCGGCCGCTGGCCTGTGGGCCGTCGTGGCCGTGCTGGTGACGGCCCTGGCGGGAGGCGCCTCGGCGGGGGCGGCGGCGCGCGCCGACTGGGCGGCGGGCGTCCTCGACGGCTGCCTCCACCGGGTGACGGTGCCGATGGGCGGGCTTCTCAACGCCGCTCCTCTTTGGGCGACGACCGCGACGACGCCGCCGCCGCCGACGGCCCGCGGACCCGCTGGGCGGCGTCACTGCCGACGCTGCCGCCGCCGCCATCTATGCGGACGACGACGCGGCGGCGGCGGCGGCAGGCGGCATCGTCTCCCTCCACTCCGCTGCGGCGGCGACGGTGACGTTGTCCCGCGCCCTCCCCGGCGCCCCTCGTGGGGCGGCGGCGGCGGCGACGCCCCCGCACCGCGGTACCGTCCCCGGCCGCTAGGCGTGGCGGGGGTAGCTGGTGGCCGCCGTCGCCAGTCGGCTGGTGAACACGAAGGAGGCGGTGCGGCTGGCGGCGCTGGCGACCATAGGCGGCTGGGCCGGCCGGTGGGTGTCCGCGGGCGTCCTCCGCCTCCTCGCGGGGCAGGTGACGGACCAGCGGCCGGCGGTGCGGCCGGCGGCGGTGGGCCTGCAGCGGGGTGAGTACCTGTCGGCGGTGGGCGAGGGGGTGGCGGCCGCGGTGGCGGGGGTGGGCGCCCGCCGCCGCCGTCACCGCCGCCGCCGCCGCCGCCGCCACAGGGACTGGCAGCGACAGCGACGGCGGCGGCGACGGGTGCGGCGACGACGGGTGCGGCGGGCGACGGCGGCGGGTGGCCTAAAGACGCGCGGAAGATCGCCGCCGCCGCCCGCTCCGCCGCCTACCCCCCCCGCGCCCCCCCCCGCGTCGTGTGAATCCCCGCCATCCTCTCGTCACCGCGGCGCCGCTGCTGGTGGCGGCGGGCGACGTGGCCGCCGCCGCCGCCGCCGAGGCGCTCCCCTCTCCCGCATCGCCGACGCGGTGGCGACGGCGGCGGTGGCCGTGGGTGCGTCGCCGGCCGCCGCCGCCACCGCCGTCGCGCTGGGGGTGGTGCGGGCGGTGGGGCGGGGGGGGGGTGGGGAAAGCGGGGGGGGGGGGGGGGGGGGGGGGGGAAGAGATGGGCAGCGGGTGTGGGGGGAGGCAGGGGGGGGGGAGGGGGACTGGCGTGGCGGCGACGGTGGTGCGGCGTGGCCCCCCCGCTGGCCACGCGCGCGTCGTCCCGGGAGCCACCCGCCTCCGTAAGGTTGGCATTTACCGATCGGTACGATCTTCTGTACCGTTTACCGATCGGGATCCCGATTCACCGATACCGAATCGGTACATCGGTACGCTAATATTAATCATAATTGTATTTTGGAACTGAGTGGCATGAGAGGTCAGAGGCCACAGATCGGCCCTCAACTGACTGAGTGCGTCCGTTGGCCGCCCAGCGCAACCGCACGGACCCTGACCGGGGCGACAGGCCTGTTGCCTCAGTCAGGGTTTGTGCGGTTGCGCAGGACCACGAGGGCCGGCCGCCACTATGACAATGTCTTCCATGCATGCCAGTGTCCAAGCTAGAAGAGGTGATAAGCTTGCAACTCTTTATGTGAAGAAGCATCCTGTCAGCTCTACCAGGATGAGGCTCCGCAGGCCTCAAGCTTGGCCACGGCCTTGTCGTTACCAATGCAGGCCGTCACAACCTCCTGCTATATGGCGTACTCCACCTCACGGCGATACAGTAGGCCACCCAGACTGGGATGCATTTCCATCACCTCGCACGTGGCGGTCGCTCGCACGCCTAAACGTCTTCCACAAGGACGTAGTTGTGCTCTGCATTGTGAAGAAGAGACTGGGGAGGTGTGACTAAGTTTAGAGTGTATAGGTGACCATGGAGGCAGGTGGGCAAGCAGCCGTTTGCACAAAGAGTGGCGTGTTGCTACGTGGTGCGCGCAGTACGGGGGTTCGCTCCACAGAGCGTGCTGTCATACCGAGTGAACAACCGCATATCTTTGGGAGGTGTTTCCCGGTCACAGACCCGCGGTGAGGCACCGCCGCGCCCCTTGGTAGACTGCCACAGCATGTTGGCCAGGGGATGTGGTGGGCGTGGCGAGGAGGGCACCTGGAGTGGGGCGTTATGGCAGACTAAACTTATAGTGTTTCCACGGGTATGGCTGGTTGCCCAAGAATGATGCACCCCCCGCAACAAGACTTGTCTTGCGGGCCTTGACGGACGAACTTGTCTTGGCTCCTATTGGTTGGCCGAGATCTCTGCGTTGCAAAGTCGTCAACGTAATGGCTAGCATCAGATAATGGTTTATGTGAGCGACGAGGTCCAGCGACTTCAACCATGTTGCATGCGACAATTGACCTCCGCTGGTCGCTTGCCGGCCTATTCCAAGACAACTGTGTGCAACAGTGTGCAAGAGGCTGAAAGACAGCTAGCTCATGTCTTCAAGGTTCTCTCCCATTGGTCGATCGGCGAAATCTGAGTCTTGAAAGCCCTCTATGAAGGACAGTTCTCTGCAACTCTTTGCATCAGGCCTGTTCGCAGACCGCGTTCGGAGGTCACACGCAGCGCGTCCCCGGGGCCCGGGGCTGCGAAAGGATGAGCGCAGGCACAACCGCACGACAAGTAACTACACAGCCGAGGAAGATAAATGTAATAAATGCGCGTCGATTTAGCCTCGACCTTGGTGGGCCATTTACAAACACTCCTACCCGACGACGATAGCAGTGGTCTCCTCCGCGACAGACGCGCGGCCATGTACCCCCCGGCCTGGCAGACTGCCGCTACAGCGCACGCCATCACCGTAGCGGCCACCATGTACAGTAGGCGCGGGTTGTTTGCTTCTCCTCCCCCTGATGTGAACATTCCTATTACTGTTGAGGATGTGCAGGCCCGCTACGGTGCCAACTTCGCCCGCGCAATGCGGATGCCGGCAGACGCTGTCGAGAGCTTGGTGGCTGTCTTGCACCTCCGCCTCCCGCGCCGCGGACTGTCCCCACTGTGTCGCACGGCTCTGGCGCTCAGGTACTTGGGCGGCGGCAGCTATGTGGACATCTGCGCGGTTTTTGGTGTCCACCCCGCCACGCTCTACCGGGCGCTCTGGGAGGTGATCGATGCCATCAATGCCACCCCAGCGCTGGATTTTGACTTCAAGTTGAGCAGCCGAGACCGACGGCAGGATTACGCGGGTGGCTTCCAGCGCCGTCGAGGGTCCCCGTTTGGGAACGTGATTGGGGCTTTGGACGGCGTCGCGATACGCCAGGAGCAGCCTCTGCCGTCTGACGTCCAATGCGTCGCGGATTACTACTCAAGGAAGGGCTTCTACTCGTTCAACGCCCAGGCGATCTGCGACGCCGATTACAAGTTTCGGTGGATGAGCTGCATGAGCCCTAGTGCTACCCATGACTCGACAGCGTTTGCCTGCACGCGACTTGGTCGGACGTTATTGGACCCTGTCCACGAGCTGACGGCGGCTTGGATTGCCGACGGCCATTACATTGTGGCTGACGAGGCATATGCTGCCAGCGAAGTATTGGCCGTACTTTGGCCAGGCGGTGGGCGAGGTGACCGCTGGAAGGATGGTTACAACTTTTATTAGTCATCAAGCCGCATTCACATCGAGCAAGCCTTTGGCATGCTTTCGTGGCGATGGGGTGTGTTTTGGCGCCCTTTGCGTGTGCCTTTTCCCAAGAGACCGAGCCTTGTGCGTGCGTGTGTTCGTTTGCATAACTTTTGCCGGGGCGATGCTTCTGCAAGGAAGTGTGCCCCTGGGCCGTGGGGTAACGACCAAGTTGGGGGTCAAGCGTCATTCGCTCCGACAGATATGGTCGGTCCTGACCAACGTGGGCGACGCCGGGACCGTGAGCGTTCCGACCTGAGGGTTAGAATGACGCGCGGAGTGGAGGATATGGGGCTGCTTCGCCCGGGTGTGGGGCCTATGTTCTGAGGCAGACGGCTTGTGCATGCGTAAGCCTAAGTCACCTGTGACACAAAGTAAAATAACCGAGAAGACAGAAAAGCCTACATGAACGTCTCTGCCTCATCCTCCCGCCCAACACTATCACCCACACGCCCACCCTCGGATTCGGCACGCGACGATCCGGCACCACTTGCGTCCGTCCCCGGCGCCGCAGGTACAGACGGCGGGAACAGAATCCGCTCCAGCTTCTGCTCCACAGCGGAAACGAAGCGCGGGTCAGCGTCGGCCTCGCGCAGGTTTTTTAAAGTCTCAGAGAGCGTGGCCAGCTCACTAAAGCCAGCCTGCTTAGTGATAGCTTTTGTGAGGGCGGTTGAATTGGTGGCTAGCGAGGCCATCGCGCCCTTGTCGTCCATCCGCTTGCGCTTGCCGCGGTTTATGGCCATCACGCGAGTCGCTTGTTCGGGAGGCGAACGGTCGTCCCCCTCCACGCCATCGCGACCAATATCTGGTGTGACGAGCGTCAAGACGACGTCGCTTCCTTGGAACAGGTGGAAGCAATAGTCCAGGAGCGTGTCCCCTTTTGAAAAGCGCCCCCACAGGGTGACGACGTTTTGACCTGAGCTAGAGAACTTCTTGAACACAGGCCAGAAACACGCCCCCAGCTGAACAGTCATACAGAAAACAAGAAAACACGCCACAGAAAGCCAAACGCCAGCGGGCCACTCGTGCGTGAGAGACGGTCACAGCAGATGACATATCAAGTGGGCCACGACAGATACAATGAGCTCCAAGCAGAAGGGAAAAGCGGTGACGTACATCAGACCATCTCGACTTGAGAGCCTCCCCGGTACGAGTATGGGGGTGCGTATTGGGGTCGATGCCCCCATCGGTACATCCAGCTGGCACATCAAACGTCCAGGGGCTGTTAAACATAGGGGCCACAACAACCACCCAGACAGACCCGCGAGAGGTCGGCGCATCCTGCTGCTGGCGGGACATCACACCTCGAGACGTCACGACGCCGGCAGCCACCTCAGGCGTGCACAAAACGTGTGCCAGGCGCGCCTTCTCATGTTTCGTAAATGAGGGGGCCCGCGGTGTCGCCGCGCCCCCACGACCAGACGTCGGGCCGACCACGCTTGAGCCACCCCGAGCGGCCGGCGTTGGGGCCACAGCCGGAAGCGCCGCGGTCGGCGTCATCAGTCAGTCTCCGGCGTCAGCCCCGGCCGACGATGCGTCTGGCCCGGTGACAGCCGTCGCTGCCGTCGTGGCCGGCGCGTCGACAGGAGCAGCCGACGATGCGGCCAGCACGGGACCGTCATCCGGCGGGGCTGACAGCGGCAGAGCGCAGCCATGCGATGCGGGAGCCACCGCCGCCGCCACCGCACCGCCTGGGGCCGGACGGTCGGACGGGGCCCGCAGCGCCACGCCGTTAGCGCGGCAGCGCTCAACGAGAGCCGCCTTGAAACCAGCAGTCGATAAACCACGTTCGCTCAACAACATCCGCAGCGTGTCGACGGTAATACGAGATGCCATTGTGGTCAGAAGGTGGAAGGATGTGGTTGGGGAGGGGCAGCGGAACGAACGTGGCTCGTGGGGAGGAGGCGGAAAGTGTTTGCCGGAAGGGCAACAACGGACGCCGGCGTCGAGCGGTGTGGACATACAAAAAATGACCTCTGATCGAGAACAAGTTGCGTGACACCCGAAGGATTGCACTGGCTCAAATATTGATCCCTCGCATTAAGTCTTTCGGGGAGCGATGCGGCGCAGCCTCTCAACGTACGCGGCGGCGCCGCGTATGTTGCGTGACGCGCTGCACCACGGGGCCCCGCCGCGTGCCGCCAGCCAATGGGAGTGTCGCATCCCGGGCTGCATCATCTGCGAACGCGGCCTGCGAACAGGCCTGAGGCTTCCTACCGGCTGGCGAGGATGGGGGTGGGGTGGCAGTGGCGAGGGGAGAGTGCCGCACCTTGGTCCGTTCCCCCCGCGCGCGCGCTCAGCACACACCATGTGGCTGCTTTCCCCCCCCCCGTTTTCTCGCCCCATTGCCTGGACAACCGGAGGAGGGGTCGGAGGACATCGCCACCGGCGGCCACGCCCTCCCGCAGCGGCATTGGCGGCGACGTCTGCGGCGGGAGTCGGCCACCCTCCTCCTTCGCTGAGCGGTCGGACACCCCCGATTTCTCGGCCCCCGGCCACCGCGGTCTGTCCGCTCTGCTGCAAATCTCCCCCCCCCTTCCCGGGTTGACGATTGATCACCGGTCCCCCTCTCCCTCACGTTGGCGGCGGCGGGTGCAGCCGGGGCCACTGGCGCCACCATAGCCGCCGCGCGCGGGGGCGCGGGGGCGTCGCGTCGCTTGCACCGTCGCCGTCGTGGACTCGAGACATGAGGCCCCGTCATGGGGACGTTGTGCAGGACGCCGGCGCCCCCGCTGCCCTCCGCGGCGGCTGACGCGGATGCGGCAGGCCAGGGACAGAGCTGGCATGGTGAGGGCGCCACTGCGACGCCCTGCCCCGCCTTTCGCGTGAAGGTGCGGCCGCGGCGGCACGTGCGTTCCGCCCCACCGCCGCGTCCACCCACTTCCTCATCCCCCCACCCCGTCCGTCGCAACGATAGCTGTTGGGTATGGCGCCAGCTGGCTGCTACGCCATCTTGTTACCCCCCATCCAGTGGTGGAGGGCGTAGACGGAGGATTGAGCGTCTCGCCCCCGCGCCCGCCGCCAAGGAGGGATGGGAATGTATTGGTCAGCCGGCGGCGTGTCACGGGGGGGAAAGCGGCGCTGTCGGCGAGGAACGCGAGACGAGAAAGAGGGGGACTTCCGCCTAAGGACCGCGCCTTCAGTACCCTCAAAGACCCCCAGCAGGGGGTTCACGAATCTTCTTATCGGCATAGGGGGAGGGGGACAGCGTGGGGGGAGTGCTTCGTGCGGCACCAGGTGGCGTGGCGCCGGCGTGGCGACCATAGTGGTGGCGACGGACGGCGGCGGCGCTTTCGGATGCAATGCCTTGGTCGACCACATGGCCCGTGCTGTTGTGGTGGGCATCCCGCCACCACCCGCCGTCCCGCCGACGTCGGGCGGTGGTGACGGGTTGCCACCGCCCCCCACCCCCCCCACGCCGTCGAGCGCGCCTGACGGCTTGGCCGCGCCCCTCCCCCGGCTGCGGAACGACACAGCGCTCTGGCGGGCCGGCCCGTCGTAGTGTGGCTGACGCTTGTGCCCCACCGCAGCGGAAGGGTGCTGCAGATGCACGCCTTTCTCCCGAACGTGCACAACTGCGCCGACCTCGCGGGGGGAGGGGTGCCGTGCAAAGGTTGCGACGGCGGCTCGGGTAGAGGCGGCGGCGGCGGCGGTGGGGTTGGCGGCAGTGGCCTCGGCGGCCACGACGGGCAGACCGCCGAGGGGGCGGCAAAGCGGCGGCGCTGTGCCCACTGCTGTCGCCGCCGCGACCGTCGTCGACGCGAGCTGCAAGTGGCGGGGCGGCCCCGCTCTCGCCCCCGCTGCCTCAGCTGACAACGGGGGCCCCCATCGCCCAACCGCATGCGCCGCGTCCACCGGCGCGGCGGCGACTGTCGCCGCAGCTGCCATTCCGGCCATCGCAGCCGCCGCCTCTGCGCCGGCAGCCCCCACCCCCTCCCCCAGACGGCACAGCTGCATGCGGCGGAGGCATGCTCACGCCCCCGCCACCGCGTCCTCCAGCTCCGTCCCGCACCCCGGCGGGTATGTGCCGCTGCCGCCTGCCGCTGCAAGGCTGTCCCCCCTGCCCATCCCGTCCCGCCCGCGGAGGGGGGGGGGGCGGCGCGTGTGGGGAGGAGCCGTGACGGGCGGCACGTGGGGGAGGGGGGCGCAGACGTATGGGCCGACGCGTGCGCACGCGCGGGGGCGTCCCGCTCGGGAGTGAGGGGGACGGCGGGGCGGAGGGGGGGGTGAGAGAGGGGCTTAGAGGAGCAGGGTTCGTGGGGATGGGCAAGGCGGACGGGAGAGGCTCGCCTGCTTGCAAACCGCTCGGCCGACGCGCCGGTCGCGGGGGCGGCCGCGTCGCGGATGCCGCTCTGTCTGCTGCGTGTTTTTCTAGTCGGCCGTGACCACCCGCGCCGCCCGTCTCTCCCTCCCAGCATGGGCGGCCACCGCTCGGCACGCGCCCGCGCCTGGCCGCACATGGCCACTGCTCCGTACACCGTTGCCCCCCCACCGGCTGCCTCGCGGCGGCGGCGGTGGCGGCACCCACAACCCACACGACGTGCTTCCATAGCGTGGCAGGGACAGCGTCCTACACCGTTAAGTATCGACGCGGCGCGGCGGCGGCGGCGGCGGCCGCTATTCCCATTCACCGGGCAGCCCAGCCCATCGGCAGGCAGGCGACGCGAATTGGGGGTCCGCGGCGTGGCGACTCGCTGGCGAAATCGACTTGAACTTCAGCAGGCCGCGGCGTCCGCGCGGGCCGTCGCGGCGCGCCGCCGCCGCCGCTGCTGCCGTTGGGCCTCCCGCCGCGTCCCCCCCCCGCGCCGCCACTGCCATCCCCCAAGCGCTCCCCGCTGGCGTCGTGCCCCCCTCGCGCCCCGCCCACCCCTGCCGCCCCCCTGGCGCTGGCCATGGCCGACGGCGTGCCGGCGGCGGCGGCCGGCGCGGGCGCCGCGTCGGCGCCGCCGGCCGTGGCCGGCGACGCGGCCGCAGCCGCGGACGCGAGCGCGGCGGCGGCGGCGGCGACGGGGGCGGCGGCGGCGGCGGCGGCGGCGGCGGCGGCGGCGGCGGCGGCGTGCACCCGCCTGGTGCTCTTTGACTTTGACCGCACCCCGTTTTACGCGGCAAACAGTGACGAGGGGTGGTGGTGGGCGGGGGGGGGGGGGGCGGGGGGGGGGGGGGGGGGGGTTGAGACGGCTTGGGCGGTAGACTGTGAGGGGGGGTCGCGCGGCTGCCGGTGGCTGCATCGGCTGGCGTGTTCCGCGTGCGTGCGCTCTATCACCTCGCCCCTTCCCGCCCCCCCGCCCTCTCTGCTTTGTTGCTCTTGGCGAGGAGCGGTCTTGGCCCGCCCCTCTCTTAGGCGCTGGAAGTGGGTGTTTGCGGAGCTCGCGCTCTACCTGCTGCCGCGCCTCCACCAGCGCGTCCGCGCGGCGGGCGCGGGCGGCTGGACCGCCGCCATCAACTGGGCGGTCGCCGCGCTCCCGCCCAGTGCTATCCCCGCCGCCGCCCTCCTAGCCGCCCTCCGCCGCGCGCCGTGGTCGGCCGCCTCAACGGCGCTACTGCGGCAACCGGCCGCCGCGCCGGGCGTGCACGCGGGCATCGTGTTCGAAGCCAACGCGGCGTAAATTGGGGCAATCCTGAACGTGGCGGGGGTGGAGAAGGGAAGCGTCCTCTGCGCGGGGGTGGCGACCAACGGCGCCGACGTGCCGGCGGCCGGTGGGCGGGTGGGATGTGTCCCTGTTGGCGCCCCGGCCCGGGACAGGGTACCGACACCCGGGGCGTCCGCTATGGCCAGGCCGTCGGTGACAGCGGCGGCGGGGCCGGCGGCGGCTGCGGCGGCGGCAGGAAAATTCTGTGGGGGTGGCCAGAGCAGTGGGCGCCACCGACGGTGGTCAAGCGGAGGCGCGGCCGCGCCCGCTTGGGCCCGGTCCGTCAACTGCCCTCGGCTCCTCAGACGGCCTGTCTAGGGCGGGCGACGGGCCCTGTGGCCCGCCGGCTGCGCTGGTCTCGGACGGGGCGCCTTCGGGTCTGGCCATGTCCTTGCCACGCGCCGCGGCGACAGCGGCCACGCGGCGTCGCGTTCCAGCGGCGGCCGCGGGGGGGCTGCCGCTCATGCTGATCGTCCCCGGTGGCCTTGTCGACGCCCGCCCCGTGGCGCGTGCCCTGCGCTTCGCGGCCTTTTCTGGGTGGTCCCCAGACGTGTCCCGCTCGGCGGCCGCGCCAGAGACGGCAGCGGCGGCGGGTTCGGCGGCGGCGATTTTGCTGCGCGGCGGCTTAACGTCCACCCGCCCCGCGCCGGTGGGGCGCCCCGCCGCCACGGCTCCTACCGCGGCGGGTGACGGGGGTGGGGTGGCCGGCTCTGCGTCGTCCGCTTCCGCGGAGCGCCGATGGAAGCAGTGCCGGTTCAAATCGGGACGCCCCCGGGTGGTGGGAAGCCGGTGCTGCGGCTTGTATCGGTGTGGGAACTGGCCACCTGGCTGCCGCCGCCTCCGCTTCCGTACCTGGGGGAGGAGGTGGAAGCGGGGGTGGGGGAGTGTGGTGCGGTTTCGCCGCCGCCGCCGTCCCCGCTGCCGCCGTCGCCATTGGCGGCGGTGGCGGCGCTTTGGCGCCCGCCGCCGCCGCCACTGCCACAACTGTAGGCGCGGGGCGGGCGCGGGGGAGGGGGCTGGCGCCATGCCCTTGGTGCCGTTGTTGTCGCAGCTGCTACGCGGCCCTATGCGGCTGTTTGAATATGATGTAGTCCGCGCAATGCTCGCCGCGGCGGCTTGCACCTCTTTACCATCTCGGTTCCTGAACCTGACTGTGGCCGCGGCGTCGGAGGAGCATGGGCTGCCTGACGTGGCTGTGCACATCTGACGCTACTGGTTGTGGGAGGAAGTACGTAAGGGGGGGGGGGGCGTAGTGCGGAGAGTTTCACTGCCCCAGGGTGTGGGGCGCATTTGGCGCAAGCGCGTGTTTTGTGCAGTCCTCTACCGTGGATAGCATCGCGGGCGCCACGGCTGCCCCGCTCGATCCTCCTTTATCAGCCGACAAGCACTAATAGCAAATCGAACGGACGGGAAGCGCCTGCCGACAGACGGAACAGCCACGAAGGCACTGCAGGTGATGGACCATTCCTTCCGTCCGAAACTTGCTGCTTGTCGCTGTCACGATTATGGGATCAGCTTGAGGGCCATGGCACATTGAGGAACGCACAGTTTGGCGGCTGACTGTACGACACCCCCGGCAGGACGACCCGTCTTTCTGGTCGTGCCTAACCCGGCACGGGCGCGACTGACGCCCTGGCCACAGCGCCGTCGCTGTGCTCGACGGCGCCCGCTACCCGTGACCTGCCAACCTAGAGGCGGGTGGGCACTATGACGTCTGCCGAGGACCGCCGGGTGCTTGTGATCTCGTGGCTTCTCACCGGGATGTCGAGGCGCGACGCCGCTCACCTTGTAGGGATTGGTACGGCCACTGCCCAGCGCTGGCTCAACGTCTACAGGGACACCGGGTTCTTTTGGCCGGACCCAGACCTGGGACAACAAGACCACGACAATATCCGATTCAACCCCAACTTTCTCCTGGCGGTGACCGCCTTGATCCAGGACCGGCCAGAGGCCTTCCTCTGTGAGATCTCCCAGACGCTGCGGGAGATGGCGGACCTACCCGGGTGGGAGAGCATGCCAACCTCTCCGTCTACCGTGTCTAGGGTGTTGCGGGCTGTTCGCTACACGCACAAGGGCTTCATTACCTGCTTTCGTGAGCGGGATGTGGCGCGGCGTCGGGCCTTTACGGAGGCCACGCGCATGGTGCCGGTGCGCTGTGTAGTCAGCGCAGACGAGGTTCATAAGGATGGCTTCACCTCCTTCCGCCCGTACGGATACGCCCGGCGCGGGCGTCGGGTCGAGTCCCTCATTGACAGCCCTCGTCACGGGCCCCGCTTCTCCGCGATGGCAGCTGTCTCAGTCCACGGGGTAGTTGACACGTTGGTTTGTAAGACGCCGCCTGGCTTCTCCGCTGTTGATTGGGCTCTGTTTGTGCGCATCCTTGCTCCAAGCATGGGGACTTGGAATTCCCTCCTCCCTCGCATTCTCTGGCATGCCCAGCAAGAGAGCCGGTCGGTCCTCCTGATTGAAAACGCCTCCATCCACTCCCCTGCTGCGGATGACTGAGCGCGCCAGTACGGCATCCTAGTCGTCCGCGTCCCCCCCTACTCGCCGGACTTTGCTCCCATTGAAGGTGTGTTTTTCAACTTCAAGTCATGGCTACGGGCCGAGTGTGCATCAGACCGCCTGGCAGGCGTACGAACGCCCAATGGACAAGCGCTGGGAAGCCACCAGCTGTTGATGGTGGAGTTGGGCTTTTCTTGCATCACGGGCGAGCAGGGTGCTGCCCAGTTTGGACACGTGTACGACGAGTACCTGCGGCACGATGGTGCCATCTTTGAGGACCAAGCAGACAACGTGCATGCAGAGTGGCCAGAAGATGGTGATGGAAGCCACGATAAAGACGTAGAAGTTGACTGGTAGACTCCATTTCTTGTTTATCACCTGCTGCTCCTGTTACGTTTGATGCTCTATCAGACAACAAAACTTTCCAGGGACAACCGCTGTGTCTCTGTCTCCCTTGTTCTTCTTGGGTGGCATGATTCAATCTGAAGCAGCTGCCTGAATGTGGCCTGTCCGACCGAAAAAAAGAGGCGCCCCATTCCCGTAGGCAAAAATGTGAAGGGTCGTCTCGCTGTTGGGATGTTCCGGGGCTCCCTCGTCTGCATTCATCTCCCGACCCTGCTCGGGACAGCACGACTTCACGGCACAGGCCCCGCGCGAACCGTGAGTCATTCGAATGGTAGACGGGAAATAGGTACGTGACGTGCCCTGCTTTCCGTACGTGGCGAAAGCAACCGCCTCTTAAAGAGCAGGGCTCACAGAGCATCTACGTTTTTTGGGCGCCATTTTTGTCTGTCGCCGCAAGGAACCACCTGGTTATTTCGGGTGGGGGGGTGCCGTGTCCAGCGCCCAACCCTGGTGTGATCGTCCTGCTCGCGACCCCGCCGACGGCCCTCGCTCTCGCATCCCGCATCCCGCTGCAGGCACCATGGCCACCCCCCGCGTCTCCGTCGTGTCTAGCCGTGTCTTCTCCCTGCGCGTGTGACGGCCGGCGCGCCCATCGGTGCGCGGCACGGCGCCACCCCGGCGCACCCTCCCCTCCCCCCCGTCTCCCACGCGGCCTGTGCCGGCTTCCCGCGTTGTTCCTGCGGGTTTTCATGGTACGAATGGAGCGGGGCGGGGGAGCAGGATGGGGCCGGGAGGGGAGGAGTAGAGTGTAACTGAGTGTGGGGGTGCAGTCTGCAGTACGGTGTACCGCTTGAGCTGTCTGCGTGGCTCCAGGTCCGGCGATGGGTCGTGATGCCCCGTTGATGGGCGTGTGGAGGCGGTGACGACGCGTTGTGGCTGACTGACTCACACTGGATACCGTTCTGCGTAATGCTGGTTGTTGTTACCCTTTTCTCGCTGTGAATTCACCCCCCCCTGCGCCCAAACCATCTCTGTCCATGCCCGCTTCAGGTGGACTCCCCTCTCCTCTCTACTTGCTGTTGTAAAGGTGGTACGCGTCGGGGAGGTCTGCGCGCCGCCCGCGAGATGAGCCGACGTAGATGCTCTGTGAGCCCTGCTCTTTAAGAGGCGGTTGCTTTCGCCACGTACGGAAAGCAGGGCACTTCACGTATCTATTTCCCGTCTACCATTCGAATGACTCACGGTTCGCGCGGGGCCTGTGCCGTGAAGTCGTGCTGTCCCGAGCAGGGTCGGGAGATGAATGCAGACGAGGGAGCCCCGGAACATCCCAACAGCGAGACGACCCTTCACATTTTTGCCTTTGGGAATGGGGCGCCTTCTCTGTTTTTCAAACGAACCAAGCTCAGGTCCACCTGTTTGAATCGGTGTTTGAGGCGAGGTAAAAGAGCCTTATTTAAGACGGGGACAAGTGGTGTGCTGTGTCCGAGCGGCCCGGTCTCCACGTCCGTGCCCGTGAAAGCAGACTTTTTGGTTTACACAGTCGCGTTGTTGTCGATGGCGAAAACACACAGCAGAGCGCTTGAGCAGAGAGAGAAATCGTATGACCACTGCGAGCCCCCAGCTATTGGTCTAGATATTACAAAAAGGCGCGGCTACGAGCGCGACAGGCCTCCGAGAACGCAATGATAGCCGCGCTTTGACCCACGCGGTTGAGCCCCGCACTCTCCAATCCCTTTGTGAACAGCACCATCATGTCATCAACCTCCATTGCTCCAACACAGACCACAGTCCCGTCAGCGCCTTGCCCACCATGACGCCCTTGACCGCCTCGTCAAGCTCAGCATCGCCCGCATCGAACACCTTGGTAAACAGCCCAGCGAAACCGTCCGCGTTCAGCGGGCGAGCGCGGACACACAGGTCCACAGGCTGGTCATCGAGGCGTGGATCCACACCAAGAGTGGGCACGAGCCCATTCTGAGCCAGGCGTCCACCATCGGCTTGGGATGGCGCACGCAGCTGCAGTGGTGCTTTCGCCAAACTTTGCACTCTCGCAGCCCGTGCGGCAGACGTGCGGGCTGTCCCAGCCTTGAGGATGGCCTTCAATGGGTTGAGTCCGCCGGCCTGCAAGGCACCACGACCACCACCAGCGGACTCGGGAGGCGCAGGGATGCCCCCAATGACGGCCGCAGCAGCAGCGAGGCGAGCATCGCCACTGGACTGCCCCGCAGCCCGCCGGCGGTGACCATGCAAAACTCGTTTGAAGTTTTCACCAGCAGACACGGCCGACTTCACGCCACGAAAGCTGTAGATAGTTTCGAGGTTGGCCAGGTCACTGCCGTGGCGCTCCATGACCACGCGGCTGTCCCTCCCAGAACCAGGGGCCGTGTGCAGCTCATCTATGGCTGCTGCGTGAGCACAAATCCGGGCTGCCAGCGACCGGTTGGTCGCAAAGAAGTCGTCTCGGACCTTCTTGATGTAGGCCTCGCTGAGAGCAGCTGAGGGACACACAAAGCTGGAGCGGCTCAGGTCACCGCGCCTGTCGCGAGAAAGGCACCTGGTGCCATTCCGCTTTGTCACCTGATAGGCGCAGAAAAATGACGAAGGAAAAAGGTAAGCAAGTGTCAGCCAGTTCGAGCGCGATGGTCAGAAAACAGTGAGCAGAAAAGAAAAATAACAGAATAAGTGTAAATAGGCCAATGAGACGGCACACACGTCAAGATGGGCGCAGCACACTCACCATTTGGAAGGCGGCTGCATACTTGAGCGTCAGCGAGAGGTGGCCCTCGTTCAGGCACATGCTGCACTTCCCCTTACACACCTTGCCCCTGCAGGAGCATGCCACAGGGCGGACGAACAGGTCGTGCCCTGGCCCAACATTCGAGGCGCACTCCACCGAAACCAGCTTGCAGGTTCCAGCATTGTGTGTAGCGGCAGCGATGCAGGCCCATCCAAAGAGACCACATGAGGACATGACGTGTGGAAGACGGCCGACAGCGGGGACGCACTGGGAAAGGGCGGGGGGGGGGGGATGAAGAATGCAAACAGCTGAGGCATAACAGGGGTGTGGGCGGAGATGGCGACACCGTCGCGTCGTGATTCGGTTGGCGCCCGGCGAGCAGCGCGCCACGTCTTGTGCCCCTCACCGTCGCCCGTGCTCACACCATCCCGGGCGGCATCAGTTGACTCCCGAAGTCCTTTTCATTTTTCGAGAAAAGACTGGCTCGGCTCAGAACGTGTGAAGTGCGTCACTTGCGTGCACCTCCCGAGCCCCCGGCGGCAGTCTCCCAACCTTAGGCCGCCGAGTGTCCACCGCCACCACTGCCGTGGTCTGCGCCACCAGGGCCTCCAGCGCAACACTCTGCAGTCCATCGGCCAGCGAGCCCCCCCCGTCCCCCCTTCAATGTGCGGCGAGGGTCACTTGAAGCGCCAGACCTCCCCCGCACACCATAGCGCCCTCTCCGCGGGACGCGAGACGAATGCCAACGAGTTGCATGGCGCCCGCCCGGGCGCGACGCTCGTCCCGCGTGGTCAGACAAGCCGGCAAGACTCGCCCGGGCGGTGGTCGCCACCGAAGGCGCGTGAATGGCCGAAACTGCTGCGGTGATGGCGAACTGGGCGGCCTGGCGCCCGCGAGAGCGGCGGCCGCTGAGGCGGACCGCCCTCACCGCGGTATCCCCACCCGCCGCCGCCACCGCCACCACCGCCGCCACCGCAGCCGCCTCGGTGCCGTACAGGTGCTTGGCCATCAGCGCCGCCGCCCGTTCCCGGTCCGTGACGTCGGGGACAGCCACCTCGGAGAAGCGGGACCGCAGCGGCACCGGCAGCCGCCGCTTTCCCGCATCCCCCGGCAGATTCATCGCGGCGAGGAAGGCAAAGCCCGGGAAGGCGGTCACCCGTCCGGCGCTTCCGTCGAGGAGCGGCAGCGTGCTTTCGCCAATTACGCCCAACAAGCGTAGCAGCACCTCGGGGGCGACCAATCTCACCTCTTCTAGCAGCGGCCAGGAGCCCGCCTACATGGCGCGGACAAGCGCGCCCTCGACGAACCCAAGCGCGAGCGCGAGGCGGTGGAAGGGGAGTCCAGGGGGAGAGCAGAAGGGAAGAACCGGCGGCGCGGAGGCCCGCCGCTGTCTCGAGGGCGGCCGCCGCCGCCGCCGCCGCCGCCGCCGCCCTGCCGCCGTCCGCACCCCCACTGCCATTGCCGCGCCCGCATCTGCCACCACCGCCGCGACAGGTGAGTGAAGCGAGAAGTGCGCATCCCCCGGCGGACACGCAAGGGTGGCGGTGGCGACCGTGCCGTCGGGGGCAGGCGTGGGCGCGCAACGCGGCGGCGATGGTGAAGGAGGGGCGGACTGCTGCCGCATTCACTCGCCGCCGCCCGCCAACGCCCTCCGCGGCCCGCCGCCGCCGCCTCTTGGACGGCCGGGGCCCCTCACCTCCCGACGAGGCGGCGGGCACGCCCCCCGCCCCCCCCTCCCGCCCCGCGCGCGGTGAGCCACCTGCTGCCGCGGCTGTGAGGACCCACCCAAAACCGGGGAGCCCTGAACGTACTCGTGGGGGTGTCAGCGGGCCCTGCGAGCCAGTGGGGCGGCGGGGCACGGGGAAGAGGACGGTGGTCTCGACGGGGGTGGGTCTGGGGAAGAAGATGGGCGCGACGTCGGTGGGGATCGAGGGTACAAAAGGTAAACAGTGTCTTTGGTCTGTCTCTGTCGTTCCCTCTCGTCTCCCCCGGTGGCGCCGACACTCACGTACTATATACTCGCGTCGGGGCACCGGAGGTGCCCCAAAGCATGCGCTTCCCCATCGCACCGCCGGTAGGCACAGAACGGTCCGAAAACAAAGCATGGCTCTCAGAACAAAGCATGGGCGGGCGTGCGCACTAAAGGAGTGCAGCCCCAGTTTGCCCGAAACGAAGGGGGTCCCGTGGATGGCGCCCAGCGCGCCCCACCAGCGGGCTCCACACGCCGATCGGCCAGAAGGTCCGACTGGCTGTAAGGGCAGGCAAGGCCAAATTCAATCAATCCAAAAGCCGGCGAGCCAGTCGTATCGCACTCAGCCGCCAGCGAGGATGTGTGGTGTCCTCAGTGTCGGTGAATCATGTGACTGGTCCTTGATGCCAGCTTTCAAACAGCGCAGAGAAAAAAATTCAGGAAACACAGACGGGGATGTCCGCCCGTGGTTGGTCGACGATGTCACTCGCTCCTCGTTGTCGAGTTATGACGTCCATGACAGGGTTCCGACAGTGCGTTGACGGCGGCTTTCGTGCGGTCGGCCGACGTCCGCAAAATGTCAGGGATACAGCGTGGTGTCGCCCAGGGTAGTGGGGAATTGATGTGTCTTGGGGGGAGTTATCGGGGCCGGACATGTAAGGAGAGGTCCCAGTCCATATCCCCTGGGTTCCGGGTGGCGATTTAAGGGGCAAATCCTTACAGCCGCCGTCACCGCCGCCGCCGCCGCACACGACATAACCGTCGCCGCCGCATGTGTCGCGTCGGTCATGGCTACATCCCCGCCGTCTGCCGCCTCCTCTGCCGCCGCAGCCGCCGCCACGTCTTCCGCGGCCGCACCAGCCGCGGCGGCAGCGTCCCGCATGACCACGTCGCCGCCGGCTGCCGGCGGCGCAACCGCCTCGGCTGCCAACCCCACCGCCGTTGCCACCGCCGCCGCCTTCGCCACCACCAACGCCGTCTTGTCGTTCCCGCTCCGCTACTGAGACGTCGACGCCGCCACCCCGCAACCCCTTCCGCTTTCCTCCAACCCGCCCCCACTCCGCCGCCGGCGTCGCCGGCGCCGCCGCTGTGGCCGCCACCAGAGACCTAGCGCCGCCACCTGCCGCGCCAGCCCCCCCCACACGCGCGCCGACCGAGCCCCCCCTGGCAGCGGCACCATGGTTCCCGGAATCAGAGCCAGCCCGCCAGTGGCGGCCGCCGCCGCCGCCACAGCCCCAGGCCTCCCCACGACCGCCCCCAACCCCCTGAACCGCGTCGCTCAGCGCCGCCGCGACGGAGCCCGAGGCGCGCCCATCCCGCGACCGCGCCACGGCACCACAAGACGCCGGCATGAGGGCGCGCGCCGTCCGCGGAATGGCCACCTGCAGGTCCACCGCTGCGAACTCCCCGAGCAAGCTCCGCCCTGTCGGTCTGGTGGAAGAAGATGGCGGCGGCCAGGCCCCGGCCGGGGCGTTCGACTAGCTCCCGGATGCTGGCGGTCTTGCCGGTACCGGTCTCGCCCGTCAGGGCGGGAAACTTCCTGTTACACAAGAGAGAAGCCGCGTATGCCAAAAGACGTGTTCCTATTGTTCTAATAGTCGGGCCCCGAATAAAAAGAAAAAGGAAAGAGTCAGAGGGACAGACATACGTCAGTCCGAAAAACAACGGTTGTGCACAACGGCGCACAATCGCGTGGAACCCTCCCAGGGAGGTGGGAGGGAGACGGAAAAACAGCGGACGTACCGATCCAGTTGGCCGGCGAGGGAGACGCGGCGTCGTCGCCCCTTAAGGCGGGCTGGGGGCCGTGGGGGGTGCGCGAGGACCCGCCGCGGTGTGGCTACCGCGACGGCGGCGACGGGTGGTCGCCGATGCCCGGGGGTGTGGATCCCTCGAGGCGCCCCCCCCCAGCGGTGGGGTGATCCGAAAGATCACCCCGTCTGCTTAAGTCTTATTCGTCTAAACTACTAAGTACGGCGACGCCCCTAGTGGGTGTCTATAGCCGTCAAATCAAGTAAGATACGTGGGGGTTACACAAGAGAGAAGCCGCGTATGCCAACCAGAAGAAGAACGGGGGCCGTGCGTCCGGCCTAAGCCGGGAGCAGGCGGCCGAAAAAATACCGGTCATGGCAGGATGGCACCGCCAATGCGGAGATGTAGCTGGTGGCCAGCGTCTCTTCCGTCGTGTTAGCCAATTCGGAGATGGCTGCACGAGGGACACCAGCCGCGTTTGCAGCGGTGGCGCCGCCCTTCTTGAGGGAGTGGGACGCGTACGTGGTCCCGACCGGCGCCCGCACCCCCAGGCGGCTCAAACCGTCGCGCAGCCACGCCGTCATTGGCTCGCTGGCGTCGCTGGGCGCACAGCGGGTGAAAAGCCGGCCGTTAGGCGCCGCAGAAGCGTCGCGCTTGTCCGCAAGGACGCGCTCGAGCAGCTGCCGAGGAAGGTCGGGCTCGCCGGCGTGCGCCGGGGGCAGGGTGCGGGCTATGAGCCCGTCGCGCGCCGCCGTCTTGTGGTCAGGCACCTGGTAGCAGGTCCTACCGTCCGCCAAGAGCTCCACGTCCTTGACGCAAAGGCGAGTGATGTCGCCAGCACGGCGCATCCACCAAAACTGCAGCACGACCGCCGTGAGGTGGTGCCGCAGTGTAAGCGGGGAGTAGTTGGCCAGCAGAGCCAGCCTCCAGGCGACACCAGAGGGCACGGGAGCGCGTGTGGGCTTGGTCTGAGGCCTCAGCCGCAGGCCAGCCCGACGAAACCCAGCCTTGGCCTTGCGCACCCCGTCTGCGTCACAGGGGTTTGGGAGCCCGGCCGCCAGGTGCCGCTTGCGCACCGCCGCGAGCATCGGCTTCAGAGACGTGGCGACGACTGTGGCGCGTCGCCACTGGAAGCCCACGTACTCGGCGACGGTGGCCGAGGACGCTGGCAAGGCGCAGATGCCTCGTCGGGCGCAGTACGAAGAGAAGGCGGCCCACTGGCCGTCGTAGCGGTCGGCTGTGGAGCCCGCCACCGACCACGTGCGCAGGAAGCGGGTGGCAGCTCCATCAGGGCCACCGCCGGGCGCGGAACGAAGAAGCGCTAGGCCTTGCGCCGCCCGCCATCGTGCGCCTGGCGCGCGTGGGTCCGTTCCCGTCCTGCCGCTGCCTCGCTGGAAGCCCGCCTGTTCTGCACCACGGCGGTGCCCACCCCGCCCTGCTCGAATCGGAGGACCGCAAAGCGCCAGGTGGGGTGGGGGGCGGGGCGCTGGCTCCTGCCAGCCGAGAAGACGCCGGCCGACTTGGGCGGCAGCCAGGCCTCGTGCGCGCGCTCGATGGCGGGTGCCCACCAGGTCTGCCCCGTCCATACGGGAAGGATCACCGTCACCGACGCCTTGTCCTTGTAAATCTTGTTCAGCACTCGCGCCGCCTGCGAAAATGGGAGGTTGACCCAGTTGTTGTCCGACCCCCCCCAGGGCGCGGAGAAGGCGTCCACCGCCTCGGTGCCGGGGCTGTGCATCCTTGTGATGAACCGCGCTCAGTGGGTCTTGAGCGTGGAGGAGAAGCGGTCCACCGTGTGGACACCGTACCGTGCGTCCAGCTGCCCAAAGAGGGCGGGGTGTAGCCGCCAATCGTCCTGGTCGCCTTGGCGTGACAGCGTGTCGGCCCACACGTTGGCAACGGACGCCAGCCACGACGCGCGCAGCGTCACGCCGAGGCTCAGCACCACGACGTGCAGCTTGCGAAGCTCCGCCATAAGCACCGCCGACCGGCTGGTGAAAGAGTTGATGACGTGCATGGCGACGCGGCTGTCCACCCTCAGCCGTAGCACACCGCCCTTGCCCAACAGCTTGTCGCCGAATGCCATCAAGCAGAAGCGCACGGCACTGACCTCCTTGACGTTGATGTGGAGGTTCTGGTCTGAGAGACTGAAGAAGCCAGCCGCCGGCAGCAGGTCCCCCCAGTGGCCGCCCCACCCCCACGGTGAAGCGTCCGTGGTGCCCTGGCCCAGGTTGCTGGGCCACAGTGCCCGCCCCACCCCCGGCGCCTTGCGCAACGCCGCGAACCACCCCAGGTCTCGGACTGCCCCGTGGCAGAGACGCGTGGTGCGTGTGTGCTTGTGCTGCGCGTTGTAAAGGCGCCGCAGGTAGAACCGTGCCGACGGCACCGCCAGGGCGCACGACACCGCCGTGCCCGTAAACCGGGACAAGGCCCGAGCTGACACGCGACGATTGCCCGCGTTGGCCGCCGACAGCAGTGCCTTCGCGCAGTTGATGATCTTGTCCAGGCGGCTCTTGGGCAGCAGCAACAAGCGACGCTGGGTGTCGGCGAGAAAGCCCAAGATGGGCAAACGAGTCGTGCCCTCGGAGACGCCCTTGGTCGCGTGCACGTGCACGCCCAGGTGCTGAAACAGCTGGACGATTTCCAATCGTCCAGCTGTCGCGGAGGCGGCCGACGATGGGCGCCTGCCGCGCCCTGTCGCCGCAAAGTCGTCCACGTAGGCGAGCACGTGAAAACCCTTGAGTCGGAGCGCCGCAACCACGGGCCTCAGTACTTTCGTCCAAGCCCACGGGGACAGCCGCATGCCAAACGGCAACACCCGGGGCTCGTACACCACGCCGTCCACCACAAAGCGAAAGTACTTCCTGTGGGCGGGGAAGATGCGCACGTGGTAGAACGCGTCTTTGACGTCCCACGAGATGAGGTGCTCGTTTGGGAGCACCGACGCAAGGAATCCGGCCAGCCGCTGGTAGCGGAAGAGCCGGGCGGCGATAAACTGGTTGATGAGGCGCAGGTCCACCACCATCCTGTCTTTGCTGCCATGGACCACGAAGGTCGGCGACACCCAGGGTGAGCCGGCACCTGCCGCCTTGCTTAGGCGCCGCACATATCCGGCCCCGACCCACCGTGCCACCTCCGCTACGCACCAGTCGCGCTCGACGGGCGGAAGCGGGTAGCCCTTGGAGCGCGTGGGTGTCGGAGTGGATACCCACGGGATTCGTAGTCCGTAAAGGATCGTACGTAACACCCAGGGCCCCGCCCCCAGCGCGGCCCAAGCGCTCGCTGAAAGACGCAGGGTGTCGAAGGGAGATGCGGCCGCCGCCGCCCCGTCCTCCGCGGCCACCTGGGCCTCGTGCCGCCGCTGCCGTTGACTTGGGCGGCGTCGGCGTTTGCGTGCCTTGGGTGCGGCCACGCCCCCCGGCACGCGAGGGGGCGGGCCCGACCCCCGATTAGGGCCGGGGGTCGGCGGGACCATGCCCGGCGTGCTAGGCGCCCCCATTGGGACGCCCCCCTCGTCCGGGCTTGGCTGCCTTGGGCGTCGCGGAGTCACAGCGGATGCCCTTGGCCTGCCGCTCGCCGTGTCGACGGGCGGCCATCTTGACGAAGCTCTCTTGCTGGGCGGTCTGCAGGAAGTCGTAGGCGGACAGTAGACGGCGGCGTCGGTGTCGCGGAAGACAATCTCGCGTAGAGTCTTCGCAGCCGTTCCATCGGTTGTAGCCAGCTCGATGACCTTGTGGCGTGCGCTTGTGAGCACAAACAGCTGGTGCAAGGCTAGACGCGTGTCCTTGTCGAGCGCCGTGACGCGCCGCCCCTGCTCCTCCACCGCCTCCTCGCGAACCACGAGCCGGTTGTACAGAAACTGCACCCACGCACAGGTGTTGTACACAAACTCGAGGTCGTGGGCGGCCTTGCCGCCGACGCGCGCCTGGACACGCGCGTAACGCGTTTCGCCCGTCACGTCAAACGGCGCCGGGAAGGAGAGCCGCGGGCTGCCGTTGGGCGGCAGTAGGAAGCCGCGGATCACAGGGCGCGCGTAGCGCGCCTTGACCACCTCTTGAGGGTCAAAAGGGCTGCGGTATGCGGGCCGCTTGCCCGTGTCCTCCTCCCAGTCTTCGTCGTACGCGTCGTCGTCGTCGTCGCCGTCCTCGCCGCCGCCGTCCGGGCCGCCGCCGCCACCGCCGCCGCCGCCACCGCTGCCGCCGCCTCCGCCCCCGCCGCCACTGCCACCGCCTCCACCGTTGCCACTTGCGCCACCACCGGCTCCGCCGGCTCCGCTGCTGTCGTCGTCGTTGTCGCCATCGTCGGCACCGTCCCCGCAGCTGCCACCGCCGCTGCCGCCGCCGCCGCCACCGGCTGGGGTAGAGCGACCGCTGGGCGTCGAGGCGCCGCCGGCGGGGCCACCGCGGCCGCCGTGGCTGGTGCTGCGACCGCGCCGCGTACCGGCCGATAGGATCGTAAGGGGGGGTGGGAGACAGGTAAGGAGGATGCAAACACAGGTCAAGAACCAAGGAGGGCTGTTAGCCCCGGGCTTCCCCGTCGCCCAGAGTGGGCCGGGACGGCTGGACAGTGCGTCCGAGAGGCCGTTCCCCTGAAGGGGTGCTGCCGCCGTGAGCGACGACATGGATCGGGGCCGCGTCGATCCCACCGGTGACCGGTAGACGCTGTTTGGAGTCAAAGACGGAAAAACAGCGGACGTACCGATCCAGTTGGCCGGCGAGGGAGACGCGGCGGCGTCGCCCCTTAAGGCGGGCTGGGGGTCGTGGGGGGGGACGGGCGGTCGCTCACGCGACCGAAGTCGACATGGCGGCGGGGCAGCACGCCGCGGCGTCACGGCGGCGCGCGGCGATGGCGAGCGCGGCGGACGAGGTTGGCGGTTGGGGGGGGGTGCCAAGCAGGGCTGTCGCGACCAACGCAGCGGCGTCATCGAGCACGCACCAGCCGCCGCCGGTCGTCGCCCTCGCCGCGAGCGCGCCCATCGCCGTCGTCAGGGCGTCCTCGCCCAGCGGCGGCGCCGCGTTCGCCCCACCGTCCCTATGCCCGGGGATGAGCGCTTGCGGCTCTGCAGGCCGCAACTGAACAGATTTCTCGAGATCCGCTTTAGCGACTGTTCATTGGACTGGGAAATTCTGGCGCGAGGCTCGCCCGAATCAACTGTTTACAAGACATCTTTTGGAGCGTGTATCATTCTTGCGCAATCAGCCATCCCAACCATCTCGCGTACCATCTCGCGTATACTTTCGGAATATTCATTTAAGGACCACGTGGCCTCTGAAGGTCAAGTTGGCCAATGGGAGAGCCGCACGGGCTCGTGGGTTCCGGTAGAGGCCCGATTCGGGCCGTCGATTCAGATTCAGAGGGGAAAAGAGTTGCTCTAGTTGATTCTAGTCGCGAGTGCCACATACACAACAGAGATGGTGGCGATTTGGTTTATACCATGTCGGAAACGATCTACCCCACCCTAGTTCGTTTCCGAGATGGTCCAGACCATCTCGTTTCATCTTGTGGGACACCATATTGGGCTGGAACTGGCGCCATTTGAAGGTTTCGCGGCATGTTTGAAGGCTTTGATATATGATTCGAGGGTTCTCCCTGCGTTTCGGCGCGGACATACTGCAGGGGGGGGAGATGGACGCGGGTCACTGTGCTGTGCCGGCCCGATCGACACAGTTGCTGGCGCCCACTCGCATGGATCCATCCGGCTGGGGACTGTCACATGTGTCGCAGCCCTGTGTCCGTGGCAGTATTGACCCCAGGTATCTACGCTGTTCGAATGCTGGAACACCGCTCAAATGGTGGAACACCGCCGGATGTGCGTTTCCAGCTCGTTTGCCCATTGTTTGCCTCTCAAAACAGGCAAATAAATAGAAAGAGAAGCAAGACGTTGCGCAAGAAAGAAAAAAAAACAGAAGAAAGAAGGCTCTCCCGACGATCTCTCTGACAATGTAAGAAACATACATAGCAACTATGTTCTTCCACACCTCCATCCGGAATCAAGCAGTGGAAGCGGTCATACGCCGTATAGTCTTCGACCAGTACGCAAATGCCAGCAAACTTGCCAGGAGGTGGGGGCACGCGCACGTGAGCGCACGCGCTGGTTGGCTGGGGTGGGTTGGGCACAAGCGGCGGGCCGGCGCATTTCGTGCACAGCCTGAGATCCGGTTGCAGTTACAGACCTGTTTCGGTAGTTAAGTGTTCCAGACTTCGAGCGTTTACATCCGCGAGTACCACCACCTGGTGGACGACTTCCATGTGGACGCCATGGGTGTAGGCGCAAGAAAAAGACATTTGTTGCCGCAGTGATGTTGTACCGCAGCTCACGAGCACTTTTTTCATGCCTCGCCGCACAGTCGGGGACAAGCTGCTGTATCCGTACGTTACATAAACAATAAAAAGTGCTCCAGCATTCGAACAGCGTTGATAGGGGGGGCGACACGTGCCATACAAGGGGCGGCAGGCAGCTGGCCTGACCCGCTTCTCCCCATGCATTTGGGTCCATATTCCCTAAGCAAGAGATAGTAAGCTTAGTAGTAAGTCCGACTGGGACTTGGGGGTTCTCTGCATTTTATCGTCTTGAATTCTCGTGTGGCCCGGTGGGCAGGTGCTGGGGTGGGAGATTCCGAGTGACGAGATTCTGAGGGGACCCTGGGGGGATAAGGGGAGGTACGGCGGGGCTTGGCCTCGCTTCCCCGTCCCGACCAAGAAACTGTTGGTTCACACACCATCTTCTTGTTTTGTCGTGAGGGGTTTGCCCCACAACAGGGATAGAGTGTGTGCAACTTGCACTTCTTCCGGTTCCCCCGACACGGGAGGCAGCCCTTGCACACCGCCCCAACTTGGGTGCCGTGTGTGTGAGTGGCTTTTGCCACGGTGTCCACGAGCGCTGACGCGTACCGGGCCCACCTGTGCTGGGCGAGGTGCTGGGGCAGATACGCGTGGCCAATCCGGCGCTCTTTTGGCCGGTGGGGGCGGCGGGGGCGCTCACAGCAGCCACGGGGCGGCCGCTTCGCGTCGGTCCGCCGTGCCTGGGGGTGTACCAGTGGGTACGGGGGAGCGGCGGCCAAGCGTGGCGGGCGTTGAACGTCGTTTTTTTTAGCGGGGGGGGGCGCCAACGGCCCCGGGAAGGCTGATCCGCACCAGCCGTCGTCGCCGCGTGGCCCAGAGGGTTGAGGGGGGATTGGGGCGCGTGGTGTGCTGTTTGAAGGAGGGGGGGCCGCCAGCGGCCCCGAAATGGCTGATCAGTGCGGGCGGTCAGGGCCGTGGTGCCGTCCCCGTCCCCATCGCCGTGGTCACCACCACCGGCGGCGCGCGAACCGGCGTTTGCAGCCGAGTTTCGGGGGACATCGCCAGTTTTCTGGGAAGAAACCTGCGCTTATCTTTGCCTTCCTGCGCCGGTTTGTCAAGGCATCCAACGAGAACAATGTGTCGGAGGGCAAGGCCCTCTACCTTCTGGTCAAATTCATTACCGGAGAAGCGGGACAGCAGTTTGCACAAGTTCTTTTGGACTCAGCCGGACACATCGTCGGGTGTACCGTAAGGAGCTATCCGGAAGCCGTCAACTGGCTCCTGTCCAACTACGCGGACTCGGATTCCCTGCGCAAGGCGGTGGGAAAGTTGAATCGGGCAACCATGGAGCGACAAGAGACTCCAGAGGCCTTCTCCCGCCGTGTCCGGGAGATGAGCAAGGCTTGTGGCAACTTTTTTCCTGAAGACAGGCTCAAGATGATTTTCTCGGGAGGGCTCCCTGAATACCTCCAGGTTGATGGTGAGAGCTATAACCAGCAACACCAAGAGCATACCATCCAGCAGGTGATGGCCTACAACCAGGGCAAGTATCGGCCAGCCAAGGCACTCCAGGCCCCCATGGTGTCGACTCCCAAGCCGTCTTCGCGAGTCCATACTGGACCCGAAAAGTATAAGGGATGCGATACCCAGGTAGCAGTAATGGCTGTTGGCGAGACCTCTCCCCTGGCGCCAAGTGACACGTGGGTTGGCTTCGTCTCCAAGGAGCAGCTTTCCTTGGTGGTTTAACAAGTCAAAAACCAGCGTTTCCGGTATTGTTGGCTGTGCCAGAAGGAGGACCATCTGTCTTTTCAGTGCCCGACCCTCCCTAAGGATCTTCAGACATGCTCAAGCGTCAAGGACTAGTGCTCGCGGAGGCGGTCAACGCTCAGAAGCTAAGGGTAAAGTGATTACCCGAACAACGGGGCAAAGCCTGATCTACGGACGCAAGGAGTTTCTGGCGAAACACCGGTTGTACTTGGCCCATGGGCATCACAACATGGTGGAAAGGCACGCCCCATTCTCCGTACTGATCATCAACGTGAGCCGGAAGCCGATAAATTTCGCCAAGGGCACTCGAGTTGGAGCGGCACAACTTTATCGAGGCTCTGCCCGTGCCCTGAGAAAGGAGGACCTCGAACCCGCAGCAAGAACTGGCGTCCAATCTATCCGCCTTAGGCGTACGTCGGGAAAAAGCACAGGCTGTCGGCTTTGCCCCAAAGCCCGATCAAGCAACACCCAAGATGCCGCATGTCAACCAAGAAAATGTTCCTCCCGACCTCAAGGAGGCTCTGGAGAGGCTTCTCCAAGAATATCGGATTCAACTAAAGCGGGATGCTAAGCCAGTACATCTGCGAACGTATCGGGTGGGACCACATCGCCCGGATGAGATTGAGAAGCAGGTTAAAAAGATGCTCAAAATGGATGTTATCGAGCGCTCAGATGGCGAGTGGGGCTTCCTGGTGGTGGTCGTTCAGAATCATGGCGGTCACTTCCGTTTCTGCGTCGACTAAAGGCGCCTGAGCGAGATGACGGTAAAGCACGTATACCGGATACCCCGGATGGATGATTGCATCGACTTCCTCGGTGACGCCACCCTCTTCTCAAATCTGCATTGTAACGCCGGATGCTGACAGATCTCTCTGGCCGACGAGGATAAGTACAAAACCATCTTCACGTGCCATATGGGGCTATTCCGGTGCAAGCGTATTCGTTTTGGCCTCACTCAATGCTCCGGCTACCTTCCAGAGAGCGATTGACATCATCCTGTCGGGACCTCGATGGAGGACATGTCTGGCTTACTTGGACGATATCATCGTCTTCTCTAAGACCTCGGCGGAGCACTTACAGCACCTCCGAGAGGGCCTGGTTCTCCTGTCCAAGGCTGGAGTTACCCTGAAGGCAGAGAAGTGTCACCTGTTTGAGACTGAGGTTGAATACCTGGGGCACGTGCTGAGTCCGTGGGAGCTTTGGGTCCACTAGAGGAATATGAAGGCCCTTCGGCAAGCTCGGCAACGTAAGACCCAGACGGAGCTCAAGAGCTTTCTGGGTATGTGCAAAGTCTACCGCCGGTTTGTACAAAACTACACCCTGATTGCCAGGCCGTTGACCAAGCTCACCAGCGAGAAGCTCGCTGCACAACTCCCGGTGTTCGATGTGAAGCAGACAGCCGCCTTCGAGGAGCTCAAGAAGCGCCTGACCACGACTGCAGTACTGGCGCTACCCAAGCGGGAGGGCCAGTTTGTCCTAGAGACTGATGCCTGCGGCGTCCAGGTAAGGTTCTTTTCTACTCCAGCAACAACCTGATGGGCACTTCCTCCCGATAGGCTACTACAGTCGCGTCCTGTCTCCAACCGAGAAGAACTATTCTACAACGGAGCGCGAATGCCTGGCGGTCGTCTGGGCTTGCTTCCTGTTACGCCAATGGAAGGACAAGAGTTTCTCATCCGGACGGACCACGCCAGCTTAAGATGGCTCCTACGCTCGGACAGCAGCCAAGGAAGGGTCGCCCGGTGACGTCTACGCCTTTCGGACTTCAAGAAAAAGGTACCAGAGCAGGGAGGGAGCTCCTCTGCGCCGACACCATGTCCCGGTTGGAGACTATTCCAGCTGACACAGGCCCTATCCCGGAGGAAATACCTTGTTTCATTCTCCCGAATGTCGGACGTGACTGGCATGCTCCCTTGTATGAGGCACCTGAAGCCCACCAATCGGTAACTGTTCACGGGATGCTGGAGGCACAGCCTACAGATCCTCATTGCTTGGAGCTTCCCCACCAGATGGACCTGAACCGGAATAGTCGCTTCTCCGAGTCTACGGATGGACTCCTGATACGGGCGTCACCCTTCGATAGGGCAACTCAAGTCTACGTACCACGAATTCTACGAGCTGACATCCACCGCCTGGAACATTCGCCTCCCCAGGCCGGACACCCTGGCATCAACCGGATGTATGCTTCGATGCGGCGACACAACTACTGGGAAATAATGCCAAGTGACGTCCACAAACATCTAGAGGCTTGTGTCCCCTGTGCAGAGAACCAGCTGACCCAGAGGAAGAAGACTTCTAAGCTACGCCTATTCCCGGCGGCGGAGCCCTTTGCAAGCTTAAGCATGGACATCCTGGGGCCCCTACCTGAAACATACAGTGGCAACATATACCTGCTCATCATTTGTGACCGGTTCTGCAAGTTCACTCGAGCGATCCCGCTGAGGACCATTACGGCCCTGGATGTCACATCAGCATTCTGCGAGTACTGGATAGCTGGCTATGGCCCTCCAGACTCCGTCTTAACCGACAATGGTCCCCAGTTTGCATCCCTGTTCTTCCAAGGAGTCTGTTACCTGATGGGTATCAAGAACTTGTTCACTACGACGTATCACCCACAAGCGAACGGCCAGGTGGAACGACTTAACCGGACCCTGGTGGACATGCTGCGGCACTACGTTGAGGAGCATCAAGAAGACCGGGACGAGCTCCTGGCCGTCCTCACGCTAGCCTACAACTCTCGTGCTCACCGGACAACGGGGGTCGCTCCACAAGACTTGGTCACCCCGAGACGGCTGACCAACGTCTCCCTGGAATGAATACCAGACGGTCTCCAGCCGGCCCTGAAGTCGGGTCCCCAGGCAAAGGACGAGTTCCTGGATATGACAAGGGTGTCCGGGAAAAGAACAGGGAACTGGGTGGTGGCTACTGGGTTTTTGTGGACAATCATAGCAAGACCCGGGGGAAGCTGGAATCCAAGACGGACGGGCCCTATGAGATCCTGAGTACGGACGGCTGGAAATTCCTTCTAGACGTGGATGGCTCCGCGTACCGGGTGAGCAGCGACCATGTCACTCGAGCTCCACCGCCAAGCAAGCGGGACCTGACCCGGCGTAAGCGTGCCGCTGTACCCTGGTTATCCCAAGAAGAAGGCCGAGAAGATGTCTACGTCAAGCACGTTGATCATGCCTGGAGGGACGGGCGGTTGTACCTGCGAGTACGCTGGTTCGGTTTCAACCCGGCTGATGATACCTGAGGAACCCTCCAACCGGTTGCCCATTGCTGATGTCTGCGCCTTCACACAGCGGAACGGGGCTGAAGGCACTCCCGTGGCCAGAGCGGGCAAGAACCTGGAATCGGACTCGGAGTATGACGAGAAGGAAGGAGTGATCAAGACCCGCGGGACGAGCCGAGCTCACCCGCAACGGGCGCGGAACAAGAGGATTAAGAAAAAGGGAACGGGTGTATAAAGGAAAGCAAGCAGTACAAGCATGGAACTACCAGAAAACAAGCATGCACCCGCTCGAGCAACCCATCTCTCCGCCTCTTCCCTCCTTCCTTCTCCCTGGACTCTCACCCTCCTTGCCTCCAAGTAATACTCCCGGCGCGGACGCTGCGCCGTGGGAGCGTTCTCGAGCGCCGCCTCCGCAGCACGGCGGGACCCAGAGGACGACGGGATGACGCAGTGCGGCGGGCGAGGCGCTTCCACGTACTCCGCCATCGGAGCAGCACCAATAGTCGCCGGGCGCTCCCGCTCCTCCAGATATGCCTGCCGGCGCCGCTGGAAGCTAGTGAAGGTCCCCGACAAACGCTGGGCCAAGCCATGCCGGGTCAATGTTGCAAGGAGCTCACCAACCACCGGACTGTCCGACATCTGGCCGCTATCCGCGCAAGCAAACACCTGGTCGACCACGCCGCTCAAGACGCTGGCATATGTGCCCAGCACCAAGGAAGACTCGACGCCATCAACCTGCACCAGAAGACGGCCCAGTTGGTCCTCGATCATGCCGACGTCGTACTGGTCGCACGTCGGGCCACCTTGGGTCAGGTACCAGTCGGGCACCCGAAAGCGGGAAAGGCGCAGAGTCGGCGCCGGGATCTCGCGTCGACCCGAGGTTGCCACACCCGGACGGCTAGCAGCGGCGCCGGAAACCGGAGTTCCCAACTCGAGGATGAGCACTGAGCCGCCACCAGAGGTAGAGGGCGCCCGAGGAGGCACGGCCGGAGTAGCCGGCGAACGGATGGCAACGCCAAGATCCGAAGCAGACGAGCGCGGTGCCGGAGAAGCCTGGACCACCGGCGCATGTAGAGCTGGGCGCATACGCGCCGGCGACGGCAAAGGCGAAGCAAATGGTGCGACAGGCGCAACTGGAGGAAGTTGAGCCGCTGCAGACGCCCGACCGACCGCCGCGGCCCATTCCGACTCTTGCACGGGCGGCCCAGTCGGCAAAAGATCCAGAGCGGCCGGCGCAAGAAGACCTCCCAGCTGCGGCCACGCCCACAGCGGCGTCGCCAGCTGCACCTTGGCCGGAGAAAACTGGTAGATCACTTGCACCCAACCCGAGCCATCCCGACGCGGGCTGTTCTGGTCGGCGATCATGTTCAAGAAGCTCCGGTCATGCACCGGGAGTTGACGGCGGAAGTCGATCATCGCCTGGAAGACCTCCTTGTATTCCTCGTCCTGGCTTCGCAGGAAGTCGACGGTCAACTTGTCGACGATCCAGACCATCATGATGTCAGAGTGAAGCCAGAGCCGGTAGGACACCAAGACCTCGTGGAGGCAGTGGTTGGCAGCCAATACCGTCATCTCGGAGGCGTACATCATGTACGGGATGGAATGGAAGAAGCCCTTGGTCGACGCCTGGGTCAGGGCGTCCAAGAAGTACCACGTAAAGGGGATGCTGGACGGAGCAAACCCGACCGTCATCTCGACTTCCTGCTGTTGCGGGATGACCCTGGGGTAGTACGCCGCCCGGTTAGCCTTGTCCAGCTTCCAGAACGCTTGGTGGTTGCAGCTCACGATGTAGTCCCGCTGGCGCCCACGCCTCTCGCCTTGCTCCCGCGCCGGCGACAATATGGAGTACTTCCGGGTCAAGAAAGGCGGCTCCAGAGCGACCATGCTCGGACGGGGGTCACAAGTCAGGCTCCCCGACCCCTTGAGCGCCTCGTACCAGACCGTCAACGCCCGGCGGACGTAACCTTCCTCATCCGGGCACCAATGTACGGACGCAGACACGCGGCGCTCGGTCAAGGGAAGATCCAGCACCATCGCGAAGGGGCGATCCTTCAGAAGGGGAACCCAAGAGGAACCCGAAGAGCTCTGGGAGCGGTCTTGAGCCAGGCGCATCTGGTCCGCCGCGTGGAGACTCGTCTTGTCCATCTCCGTCAAAACCCCGCGCTGGGGTTCCTTTCGCCAGATGACTAGACAATCTTTCTGGCACTGGGCCACGCTGGCGTTGCCGACCACCGCGGAGTAACGCCGGGCCGCCAGAGGATCCTGCCCAAGAAGCATCTCCGGGAGACCCGCCGGGGGGGTCTCGACCGGGCGCGACCCTGAAACGGGAGGCACTCGATCCGCCTCCGCCGTGACGACCGATGCCGGCACCGACCTCCGAGGAACCAGAGGCAGGAGAGGGGCACAGCTACCCGAGCTCTCCTCCGCAACACTCGCCGCCGGAGCCGCGGGCTCAACCAGGACCTCGGAGCTGGACAAGTCGTCCAGAATCCGGGGGAGCGGGAAGGTCAAGGTGAAGAAGGGTGGGGACAGGGCTGGAGAAAATGATCACGCTCGGGGTGAGGACGCTTAACCTCAGCACCGATGTGCACGTGCTCGAGGCTATGCACGGTGGCACCTGGTTCGGCCCGAGGACGTGCCGGACTAGGGAGGGAGCTATGTAGCATCCCTGGCCCCAACTTGGCGTCGACCCGGGATGGCGACAACGGGACACAAGGTGCCAGGAAACGCCCGCCGTGTGGTGATGGTTGGCGGCCGTGGCCCGTGCCCGGCACTGGGACGCGGTGGACTACGCTACCCACACGTAAGAGAGGGGTTTCTGATGGGTTTTTGCATACTTGTGAGGGACTTGATTTGCGAGAATTTGAGTGTGAGATTTGTGAGGGAGAATAGAATTAGTAGTGATAGTGGCCCCCGACCTGACGAGGTTAGACTCGGGTCGGGGCCACTCGGGAATATGGGGGGGGGCTACCTGGCCAACGTGCCAAGGATCCCCCAGATGCACGTTAAGAGGGACAGCAAGGCGCCCTTGGCCCGCGCCCTGAAGAAAACGATAACTGCGCGTTTGCTTTCCTCTTCCTCGTGTGTATTACCGTGCGTATCTATGAGCTCTGCCAGCAGGCATGTGAGGCAACAGGCATACCACTCTCGTAGTTCCCCTTTCTGTGGTACCTGTCCCTTTCCCCCGAGGGATACTGACACGTGTCAGACAGGATCGAATTTTATACCACACGTCGACCCCGGGGTGGCTCCCGCAGAAGGGACAGCCGGAGGAGCTGGAGCAGGAGGTTCTTGGCCGCCTGTAAACTCCAGCTCACTACCGGGTGTCGCTTCCGGGTCTGCTTCGCCGTCTGGGACGACGCCGGGTTGGACACCGACCCCGCGATGACCAGGGATGCGTCAAGGGACGCAGGGCCTGCCCCTTCGGGCACCGTCGGGCCAGGTGGGATAGCCATGTTGCTCTCTTGGCAGCTAAAATCCAGTTGCCTGCGTGTGCAAAGATCGTCAGACAACTTGAGCGGGGTTGGAGAGCCAGGAATGGGATTCCCGTGAACGGGTGCGAATGATTCCCAAACCACAGAAGGCGAAGCAGGAACAGCCCAACCGCTGCTCCCAAATGTCTCTCCTCAAACACTCAAGTCCCGTGCTTCTCCACCAAACATGTGGTATAAACTCGACCCTCTCAGACACGTGTAAGTATCCCTCGGGCAAATGGGACAAGAATCGAAGAGAGGAGAACTACGAGGATGGCATGCCTGTTGCCTCGCGTGCCTGTCGGCAGGGCCGACAGATACGCACGGTAGTGCACACGGGGAAGAGGAAAGCACACGCGTAGTTGTATATTTCCTGAGGGCGCGGGCCGAGGTCGACTCGCTGCCCCATTTCACGTGCATCTGGGGGAGCGTCGGCACGCTGGCCCGGTAGCCCCCCCCTAGTCCTTAATGGCCCCGACTCGAGTCTAACCTCGTCAGGTCGGGGGCCGCTATCACTACTAGTTCTATTCTCCCTCACAAATCTCACACTCAAATTCTCGCAAATCAAGTCCCTCTCAAGTATGTAAAAACCCATCAGAAACCCCTCTCTTACGTGTGGGTAGCGTAGTCCACCGCGTCCCAGTGCCGGGCACGGGCCACGACCGCCAAGCATCACCACACGGCGGGCGTGTCCTGGCATCTGGTGCCCCCTGGTCGCCATCCCTGGTTGGTGCCAAGTCAGGGCCAGGGATGCTACAAGGACGGTGCTGAAGGCTGCCACCCTCGACGTGGCGGCAAAGCCGACAGGGCCAGTGGCCGTAGCAGTCTCGGCGCAAGTGTTCATCAGCGTCGCACCGAGCCCCCATGGTATTTTGCCTGTGCAACCATCAGAGTGGGGGGGTCGGCGGCCAGGGCGGCGGCGAGGAAGTCTACGAAGTCAGCGATAGCAGTGGTGCCACTTTTAGCCGTGTCCGCGCGAGCGACTGGCCGTCGCACAGCGCCAGACCCTCTGTGGCTGCTCCGCGTCGTAGTGGGGGCAAGTAATGAGATAACTAGCAGGACAAGGGGCAGTGAGGAGAAGTGGGGGGTGCGGGGGGGGGGGGGCTCACCAAGCAATTAGTAAAAGAACATGTTTGAAAAAATCGGAATATTCCCCGGCATATCCCAGGTGACGCCCTCGGAGCACAGCGGCGTCGTCAGCGTGTGCCAGGCGGCGGAACACACGCGATCTACCCGAGCGCACTCTACGTCCCCGCTCCCCACAAAGTCTCACATATTTCTACAATGAATGCACCCCCCCCTCCTCCCCTCGCCTTCACTCTTCTCGCGTTGCCCTCCTCGGATCATCTGCGAGAGCTGCCCGAGAAAGCCGCACGCCGAAGCCGCCATCAAACACCGTTCAGAAGATGGCGCCCCCTCATCACCCCCTTTGCGCTCCCTCTCCACCATTGTACGTATCCACTAAAGTGCTCCTTATGGACGTCCAACAACATCAGTCCTCTAGTGCGTCCCGTATAAAGTGGACGTGCTCGGGTCGTGATCATGTCAAATATCGGCCACTGGACCAATCAAACACACACTGCACGACCCGTGCTCGTCCACACCTTACGGGACCGCAGAGTACACGCTGCTCCCTTTACCGCATTCCGGATAAATACATGGCGCGCAGAAGTACTCAACTGTTTAAACTTTGAGAGGTCACGGGAAGCTCTGATCGAAATCCAGAAGCGTTGTAGCACAATAGGAATCCGTCGCACGTCCACTCTCAGGGAACACTCACCAAGGGGGATCGGCACCAACGTCACCGGGAGGCCAAGGTAGCAGTCCTTGGAGCGCAAGCCACGGGACCAAGATGGGAGCCCAAATGGGAGGGGTTTGTTGTTCTGCCTCGGCCGGCGGTGGATTCACCGCCGGCCCCCTCGTTATAAACCCTCGGAGACACTACTAACTACCCTCCACCCCAAGATGCAAGTCCCTCTGGTCATACGTAACTTATAGATACCGTGACCAATACGGGCTATCAAATTGAAAGCCAAGGATTAGAAGTAGCCCCCCTAATATTAGGGTCACAATACGGCCGACCATATTGCTACATATCCCCCCCTTAGATTCGGCCCGTCCTCGGGTCGAGTTGCATTCGGGTTACCGAATGTAAGTGGGTCGCGTGACCGTTTACCATCCGGGTGGGGCTTTGCGCCCCGTCGCGACAGACACCCCTTTTCGAAGTTGTCTGAGGGGGGGTGCCACCTTCGTGTGGTACACACACGATCCGTTTGCCGGACCGTTAAATTCCCGATGCGGGTTTCTTTTCACGACCCCCTTTTCCGAGGGGTGGTGCAATCGGATCCGCCACCAGGTGTCTGGTGGTAGGGGGGCCCCTCTCGTGTGGACGATTGAGTGGGGGCGGGGACTGCCCGCGTTGAGTGGGGGCGGTTGGGGGTGACCCCCCTTTCCTACCCCGTGTGTGGGGGGGGCGTGGCTCCGGTCCAGGTGCCTGGGTGGAGTGCCCTCGTAGCTCGGCTGGCGCGGGTCGTCCCGCGCTGCCGTATCGCTCGTGCTCAGCTGTGCGGTTATAAGCGCTGGTGCCCGCGCTTCCCTGGCTCGTCCGCGCGGGCGTTCCTCGTACCGGGTCGAGCCGGCCTCGGCTTTTCTGCACGGGGCGCCCCTGCTACCCCGGTTTCACCATGTCGGACCCCCAGGCACCCGGGGGCGCGGACGACCTCCTGCCTGAGGAGGGGGAAGAGGTGATGGTCGACGACGTTCCCGTCTCTGCCACCGCCGCCGAGTGCTTCTTAGCGAGCTCGTCGGAGGACGAGGACGACCGGGTGACCGTTCGTGTGGCCCCGGAAGGCGCGCCGGGCGGGTTGTCGTCCGTGTGTAGCGGCACGACGGCTCCGTCGGGTGGCGGACAACCGCGTGCAGCGGTGGCTTCTACCGCTACTCCTCCGGCGGCCGGGATGGCTTTTGTCGCCGGTGCCGGCGCGGCTCTACCTCAAGACGGTGTCGCTGGCGTGGCGGATGGTATTGGCGGCACCCCGGCCGGTACGGCGGGTCAAGACGGCGCGGGTGCCCGCCCGGTTGGTGTGTCCGCGGCGGCGGGTAGCGGGTCTACCCGTGCTGCGCCCGTGGTACCCTCGTCGGGCCCGGGTGGCGGCGATGCTCTGCCCGCGGTGCCGCGGGCGCGTGATGGTCAAGAGGTATCTACCCCGATGGCTGTGGACACCGGGAGCTTCTCCGGGCGGGCGCCCGCCCTTCTTCTTCCTTCTCGGCGGCGTGCGCCTCCGGCGCCGGCCCATTTGCCGGTGGGGCATCCCCCGGCGCCCCCGATTCTTCCTGGTCCTGCCCGGGTTGCCCCGTTGGGTGGTGGCGTCGCCGTGGCGGCGGGTCAACCCGCCATGTCGATGTCCGACTTGGTGGCTCGGGTTCGAGGCATGGCTGTTCAAGAGTCAATGGAGTCCGGTGGGCGGATGCGGGCGGACTTCCACCAGCCGCGTCTCTCTGGAGGGACCTCCCGGCGCGTCAGAGTGGACCCGAGTTGGGAGCGGGAGTTGGTGCGGCTGGTCAACCAGCCGAACGCGGTGCGGGTGGAACACCATTGGATCCTGAGTCAGCCGGACGACCGGCATGCGCAGCTCTGGCGCACCCGGGTGGGACGGGGTGAGGTCTACCTCGACCCCGCCTTCGGGGTATGCGACCTGATTGCCCCCGCATTGCCGCGGGAGGTTGACCACCCGGCTAGTGCTCGGGGGATTGCGGCGGCGGCGGAGCCGGTTGCGTTTGGGGAGACGGTGGGCGATACCGGTCGGTATCCCAACTTTGATTATTACCCGGGGGTACCCCCGTATCTGTCGTTGACGGCTCCCTACCCGCCTATGGCGGGGTTGAAGTCGGCGTCTAGCTGGCGACGTAACCATGGTGTCGCGGCGGATGCGTTCCGCACCGATATAACGTGTGCGTGGCAGACCGGCAACGGTCGTGCGCCGGTATACACTCCCGTGCTCCCGCCTCTGTGGCAGGAGGGGTGGGAACCCGCCCCTGCTTTCCGGTTTGACACCGGCTCCTGTCTCCGATACTTCGGGAGTGTGTTGGCCTCCCGGCCCGTCCACCCGTTGCAGGGTACCTTCACCCTTGAGGTTACCCTCGGTCAGGCTTCCTCCTTCTTGCTGTCCGTCCGCCGGCAGGGGCGCCTGTTTCATCTTTCGACGGGTGTCCGTCGGCACATCGCGCAGTTGGGCGTGGACCTGATAGCCGCCAAGACCGGGTTGGCCCGGGAGTTCGAGGCCCTGCTGGCTGTTCACGATGCCGTGAACTGGGCTGGGGTGTTGGCCCTTCCCCCGTACCGGGACCCGCAGGCTGGGGCTTCCCCCTTGCCTCGTCACTCGTTGCGTATCCGGCGTACTCAGCCGGGTGAGCCCAATTGCCATGGTTGGGCGTCCACCGAGGCTGTTGCTGACCTGGGTATTCCCATGGTTATCCATGACCCTCTTCAGGTCCTTGCCCCGTGGTTCGGTAACCCGATACCGGCGGCGGTTGGCCGTCGTCCCCGAGAGTGGGGCTCTGCGGGTGGGGAGCGTGAGGTGTCCCGTCGTCGGGCGGAGCCCCGCCGGGGTTACGGTGGAGCCCCTTCGGTGGGGTCCTACCGGGCCTCATATCAGGCGCCACCGGCTCCGGTGGTGGCCGTGTCGGCTCCTGTGGCTCCTCTGGCTGCGCCAGTGTCACCTCCCGCCCCTGTCATTCATGACGGGGGTCCCCGTCTCTGGTATGAGGGCGTTGACGCCCTTGTTGCCCGCGCAATGCGGGAGGGTCTCTCTGTTAGCTGGGGGGATATCCCCCCAGGTGCTGCGCTGGTTGGGTCAGCGCGTTGCTTCGGTGGTGTGCTTGACCGCCTCCAGACAGCTCTGGAGGACGTGGAGGCTGGCCGCAGCACCCTCGTCCAGCCATGCACCGAGGTAACTCGGGTGATTGACCGTCGTGAGATTGCCGACCGGTGGAGCATGGAGGTATACGCGCTTACGCGTGAGTGGCCTCCCTCGGGCAGTGGGTCTACCCATTGAGGAGTGCTATTGTTTGTGAGGGAGAGGGACCCGGTGGCCCTTATGGTGGCCGGGTATTAGAGAGTATAAACTCATCCCCTTCGGGGGCATTGCTTGCCTTTGTTTGTGTAGCATAATACATAATCACCGATCGGCTTACCTAAAAGGTAGGTACTCGTAATGAGATGGGGCCAAAACCCCAAATCTGGCTCGAGATGTCTGGGATTTCACCCGGTTGCCTAGTGGTTTGAGCGCGCCATTCCGCTTACTTCTCAAGGGCCCGGGTTCGATTCCGACTCTCCGATATCTACTTTTTCGTTATTCCACAATGGTGGAGCAGCAGGGGATCTCGCACTTGCGAACAGGGCCGAAGTACGCGTGGCATCATGCAACGTGCGAACAGGGCCGAAATACACGTGGCGGGAACCGGCTGTAAGGAATGACGAGGAAATAGGTGTCGTTGATGGAACTGGGGAGTTCCAGATCGAGAGAGCCGGGGACTTAGGCCGAATCGGGGACGATTCGGAATTAAGGAGGGGGTTATGTAGCATAATACATAATCACCGATCGGCTTACCTAAAAGGTAGATACTCGTAATGAGATGGGGCCAAAACCCCAAATCTGGCTCGAGATGTCAGGGATTTCACCCGGTTGCCTAGTGGTGTGAGCGCGCCATTCCGCTTACTTCTCAAGGGCCCGGGTTCGATTCCGACTCTCCGATATCTACTTTTTCGTTATTCCACAGTTTGCTGCCCTGGGGAGTACCCCTTCTGGCTCAGTGGTGCCTTGCCTCCCGTCCAACTTCTTCCGGTTGGTTCATGCTTTGGGAGGTCATCCTCCCTCGCTTTGTGTCTTCGCTTGGGGAGGTTATCCTCCTGAGTAAGCCCCCTAGTTACTTCGATATTATCGGAGTTAGCTTTTACCTTTAAGTCAACTTATGAAGGTTCTGGCTTACTTAGTTACTTAAGCTTGACTCTACTTAGTTGCCTAAGCTTGGTTCGACTTAGAAACCTAAGTCTGATTTTAGTTAGAAACCTAAGTCTGCCGTAACCATGTCACACCCTACTTAGTAGGTATAAGCCTCACCCCCCAACAGCCGAAGTCGGTGTCGGTTGGGTTGTTACAGTAGGCGTCGTCGCCTCATGTAAGGCATGAGAAGTTGGCGGGGTATATATGCCGCCTGTTCCCAGGTGGGTGAGTCGTATCCGACCCACATAACCTTGACGTACCAGGGTCCTGGTAGGTCCGGGTCGGTGTGTCCGACCACGCTCTCTACTTGGTATGGAATCCCATCCGGTCACACCGGGTCACCTGACCGGTGGGTTGTAAGAGCTTCATGTAGCAACCCAGCCGGTACCGGCTGAGGCTGTTCCGGCTTCGGAGCAGGTGTGACATCATTCACACTGATGCGTTGGATCTTCGTATCGGAGTGTAAGAAAACAGAGTGGTCATCTCCGTGGAGAATCTGGTACGGTCCCTTGACCGGTTGCATAAGCTTGTTCCCTCGGAACTTCTGGTGTCTGATGTAGACCCAGTCACCTGTTACCAGGGTTGCGCTGCGCACCCGTAACCGGGCGTCAAAGTTCTTCTTGTATCGAAGTTGTGTACGGTCAAGGGCACCCTTGAGCTTGGGTATCATCCACGATAGCTTGGCCAACCAAGCTAAGTGGATGCGTTCGGCCGGTCGGCCCTTCGGTGTATCATACCGAGTGCACCTGCCGGGTGGCAGCGTCAGGTTACCAACGCCTAGTGGCATGACCCACTCCAGTGGTGCGATGTTCGTGCTCCGATGTGGCCTGGCATTGTATGCCAGGGTGAGTACGGACAGAAGCCTGTCCCAAGTGTTCGTGTGCTCGGCCACGTAGCACTGTAGCATCTTGACGATGGTGCGGTTGAACCGCTCCACCTGCCCATTGGTCTGCGGGTGGTAGTCGGATGCCCGACGTGGTTCGATACCGAACATGCCCAGGACCTTAGTGCAGAATGCTGACGTAAGGTTTGCTCCGTTATCGGAGAGGAGTTGCTTCATTACTCCGTAGGCACTGATCCAGTGGTCAACCACTGCGTTCATGATGGTGTAGGCCGTATCGTTCGGGATGGCTGCTGCTCGTGACAGCTTAGTGAAGCGGTCAGACATGACCAGGATGTACCTGTTCCCTTCTTCCGTTACCGGAAGTGGCCCGAGTATGTCGATAGCGACTTGCTCGTTGGGCCCATCTGGTGGGAATAGCTTCATGGTAGACGCCTGCCTATGTAGACTCATGCGGTTACGTGCACAGGGGTGGCATCCCCTTACGTGGTCGACCACGTCGACGGCCATTGCTGGCCAGTAGAAGAACCTTCGCATTGCTGCGAACATACGAGAACCCCCCGGGTGTCCGGCTGTAGGGTTCTCGTGTTCTCGTTCCATGACGGCTTGCCGTAAGGACACGGGAACCACGACTTGATGTCGTCCATCGGCGGGTGCCCGCCGGTATATGAGTCCGTCTTCATTCTCGGAGAAGATGCCGGCCGTACCGGCCAGGAGGTTAGCGCGATGGCGTCTACAGTCATCGTCATTGGCTTGTGCCTCGCGGAAGTCCGCGAGAGTCAGTGGGCATGCTCGGTGCGCCATGGTATGGTCAACCATACCTTGGGTGGCGTTACCCACCATGCAGATTGGTACCACCGGGATGTCATCGTCCACCGGGCGGGTATCCCCGCTCGGGGTGTCGAGTCGAGACAACGCGTCTCCGAGGTGGTGGGTTGACCCAGCCTTATACACGGTGCGGTAGTCGTGCTCGGCCATCTTCAGCCTCCATCGGGCTAGCCTCCCATGGCTATCGGAATCCTTGTCACCAAGGTTAAGGAGCCATCGTAGGGGTTCGTGGTCGGACCTCACGATGAACCTGGAGCCCTCCAGGTATGGACGGAGCAGTTGCACTGCCCATATAACCCCGAGGCACTCACGCTCGGTGGCACTATAGTTACGCTCAGCCGGGTTGAGTGTCCGGCTGAAGTACCCTACCGGACGTAGGTCCGGGATAACGTTATCGGAACCGATCAACGTCTCTCCCTGTAACAGGGTGCATCCCACTTGGGTGTCGCATGCATCGACATCGATGACGAAGGTACCCCGTCTGTGCGGTAACGCAAGGACGGGTGAGGATAGTAGGGCTCGCTTCAGCGACTCGAATGCCTCCTCTTCGCTAGGCGAAGGGGGTTGGAGTACCTTGGGTAAGGTACTGCTCGTAAGAACCGTTAACGGTTTAGCTATCCGAGCGAAGTCCTTGACGAACCGTCGGTATACGTTGCACATTCCCAGGAAGCTCTTGAGCTGCGTCTGGGTGTTAGGGAACCGAGCATCCCGGAGTGCCCGGGTATTTGCTTCGAGTACCCCTAGTTTACCAGGGGTTATCTGGTGGCCCAGATACTCGACCGTCTGTTGGAAGAAGGCGCACTTCTTCAGACGCAGGGTTACCCCAGCGTTCCTCAAGAGGGTGAGTACCTCGTCAACATGTTGCACATGGTCATCCATGTTACGCGAGAAGACGATGACGTCATCGAGGTACACTAGGCAGTTACGCCACTTCACCCCCGACAGTATAATGTCGATAGCTCGCTGGAAGGTAGCGGGGGCGTTGGACAATCCGAAGGGCATCCTTCGGAACTCGTACACTCCACTGTGACAGACGAACGCCGTCTTGGGGATATCCTCGTCCGCCACTGGGATCTGCCAGTATCCGGCATTGCAGTCGATGGTGGTAAACACCGTAGCTTCCCCCAGGGAGTCGATGCATTCATCCATCCTTGGTAAAGGGTATGAGTCTTTCTTGGTAACCAAGTTGAGGCGTCGATAATCGATGCAAAACCGAGGAGTTTGATTCTTCTTCGGTACGATGACGACTGGAGCACCCCACTCCGACATCGAAGGTCGTATCACCTTCGCTTCGCTCATCCTCTTCACTTCTCCATCAACGATCTCTCGTTGCATAGGTCCCGCTCGGTGCGGTTGTGACCGGGCGGGTCAGGCGCCTGGTACCAGGTCTATACGATGTTGGGTTGCCCCAATGGTACCCAAGGCCCCGCCTGTCCACATGACGTCATGCTTTCTTAGCATCCGTCGTACCCCTTCGGCTACCGAAGGGGGAAGGTGGTCGAGGTCAGCCTCGGCCAGGGCCTTCAGTGCTTCTTGGTCCTTTGGCGGCATGTCCGCCGAAGCCGCCGATGGGTTAGGCTTCCCGTCATCGGGTTGCTGTCGCTCGGTGGTCTCGGCGACCGCCAGCACCTCAAGTGGTTCCACTTGACCTTCCTTGTCAGGGGTAAAGATATCTCCTTCGTAGAGCTCGGCAATCCCGAAGATAGTTCCCTTCGGGAGGGTGACTGCCTTACTGCGATAGTTCGCCATCACTAGGAGGGACGACCCTCCTGCTGGGAGGTCTATGAGACCGTTGGCCATGGTCAACCCATGGCGCTTGTACGTCCGCAGGTTGGACCGGACTCTGCAGATGCCTGCGAGGTCGCAGTTAACCGGGGGGACTGTCTCCGACAACGGCTCAAAGCGAGTTCGCTTGGCCAACCGAAGTGTCCTCGGCTCGACGCTTGCGTACACCTCAGCCATGTTAACGTGGCTCCCTTGCAGCGTCAGGTCCCTGACGATAGCCGTATGTCCTCGCTTCGTCCCGTCGGCTTCTTGAAGTTCTACGGTCCTCCGGCCTGGCCGGATTGCATCCACGTGAACGTTGATGAAGGTGCATCCCAGTATGCAGGGCACCGATAGGGTCTCACACACCAGGAAGTCAACTTCCGTAGTGAGTTCCCCGATGGTAACCCGCAGCGACATCGCTGCGGTCGTACGAATGAGGCGACCATTCGCGTCCTTGATGGTGGGTCCCCGAGTCACTCTGACTCGCGGAAGCCACTTGTCCGGGAGGGTATCCTTCCGGATAAGGTTGGGTCCAGCCCCTGTATCTAGTACAGGGTAGTACGATCGTGTCGACTGGGGGTCAACCCCCAGTGTGGCTGATACCTTGAAGTTCTCCAAGGTGAACAGTACGTGGCCTACGCCGATATCCGGTGTAGCTCGGGCATCCTGAACAGGGCCCTTGTCTGGTTCCATGTGACGGGGCTTCCCGTCCTCTCCTCCCAACCTTGGTGGTTGGTCATCAATCCCCTGACGCCGTGTCGTCGGGGCCGGAAGGTGTACCCGGGGGTTGATGCGGCGTCGGCTCAACCGCGCTCTCGGTGGGGCCTTCCCCGCGGCAGTCCGGGGTGGCTTGCTAGGGTAACCCCAGCGACCCCGTGTCGTCCTTCCTCTTACTCGTTTCCCGTGCTCGGCCGGGTGCTGTCTGCCGGGACATCCGGATGAGGAGGTGCCTTCTCGACGGCCAGTACTCCACCTGGGGCTGGCTGCCTACCCGGTGCGGGTCCGGGTGCTCTGGCGGGATACCCCCCGGTGGATGCCTTGCGTTGCGCCGCTGCCCGCCGAGACTCCTCGGGGATGAGTGGGCAGGAAGACACCCAGTGCTGGGGATCCCCACACAACATACATCCGGACGTGCCGGTCCCCCCTTGCGTTCGCATCGGGGTAGCCCCGTAGCTGCGGCTGCCTCCCTCGGGCTCCCGAGTGCCTGCTCTCTGGTAGGCCTTGGGGCCCGGTGCAAGCCGGAACATGGACTCCCCCAACCGGTTGGCTCTACCAGCGATGTGCGGAGGTGCCTCCGTACGTACTGCCCATGTAGGCAGGGGCTGATGGGGGTTACCCGTAACCGGAGCATACCCCGTAGTCCGCACATACGGGACGCGCCTTCTCGCTCCTTCGTTGACCTGGAACTGGGTTCCAGCCGGGGCGATGTACGCTACCGTACCATGCTCATCAATCACCGGCGTCGCCGGTAGCAACAGGTGGCCCTGTTGGTCGACTAGAGGTTCATCCTCACCCGTAGGGGTATGTTCGGTCGCCACCAGTACTGGTGCAGCCTTACGCTCCACCTTTTCTTGCCTCGGTACCGGGGTAAGATGGTGCTTGCCTCCCTCACCCTTGGGCTTCGGGGCCAAGGCGCATTCCGGGTGTAGCACCCGGTAGGCGTCCCCTAGGGACTTGCACATGTGCATCAGTCGACTGAAGTTCGTCCGGGCCGTATTGGCTCCCCGTGCGGATGTCCGTACGTAGTTGGGTACTCCTGCGAACAGGATGGCCCGTAGCTCCCCTTCTCCGAGGAGCTTCCCCAGCTCGTAGTCGAGCTCTCGGATCCGTCGTCCGAACATCTCCTCATCCTCCCAGCTCTGGGCGGTGGCAGTGCGCAGGGCCCGGTAGTGGTCCTCGCACTTGTCCTCACTGAGGTAACTGCTCAGCAGCTCCTTGAGAATCCCACGGTAATCCATGGGGGTGGCCGCAACCCTCATTCCCGGCATCGGGGATGCCTGGCGAAGGATGCCTCGCACCCGTTCATCAACAAAGAACGGGAGGATCTCCAGGGCCAGCCCCTCGTTAACGAGCGCCTTGTCCGCGGCTGCCTTGAAGCTAGTCAAGAAGCCGATGACTGCCAACGGGCGTCCGTTGAAGCCCCCGAACATTGGGACTCCCTTCATAAGGGTCTGCATAGAGCGAATCGCTCGGTGCGAGGTCGTACGCATCGATTCCGATACGGCAGTGGATCGGTCTTCCAAACGATAACGTTCGGGAGTCAGTACCGACCTGAAGACTTCTTTGACAATCTCCGTGTCCGCGTCCTGGATATCCAGTCGCTCCGCCAGTTGATGAGTGAACTCATCGGACTCCAACCGCTTCAGTAAGCTCGCAGTAACCTGCGCGGTCATCGCTTGCATCAGTGACGCTGGAACGGCAGGCGTCGGCGCCTCGGGTTCCCGAGTTGCCTGGCTTCCGTCGTCGAGGGGGTAATGGAAGACGGTACCGTCTCCCCACATCGCCGATTCTGTTCCGGCGTAAGTGTCCGCCGGGTCGTGTCCGCGGAGTCCGCTTCGGGTGCTCCGAGCGTATCGCTCCGTGTGACTCCGTTCCAACTCTGCCGACGAGTCGGATCCATACCCCATTGTGTCCGGGGGTTGTCCGGGAGTTGCTGCGCCGGGGTCGACCCCGGTGGAATCCGAAAGTAGTCCGGCCGGTCCAAACCGTACCGGTGTGGGAGGAACACGACGGGGTCCCGTCGTGTGGCGTGTTGACATCAACACTGCCATTGCGTCCTCCGTCCGATCTTGACGAGCGTCGAGTCCGGAAAACCGGGCCTCGATGCGGGCCAATGATGCCATCAGGGAATCCCCTGGTGAAGGAGGCGGCGGAGTGAGGTCGGTCGATGACAGTTGAGGCGGGCCCCCGCCTCCTGCCGTCCGAGCCGTGCCAAACGTCGATCCGGCACCGGAAAGCATTGGCGTCTCAATGTTGTCGATCGGGTTCCCGATCCCGGTTCCCGTAGTCACCTCCGGAGTCGGCGTCGACGCCGATCCGTCATCTTGAACGTTCCCCGTCTCTTGGGTAGACATAGTCACAATCAGTCAACCGACGTAACAATCACCACGAATAAGAGAGCGAGGGGGTAGATTGGGGAGAGTAACAGTAGATCACAGTCAAAGGTAAAAACTCAACACAATCGAACAGGTCGCAACACCACGAGTACAAGAAAAGGACCGGATCCCTATCCGTGTGCCAGGGCGGAAGACGGCGTCACCACAAGGGTGACGGAAACCCGTCCCCTGCTGCTCCACCAATGTAGCACAATAGGAATCCGTCGCACGTCCACTCTCAGGGAACACTCACCAAGGGGGATCCGCACCAACGTCACCGGGAGGCCAAGGTTGCTGTCCTTGGAGCGCAAGCCACGGGACCAAGATGGGAGCCCAAATGGGAGGGGTTTGTTGTTCTGCCTCGGCCGGCGGTGGATTCACCGCCGGCCCCCTCGTTATAAACCCTCGGAGACACTACTAACTACCCTCCACCCCAAGATGCAAGTCCCTCTGGTCATACGTAACTTATAGATACCGTGACCAATACGGGCTATCAAATTGAAAGCCAAGGATTAGAAGTAGCCCCCCTAATATTAGGGTCACAATACGGCCGACCATATTGCTACAAGCGTCCCTAATCAAAAATTATATCTCGCAGGTATGTGCATGGCACTCGAGCCGACATGTGCATCTCCAGGTTGTCTTCGTGAGCGCGCTTTCAGTATGCTTATCTACGAACTGTGTGGGCCTCACTTAGCGCCTCGGTGTTTACGACACTCAACAATTACGTTCAGCTATGTTTCTCTCGACGGTGTTGCCAGCACTTCGTGAGTTTTGCACGCCATTGCTCTCTTGATACACGGTCACCGCGGCGGTGGCAGCAACTTCCGCCCACACGAGCCGCAGGACGAGTGGGGGGAGGACACACCTAGTTAAAACGACGTTTTCAGTGCAGCAGGGTTTTCACGGTGCACCTGCTCTCCTAGTTGGCTGGGCTCAATAAGTTCTGAGGAGGGTCGCCGCAGTTCTTAATCCGCATTGGCTCGATGACATGATGTGAGTTTCTTTCCGCCTTTCTAGCCCAAAGAACGCATGAACCGATGAAGAATGCACAAGTGGAGATTGGCCCCCCTCGTCGCGCTTGTCTGACGCAGGGGAGAACGAAACGAATGGGAATGGGTTCATGACAGGAATCCATCAGTCAGCACGACCTGCCCGACAGTCGCTCCTCGCACTACAAAGTGTCTTCTTCCTTTTACGGTGCCAGCCCCTGCCCTCCATACCGCAGCCCATGGTCGCCGCCCACGCTCGCCACCAACGCCTCTTGGAGAGTGCTTGACATAAAAAGAAGAAACGCAATCTCACTCATCACGAACACGTGGTCGAGCAAGTTCAAAGAGCGGTGGATAGGGGGCCGGGGGCGTTCGTGAGCGACCCGGGGGCGTGCGGTCCTCACAGAGTGACGCGCGCGGAGGCTGCGGACTTGCTCACGAGCTTTCAATAGACAGAGGCGGAGCTCTCTTCTAATGCCATGGGTGAATATGCACTTTAGCGGAGGGCTGCAATCAGCTTGCCGCCGCGCGGCGTGGCCCTACGACGACTGACCCGCGGCACCTTAATGTGTCCCACGCCCGTCGATCTGGCGGCTCTGACAGGTCCTCGAAACGGTCAGGCACTGCATCAGGTACTGTCACCGTGCTGCTGGTGCATGAGCTCCCCCCCCCTCCACAGCCTTGCACCTTCCAAGAGCGCGCTTCCCCGCACGTAGCTTGATGCTTGTTCACGGCCTTGAGTGCGGACATCTCACCACCCATTGCAGGACCGGGTTGGGGATGGGGGTGGGGATAGGGTCCATATCTGAGGTGGGGTTAAGGTGCCATGGAAGGAAATTTCGTGGAGTTCAATAATCATAGGATGCAAGTATCCACCGTAGTATGATGAGGTGAGATGGGGTTCTGTTCAGGCGATGCGCACCCGACGGTGCGATCCGCTCCCACCCGCACCTTCGATGTCCACTCCTTCCCTGTCCTCCGTCCACCCCCTCATATGCTCTTCCCCCCCTGCAAGCATGGCCCCTCCCCCTCATCCCCCTATGCCCCCCCCCCCCGGCATCGTCCCTGCCCTCCCCTTCATAGCTCCCGATTCCCTCCGCATCGCTCTCCTTTCCGTGCCCGCATCGCCCCCCCGCCTTCTTCATAGCTCCCCGCCCCCCGCGCCGCCCTTTTCCCCCACGCCGTTCCTCCCGGCGCCGTCGGTCCCTCCCGCTCATCGCTCCCGCTCCTCGTCGGTCCTCATCCCCGTCACTCTCTTCCCTCCTTCGCTCGCCCTCCGTGGCGGCCCCCATGCTTTTTGGATACTTCCCCTTCATCGCTCCCCCTTTCATCCCCGCATCCCCTAGCTTCGCGGCGCGAGCGCGGTCGTTTATTACGTCCTTCGTTGTTGGCTTAGCTCCTCATCTGCCTGGCTGCGGCGCCCTGAGCAACAGCATCGCTCCCTTCTATGTGCCAATTTGCGGGGGGGGAAGGTCTCGCCGTTAGGCGAGACCTCTTCCCCCGCCATCCGGCTCAGAACCTGCACGACGTAGCGGCTACGTCGCGAAGATGAACAGCACCGCCCGATTCTGTCCACCAGTTTGCGGGAGGGGGCAGGTCTCGCCGGTAGGCGCCGGTAGGCGAGACCTCCCCCCCGCTTGGCGAGACCTTCCCCCCCAGGCATCCGGCCCGCGGAACTCGGCTCTCGTAGAGCGTGACCCAAAAAAAAGAACGCTTCCACTGGTCGCGGACGCATGTATTTACGACCTGAACGATGGAGGAGGGGCAGGGGGCGGGGGGCCGTCGCGCTGCACCCCCTCAAGAGTGCCTGCGGATGCGGGATCCGTGCCGCGGTGCGTCGGGAACCTAACCCCACGTCAGCACACCTTACTAGAGAGCGTCTTTCAACCCTGGTCGCGATCCCCGGTGCACTTCAATACTCCATCGGTGGATTTCAATTCCGAATCAAGCTCTGTATGTCACCTGAACCCCACCTCAGATCTGGAGTCGAACCCCACGCTCATCCCTCTAGGTCCTGGCAAGACCAGTTATGACAATTCTGTTAAGTACGCTCAGACGTGGTCAATTGGTTGCCACGTGTTCTCATTGCATGTGTCGTTCGGGTGGAACGCTTCCAGAGTTCGGGCGAATCCACTGTATACGCGAACCCGAATCCAAATCCGAATCGACCCCCCACCAACCCTGCCTGTGGCGTGGGGACACAATCGCGGACACGAGTCTTGTCCCCAATTGGCTGTGAGCCAGTGAGAGAGATCCACGTTTCTTCGAAAACGTTGGCGTAAGAGAAGCTTAATGCACCCCTTAACTGGGTGTGAGGACGGCGGGTGGGTCATCCCGCCTCGCGCGCGCCCTACAACGTGGCGTCTGGCGGTATGGTGGTGGTCGTGCCGCGCTTCCCCGTCCCCCCCGCCTGCGTGCCGTGCCTCACCGCCCGTGTTGTGGGTGGCTGCCTCGCCGGCGGCTACCCCATCGGGTCGCTGTAGGACACCCGCTCCCCCCTCCTTCCCCCGGCCTCCCACGCTCACACCGCGCGACTTCCCGAGTTGCCCCTCCGTGTCCCCCCCCCCCTCTCTCCCTTCTTTTCTTTGTGCCCGCGTCGCGCCGCGCCGCGTGTCGTGCGCGGTCGACCCTCGCCGGTGGTTGGTAGGTTTTCTCTTGCGCCTCGGTCCCGGCGACGCGGTCGGACGCGCGCGCGCGTGTCGTTCTGCGCCCGGGAGGGCGTGAGGGGGGGGGGTGGGATGGAGGCTGCTGGCGGTGGCGGTGGCGGTGGCGGTGGCGGTGGCGGTGGCGGTGGCGGAGATGGTGGCGGTGGCAGTGGCGGTGGTGGCGGTGCGGTGGTGGCCGGCTGGCCCCACCGGCACGAGCTGGGGGGCGCGGCACCCCCCGCGCTGGTTGCCGGCGTCGGCGGGCCGCCCCCGGGCGGGGGTGCGGGTGGTGTATCTGCTGGCGGTGGCGGCGGCGGTGGCGGCGGTGGCAGCAGCAGCAGCGGCAGCGGCGGGCACCCTGGTGCCGACGGCGACGGCGGCGGTGGCGGCAACGGCAGCGGGGATGGCAGCCGCAGCGGTGGCGGCGGCGCCCCAGGCGCTGCTGCTGCTGGTGCCCGCCCGGCGGGTTACCCTCCCCCCTCCCCGACGTCTGATGGTGGCACCCCCGAGTGCCGCATCTGCCGGGGCGACGCGGAGCCCGGGCGCCCTCTCTTTTACCCGTGCCGCTGCGCCGGGTCGATCAAGTACACGCACGAGGACTGCCTGTCCCGGTGGCTGACCACCTCTCGCACCAACGACTGCGAGCTGTGCCACACCCCGTTTGTGTTTGAGCCCCTCTACGCGGCGCACACGCCCGCGACGCTGCCGGCGGCGGAGCTCCTGGCGGGTGCCGCCCGCCGGGCGGTGGTGGGCAGCCGGCAGGCGGCGCGGGCGGCGCTCGTGGCGGCGGCGTGGCTGGTTGCCCTCCCACTGGGAACGTGCTGGACGTGGCACGCGATCTTCCTCCTCTCCCCGCTTGGCCTCCCCGCCGCATTGTTGCGGCGAGGCCTGGCTGGCCTTGCCATGGACTTGCTACAAGGGTGCATTCTGTCGGCACTGATCGTGGTGGTGTTTTTGGGTGTGACCAGCCTGCGGGAGGTGGTTCGCAACGCGCAGGGCCTGCCGCTGGACGACTCGGACGATGAGGATGGGATGATGATGGGGGGTGGGATGGACGATGACGGCATGCTATTCCCACCGTTTGGGGGGGGCGGGCACCTGCCTCATCATCATCACCACCATCACCACCACCATCATCATCACCACCACCACCCGTTCCACGGGCATGGTCAGGAGCGCCACCGTCACCACCACGGCCACCACATGGACTTGGACGCACACGCACAGGCGCTTCATCTCCACCACGTCCACGGCGGCCACGGCCTTCAAGGGGCGCATGGGGCGGGCGGCCACCCTGACAATGCTCGCCCTGGCGGGATGGGCCAGCCGGTTGCGGGACAGCCGCGGGCCGGCGATCCCCCTAACCGCTGGCACGAGCTGCGCCGTCGTGTCGACGAAGCGGACGCGCGGCGGGCTGGTGCTGTTGAGGGGGCACGGCCGCCACACGGGGCGGCGGCCGCCGCCGAGGACCCGGCCGTTGTCCTGGCGGTGGGCGACCAGGGCGATGAAGCGGACGTTGGGGCCTTCTTCTTTGGGCCTGGCCGCTTTGAACAGCGCGGTGCGGCTGTCGAGGTGGGCGGGAGGGCAGGTGAGAGGCTACTTCCGGTGGCGGGTATGCTTGGTGTCGGTGCGCCAGTCGCTGCTGCTGCTGCTGCTGGTGCGGACGACGGCGCCGTGTTTCCGGCGCATGCAACCGTTGGGGACGATGAGGACAGCGATGACGGGCTCTGGGTGCCGCCTGACGCAGAAAGAGCGGGGGCTGGTGATGGCATTGTGGCAAGAGGGGGTGGCGGTGGCGGTGGCGGCGGCGGCGGCGGCGGCGGCGGCGGCGGGGACAGCAGCGGCGATGACAGTGACGGCGTTGATGGTAGTGATTCCAGTAGCGCGAGCGACACGAGCGGCCTCTCGGCTGAGGTGGCAGACCTAATGGTTCAGGTCACTGACGATGAGGAGGGCGCAGGTGATGCTGGCGCCAGTGACGCTGACAGCAACGATGGACTACCACCACTTCAGGACGACGATGATGATGATGACGACGCGATGATGGGCTTGGAAGGCGAGCAGAACCGCCTGGTCCCCGGTGACGATGGCTTGGACGGCGATGGCGCTGATGGCGATGGCGCCGGTGGCGGTGGAGGTCTCTTTGGCTTGTTTGAGTTTGAGGCCGAGGAGGTGCCCTTGGAGGAGGTCATTGGTCTCCGTGGTCCGCTGCGGAACATGTTTGATAACGTTGGCACGGTGCTCGCGTCCAACGCGGTTTTTCTGGTCACGTTTGTGCTGCTTCCGCTGCTCACGGGGCGCTTTGGGTTGGGCCTGGTAGCGCTCTACACAGAGCGCGGTCGTTCTGCGGCGGTGACCTCCGCGCTGAGAGCGGCGGCGGCGGCGTGCCCCACGGTAGCGGCCGTGTGTCCCGCGCCGACGGGGGCTTCCTTTTTTGCGACCACCTTTGGCGAGCCATCCCGGTGGTCGCTTGGCATCGGGTTGGGCGGGGTCAGGGGAGTGCCGACCCGCCCCCCTTCCAGCGACCTCTTCACGGTCCTGACCGGCTATGCGGTGCTGTGCTCGGTGGCTAGCGTGTATGTGCTGGCTAGTGGCGTCCTCCGCCGCTGGTACCCCTATGTGCACTCTCCCGCGGCGGCGACGGTGGCGTCAGCGCTTCGCTACGGCGCACTGTTTGTCAAAGTCGCGGCGCTGGTAGCCTACGAATTTGGTCTGTTCCCCCTCGGCTGTGGGTGGTGGCTGGACGTGTGCACACAAGCCTTTGTGGGGGCGACCATGGAGTCGCGGCGCGCCTTCCTTCGTGAATCCCCTGCCGTCTCTACGCTTGTGCATTGGGTGGTTGGCCTTTTGTACATGGTGCTTGTTTCGCTGTTTATGTCGGCCCTTCGGGAGGCCATTCAGCCTCGGTACCTGTGGTTCCTGCGTGATCCCAACGCCGATGACTTCCGCCCGCTCCTGGAGCTTGTGGAGAAGCCCCTTGCCCGTCACGCGCGTCGCATGTGCCTCTCGGTGCTCATCTACGCACCGCTCATTGGGTTGCTCGTCTACCTCCCCGCCCGGGCGTGCCTTGCATTCCTACCCAGCGTCTATCCGCTGCGCCTTCACTTTGACGACCCCCTCGTGGAGCTCCCTACGGACCTGTTTCTCCTTAATGTTGCAGTGCCGCTCGCAACGGCGTTTCGGTTTGTTCAGCCGCGGGTCATGGCGTCTACTGCGCTAGACGTGTGGATTGAGACGGTAGGCGACGCGCTGGGCATCCGTCACTTGGTGGCCAAGGGGGCCGAACGGAACGGACCGTTCGCAATGCCCCCTGGGGATGTGGACGGTGAGGAGGGCGTTGCTGAGGCGGCGGCGGGTGCGGCCGGTGCGCCACCGGCGGCACCAGGAGCAGCGGGCGTGCTGAGAAACGACGGCCTGGCTGTACCGGCCGATGCGCCACCGGCCGTTGGTGGCCTCGAGGTTGCCCCGGCCCCTGTCGCCGCGGCAGAGCACGCGCGTGTTGCCGCGGCCGCCGAAGCGTACGCTCCCCCTATCGACATGGGGCCGGTCGCCGCGGCTGGGGAGGACCCATGGAGAATACCGGGGGCGGCGGCTGCGGCCGCCAATGGGCTAGTTGCGGGTGGGGCCGGCGGTGCGGCGCCGGCCGCCCATATCCAGCTCCCCGCACCGGTGGGCGCCCCTGACCGGGGCTTCGAGGAGGGCCTAGTCGGCCGTGGACTCGCCCCCCAAAACGCGCCCCCCCCCCCCCCCCCCCCACACACACTATATCGCCCTCCCTATGTGCGCCTCCGCGGGATGGTGATGCTGGTTTTGGCGTGGCTGACGCTTGCCACCGCCGACGTTGTCATCATCACCGTGCCTACCGTGCTGGGCCGGGCGGTCTTTACGGCCGTTGGCCTCCCTCACTTTCACGACTTTTACACCTTTACCGTTGGCGCGGGGCTACTCTGGGGGGGCTTGCAGGTGGCCCACGCCGCCCACGCCGACGCGGCTGCCGCTGCGGCACGCGCGCTGGCAGCTCTCGCCGCGACCTGCCGCGCCGCGGCGCTGATGGCGCTGTGGCTGGTCGCCGCGCCGCTCGCGGCGGGCGTCCTCATTGAGGTGACCCTCTTCCTCCCCGTGGGCGTGCGGGCCGACCAGTCGGCGGTGCTGCACCCGTACCGGGACTGGGCGATGGGGCTCGCCGCTCTGCGGCTGGGCCTCCGCCTCGCCCTGCGCCTCGGCCGCGCGGCGGTTGCGGCGCGCCATGCGGCCGCCGCGGTCGCGGCGCAGCAGGAGCAGCCTGTCGGGGGTGCCGCCGCCGCCGCTGCCGCCGCCGCGGCTGCCGCGGTGGGCGTGGCGGGCGTTGCACCGCCCCCGCCGGGACCACTCGCTTCGGCGGCGGCGGACCTGCTACCGCAGCTGGAGCGCCTCCGCGGCGGCTTAGGCGTAGGAGGGGGCTTTGACGACTTTGGCGGCGGCGGCATGGGTGGTGGCATGGGCGGCGGCGGTGGGGACGTGTACCTCTGGTTCCACGCGGGCGAGTGGTCGCGCGTCATGCTGCGGGTTGTGCTGCCGCTGCTGCGCGCGCTGGCCAGCCGCCTCGTCCTCCCCTACCTGGTCGTCTGGGGGGGGCTCTCTGGCGTGCTGGGCCTCCCCCACCCGCTGTGCGCGGCGGTCTTCCGCTACGCCTACGCTGCCGCGGCGGTGGTCGAGGCGGGCCGCGCCGCCGCGGCGGCCGCGTCGGTGGGGGTGGTGGCCCTCCACGACGCTGTCCGCGATGACCGTTACCTGGTAGGCCGGCGGCTGTACAACTACGCACCCGCCGCGGAGGAGGGGGAGAGGGGGGGACCGGCCCTGCTCCCTTGGGAGGACCGCGGGGGGATGGAGGGGCTCGCGTAACGTCCCTTTCGCTCCACGTCCGCCCCCGTGCGCACACCCCCCTCCGCCGCACGCCCGGCTGGGCCGTGTTTCAGAGCTGCTCCTCTTTTTTTCGCTTTCCTTTCGTCTCTACTTTTTGCTTTCTTTCTTCTCTTCCACCGTGCCGCTTTAACCCGGAGCGCGGTTGTGAAGAGGGGGGGGATCCCCCCGGGACGGGGTGCTCGCGCCTCCGCGCACTCTGCGCCCTCACGCCGCCGCGGCCAGCGCGTAAACAGCCGCCGCGGTGACGGCCGCGGAGCCCACCGCGGCAACCGCCGCCCCCCCCCCCACCACCACCACGAGGCCGGGCGTCCAGGCGCGGGCCACCCCCGCCCCCACCGCCGCCGCCGCCGCCCCGCGGGGGACGACCAGCCGCACCGACGCCTGCCGCACCGCCACGGCGGGGGAGGACAGCGCCAGCCGTACCACCACCACCGTTGGCGCCGCCGCCGCCGCCGTGTCGGCCGCCGCGGCGGCCGCCGCGTCAGCCGCCGCCGCCGCGGCGGCCGCCGACGCGCCCGCCGCCGTCGGCCGCCGCCACCGCCGCCACCCCCACCAGCGGGCGGTCGCCCGGGCGGCGGCGGCGGCTGCGTCGGCGGCGGCGGCCGACGCGGCGGCGGCCGCCGCCGCGGGCGGCCTCAGCAGGTGGGTGCCGTCCACGGGCGCGCCGGGGAGGGGGCGGAGCGCCAGCCGGACTGTGCGGACCTGCTCCTCGGTGGTGAGGCCGGCCAGCAGGGGGACCGCCCATACCAGCGTGGACAGCCGCCGCAGCAGAGGGGACCGGTACACCAGGCCGACGGGCGTGGTGGTGGCGCCGAGCGTGCAGCCGCCCGTGTCGGCGGCGCCGGCGGTGGTGGCGACGGTGGTGACCGCGGCGGCGGGAGTGGCGGCGGCGGCAGCGCCAGAGGCGTCGGTGACAGCGGCGGCAGCGGTGGCGGCTGCGGCGGCGGTGGCGGCCTGCTCGGCCGTCACCGCCGTGGAGCCGTCGGCGGCCCAGCCCGCGTCACGGCGCCACGCCCCCCAGGGCCACCACCAGTGCCACCACCAGCCGGTCCCCCCCCCAGAACGACGGCGACAGTGGCGGTGGGGGCTCCCCGCTGGCGGTGGCGGCGGCCGCCCCCCCGCCGGCAGGTGACACACGGACGCGGTGAGGGAGACGCCCCCCCCGGCGGCGACGGCGGCCATGGCGGCGGCCGTCTCGGCGAGCGCCAGCGTCACCACCGCCTCCACGCGGGATGCTGCCACGAGGCGGCCGACCGGCAGGGCCACGACCGCCACGGGCAGCGACAGCGGGTGATGTGGTGGTGGTGGTGGTGGTGGTGGCAGATGGGCGTGGTGGGCGTGGAGAGCGTGGGGATGGGGATGAGGAGGATAGCCAAGCGGGGGTGGGGGGGGAGACGCCTGGAGGTGGGGGCGGAAGCCACCGCCGCCGCCGCCGCCGCCGCCGCCGAGAAAGATGGCGGGCGCGCCCACAGCCCACGACCGGGACAGGGCGGCCGCAGCAAGGACGGCGGGGGCGGCGGCCGCCGCCGCCGTCGCAGCGACGGTGGCGACCGCGGTGGCGGCGGCCGCCGCGGCGGCCGCCGCGGCGACCACCGCCGCGGCGGCGAGGAGGAGGGGCGGCACGCCGCCGGGGGGGCGTCCCCGCCGTGGGGGGGCGGGGGGGGGGGTGGGTGGGAGGGGTGTACGCACGGCACCTCGCCCCTCTCCGTCGCCGCTACGGCAGCCGCTGCCGCAGCCGCTGCCGCCGCCCCTGTCGCCGCCCCTGCCGTCGCCCCTGCCGCCGCCGCTGACGCTACCGCTGCTGCCGCTGCCGCCGTCGCCGCCCATCATGGGCATGATGCTGCCGCCGCCGGTGTCGCCAGCGGGGCAGCCGTCGCTGCCGCCGCTGCCGCCGCTGCCGCCGCTGCCGCCGCTGCCGCCGCTGCCGTCGCTGCCGCCGCTGCCGCTGCCGCCGCTGCCGCTGCCGCCGCCGATGACGGTACCACCACCGCCGCCGTCGCCGTCGCTGGTCGGGGCTACTCGAGGCTCCGCCGACGATAGTGTGGCGGGCAGCGCCGGCGAGCGCTCCATTGGTCTGCCTGGAGAGTGGGGGTGGGCAGGGGGGGAGCTTGTGGGCAACGCAGCCACGTTCCGCCGACGTGAGCGGGGGCTTTTTGCACACCGCATTTGCAGGGCAGATTTAAATACCTAGACAGAAAGCAGCAGCGCTGTTTCGTCCAAGTGTAGCATTCAAGGTCTGTGTGGGGGTACTACTGTGTACCAGTACTGCACGTACCACTACGTACTGTACCTGAAACTTCTGCAGTTGACAAACACGTGTGCATGGGAGGCCCGCCGACGCGACCAGCAGTGCAGGTGGAGTGACAGCCCACCCCCCTGCCACCCGCTCTCTACAAGGCGTGCGGGCACCGTGTCAGACGCGCAGAGACGGGCGAGTGTCTCCTCGTGGCGCTGGCCGAGATACCCGCGCCCCCGCCGCCCGCCCGTCGACGCTGGGCGCTCGCCCGTGTTGGAGGCGTTCCCTTCCTCCCTACCCACGACCACGCGCGGTAGTCCACGGCCTCGGTGACGGACGGGACCCTCCGCGACCTGGTCTGTTCGTGCTGACAACTCTGACAGGTCGCGGCCCCGTCCCGCCTGCGGCACGCGGCCCATCCCTCCGGTCCTTTTTTCCCTCTCTCATTTTTTGGCCTGCCTCGGCTCTGGGTGTGCGCTTCACCCCACCACAGACCTGTAACGACACCGGTGTGGCCGCCGGCGCCATGAACTGGCTCCGCCGCCGGGGCGAGGGGGATGAGCCCCCCGCCGGTGGGGTCGGCGGCGGCAACCAGCCGCCGCCGCCGCCGCTCCCGCCGGGGCCCGATGAGGCGGAGCTCCGCCGCCGCCGCCTCGCCCGCTTCAATACCCCCGCCCCCGCCGCGCCGGCGGCGGCTGCTGCGGACGCGTCGGGGGAGCCGTCGCCCGCCAAGAAGCCCAAGAGCCCGGAGAAGCGGCCGGCGGCGGCCACCGCCGCTGCCGTACCCGCACCCGCGGCGCCGGCGGCGGCAGCGGCGGTTGTGGCGCTGAAGAAGGAAAAGGATCTCAAGCCGGCCCCGTCGTTGGGCCAACTCGAGACGTCCCTGCTGGTGCGCGTTTTTGGTATCTCGCTGGTGGTCGGCAAGGCGGGTTACAACGCCGCCCTCGTGTCGGAGCTGCGTGACGCGGGGGCGATGGGGGCGCCCGCCCTCACGCTCAGCGCCGAGGCGCACGCGGACATGGTGCTGGTACACCAGCTGCAGGAGGCGGACGACAAGCTCGGTTTTCTTACGTCTGCCTATGCGCGCGGCGACGCGGCTCTGCGGGACAGCGGGCGGACGCGGACGGCCAGCGAGGCGGACACGGCGGCGCTGCAAAAAGCGGCGACCTACACGCTGTCGCTGGTCATGTCCTACGCTGGGCTGGTGCTCGCCGAGCCCGAGTCGTTTGCCGCGGAGCGCACGCCTGAGGCGCTGGCCGACATGCTCCTTCGGGATGCGGTGCCGTCTGGCTTTATCCGTGCGCTGGTGGATCGGTTTGCGTCGTCGGGCGACGAGGACGACCGCGCGACGTTGCAGTCTGTGTTTAGCCGCGTCTTTTCGTCGCTGGTGGTGGCGGTCGGCCGGAGCTCCCTGATGCGCTCGGACTTTTTGGCGCCCCTGCACGCCCTCTCGTCCCTGGTTGGCACCTACCGGCCGCTGGCCGAGGTATTGACCCGGATGGACGCGTTTGCACCCGACCAGGGGGTGGTGAATGGCATGCACCTTGAGCGCGCGACGGTGCTCGGCCCGTTTTTTGCCCTTACCGCTATGCGGGAAGACCCACTGGTGGCGGAGGAGTACTTCACCAAGAGCAGCGAACGCAGCAAGACGGATATGGACAGCGCCATTGTGTCTCTGCGCGAGTCCATTCGGGTTCTCCGCTCCGGCTTGTACGAGGTGTGCATGGCGCTCTGCAAGGCCGGTCCTGGGCCACGAGAGGCGCTTCTCAAGTGGTTTGCTTTGGCGATGGCCCACAATTCGCGGAGGACGGCGATCCATTTCGACCGGCGGGTGGTCAGTGGCGACGGCTTTATTCTCAATGTGATGGATGTGCTGCTGCGGATAGCTGAGCCCTTTTCACACCCCTCGTCGGCTAAGCTGGCCAAGGTCGACCCCACGTACGTGCAGTCCAGCCACCGTATTGATTACAGCGACGAGACACGCCTGGCGGCCGACAGCAACATGCTGAACCGCTTTTGGGTGGACCCCCGCAACCGCAACGCGCAGGAGTCACTGGAGCGGGCTCTTGCGGAGCAACGCATGGAGATTGAGGAGGCTGGTGCCGCAAGCGTGGCTGCCGCCGCCTCTTCTGCCGGTGCCAGTACTGACGGTGCAGGCACGGAAGGTGGCGCCTCCGCCGACGGGGACGTGGCGGCGGTGGAGGACAACCGCCCGGCGGAAAGTGTGAGCAAGGAATTTGGGTTTGTGTCTGAGATATTCTTCCTTACCCTGCGGGCAGTACAGCTGGGGTTTGTGTCGGCGCACGAGATGTACACGGAGACAATCTTGAAGCAGCTTGGTCGGGTGCAAGGGGAGAAGCGGGAGCTGGAGGCGTCGGCAGCTGCTGCGTCCAACCCAACGGAGTACCAAGAGCAGCTGACGGAGCTCACTGAGCGCATCGATGCGCTAATGACCTACAAGCTGTCCTACGACGTGTACCTGCGCGACGAGGAGGCGTTGGCCTCGCTCCTGCGCTTTGTAACGGCTGACGCTGCCTGGCTGGTGCGTATCCTGTCCGAGCCTCCCCGCAAGGAGCTGCTTCCGCTGCCGCTGCCACCTCTGCGCACGTTCGTGTCATTGCCGGAAGCGACGCTGGAGATCTTGAACAAGGTACTTCTTTTCACGACCCGCTACGCACCCGGGCTTATCGAGTCGAACTGCGAGACGCTGGATGTAGTGGTGACGCTTGCGGTGGCTACAGCCACCTCCCCTGGGTACGTTAAAAACCCGTACCTGCGTGCCAAGCTGCTCGAGTTCATCAATGACATCATGCCACGGTTCGCGTCAGAGGACACGGAAGAGGAGGAGCGCCGGCGCGGTCGCTTCATTGGGAACAACCCTGCCATTGAGGCAATGTTCGCGACCCACGCGGTCGCCCGGCAGTACCTGCCGTCTGCGCTCTTCCGCCTCTACGTTGACGTGGAACACACGGGTAGCCACAATCAGTTCTTTGACAAGTTCTCTATCCGCTGGCACTTGACCCAAGTTGTCGAGTGCATGTGGCACCTGCCCGACTACCGCGCGTCGGTGCGGACTGAGGCGCTGAGCGCGCGGCGATTCATCCAGTTTGTCAACATGCTGCTCAACGACGCAAACTTCCTTCTCGGTGAGATTATCTCGGACCTCACTGAGCTGCGCCAGATTCAGCGCGCGATGGAGCGGCGAGAGGAGTGGGACGCACTGAGCGTTGAAGACCGGCGGGAGAAGGAGAAGAAGCTGCACGACCTCGAGTCACAGGTCAAGTCTTACATTGACCTGGGGAACGCCTCCATCAACATGATGCTCTTCATGACCGAGGACTCGGCGGTGCGGTCGGTGTTTGTGCTGCCTGAAATGGTATCGCGCGTGGCGGAGATGCTGAACTTCTTTCTTTCCCAGCTGACAGGCCCCAAGTGCGCTGAGCTGTCGGTGCGAGACCGTGAGAAGTATGGGTGGGAGCCGCGGCGTCTGCTAAAGCAGATTGTGGGCACGTACTTGCACTTTGCTGACGACGAGGCGTTCGTGGCGGCGGTCGCCCACGACGGGCGCTCCTTCTCAGACCACCTTTTCCGCAATGCCTTGCGTGTGCTATCGCGTCGCGGGTTGCTGCCGGCTGTGGAGATTTCCCGCTTTGCCGCCCTGGGAGTTGCTGCCCAGGAGGTGGTGGACGCGGATGCGGCGCTGGGAGAGGACCTGGGCGAAGTACCCGACGACTTCCAGGACCCGCTGGTGTACGAGCTGATGAAGGATCCGGTGATTCTGCCAACGTCGGGGATGGTAATGGACCGTGCCAACATTGTGCGGCACCTCCTGTCGGACCGAACCGACCCGTTCAACCGCAAGATGCTTACGGAAGATATGCTGCAGCCGGCGGTGGAGATTAAGACCCGGATTGACGCGTGGTTGGCGGAGAAGCGGACAGCCGCCGTGGCACGCCGCCGTGCGGCGGCGATGGAGCTACTGGACACTCCCGGGACGGAGGAAACGGACATGGACGTGTCCCCTGCTGCAGCCGCTGGCGGGAGCGCAGCGGCTGGTGGTGGGGGTGATGCATGAGCGCAGCACAGCGTAGGCTGGTAGCACCATCTCCTCCCTACATTGCACATACACTCGGCCCCCGAGTCGACCATATGCGTGTTTGGCGATACCAGGCTTAGCGCCAGGCCAATGCCTGCGCTTGGCTGGCAGGCTCATGTTGTGTGGGAGCAATGATGTTGTGGGCGCTCGTACGGGGCAGAATTGGATACGTGCGTCGTGTGTGTTCTGGGAAGGCTTGGCCCCAGCCACGAAGTGTGTTCCCAAGGTGGGTGGGCGAGGATGGCGGTGGCGGTGGGCGCGGCGCGCTGCGGCCGTGGCGGCGGCCGACAACGCCGCGCCCGTGTGGATTGTGCGCCAACAGGATGCCAATGTCAATCGTTATTGTGCGTGTATATATGTTGCTGTCCTCGTTGCCCGGCTGTGGAGGCGGGGTAGAGCGGGAGCTCTGGGGCTCTCCCTCGACCGCCGCGCGAGGGGGGTAGCGCAAGGGGGAGGGCAGTTGGACGGCCCACCGACTGGGGGTGTGGCAGCCCCGTTCTCCGCGCCCTCTCTCCGCGACGGCGCCCACTGCGCGAGCACTACGGCGAGGGGGAACGCCAAGACGGCCTTGGCGCGGCCGTCCCGGCCTGCCAGCGCAGTGGGTCTAAAACCGAGTACCTACATTTCCGTGCAAGACGGCCCTCAGGGGGTCGTGAGGGCCTGCTTACAGAAGCCGACCCTCCCACAGAGGCCGTAAAGGCCATCTTGCACGGAAATGTAGGTACTCGGTCTTAGACCCACTGCGCAGCTGCAGGCGCACCGACATCACGGCCAGGGCAGTCTTGGTGAGAGCGGCTCCCCTGTCAACAAACCAGTGGGGAGTTCACGCCAAACGACGCCTTGGTGTTCCACTGTGACGCCAGCTGCAGGTCGTAGAGCGCTTGCTGGTACAGTCAATCCCCGACCTTGTACCACCCCCGTATAAGCCCAGGTGGGCCTATAACGAGTTGGCCGACAGTCTTCCACAGTCATTCAGAGCAGCGAGAGAGGCGCGGGCGGCTTTTCTGGAGCGATTGATTGGCGAGCACGCTCCTGGCGTCGCGGTGCCGGTAGCTGTAATGCTCGCCATAGGGGTGGGTCATCATCGGGGAATGACTGTACAGTCTTTCTCCATTGCTGTGACATCCTTTGTTGGGCATGGTGTCTAGTAACCAATGTAGGTCGACCGCGGATGAACGCCCACTTCCACCGATCGTCCCAAGGTCGATCGGAATGCAGAATTAAAAAGAACTTCGACCCTTCAAGTTCTTCATTTCGCCATATTTAAGATCATTTCAGAAGGTACCCACCGTCGTCGCGCCCACCGTCGTCGCGCCCACCGTCGTCGCGCCCACCGTCGTCGCGCCCACCGTCGTCGCACCCATCCTCGTCACACCCATTCTCGTCGCGCCCCTTCGCTTCCCTCGCACGCACCACCATCGCACGCACGCAGCATCGATGGACCCACCGTGGGCAACGCCCGGCCGTATACCCCCCGCCCCTCACATCATGTCTCATTCCACCCGTTTACCCTCCCCTCCATCTGGTACGCCACCGATCCCCATCGCTCCTCCAATATCCACATCTGGAACGGCGGTTGCTGCTTTTTTTGAGGCTGCGATTGAGAGGGCTGTACCTGATTTGATGCATGAGTGGCCCCATGCTGTCCGGGACGCTGCAAGAGCGGCGGCGGCAACGTGCGAGGGCCTGCTGACAAACCCGGCGGGCCAATCAAGGCGCACCTACGACGCGGAGCATTGCACTGAGCCGCAACCTGCGCTTATGGCTGCCGGTAGACGGCGACGCAAGGCCCGGCAGGAAGTCTCGATCGGCGTGAAAAAGCAGATTGTACGTCTACAGGACGCCAATATATCGTGGCCTGTGGTTCTCCGCTATCTGCCTATCCCCGTGTCCAGGCGGAACGCGCAGAAGATCATGGCGGGTGCAGCCATCTACAGAAGTATGCCTGACGACGCGCAGACATTGGGTCGCAGCAACCGCCAGGCGGGCAAGTGGCCGGAGCTGGACGCCCTCGCTCACGAGTGGTACCTCGCTATATATGCCCGCGGTCATTGGAGATTACCGATCACCACCGCTTTGCCGCAGGAAGGTGCCACCATGATCGCAGCTCGTCGGGGCATCACCGGCTTTTCGGCCAGCCATGGCTGGGTGCGGGGCTTTTTGAAGAGGTTTGACATTTGCAGCGTCGCCATGCACGGGCAGGCTGGCGAAGTCAACCTGGCACTGGCTGCGTCGGCGATGCAGGACATCCACCGCGCCCTCGAGGCCTACCCCCCAGAGCGAATCTATAACATGGACGAGACGGGGCTGCTGTACAGGTGCTTGCCCTCGCGCTCATACGTGCCACGGCGAGATCGGCGGCACGCGCGCGGCACCAAGGCCATGCGGCACGTAGACCGCGCCACCCTCGTGCTCTGCACAAACGCCACGGGCACGCACAAGCTCCCTGTCTCCATGATCGGGGAGGCGGAGCGGCCCATGTGCTTCCGCGGGGCAGGCAACGAATGTCCCCTTCCCTACTTCAATCAGAAAAGGGCTTGGATGGATCGACATGTGTACGCGAAATAGTGGAGTACGGTCTTCCTCCAGGCCGTTCGGGAGCGCCATCGCGGTGCCAAATGCGCGTTGGTCACGGACAACTCATCCACTCACGATGTATCGCTACGAGCGGATGACGTCAAAATGCTCTTTCTTCCTCCGAACGTTACGGCCATTTATCAGCCGATGGACGCTGGGGTCATCGCGGCTCTCAAGAGACGCTACGAACGGCGCCCATTGGGTGTGCTGGTGACCTGGTTCCCACTGCCCTCTGGTCTGCGCCCCCCCCGCATCCCCCCTGACCCTTCGACGATACCGGCCGCCGCCTCTCCCCTTCCCCCGCCAACCCCGCCTGGGGCTTCTTCTCCTGCCTCCAAAGCCCCGCCACCTCGGACGCTTCCCCCCGCCTCCGACGCCACTCCTCCAAGCCTCCCCGCCCCCGTACCGTTGGCTACGACATCTGCCTCTTCGAGCATCTCCCCCCACCCCCCCCCCGACAGGGCCAGCTGCTCCTGCCTTGCCTGCTGCTCCACCAGCTCCGTCCGGTATTCGAACCGAGAACGAGGCCCGTTGGGTGGCCCCAACCACGGACGTGCTGCAGGAGTACGGTGCGGCGCGTTTTTCCGGGGCTTGAGGCCCTCGACCATGATGCCGAAGTTGCGGCTGAACGAGATCTGCTGGCCGCCTTGCTGCCGTCGCCGGAGGAGGTACCGCGCCCGCCGCAGAATGGTGGTCTCGCCGGGCGTGGCCACGCCCACCTCATGGATGCCTCCACGATGAGTGTTGAGGTGTGGGAGAAGATGACCAGGGAGACTATTGTGCATTGCTGGGTGAAGTCCCCTGTTTTACCAGCTTCTATGAATGCCTCTCTGGTGGCTGCGCACGCGTAGTACCGGCAGGAATTTTCAAGCGTGGCGGTCGACGTTGAGGAGGTGCTCACACTGTTGCAAGGGACGTTCCTTGGACGGGCGGTGGTGGGGGGGGAGAGCGAGCATGACGCTCGGGAAGTTGTGCGACTCTGGCTGAGGGCAGAGTATGAGGAGGACGCCATCGTAGACACGGCCGACTGGATGATTTTTTTCACAGAGCGACACGTCAGGGGACGACGAGGAGGCGCGTCTGATGGAAGAATAAAGCACGCAGTGCGCTTTGATGAGAACAATTTCTCCTTTTCTTCTGGATGGTTGGCAACGGCAGCAACCTGTACAGGGGCTACACTACAGGTTGATAGCGGCACGCGCGGCGCATGACGGCGCACCGGTGCATCAAGCCCAAGGGTACGCGCACGCGTGGGGAAGTATCGCAGGCGGAGCGTGCAGATGCGCGCCCCCCGCACAATAGGAGTCACCATCGCTACCACTGCGGTTATGGCCCGCTCTGCCGCCGCCATTGATGTAGCTATGCGGCGTCAGGGCTACAAAACTCGCACGGTTGGGGGAGTAGGTCTGTAGCGCATGTGCGCACGAGGCCGTGAACAGAGGGGGCGGCAGATAAAGGGGAGCAGAGGGCCCCGTTGCACGCGCCTGAATTCTGTCGTGTCCACGACAGCAGTCGCCGCAATCCTGACCACCCCTCGGGCCGCCCCTGGCATTTCTGTACGCGCGACGGAAGAGGAAGTCTGCATCGCCACAGCTGCCCGGGCGGGCGCCATCTCGAAGTCCCAGTTCGGGAGCGCGTTGCGATATGTGAGTGGGAGGTACGGGGGCGGCGTGCCCCCCGCGCAGTACCCCACACCACGGCCCCCGACGCCAGCGCCGGTGCCACCACCGTGGTGGCCGCCTCCTTAAAGTACTCCTATCAAAATGCGTTCAGCGGTGGGGTCAGAGCGGGGGGGACGCGGCGAGCCCGCCGCGCCTGACCCCGCGCAACATCCGCGGAAGCCCGTATGAGCACCACCTCCAGGGCCGAAAGAATCTAAAAGGTGCAGGCTGGAAGCGCACAGAGAGATATAAGGATGGGGGAAGGGGGCCGCGTGCCCCCCGCACATAGCCCCGCATGGCGGCCTCAGACGCACGAGCCGGTAAAGCCACATCGGTCAAGGATTGCGGTTTGACAAGGACGGTGGGGCAGGACGCTCGGTGACCAGCGCACAAAGCGCACACATACAGAGGCCGCTGATGCCCGCATCGACCCCGCTGCCATACTCGGCATCGTCGTCAAGCTGTAGTTCAACAATGCTTGGGGAGACCGGGACGCAGCCGTGAGGTCGACGCGACTGCCGCCCGCAAGCGCAAACGGCCGCCGCTGAGGCCCTCGCCGGCAAGCGCGCCAGCATCGAGACGCGCTCGAAGTTGCAGCTTAGAAACGTTTGTGGAGATGGGCGGTGCGGGGGGGGGGGCCTCGCACTGGCCAAGCATCTCCCCACGAGGCAACCACCGACGCCCGCGTCGGCATCGCTGCCATCATGGCCATGACCGTCAGGTCAGTCTCAAAAGAGGAAGTTTGCACGAGCTTTGGACGATGGGGAGGAAGGGGGGGGGCGGCACACACCCCGCGCACAACCCAACACCGCCACCGCTGACGTCCCCACGCGCATGGCCAGCGGCGCCAGCGGCTTGTGAAAGCAAACGAAAAAGTGCGGGAGGTTGATGTGTTGCGGAGGGGGGGGGGCCGTGACCGCATACCAAGCCAGCGCCGGCACCTCCGCCGTGGTCGGGTGCCTCTCAAAGTAGAAATTTGTACGTACGTCGGCCGATGAGAAGATAGAAGGAATACGAAAGGAGGGCGGAGGGCCGCCAGCCGGCAGGGGACAATCAGTCACGCACGCAGCCAACATCCCCGCATGCATGGCCACGAGCGTTGGCGGCGTATAAGACAATGTTAAAAACTAGGGGTGGTTGATGGAGAGAGGGGGGTGGGGGGGAGCGGCGCGTCAAAGAAAAGACACCGCGTACAAACGGCACCACCTCCCTTTCCGCCATTGCCACGAGCTTGGGTCAGTAGCGTCCCAAAAAAGGAGATTGATATAGGCTGCAGGGTTGTGAGAAGGGATGCAAAGGCGGCGCGCCCCCCGCCCAGAGTCGTACCACCCCACAAGACCGCCGTCGACGCCCCGTCAGCCACCATCACCACCGTCCTCAGCGTACCAATCTTGAACAATAAAATCGCGGAGTTGATGGGGATGAAGGGGAGGGGGCGGCGTGCCCCCGGCGCGCAAACGCGCACGTCCGTCGCCGACGCCCCCACATTGATGCCTTGTATTGTATTTAACCTTCCGCGGGAAGTTGGCCAGGGGAGGCGGGGGCCAGCGCGCACCTCGGGGATGTGCCCCGACAACCGCCACCGCCGCCCCAGCCATCACGCTCACCAGCATCGCCGCCGATAGCGCGTCCAGGTGGCAGGGCCAAAGTGGCAAGCGCGTGGTTGGGGAGGCCGGCCTGCGGGGTGCGACCTTGGTGGTTGAAGGGAGGGGGGGGTTGGCGGAGGATGGGGTGCGCGGCGTGCCCTTCTCTCACAGGCCTGCACGACCACAACCGCGGCCGCCGCTGCGGCCACCGACGGTGTAGTCCCCGCCGAGGTCGTCGCTCATCGCGAGGGCCACGGAGCGAGGTGGGTACCTGCGTGTGGGGGGGAGGAGGAGGCACAAGAACGGACCAATGTTGGGTGGCAAAGGGATGGGGGGAGCTGGGGGGGGGGGCGGGGGGGGGGGGCGGGGTGGGGGGGGGAGCGCACGGCGGCAAGCGAGCTGCGTGGGCGCGCAGTCGCTGGCGGGTTGAACCACACGCGTTCCCTCTCGCTCAAAACCGTGAGCCCGTCACTTGGCTGAGACGAGCCGCACGCGCCGTTGACTCGCCGAGTGCTGACCTCGGTCACGGGTAAGTGTAAGAATGGTGCCCGCCTTCGACCACTTTTTTGTGGATTTAAACCCTGGCTGGCTCGCTCTTGGGGTTTGGATCGTGGCCAGCTGTCGATCAACTGACGCGACGATTGCCTGCAGCCGCCTGTTTTCTCGCAACAGCATCGCTCGGGTGCGGCAATCTGGGCCACCACGCCTCAGGGCACGATCGCCAAAAAGGGTGTCTAGTAATGGAGAAAGACTGTAGGTGGGCGAAGTAGCAGTCACTCGTGCCTCCAGTAGTCATTCCTGGATGAGAGAAAGGTCAATTGCGACCGGCCTCACAACGTGTCGTTTTTTCTCAGCCGGAATCCACCCCGCTAAGGCCGGCGATACCTGCTGAGAGTCTCTCATGTCTCTATATATTCCCCATGGTCGTCAAGAAGGACACACGGTATTGTGCTTCCCGTAAAAGTGGACGTGCACGGGTCGAGCAGTGTGGGTTTGATTGGTCCAGTGGCCGATATTCGACATGATCACGACACGTGCCAAAGGGAGGATGTCAAGTATGAGCCCTTTCACGCCACACGGAAAAATACTCCACAGGCTGTGTCGGATCGAGAGTTACATAGCAGGACGCCCATGGGTGTGTGTTCGACTGGAGAGATTGCTCGCATGGGTACACGGCAATACATAGAGTAAAATAAACATTTTTTTAGCGCTCCGGGGGAGATAGTACAGTCGGTACCCAATTTTATCCGCACGGCCAAAAGGGAGATTCGTACGGAGAAATTCGACAGTAAGCAACCCCTCGATTCGAGGCACTGGGCCCGTCAATACTTCGTGCTGGCGCCCTGAGCGGCTATGACACCCCGCACACGAAGGGGCATCGACTCCGCCAGAGCCTTGAAAAAGGCATGAGGGATGGCGTCCCACTCATTGCAGAGAGCCGCCCACAGCTCGTCCTTGTTCTTGAGCGCCGTGGGGCGCTGCCCCAGGCGGCGCTCCAGCTCCGCCTAGGCATTTTCGATGAGGTTGAGGTCGGGGGGCCCGACCCAAGGCAGGACCCGCAGCCCGAGCTGAGCCTTAATCTCCATGGACGCCTTTGCCGCGTGACACGGTGCCAAGTCCTGTCGCAGCCACAGAGCATCCGGCGCGCCGTAGTCAGCGCAAATCTGGTGCACCACGTAGTCCTCGAAAACGCCAGCGTACTTGGCCGTGTTTATGGAGCCTTCGACCCGCAACAAGAGCGTCCGGCCGCGCGCCGAGAACCCTCCCCACACCATCACGGACTGGCGCCTGCTCTCGAAAGTTGGGCGCAGGCGATGCGGTGCGTCCTGCTTGCCGTTGCGCCGCCAAACGCGCGAGAAGCTGGCGTCGCGGACCAGGAACGAGCTTTCGTCGGTGAAGAGTACGGACGCCCAGTCAGCCGTCCAGCCCCGGCGTGCTGTTGCCCATACGAGGCGCTTCGCGTTCTTGGCCGACGGGAAGGGTTTCTTCGCGGCCACCCGGGAGAGAAGCCCCATAGCGCGGACGGCCTTACGGACAGTGGAGGCTTATACTGAGCCCTTGCTAGGCCCGCCCGACGCCTGGGAGCGCGTGGTGTTGACCATCTCCGTCAGGGCGGCCACAGAGGAAAACCCGTTGTCGTCCATCGCGCGCTTGAGGCTGCGCAGCTCACGGTCCGTCAAGTTCTTGGGTTGACGACGCTTGTCTACCCTGGCGCGGGCTGCAGCCGCGCGCATGGTCATTGCCGTGTAGGCCATGGTGCTCTTTGATCGACCCAAAGCCGTGCTGATGGCCAGCAGGGACTTGCCCTGTTGGAGGAAGGCCGTGATGGCGGTGGGCTCGCCGTCGGACAGGGGGCTACGTGCTCAGCATGCCATGGTGCCTGCCGACCTCGGCGCGGTCCAGGGCGCTGATCTATGGGCTGCTATAGAGGGGCCGTGCCGTAGCACTTGGGCGCGGCCGCGCGCGGGATGCGGCGATCTCAGGCCATATGACCCTTTTCTACGTTGGATCTGGCATCTCAAATTTCTCTTAGATGCGTGCCGATAAAATTGGGTACCGACTGTACATTTGTTGGCGAAGCAGCTGCGGGAGGGATAGTATACTTGTCGACTAGTCAGAGAGGGGGTTGGGAGATCCTGATGACCGCCCTAAGCTAAGCTCGAGCGAGGAAAAAGTCAACTGTTTTGCACCCGATTACCAGCAGTGCCGAGCACCCCACCGACGAGGTGCTGAGAAGGTCAGCAGGCGCGGAGTCCAGAGCCAAAAAAAACAGCGGAGCAAATTTCAAGTGACTCCATTGGGGGACGACACCGGTGTCACCGGCGAATCCAACGGAGCACAGGGAATAGGGAACCGATGCAGTCTACCCTTAAGGTCTGTCTCACGCAATAAGACATATGAAAAAAACATTGTTTCTGAGGCGCCCGATGCGGTCACCGCCCGAAATTTCTTCACCGTCTGCTAGAGTGACCCGCGACTCCAGGAAAAATAAAAGCAGTAGCAGATAAGCAAGTGTGGACGTCGTACGCGTGCACTTTGTGTGAAGCGCGGTCGTTGTGGGCTGCTCTTTCTGAGCTGGTTTTCGAGCAGCTGCAATAGCAATTTGAGTTGCCTTACAGCTGGACGGAAACAGGTGCTATTTTTCCAGAAGATTGTGCGTTGGGCTCCTTCACTGCTCGCGCTCGCCGTCCTGCGACCGCAACCACCTCCCTCTGACAACCTGCTTTCTTCCTCCCCTGCCCCGTAGGAGCGAGAGCGTGTTTGTGGACGACTTCAACGCAGTGGCGGGACCTATCTTCTACTCCTGCATCCTGGTCAAGCACCGCGGCGGGCGCGAGGTGGACCATCGGCGCGGATAGCTGTAACAGCCCCCTCCTTGCCGCTCCGCCTGCCCCCGAGCTCCTCGATGAGATGGTTATGGCGCCGACGGCGTTTGGCATTTTTGCCCTCGGTGAGCTGCAGCAGGGGTACGTGATCTCCATGGTGAACGTCGGTGCGGTCTTGCTCAGAGCTGGGTTTTCAAACGCGACGTCCTCGTCACCCCAACCACCCTCCAAGGACTCTCCCGGGCGTCATCCTGGATAGCAAACTTCGTCCGCTGCATCACGTGGTTTTGTTTTGTGCAGTAGCGGCTGTGGGAGGGGAAGGCAGCCGCGGCCAGCCGCCTGCTCGAGGCTGACACCTCGACTCCCCCACCCACCGCCGCTGCTCAGACCAAACTGGCTTCTAAGCTACCCGCGGCTGTGCCTGCCGCGGCCGTAGTAGGGGGGGCACCCTAGCCGGCGCGGTAGGTTGCGCCGTAGAGTGGCAGCTTCTCGTTGTGGGTTGGCCACCAGAGAGGGGGGGGCGGGGGCTGCGGTTGTTTTAAGCGCTGGAGCGGGCTCGTACCTGTCCTTTTTCAACAACCAACAGTCATGTCTCACTCCTCATCGCTGCTCTCGCGCTCAATCCCCACGTCCTCCTCATCCTCATCCTGCTCTCCTTTGAAGCCTCCTCCACCTCATCTGAGATCTCATTCACGCTGCGGTAGTACTCCTCCACTCCTATCGCATGGTCCTCATAGCGAGCCCACACGTCAACGGCTATCTTTTCAAACTCAGCCTCGACCAGGGCTTTCAGAGGCGTGAGGTTGAATTCCACCTTCCCTCTCTTGGCGGCCACTTTCACAGTTCCCCACGCCATCTCAATCGGTTTGAGCTCCGGGTGAGGGACGGGAGAGATCAGGATACTTACCTCAAAGCGGGCAGCCAGGTCCTGCACCAGGTAGCGCGGGGCGGGCCGGTTCTTTGCTGCTTGCAGCCTCATCTGCGCCACCGTCTTGGCCCTCCGCCAGGTAGGTCCCCAGTCCTCCGGGACCGCGTCATGCTTCTCCAGCCAGGCAACAAACTCTGCTTTTCGGATGTTTGCCCGCGCCGGGCGGGTGTCCTGCGTCCTCACCAAGTGGTAAGGCGCCCGGTCAACAACCAGGACGTCACCACGTATAAGAGGCAGAACCTTGTCCTCCAGCCACTTTCGCCACGTGGCCGAATTCATCTCGCCGTGGTAGTCGCCTGACATCTTCTTGCCAATGAATACCAGGCCTTCATCGTGAGGTAGGCCCGTAGATCGCGACCCAACATGGGCGACAATGATTCGGGCACCTCTACCGGATGACACGATGAGGCGAGCTCGCTTGCTGCCGTCATTCCAGCTGCGGTAGACCGTTATGTTCTTGCTGACCCAAGTTTCATCCGTGTAGTACACCCTACGCCCCAGTTCCCGATACTTGCGGATGGAGTCGATGAAGTTGTTGCGCTGCGCCCGTACTGACGTCTTCTCACGTGCTACATCGTAATGATTGGGCCCTTTGCTGAACGAAAAGCTAATGTCCTGAAGCGCCCGGTGGAGTGCAGCGCGCGACCACTTGTAGCCTGTACCAGCGCCGCCACCGGGCGCACCATCGCCGCCACCGCCAGCACGCTCCCGGCCACGACCAGAAACAGAGGCATGGTCGTCAGAGCCGTCACTGCCGTCACCGTTCTCGGATTGACTCTGCTTTGTGTCGTCCGCGGCTGGTGGCGTCTCCCCAGCATTGCTAAGACACTCGAGCGTGCTGTAAAACGTCGGAAGAGTCCGGCTCTCGTATTGAGCGTATATAGCGTGTCGCAAGCGCGGCAGTTCGTCCACAGGCACGCGCTTGACAGTATCACGCGTCTCACGCGCGCCCGGCTCGGGCAGAGAAGCTGTAGTATATCGGCCGTTCATACCGAAATCCGGTATTTACGGGGTTGTAGCCCCCCTGACTGGTGGCCCCAACCTTGTTGGTTTGGGATCACTTGTGGCTCGCCCTTTGGGGGACTTCTTTTGTTTTGTATTGTTTATCCGTCCTTGCCTTCGAGGGATCTTTCGTATTGGCTGCCATGCTCGTAGCGATCGACCGTTCCGCCTTCGCTCGGTCGCTCGACCGGCATGATGTTTCGCCCTCATCTTCGACGTGGGGGGCTCGCCGCCGCCGTCCGGCTGACTTGCTCCCCATCGAGTCTCCGGGCAATAAAGGACTGTCTTCTTTGCCTTAACGGTAATAACCGTCGCTTTCCGCTTTTGCGGCCGGTCGGTCCGATTTCCTCATTATTGATCAACACTTATTCCACATTGGTGGAGCAGCAGGGGATACTGCTCGTGTGCGGCGCCGCCGTACGCTCGTACGTGTTCCTTGTTTCCTTGTGGCAGTTGCGTTGACGATCATGAGATCGAGTGTTGCGCCGAGCGACAACACCGACTGGTGGCGGCTGGACGACGCCGGGCGTCGTGCCACGGGAATCTATAGATCGGTGACGCCGGGCGCGCGGATTGGAGCTTACTTCGGGTTGCGAACTGGCTACGGGAGCACCTGATGGCGCTCGTCGCCCCAAATGTAAGGGAGTCGCCCTGCCTTCGGACTACACGCCTCCAGGCGGAGGGATCGGAAGCGTCCGCGCTCCCGCCCCGAGAGCTACCCCCCCCACTCCCATGTTGGAGAACAAGTCCTCAGAAGAGGAGAGCCTAAAGGCGGCGGTGGAGACACTTCGCTCCCGCCTTGAGGCCCAAGAGGTTGCTAACGAGACGTTGCAAGACGCCGAAACCTTACAGGCAACTCATCATCCTCGTCTTACTCGTCTTCGGACGAAAGTAGCGATTGAGGCGGGGATCCAACCCCGCCTACCAGCCCAAGCTCATCGAGCAAGCATTCTAGCTCGTTAGAGAGCTCTGTCTCTCGACGACGTCGCATGAGCAGGCGTCGTCGCAAACCTGGACCCGCGATCGGGCTGATGAAAATCGGTATCCGCAAGTTGGTCATTAGACCAGGCAACAGTCGGTTCAAGTCACTACTGGACTACCGCACGTACTTCCTTCTACGCTGTAGTGTCACGTATACTCCCTCTATGGTCAAAGACACCTGCAAGATGAACAAGCGCCTTGATGGCGCATTCCAAGGTCAAGACTTTTTCAATGGAGGCGAACCCCTCGGTGCATTCACCTTGTTGACAACCTTTCGTCGTACGTGCGACGCCACCGGATTGACCCATGGTCAAGCATTTCCGCTAATGTCCTTACGGCTCGCCGGGGCGGCCAAGCGATCTTGCGCCAGTGCCGCCAACACGGTGGTGCGCGACCAGCGCTACGAGCTAAGGACCTATGGTGACGGAGTGAACTGGCCTCTCAACAAGTACGCTACACATGCCGCACTGGCAACAGCGTACCATGACATCATCACTATGTCTAAATTAAACACTGAGGTCCCAAGGGTGTTTGGAACCCGGGTGGAAGCCGCGTGCGATCGCCTGTGCGGCATCTTCAACGCGCTAGATGTTAGAGATGTAACTATCAACGGTCTATCTGACTTGATCAAGCCTAATGTCCGCGTGCTGGACAGCCAGTTCCTGGATTGCCCAATGGCGGACACGGTAGCGGCAGCCCAAGGGCTTTGGGAAGGGGCCAATCGGCTGCGCCAATCTATTAAGGCCAGCCGACCACCCATGCTCAAGGTTGGTCAAGTTGACTCCGCCCCGGCCGCGCCACGGCGAACGGTCGATCAACCCTATGCCCCAGTAAATACCGTCCGAACGGACGCGCCAAGCACAACGGGACCGTCTAACCCTCGGGCCAACGTCATTTGTTACAACTGTAACGAGACCGGGCACTTTGCCTCGCGCTGCCCTGAGCCACGACGGGAACGCCGGCAAGCACGCGTCATGGCCCTCGTTGAGGGGGAGGTGCGCAAGCAAGTCAACGCTATTGTTGACGAAGAATTCCTACTTGACCCAAGTAGCGATGAGTCTACCGACTCTAAGACCTCGAATGAGCAGCCCAACTCAAAAAACGAGTAGGTCGGGGACCGGCGGGCGCCTGCCCCGACGCCAATTCGCCTGTAAGACCCGCCAGACCTAAGGTCACAATGATACTAAGCAAAGCCCATCGGCACTACAAAACTTTCGGCCTGTTTAGGCACCGACCTCGACAACACAAGCAGTGTACAGTACGAGGCCAATAATATTTCCACCCCCCTTGACTTGACCAAGTGGTCGCGGACCTACAAGATTGACCTCAGGACGCTGTCCTTGTCACCCCCTTCTGGGAACACACTTCTTAGTTCTCAAGAGCTCGACGACTCTGCCACGAGTACATTGTACTGAAGCCCACTCAATACGGAGAAGCTATGCCAACAGAATGGGCCAAGGCGGCCTTCCTCTTTAATATCACACTCACACTGAAGCCCACTCAATACGGAGAAGCTATGCCAACAGAATGGGCCAAGGCGGCCTTCCTCTTTAATATCACACTCACCCACAAGAAGGCACACCCAACACGCCCCACATGCAAACAAAACTGGACTAGCAGAGCCCAAAGAGCAAGAAAAACACACTGCACCTTACACTCAATAGTGTTGGCGACGGTCCTCGTCATACGACGGACTGCGGGAACGAATGTGGCGCACATTCGGCGCCACGGGCGGCTCCTCCTCGTCGTCCCCCTCGACGGAGCGCCGACGCACGCCCAAAATGGCATTAAAGTCAACACGACGAGGGCTAGCGGCCCGCACCTCCACCTCTGGAGCCGACCGCAACTCAGCAAGCATGCTGTCACGGATGTAGTCCACCTTCGTCAAACAAGACACCGTAAGAATCAAGGATTCCACGGCTTCCGCCTCGGTCATACCGCTCACACGGTGCAAAGCACCCTCGAGCTCGCCAATCTGGCGAGACCAAGCAATGGCCAACGCCCCAGTCGTTGCCCCGCGCGGGACCATTCTGTCACGGAGCTCCTCCACCCGGTCTGTGCCCCAAAGGGCAACCGCACCTACTCGGGCCCACCCACACGGCCAAAGCGGCTCATGCCACGCCCGCTAGGACCCCCTTGGTCAACCGACCTGCCCCCAACCGGAGGAGAAGCCGCACGAGAAGAGGCCCGCGCCTTGCGGCGATGGTCGCGCCCACCAGCCGGCAGGCCACGAGCGACAATTGTTGAGTCCTCGGGCATCACCCAAGAGGTGTCTGGCTTCCAGTCAAACCTACCACAAGGTAGGCGAAGTACAAAGCCATACTTGGCCGAGGTGTCAACCTTGACGTAGACCTGGCGAGCCGCCTGACTGTGATAGTCACGACGACGGACGTCCGCCACTACCGCGGACCACGAAAACTCGCCATGAGCTTGCATCATCAGGCGATAGGCCGCTAGGCGCTCCTCGCCCCCAGGCCCATCGGCCAGACTCACGTGGTCCAAGGCGTCTAGCCATTCCAACACTTGGTCGGGCAACCAGCAAAACAGTCCATCATGGACAGGCCAGTGCATCCAGGCCGATAGCAAAAAGCAAAAGAACTCGTCGTAGACGACGCCCCACGCCGCGTTATCCGCGTTGGTAAGCCGAGTGGCTACGTACGATACTGCCAACGGCGTCTTCATGGACGGACCTAGATCAGTCCACCAGGACGGACGCCCGGGCAACCAGCGCTTCAAGTCGAAGTACGCTTTAGCGCGCGTCATGATCGACGCTCAGGCCGGCGCCAACGGGCCGTGACGCTCAATAACGAGCGTGTCCGCCATACGCCGATGGCGCACTGCCGTCGAAGGGTCCCGGAAGGGATTGGGCACACTTGCCGTCGAAGGCCCGAAACCCAACTCGGGCGGCCCCCAATCCGACCAAGCCTTGTCGGCCAACGTGGTAAGGTACCCCTCCATACCCGGCTCCTCAGCCATCGGAACGTCTAGCCGATCAGCCAAAGTACGCTCCAGAAACACGGCCGTAGGCCGCAGACGTCGAAGACGACCGAAGTTATTGGCCGCCACGACAAACGTCTCCGTATTCCCAACGCGGAAGCAAAGAGCCCAGGCATACAGCCGATGATGAAACGGGTGAAGATCACCACTAGCGCCATAGCCCAGAAGCTCATTGCGAAATTCAAGCACCTCATACGCCTGCCGAGCCGGGCCTTGACGACCAAAGTCGGGGTCACCTTGTACGTCCTTAACGGACTCGCCGGCGTAAAACGCCGCGCCAAAGGTGGCGTCCTGGAACGGCTCCAGGTCCGCCCAACGGGCATCGCGAATACGCTTCAAGGCTAACAGCCGGTTCATACGCGCCGCCGCCACCAATGGCGCATCATCGACATAGACGACGCCGTCGTCCATTGACGTCGCCTCCGGGCTGCGGTAATACCCGCGCACCGCCCGATTGGCGCCCGCCACTCTGTCGACCGGCCCCACGGGGGCAGCACCCTGCCCAACTGGGGCAGTGCCATCCGCCATACTGGCGTTCGACCACTTGGTCAGTCACACGGTCACCCTGTCCTTGGTCTTGACAACCCTTGGCTGCCCTTGCCGTCGACGCCGCCCTTGGCCGCCCTTGTGCCTTGGCCTTGAACCGCTCCAACGCTCAAGAAGATTAAGCGGTTAATGGACCCACACCGCGCCCCGCAACCGGCGGAGCCGCCGTCAACCTAGCCAACTGGGCAGCCTCCGCCCCCCCTCGCCGTCGGGCACCCGTACGGGTTGCCGAGGCCTAAGCCAGACGTGCCAAGAAGAGACGGGTGCGTGGCCAACCGGCCCAAGGTGCCCAATGGCGGAAGCATAGGTCAACGGCCAACTGGCCAGACACCGGGGCACGCACGCACGGTGTCAACACCGAACCGCAAGCCACTCGGCCGAAAAGGGGGACGTGTGCACAGCACATAAGAGGACAACGTGCTCAGCACGCAACGGGCCAAAGACCTGGTGGTCCAGCACTTGCACAACCAGCAGAACAACGTGCAGAACAAGTGCACACGGCGACCGGAACGTTCGGAAGCCGAGCGGCCCGGCCCCTACTACGCCAGCGAGCTGCTGACCCCAGGCCGATGGGTGGCGACACCCGAACAGCTCAATCGAGCCCGCCCACGCCAGCTCGGCCACCCGTCAAGGCACGACCGGTGTACGATTTGCATCCGACACGACCTCGCCGGGACGGCTCGAAGCTTGGAATGGGGGTACGTAGCATATCCGCCGTTCATACCGAACTCCGGTATTTACCGGCTTGTAGCCCCCCTGACTGGTGGCCCCAACCTTGTTGGTTTGGGATCACTTGTGGCTCGCCCTGTGGGGGGCTACTTTTGTTTTGTATTGTTATCTGTCCTCGCTTTGGAGGGATCTTTCGTAATGGTTGCCATGCTCGTAGCGATCGACCGTTCGGCCTCCGCTCGATCGCTCGACCGGCATGATGTTTCGCCCTCATCTTCGAAGTTGGGGGCTCGCCGCCGCCGTCGGGCTGGCTTGCTCCGCATCGAATCTTCGGGTGGTAAACGACTGTCTTCTTTGCCGTAACGGTAATAGCTGTCGCTTTCCGCTCTTGCGGCCAGTCGGTCCCATTTCCTCATTATTGATCAACACTTATTCCACAGAAGCCACGTAGGCGCTATTGGCGAGAATGCTGACCGAGTGGACACTCAAGCCCGTTGCCTCGGCCGTGCGCTCCACCAGGCGCTCACGTAGCACAGCCTTGCGCGTCCGCTTCTCTTTCTCAAAGAAAGCGCGCACGCTCAGTACGATGGCTGCCACGCCGCGGTCAATCATCCGGACGGCACGCCGGCGTTTGCCCCGGCGAAGGGTAGAAATGCTGCGAGGCGACGGCATCCCGGGCGTGCAACCGGAGTGAGGAGCCAGGAGCTCAGAGGAAGAGCACGCGAGGCGCGCACTCGTTCCCCACTGGACGAGTAGACAACGAAGGGGGGGGCTGAGCTGCCGGTGAAAGGGGGGCAATGGTCGACGGGGGGGGGGGGGGGGAAAATCACGCCTGTCAAAGAACGCGGGCATTGATCGACTGGAGGGGGGATCCAGCCTGCCAGAAAGGCGGACAGGGGTCGACTGGTGAGGGGGGACAAAGCCTGTCAGAAAAGGCGGGCAAGGGTCGACTAGGGCGGATCATGCCAGTCAGAAGAGGCGGGCAAGTGGAGCACAAATTCAATGCGCCATGCGCAGATGTAGCCCCCTTCATCAGATGGGCAGCGGATTGCCTTCGAAGTATCGACACGTGGGATCCTGGATCGTGTAGCGCCGACGCTTCACTTCTTGGTGCCGCCGTGTGCGGCGCACCGATGGTACTTTTCCCGTTTTTTTTTCTCAAGGTCGTCCAACCCACGTAGAATGCGACCTTTTCGCTGTGAGAGAATGCTCAATGCGGCAATAGCCTAGAATGAATTATGGGAAGAACCTCCAAAAACGCGAGGAAAAGCGGTCCAACAAACCTTACGCCCGGACAAACAATGATCCTATCAGTACAGAGGGGCAGTGCATGACAGTTTTGGAAAGCCTGTGAGCTCCTCTTGCACACCGGTTGCCGCATGTGGGCTGGAGTGCCGTCGTAGCGGAGATGAGCCGCGACCAAGTCGGGTGTCCGCCGCGAGCCTTATTGCGTGAGATAGACCTTTAGTGTCTATTCTACTGACCGGATCAATTAATCCTTTTCGGATTAATTAATCCGGTTTTCGGATGCTTCTTTTTGAATGCTTCCCGAGATCGCCTGCTCATTCTGAAAACAGCATTGGAATCAGCGCATTTTGTTCACCCCCAGGATGCACGACGCAGCTGTGGGCAGCTAGGAGCGCTTCGTAGGGCTGCTCCTCCTGCGACACCCAATCAACGACCAGGATCACTAAGGATTTGGGCCATCCGTCGGGCCTCCACTGGGTCAGAAACGCATGTTTCACTGAGGATTAAATAATCCTCAGAACCGGATTAATTAATTCTTTTTTCCGGTAGAATAGACACTAGAGGCTGCGAGCCCTGTGATAACACAACCAAGACACGCAAAGACACTAAGGATTTGGGCCATCCGTCGGGCCTCCACTGGGTCAGAAACGCATGTTTCACTGAGGATTAAATAATCCTCAGAACCGGATTACTTAATCCTTTTTTCCGGTAGAATAGACACTAGAGGCTGCGAGCCCTGTCATAACACAACCAAGACACACAAAGACACAACGCGCATTTTCGTGGCCAGCACACAGACGGCCAGGCAGTTAGCGCTCCGACCATTCGGCCACTTTCACGTTGCCACCTTTCGCTCTTGATTCTTTCGTCCCAGATTACTCTCTTTTGCTTCCTTTCCAAACCCGCGCACGGTCCATTTCAGGCTTATCCTTTCCCGTTCAGCGTATAGAATGAAAAGGACCACAGCGTTGGGAAGAATACGATGCGTCGCTTGCACAGATGTCAACGTACAGTACGTCTCATTGACTATATGAGTCCCAGAAGAAGTGTCCTGCTTTTCTACATACACCAATCCACTCCTCCTCAGGCACTCCTGCGACCTCGACACCGTCCACCACGGAGCGGCGCCATTACGATATCGCGGGCAGGGCGGGCGGGGTTGGACTGGTGCTGGGGCGGGGTGCCTGGAAGAAACGAGAGGTGGTGAGCGATGCGGCTGTGCCGCCTCTGGCCCGATAGGGGGACCAAGCGTAGGGGTGCTACTTGTGGGATCCCATGCATGCCGCTCCTGATCTGCCCTAACCCATTTGGGGCAACCGGTCATCCGCCTCCCCACCTTCACTGCGGCACATCATCGACCCCTCCCAGCTTCGTGTCTGCCGCTACCTGTTCTTCTGCCATGATGGCAGCCTTCCTGCCCGTCGCCGTCCCCCTGACAGGTGGAGTGTGCACCCGCCCGGCCGCGGAGGGGCTGCGCCCGCTGGCACGGCCTGCCGGCCGTCGCCGGACGGGCGCCGCGACGGCAGCAGCAGCGCCTCGGGCGCGGCCGCCCCCGCCAGCCATGACATGGTCCGTGTGCCCCCTTCTCGTTTATATTGTCTTCTTGTTGCACAAGTCTTTCTGTTTGATGTGGGGTGGGGGAATGGGGGTGTTTGGGGCGAGTGTTTGGGAGGGTGATGGAGTATGGCTAACAGCGTGGGTGGCGCTAGTTCTGCTGCGGGTTCTAATCGCCGGGGCACCGCCTGCTGCTGGGGGCGTGCTGGAGCGGGTGCGTGCAATGTACGCGGGGGGGCCTCTTCGCGGCTGTCACTCACCTTGACGTCAATGTGGATGAATGGGTTTCTGTTCGTCTCCGCCCCTCTGTTCCCTACTTGCCACGACGACCACCACCGTCGGGTGCGTTCCGGGCCGCCTTCCGGCTGGCTCCTGCCACCTCCCGCCTGCTGCCTGCCACCTCCCGCCTGCTGCCTGCCACTTGCCGCCTGCCGCTTACCGCCTTCCGCCTGCCCCCTACTACCTGCCGCCTGCTGCCTGTTACTTGCTACGCGCCGCCTGTCCCTCGTTGCTGGCCCCCCCGCTGCTTGCGGCGTGTCGCCCTGCCGCTTGACTGTTGCATGTCGGCCGGCGCTGCCTCTGCAGGATTGAAAAGAGCGCGTCGGTGTTGGTCGAGGCCCCCAGGGGCGTGTGCTATACCATCTTTTCCAACCTGGAGCGCCAACCCGTGTGGAGGTACGCACGTCGGGGCGGGCCATTCTTCGTTTGGCCTCCCGGTTGTTTTTCGTGTGGTTGGGGGGCGGGGTAGGGTGCTGACCCGACGGGTGCACCGCCCGGACCCGTCCCGTGTGTCCGTGGCTGGGGGCTGGTCGTGGAGGCTGGGTTTGGCACTGGATGCGCTCTGCCTGATGCGCCTTGCTCACACCTTGGAAGCGGTGCTCATGCCTGTTGTCTCTGCTCATGGCTCGCCGGTCCCGTCTGGACCCACTTGTCCGCATGCCGGGGAAGGCCCCCGGCCGTGTCTCTGCCTTCCACCTGATAGCCCTTGGCTCAAGTCTGTCAAAGTCGACGCCACCGACGCTTCCGTCTCGAGGTGGACGCTTGCCGCCCGGGGCGTGCAGGTGTCATGGCAAGCGCGCAACATGTCGGTCATTGCCGGGGAGCTCATTGCGTGGCAATCGATGGACGGCTTGAGCAACCGGGGCTCTGTTAAGTTTGAAGACGTGCCACCGGCCCCAGCGGTGGCGGCGGCAGCGGCGGCGGCGGGCGGCCCGCCGGCGACGAGGCCCGCCGACGTGACAGCCGTCACGCTGTCGGTGGCGTTTGATGTGCCTGCCCCGATCGCGCGGGTGCTGGACAACGCGGTGATCGGCAAGTATGTGGAGCAGACGCTCCTTGCCGACCTCCGCCGGTACCGGACGGAGGTACTGAAGGAGGTGCGGGGCGCCGCAAGAGCGGGCGCAGCGAGGGCCCGCTAAGGCCCTCTTTCCCTTTGGATTGGCGACTGGGGGAGCGTGCCTTGACGGGCCGCTGGGGTCGGCATGTGGGCCGAGTGTGGGCGCCGTAGGTGGATGATTGACTCTATGTACGCTTTGCACGCGTGTCTGGTGGACCCGCCCGGCAGTGAGGGGGGGTGGGTCCCCTATTCCCCACAATGTGGCCGTACGAGGCCAGCGGCTGCCGCCATCATGGTCGATGACCACCCCAACGACGACGCCGCCGTGACCAAAAGAATTGCACTCACCACCACTCCCTCACTTGCTGGCGGTCACGGTGACGTTTGGCGCCTCTCCTGCGTTTCAGGCAGTGGGGCTGCCCGGCGGCTCGTTGCCCAGGACACAGCGCGGCAACAGGGAATAGCGGGAGTTGTGGCCGCCGACACGGTGCGGTGCCGCCGCGGCGCGGCATGAGCAGACGAGCATATCACCGCAGCACGCTTCGCATGTGCGGTAACCCCCGTGAGGTCCCCGAAGCGCCCCTTCAGCATGGCCACTGGTACCCCATGCCTTTTGTCCTTTCCCCGCATCTTCGCTTGACGAAGCCCATCTCTTTGTCCTCTGCCACCCCAAGCGGAGCGCGAACGGGGGCGACGGAAACCAGTTGGGTGCTCGAGTCCGTCCGATATGTAGATCAGAGGGAATGACAAATCAGACATAGATAAATAGAATAGAATAGCGTTCGATCAAACAACACAATCAATCAATGCAAGACGAGCGTGCCGTCGAGGACGGCGGGAGGAAGAAGAACTATTATCACGGACGGGGGGCAGAAAGCACAGAGCCCCCACCACGGAGATGCCCAGCATAGCAGCACCGCCCCATTTGCACCCATGGTGGTTGCGACGGCGCGGCCATTACCGAGACTGGCAAGACCGCACCGCACCCCCTGTCCAACAACCACTGGTGCTCAATACAAATTAGGCAAAGCCCAGGAGCCGCATCAGCTGCGCAATGGTGGGCTCCCCCTGGACCCACTGCTGGATCACCAGTCCCACTGGGTGCGTAGTGACACAACGTCCAGCGGGAAGTGAAGTGAAGTGCGACAGAAAACGGTGCGGGCGTCAAGCCACGGTCGGGGCAGAGATACCAACACAGATATTCCAGTCACATTCACCGTCAGTCAGTGATTCATAGGACAGCAGCGTAGGGCAAGAGCAGCTCCCGATCGATAGAGCAAGAGGAACAAGGCCCCTCTCTTCACGTACAGATACCCAGCATGGCCAGCCGCGCGTGCTTGACTTCCTTCAGCCTCATCTCGGGGCTATCCAGAAAGAGGGGGTCCCAGTTGAGGTCCCCCGCCCGGCGGTCCGCCTCGTACATCTGCTCGAGGGTCAGGATCTCGACGATACTCACTGCCAGGAGGATCTGCACCCACGCCCCCCAGTTGATCTGGAACATGGCGCGCAGCGCCACGGGGTTGGAGAACTGCGGGTCGGGGAGGTGCAGGAACTCAGCGACAATCCAGCCGACGCAGGCGAGCATCGCCACGCGGCCGTCTTCCGTAGGGTAGCAGGCAATCGCAGGCAAGGCACAGAGCGCGCGTGGTGCAAACACCCAAAGGCCGTACGGGAGGTGCCAAACAACAGCGAGGGGACACTGGTCAACTCGCGTTCTGGTCCGGGTCGGCTCGGCCTGGCAACAGGCCCAACCACCCAAGCGCGAAACACGACCTGGAGACACGGCGACAGGCCGGGGCCCTCGGTGGCGTGCCCCCCGACGTGGGCTCTCTCCCGCGACGGGCACAGCGCGAGAAACGTACTCTTCAGCTCGCCCTTGGCGGCCCAGTCCTGGTCGAGCCAGTCACTGATGCGGAAGGGGTCAAAGCCCAGGTCTGTCCCCCCCACCACCCGTGAGCCATCGAGAGAGCAACCAACGCGTACCAGGCACATAGGGGGTTCATCACACCACACAATCGCGTTAGTGATGCTCCCGCGTGGCACTGCGCTGTCCGCGCCGACCCACTGGCCACAGGGGCATCCGCATCGGTATGCTCACGAGAACACCCGGCCGTGGAGCACCCCCTTCAGCCTCCCCTTCCCTTTATGCCGTCTCCACACACATCCTCACCCATGCCCCCAATTGTCCCCATTCGCATCCCCTCTTGCCCCAGACGGCTGGAGAAGAGAGCCGACATACACCCATCTTGCGACTCCTTAAGCCCCTCCGGGGCTTCCACGAAGGGCAGCGCCTTGGACCGCTTGCGCGTCGTCTTGGGCGCTGCCGTCGCCTTGGACTTGCCCTTGGGCATCGCCTTGGACACCCGCATCGTCACGACCGCCCCCGCCAGCGGGGACTCCCGCCCGAGGGGGGGGGCGCCTACCCATCCGCGACGGGATAGGACGGGGGCGGCAGCGACAAAGGATACGGCGGCGGCGGCCATGGCAGGGGGTGGCCGGGGGGCCGTGCGGCGGCGAGCAAAGCGGGTTGAGGACCGGGGCAGGGGGGATGGTGGGGGGTGGTGGGATGGCAAGGGCGACCGCAAGCGACGACGGAACCCACTGGCGGCAGTGCTTGACCGGGGAGCGCCGGGGGTAGGAGGGGAGTGAGAGTGCTCTGCCGTGCTGCCCGCGCGGTAGTGGTTGGGGGTGCGCCCGGCGGGGCCCCTTTTATGCGCATCCCCCCGGCCCCCCCCCCCCTTCCCGCCGCGCCGCCCCTTGCGACCGGCCGGGGCGGCCCGCTGAGCTTGGGGCGGGGTGAGACGCGCTCCTGCTGGAGCTCTTTGGCCCCCGCTCCCCCCCCCTCCCCTGGCCCCCTCTGGAGCTTCCCCCCCTCCCCCACCGTCCCAGGCTGGTCTTGCGCGCCTCCCCACTCCACCCCCCCTCCCAACCCTGGGGGACGGTCTCCCCCCGTCCCCGCTCTCCCAGACCACAGGCGGACGACCGCTGCAGCAGACATTCCCTGGCCATCCGGCCGGAACCGGGGGGGGGGGGGGGAAGGCGGGGACGAGTGGAACCGACACGCGCCCATGCGAGCCCGTACACGGCGGCGTGGGGAGCAGGAAGGGGTGGCTGTCTCGGGGTCTCCCCCCCCAACCCCCCTTCCTCCCCTCCCCTGTTCCTCCTCCCCCGCAACACCGAGGAGGAACCCGTCGCGTTCCCCCCTGCCCGCATGCCGTTGGCCAGGCAGTCGAGCAGGGGCGTCTACGTGCGGCGGGTGGCGTCTTTGCACGAGGCGGATGCCCGTCGATAGTACTGGCGGGGGGGGGGGGGGGGGGGAGGGGAGCGTCCCTCCCGGCAGCCGCGCCGGCGGCAACGGCGGGACTCTTTCTCCCCCCCCGCCCCACCAGCGCCGCGTGGGGGCATCTCCCCCCGGAACGGGGGCATCTCCCTGGGGAGGGTCCCCCACATTCGCCAGTACATATCCTACCCGGGCGTACGCGGCGGGCGCGCTGGTTGGCGCATCTGAGATTTTCAATCTCGACGCTTCTCTGAGGGACCGGCTTTGGACACACAGTCTCGCGAGACTCACACGAGGGGCCCGTGCCGGGCGTGCCGGGCGTGCTGGGCGTGCTGGGCGTGCCGGCCGCACAGAGTCGAGACGATGGTCAATAAAAGAATTGTCGGCTACAGCTGAGGGCTGTGAGAACAAAAAACGTATGTACAGTACATACATATTGCAGTTTTCCGAATTTTGTCCCATGTGGACAAGAGCAAGAGCAAGTGTGCCAGAGCAAGGGCCAATCGCATGCTCGCAGCAGAGAGCTTACCAATGGCGTGCTGCAACACGTCTGTCGGAAGAACCTGATGATTGGCTATGGCCACAACTGCTCTCTCAACGAACGCTGGTTGGTCAAAACACTCTTGTTTTTTCATCGGATCTCGCCGGTTGGCCCTTTATCTCAGGTCATCTCTGTCAAGAACAGTCCGAAGCGCTCAGCCGGTGCTTGTTCTGCCCTCGAAGTGGTCAGAAATCCCGAGAGAACCCCCGATCACACTGTTCGTACAACAACGGAACCCCATGCAGAGCAGTCATTGGCCAGAGAAGCAGCATCTGAGTCATATCATTGGTCAAACACAGTTTGCTCTTGCTCTTGTCCACATGGGACAAAATTGGGAGAACTGCAATACTCCCAACCATTGAGCCAGGACGGCGATGCGCATGCTTGAATACCTCCCTCCCTCCATGCAGCATATGTAAGTATGTTACAGGGACATCACTCACAGGCTGTTCCCCTCGCTCCTTGAGCACAGCCGGGTGGCACTGACAAGGTACTTGGCCGCACCCTCTGGCGGGCCGCCTCGGGTCCAGCCCGCACTGCAGCGTCGGTGCTCCGTTGTGGCCGCAAGGGCATGTCCAAGTCAAGTCAGCGACAGCAGCTCTTTCGGCATGGGCGGTGGCGTCATAGAATCGATATAGAGGCCGACACCACCACCACCGCCGCCGCCGCCGCCGCCACCGCCGCCGCCGCCGCCTTCTCCACCGCCATCGCCGCCGCCGCCGACCCCCCGGTCGCCACGGGCCGCCTCCCAGTGGCCGGCGTCCTTCCACTCGCCGGCGGCGCTACCCGTGGCGGCGCCCTTCCCAGCGGCCACCGCAGGCAAGAGGCCACTCGGCGGGGTCATGGTCAGGGAGCTCATCAGCGACGCGGACGGCTGCGCCCAGCCGACACCCGCGGCGTCGGCAGAAGCGGCTTGCGAGCCCTCTCCACGGGGCGCTGCGGCGGCGGCGGGGGCAGCCGCCACAGGGGGAGGGGGAGGGGGAGGAGGAGGGGGAGGGGGAGGGGCAGGGCCGGGTGCCGCCATTGCGGGAACGGGCACCCAGGGGGTCCACGGTGCCCCACCGGCGGGGGGGTTGGCCATCCCCGCGCCATAGGACGGGGGATAAGGAGGGGGGGGAGGCTGTGGGTGGGGAGAAATGTCGCCGCCAACCCGGCCATCACACCTCCCACTCCCATTGGACACGGCGGCTACCACCAGGGCGCGGCGCTTGCGCCACAGGACCACCGCCGTCGCTGCGGCGGCGGCGGTGCCAACCACCACGGCAGCGACAGCAATGCCGATGGTGGCCCCCTTGGACAGCCCGCCACCCCCGGTTGTGGCGTCGGCGGCAGGAGCACTCAAGATGCAAAAGATCCGCTCGGTGCTGGCAAACAGCAGGTACCGCTGCCCCCCCGGCAGCACCGTCACCGCCCCGCTGGCAGAGCTCCGGAAGCGCCTGCGGGCGTCGCCAAAGTAAAAGATCACAGACTTCTTCCACGACAAGCCCGCGCACGACCAGGAGTGCGCCCGGAGGCCGACAACGTCGGCCCACTCCACAATATCCGCCGACCACTCGGTTTTGGTGAGGCGGTCTGCGGCATCGGGCTCTCCCAGGCGGGCCATGGCACTCTCGGACCGCAGCGTCTCGGTAGAGATGGCAAGAAGCCCGCCGCCCTCACAGTCAGCGCTGCCTTCAACGATGTCGTCACCGGAGAAGAAACGGGCGGCGGCGGGCGGCGCGCCCGCCACGCTCGCGCCGGCACCCATGGAAAGCGTCTGCGGGCACTGGGAGTTGTTTCTGTGCCACACAACGTGGTAAGTGACGCCACCAATTGTTGACAGGCCCAGCTTCCGCACCACCGGTGACAGCATCGACGACGGCCCCCCGGGCGTCGCCGATAGCAGGGGTGGGGACGCAGCCGCCGTCGCCATCCCCGCTGTCATTGCCGATGCCGTTGCCGTGGCCATGAGAGCCACGGTGATCGAAACTGTCGCTACCGCCGCCGCCGCCCCCATCGCCTTGACCGTCCTTCGTGGCCACTGCCGCCGGCGATGGCAATGCATGGTCGACTCTGCCACAGGGAGCGCGCCGTCCGCACCAAAACAGGTTGTTGTTCGTCGAGCACCAGTGCGGGGGGGATCCGGGGGGGAGAGGGGGGTTGGGTAGGTGGCTGCTGCAGCTGTGGCGAGTGCGCGGTCACAATGTGGAAGGGGGCGGGGGCCTTCACTGGGACACCACGCCTTGCAAGCCTGTATTTAAAAGGCCTCTCGACGCCTCAGCGCGGCCGGGAGCCCTCCGGCTCTTTGGTATGGCCAGGTTTGCCCGCGGCGCCCCCTCCAGGTCCATGGGGGAGAAAACAACAGCTACACGCCCACGCTGCTGTTACATTGGACCGCTGTTGCCCCGAGGTCAAGATTCGTCCACCAGTGTGCACTGTGGCGCACACCGCCGCTCCCAATGCGCGAGTGACCCCCAACGCACCCTCCCTTGGACTGTTGGGCAGGCAAGCCGCTGTTGAACCTGCAGTGCGTGTCCTTCGCGAGGTGTCGCCGCGCGGGCGGTCTGGCCGGATGCCCCCAGTGGAGAGGTCGGGGGTGGCCCAAGAGTCCTCCTGACTTGTCAGGACCCCGTGCCCTATCTCCCACTGTAGCTCACAGTCGGCAGGCAGGCAGACAGGGTGGGGGGCCAACTTGTGAGCTGACGCGCGAGCCACGCACCAGGCGGCAACAATGGCGCCGATCCACGGCAGCGGGCGTGGGGGGCCTGACACCATAAAAACATTGAGCGTGCGCTGCTCAGCCTGGTGATTGCGCAAGCATGGGTCGCAGTGGTGGCCATGGGGGCGCTGCACCCGCATTCTTTCTCTCCCCCTGCCTACCGGCGGGCGCCCCCTACTGTGCGCGAGGCCGCGGAGGGGTCGCTCCTCCCCACGCGCTGTGCCACCCGCAAGTGCAAGAGCACAGGGACACTTTGGGTACGCCAAGAGAGACTGCTCACTGCCCCGACGGCGCGCGATCACCCTGTCACTCGTCGCAGACGTCAAGGAGGGGGAAGGAGGCGCTGGAGAAGAAAAATTGGCCACGGCGGTCGGGGGGGACGTCATGGCCACTCCCAAGATGGGCAGACGGATGTTCTTGAACCTGCGTTTCTGATGGCGAAGTTGTTCAGACTCGGCGAGTCGACGAATCGCCGACAGACCACCGGTCACGCGGCTGTGATGTTGATTTTCTCTTCCCCACCGTCATCCGACCTTTGCTCCCCGCGTCCGAGGAGAGACCTGCAGTCTTCGGCACCGCGCGCACGCGCGCGTCGCCGAGCTCTCCAACCCCCCCCCCCCCCCCCCCCCCCCCCGTCCCCACCCACCCCTCCCAATGGACTGCGCCTTTGCCCCCGCCCCGGTCGTGTGGCGCCGCGGCGGCGGTGGCGTGTCGTGGCGGCTGCCCGCCGTGGCGTCTCCGGCAGGCCGGCCAGCCAGGGCGGGCGCCCGCCGCCGGTCGCACCGGCCCGCGGTCACGGCCACCGCCGCGGGGGCGGCGGCGGCAGAGGCGGCGGCAGTGTCGGGGTCATCGGCGCCTGAGGCCGTTCCGGCATCGACGGCAGCAGGGGCGGCGGCGGCAGGGATCCCCCTCCCCACTGCCAACGACTCCCCCGCCGCGGATGTCAAGGCCATCGCCGCCGCCGCCGCCGCCGCCGCCGTCGCCGCCACCGCCACCGCCGCCACCGCTGCCACGGCCCCCCCTTCCCCCCCTTCCACCGAGCCACCCGTGCGGGTGCACCTCGTCTATCGGGATACGTCCCTGGTGGTGGCGGCCAAGCCGCCCCACCTGCTCATGCACCGCAACGCGGAACTGGAACCGACGGCCACCACCTGGGTCGAGTCTCAGGTTGCCGCGGCGGTCGCACCCGCCCCCGTCTACATTGTCTCCCGGCTGGACCGGCCAACGTCCGGGGCGGTCGCGCTGGCGGTGGGCTCCCCCGCCGCGGCGGCGGCGCTGCAGGCCGCCCTCGCCGCCCCATCGGCGGTCAAGGAGTATGTGGCGCTGGTAGTAGGCACCCCACCCGCCGCCGCCTGGGTCAATGACCACCCACTGCGGGATATGGTTGGGGGCCGCAGCAGCGGCCGCCGGCGGGGTGGCGGCCGCGGTCGGGGACGTGGCGGCGGCGGCGGCGGCGGCGGCGGTGGGGGTGGGGGTGGGGGTAGCGGGAGTGCGACCAAGGGCGGCGAGCCCCGGCCCGCGTCGACGTCGTTTACGACGCTGGTTTCGCTACCCGAGGCGGGCGTCAGCGTCGTTTCTGCCCGCCTTGGCAGCGGCCGGCGGCACCAGGTGCGGCGGCACCTGGCCAACGGGCGGCTGCCCATTGCCGGGGACACCACCCACGGCAAGGGGGCGGCCAACCGGGCGCTCCGCGACGCGTATGCGCTGCCGCGCATGTTCCTTCACGCCCGGGCGCTGGCGTTTGACCACCCAGCTGTGGTGGGCGGGCGGGTGGTCGCGGCGGTGCCGCTGCCGGCGGACCTGGTCGACTGCCTGGAACGCCTGCCGGGGTGGGTGCCGGCTATGCTCGACGCCATCAACGGGGGGGTGCCATGGGAAGGGGGGGAGGGGGGGGGCCCCGCCGGTGCCGCACCAGACGTGGGGGGGGATGCGGGGGTGGGGGATGCAGGAGGGGGGGTCCACGACGGGGGGGCGGCCGTACCCGGAGCGACGGTGGTGCCATTGCCGACGAGCGTGGGCGACAGCGTTCCTTGATGCTCGAGGGCCGTCGCGCGGGCGCCGAGGCACCTGTCAGCGCGGTAGCGTGGCGCGCGCCACCACGATGGCGCTTCGTCCTCCCTCGCGTGTCCAAGAGCGCGGGGCTCACCCCCTGCGTTGGTCCCCGGCTGTCTCGTCGCGGGACATACCCAGTGCCCCCCAGACGGACCTGGTGCCCCACGGATGGGAAGGCCTGAGGTTCCCAATGTTCGGGCGAGTGCGAGTAGGCGAGTATGGTACACGTGCAGGCCGAGATACTCGCATAACGGGACGCGAGGCCAACACGATGCACAACGAACGCGCTTTACCCCCAACTGCAACGTAAGCGACCAGAAAAAGAAAGACAAAGCTCGGGCAACTCTGCGCAGCGCCCCCATGCATCCTCCCTCCCCCTGCTCCCCCTCCGCCCCCTCCTTTCTATGGAAACTCAAAGCTCTTCCTCCCTCTCGGCGTCCTCCTCGGCGTCCAGGATAATGGAGTCATCCTCGTCACCCACAAACCGGTACCACCGCAGCTGCGTTCGCCGCAGCACGTCGTCCACGTTGGTTGGCGGGTCGTGGAGGGACATGTGAAAGCCCATGCGCATCTCTGGCGCCTCCTCCAGGTCCCGCTTCATCCTGACCGTCCCGGGCGCCACCACCAGTAGCTTGTCCTCCTCGTGCGTATCGGCGGCCCGCAGTTTCTTCAGCTTGGACATGAGCTCCGTACGGGTCAGCCCGCCATCGTGGAAGGTCGCCCCGTGGGGGTTCATGCCAAACGCCACGGCCGGTGGGACCAGCCCGCGGTAGACCACCACCTGCGCGTCGGACGGCAGCTGGCCCCGTTCGCCAGCAGACAGAGCAAGCGCCGTGCGGGTAAGCGCCCCGTGGTTGGCACCCGCAAGGCTCACCACCGCTACCACCGTGGATGCCAGCCACGCGTAGCGCATCCACTGCCGGGAGTCGGGCGCGAAAATGTGCTCGTGCGCACAAACCACCGCGGGCATTACCAGCGGCAGCAGGGACACCAGACCGATGCGGTCGTTGTGCTGAACAACATCAAACAGCAGGCCCAGCAGCAGCGTGGTCTGAATGGTGTCGTAGAACACAAGCGTTTCCTCCTCCCGAACCTTGGCCGCCGAGGGCGCCCTGCGACGGCGACGGCGCTTCTTACCGTCAGGCCCACGCACCGACGGGCCAGTGGTGGTGGCGGAAGAGCCACCACCGTTTGAGGCTGCCTTCAGTTCCGCCGCCAGCCCCTTGAGCTCCTTGCGGGTGCCCTCGTACGAATCCCTCGCCAGCAGAAAGAAGAGGGGGCCGAGGATGAAGGGCAGCGAGATGAAAATCTGGCCGGGCGACGCGTTCTGCTGAAACGTCTTGAACGTCCACCCCCGCCAGTAGGCAAGAATAGCCTGCAGCGGCGTGATGACCAGGCGGCCCTTGTAGGCCAAGGGGCCAGTTCCCACCAGCGACACAAAGCTGTCAAAAGAGGTGACGGGCACGCCCCCAATGGTGAGCTTGAACAGGCCATGGAACACTGAATCCACCGTCACGTACAGCGTGCACATGATGCCAAAGAGGGCGGCGCCCTCGATGGCACCTCGCACGTACCGGAGGGTCGAGAACTCAGGCCGGGCGCGGGCGGCCAGCAGGAAGATGATAATGGTCGTGGTGTAGCCTATGAACATGGGCCGCAGGAAGATGCCCAGCGACATGGCCAGGGCGGTCAGGTAGTAGAGCGGCCGCTCATTGTTGAGCTCCCCCACAAAGCAAGCCGCAATAACGCCCGCAACACACAGCGCCTCGAGCGCAAAGTTGGTGTTGCGCGTCATGAGCGCAAACGTCGTCCACGCCGACGCGAGCGTCATGACCGTCGGTACCGCCGCGTGCTGCTCATTGTGGTTGAACAGGTTGAGCGTCAGCAGGTCCATCAACACGCTCAACAGGGCCATCCACAGCCGCGGTGCGACGACGCCAACGACACCCAGCAGGTGCGGCGGCAGCGGCACGCTGCGGGACAGCAGGTTGACCGCCATGTACGGGATGCCCGTCGTGATCACAGCGCCGACCATACTCCGCACCGGCGGGTCCGCCGCCATGCCCGCCGGCAGGGCGCTCGCCGCCGCAGCGGGCATACCCGGAAGGAGGGCGGCGGCCAGCACGTCCTGCCCGTCGAGCAGCTCCGCATTGTCCACATAGCCGGGTAGGAATATGGCCGCAAAGCGGAGCAGCAGCAGCAGCAGGTACAGCGGGGAGGTGAGGAGGTCGCGCAGGCCCCCACGCGCCACCACCGGCAACTCGTCTTTCTCCCGTCTGCTGGAACGGGAGCTCCGCTTGATATCCGAAGACTCAGCGATGGCAACGTCGCTGCTTGGCGACGGGCGCGTCCCTTCTGACGCCGACGCTGTGACCACGGCGCTGTCCGCCGCAGAGGCGGTGTCCGCCATGGTGGTGGGCGAGGGTCAGGCGAGGAGGGCGAGAGGGACCAAGCCCGAAGTAAGTAAAAGAAGATATGGTCCAACCTGGGAAGGACGAGGTTGGGGACGACGCCGACGGCACCCAAAAACCGTCGCGGGGGGTTTGCCAGGATCGCCTCCGCGGTGATGGCAGAGCACGGTGGCAACGCCACGTCACGGTTGAGACCAACCTTCGTCGCTGTCAGCAAAATACAGCAGGTGGAGGTCAATCAATCCAGAACGAATGAGGAGCATTTTACGTAGGTGCAAGTGCGGTATTTGTGGCAGTCCGGATCGCCTTCTGTCACCGGCAGGGTCTTCCAATGAAAGGTAGCACCCGTGATCAGTCCGGCAGCCAGTTGGTCGACCCACCCACGTGGCGTGCGCTCTTTTCTTTTTCCAGGCTCAAACAGACGAGAGCGCGGCGTGCTGGCCCCCCGCATCCCCGCCCCCACTGTCGGTCTCGTCGCGGGCGCACGCGGCACACCCTGCCTTCAGAGACAGCGGTGGGGGCGCTGTTGTGGACAAGGTCTGCTCCCCCACCTTCCACGGTTCCCCACCCATTCGCTTTCCTCTCTCTTCCTTTTTTTTTTGGTAGCGCTAACGCTTCCCCCCCTCACCCTACGTGGGGCACATACCCACCCCCCGCCCCCCGCGGGCTGGGGCGCGGTCGACGCCATGGAGGATGCGGCCGTTCTGGCCGCGTCCGCCGCGGCAGCAGTACCTGGCGATGAGCTCCCCGCCGGGGGTGGTGAGGTGGGTCCCAACGGGCTGTCAGCGAGCGGCAGTGCCGGCAGCGGTGCGGGGGGGGCGCCAGCCGCCGGGGGCGGAGACGCCGACGACAGTGGCGGTGGCGGCGTCAGCGGTGGCGGCGGGGGTAGTAACAATGGCGGTGGCGGTAGTGGCGATGTACCACCTGGCGGCGGCGGCGGCGGCGGCGGCGGTGGTGGTGGTGGCGGCTCTGGCGCGGCCCCCCCCCCTCTGCAGGCCCTTGAGGCGTGGTCGGCTTTTGACCTCGACGGCCGGCGGGCGACGCTCGACGCGCAGGCGCTGGACATTGCCACCCGCCAGGAGACGTCGGCGGCGTCTCGCAAGGCGCTGGCCGACTCGACGCGGGCGTTTAAAAAGGGGGCGGCCGACGGCAGTGGCAGCCGCCCCGTCGGCCCCCTCCTAAAGGCCTACCAGGCAGAGATTGACCGGCTCACGTCGCGGGCCAAGGCCGCTGAGGCCTCCTTCCTTGGCGTCTACCGCGGGCTGTACGAGGCGCCCGACCCGGCTGCGGGCCTTGCCGCCGGTCTTGACGCCGCCGCCCGCCTTGCCGAGGCGTCAGACGCGGCGCGGCGGGGCGCGGCCGACGCGGCCGCCGCGCGGGCGGCAGCCGCCGCAACCGCAGGCGCTGACGGGCGGGTGCGGGAGCTTGAGGCGGCGCTCGCCGCGCGGGATAGTGCCGCCGCGTCCGAGGCGGCGGCGGCTGCCGCCGCTGCCGCCCGCGAGGCGGCCGAGGCGTTTGAGCTGCGGGAGGTGGAGCTCCTCCATGAGGTGGAGGCCACCGCCGCGGCGGTGGTGGAGGCCAAGGCCGCCACCGAGCGCCTGCGGGTGGAGCGTGATGAAGCCGCCGCCGCCGCGGCGCGGGCGGTTGGGGCGGTCGCGGCCGACCACGAGCAGGCGGTGGAGGAGCTGGAGCGGGTGCGCGCTGAGGCCACAGGCCTGCGGTCGACGCTGAACCGGCTGCGGGCAGAAGCCGCGGGGGGAGCTGGGGACGGCGACGCGGACGGAGGGAGCGGTGGTGGCGCCGGAGGCGGTGTTGGTGGGGGTGGCACGGATGGAGGCGCCGGCGGCCGGTCGGCGGCAGCGGCGGTGGAGTTGGCCGCCCGGGAGGTGGAGGTGTCGCAGCTGCGTGAACAGGTGGGCGTCCTCGAAGCGGTCATCCACGGCCGCGGGGCGGCGGACTCGGACGCGTTTGCCGCCCTGTCGGCGGCGCTCAAAGAGAAGGACGAAGCCGCCGCCGCGGCGGCTGCCGAGCTGGCTGCTCGCCCCACCATGGCCGAGTACAACCGCGTGCGCGAGCAGCTGGCGCTCCTGGAAGCCACCCAGCTTGGAGGCGACGACGAGGGAGAGGAGGGGGAGGGTGTGTCTGCTGACGCTGGCGATGATGTTGCTGGTGGCGGCAGCGGTGGCGGCGACGGCGGTAACGGGGGCGACCCGGGGGGCCGTGACGGCAGCGGGGAACCTCGTCTGGAGGCGCGGCTGGTCGCCAAGGTGCGTTCCTTGCAGGCCCGCGTCGCGTCGCTGCGCACCGCGACGGCGGCGGCCGAGGCGGAGGCGTCTGCCCTCCGCTCCCGGTCGACGGGCCTGGACGCCACCGTCGCGGAGCAGACGGCGCTGATTGCGCGGCTCGAGGAGGGGCTCTCCGCGGCCACCCGCGACGCCCGGGGCGGCGGCGGCGGTGGCGGCGGCGACGACGCGGGGGGTGGTGGCGACTGGCAGTGGGGTGGTGGCGGTGGTGGCGGTGGTGGTGGCGGCGGCGGCGGCGTCGGTGGTGGAGGCTTGCGGGCGGCGGGCCTGTTACCACCCGGCCTGCGCGGGGGCCTCCGCGGCGGCGGTAGTGGCGGCGGCGGCGGCGGTGGGGGTGGGGGTGGTGGCGACGGCGGCGGCGGGGAGGACCCGACAATGATGGACATTGTGTCTGGCCAGCGGGACCGCTTCCGCACGCGTACGCACGAGCTGGAAGAGGACAACCGGCGGTTGGTGCAGACGATCGAGCGGCTGACCGCCGACGTGGAAGCGCTCAAGGCGGACAATGTGGCGCTCTACGGCAAGATCCGGTACCTCCAGAGCTACGCCGCCGACCCTTCGGGGGGCGGTCCCGCCGGAGGGAGTGGTGGTGGTGGCGGCTCTTTGTCCGGTGCCGCCGGTGTCGGGGCAGGGCGCCATTCTGCCGACGATGGCTCGAGCACCGCCCTGCTGTCGGTGACCACGTCGGGGTCCCGCGAAGTGGGCGTCGAAGCGGGCAGCGGGGGCGTCGGCGGCAGCGGCGGCGGGCTGGGCGGCGCCGCCAGTGTTGGTGGCGTGGGCGGTGCCGCCGGCAGCGGCATTACCGCCGGCGGTGGCGGTGCTGCCGGCGGCGGCGCCCTCCTCAACCGCTACGCGGCGGTCTACGAGGAGTCGCTCAACCCGTACGCGCTGTTCAAGCGGCGGGAACGGTTCAAGCGGCTGGCAGAGCTGTCGGCGCCCGAGCGGCTGACGCTCCGCGCCTCCCAGCGGGCGCTCTCCACCCGCACCTCCCGGCTCGCCGTCTTTGCCTACGTCCTCGGCCTGCACATGTTTGTGTTTGTCGTCCTCGGCTGGAAGGGCGCGTGCGACGTGAGCGGCGCCGCCGCCGCGGGAGGGGGGATGAGGGTAGGCGTGGGCGCCACCGCCGCCGCCGCCGCCGCTGCCGCTGCCGCCGCCGCCGCCGCCGAGGGGGGGGAAGGGGCGGGCGACTCGGGCTTGGCGCCGCCGGCTGCCGCCACGGGGGGGGGGGGGGCGACAAAGGCCACCCACGAGTGAGGGGGCCGACCCCCCGCAGGGATGGGGTCCCTGTATTTTTTTTTTCTCTCCCTCTTCTTCTTGGGCTGCCTGCCCGCCCCTGACTGCTCGCTATTCCATCCGGGACGGAACCTTTTTTTTTTCTTCTTCCCTTCTCCCCCTCCCCAACCGCCGCACCCTCACCGCACAACCCACCGCCGCCATGCCCACCGTGTTCCCCCAAACGGCCCCCACAGCCTGCCCGTCCTCCCCCCAGACACGTCCCCCCTCCGCCTAACCGTCCCAGCCCATGCCCCCCCCCCTCCCTAAACATATTTCCCCCTGCACCGCATTCATCAACACACTCTACGAAGCCCACCCCCCCCCGCTCTTCCATACACCAATAAAAGGATAAAAAGAGGGAAAAAAGAGGCCAGAACAACGCGACCTGTATGTACGGGAGCGGAAACTGACACACGGCCACGGGCCACGGGCCGAGTCACCCTGGGGCCGCCCCGCTCGACGGCGCGCACCAACCCACCCACCCCCCTCCCCTCCCAGAGGAGAGCGGACGTAGGCCGGCCGGCCGCGCCGCGGATTGCTCGTCGCGCCGTTGCCGCCGCCGCAGGCGGCCGGCCGGCCGCCCCCCTCATGGAAAAGAGAGCAGGCAGGCCGACGCCGCGACGGCGGTGGAACAGAAAAAATAAGACAAAGCAGAGTTGAGAGAGAGAGAGAGAGAGAGAGACGAAGAATGGGGCAAGAAGAGATCGACGGACCTCTCGCCGTGGCGGCCACCGCGGTGAAGGGTGGTGCGCGGCGGCCGACGCTGGCGCAGGCGCGTGCCACCTCGGTGGAGGTCGGCTGCGTGGGCGACGGGCCGACTCCATTCCCCGACCCCTCTGTGCGCATGCAGGGAGAACGAGGGGGGGCGGCTACTTATTTCTGAAGCGGATCAGCGGCACCAGCTCTGCTCCTTGGCCTGCGACCGCCTTGACCTCGCCTCCGCCTCCGCCGCCCACCACCACCCTCCCCCACACTCCACGCCTTTTCTTCTCCCATCCCCCGCCCCCCCCCGGCCCCCCCCCCCCCCCCCCCCCCCATCCTTCTCCACCCCCCTCCCCCCGACGCCACACCCTTCTCGGGCGTCCCCATCATGGCAACCACCCTCCACGCCGACATTACGTCCACCTTTGCCGCCCACGCGGCGTCCGTCGCCGCCGCCGCCGCCGCGCGGCGGCGCCTCGAGCCCCCCGCCGCCGCCGCCGCCGCCGCCGCGCGCGCGGCGGCCACCGCCCTGGCCACCCTCCACACCGACACGCCGCTGGGGGAGGTGGCCGCCGCGGTCGCCGCCACCCTCCCGCCGCTGGGCGCCGCGCTCGCCGACGCTGCGGCGGCGGCCGCCGCCGCCGCCGCCGCCGCCGCCTCGGACGCAGACGTGGCCCCCACGGCGGGCGTTGCCGATGGGGCGGGCGCCCCGGGCGGGGTGGAGGGGGTGGCCCTCCTCCGCGGGGGGGGCTGGCGCTGGCGTACCACCTCTGGCGTGACCGCCGCGGTGGTGGCCGCCTTTGTGGCGGGCGTTGCGGCGGCGGGCGACGGGACGCCGCCGCACGGGGTGCTCCTCGACCTGCAGGGCGTCGCCGCCGCGCTGTGGCCGCCACCGCCGCCGCCGCCGCCGTCGTCGTCGCCGCCCCCACCGGCGGGGGCCACCACTGGCGACGGCGCGGTGGCGGGGGCGCCCCCCCGGGCACCCCCCCCCCCCCCCCCCCCCCCGGCCGGCGTGGACGCGCTGCTGGGCGTGGAGGAGTACCTGCTGGGCGTGGCGGCGGCTGTGTCGGAAGTGCGGCGGGCGGCGGTGAACCGGGCGGCGGGCGGGGACGGGGCGTTTGCGGCGGCCGCGGCGGCGTGGGCGGCGGCCGTCCATGACGGGTACCGGGCGCTCAACTTTCGCAACGACGCCCTCCGCCGCCGCTACGACGGCATGAAGTACGACGTGGTGCGGGTGGGGGAGGTGGCCGACGACCTGGCCCGCCGGGGGCTCCTCCCGCCGCCGCCCCCGCCGTCGGCCGCCGCGTCGGGGGGCGGTGGCGGTGGCGGTGGTGGTGGCGGTGGTGGCGGTGGTGGTGGTGGTGGTGGCGAGGAGGGGGCTGCTGGCGGCGGCGGGGGCGGAGGGTCATAGTCGTGCGGGAGGGCCCCCGCTCCCGCCCCCTGCGCCGCCTGTCGCCGCCGCCTTTGGGCGCAGCGTCAGTTCAGTGCGACGGCGGATACCTACCTAGCGGTCGCTGTCGGCCATGATCCATCCCCTCTCTTTTTTTTTTTTTTTTTCTTGTGCTTCTTCTCTTCCTGCCTTGCACGCCCCCCTCTTCCCTCGCCGCCGACACCGCCGTGGCCTCTGCGCATCCACCCATAGATGTAGGTCCCTACCTCCCTCCACACGGTGCGGGACCTACCTGCCATCGCCGCCACCCCCGCCGTCGGCGGTGCTCTGCAAAGGTCCTGGGCGGCGGGGGGGACAGCGCGGCGCGGCGGCCGGGCGGCGGCGCCCCACCGCGCGGGGCGGTGGCAGCGGCAGCCGCCCACAAACGGCGGCCGGTGGTGGCAGCGTCAGGGTGTGGGGGGGGGAGGGACCCCGCCGCCGGCGGCCGTGGGGGGGACGCCCCGCGGCGGCGGCCGGTCGCCCAGGGCGGCCATCTCGTTGGGGCGGGCAGCCCGCGTCGCGTCGACGCCCCCGGGGGGGGGGGAGGGGGGGGGGGGGGCGGGGGGGGACTGGGCGGAGGGGCGTGCCCCCGTCAGGGGGTGGCGCGTCGTCCCGTGTCCCCCCTCCCCCCCCCCCCCCCCCTCCCCTTCCCCCTTCCCCCCCCCCCCCCTCCGCCCCCCCCGCTTCGTGCCCGCCACCGCCCGTCCCGTCGGCCCGTGCCGACCGTGGTGGGGGTGCGGGCGTCGGGCGCCGCCGCCCCTCCGTCTGGGTTGTGGGGGCGGCGCCTCCCCCCCTTGCCCCCCTACCCAGGCTGGGTAACCCAGGGCAGGCCGGCCGCCGCCCCGCCCGCCCGCCCCCGCCCCCCCCCCCCCCCCACCGCCGGCCGACGCGGGCGTGGCCGCGGCGCAGGGGGGGAGCCGGCCCCCCCTGCGGCGGCCGGGGCGCCCGCCGCCGCCGCCGCCGCCGCCGCCGCCGCCAACCGCCCGTCCCCCCCCCCGCCTGCCAGCCGGCGGCGAACGCCCGCGGGGACGTCCCCGCCCGTGGGGAGCGGGGGGCGGGGGGTCGCGGTGGCGCCGCCGCCGGCGGCGGGGTCGCCTGCGTGGATTGGACCGCGTGGCCTTGCTAGGCGAATTCCACCGCCGCCCCTCACCCCCCAGCCCCACCCCCACGTCCACTGCCGCCCCCCCACGCGCAGCCACCGCCCGCGCCGCCACGCCGCCACGCCGCCACGACCGTGGTCGCTGGCGGTGACGCCCCCCCCCCCTCCCCCCCCCTCCCCCCCTCCCCCCCCCCCCCCCCCCTCGCCCGCAAGGATGGGCGCGCCGCAAAGGCCGACGGGCGCCGCCGCCGCCGCGCCGTGACAGCCCCGTCGTGGGCCCGCTTGTGGCCGGCGACGCCGTCACCGCCGTTGCGGCGGCGGTGGCGGCGGCGGCGACCGTGGCGGCGGCAGCAGCAGCAGCAGCAGCAGCAGCAGCAGCGCAGACGGCGGGGGCCGTGGCGCCCGCCCGGTTGCGGGCGGCCGCCCGCGGCGGCGGCGGTGACGGCGGCGGCGGGCGGGGCGGCGGCGGCGGCGGCGGCCGGCGGCGGCGGCGGCGGCGGGCGAGCCGCCGGCCGTGGCCGCGCGACCCGCCCGGGGGG
>CM020619.1:23164163-23411946 GCA_009829735.1 Pyropia yezoensis | reverse complement strand
CGCCGGCCGTGGCCGCGCGACCCGCCCGGGGGGGTCGCGGCCGGCCGGCCGGCCGCCGCCCCCCCCGCCCCCGCGCCCCGCCCCCTGCGCCGCGCGCCCGCGGCGCGCGCGGGGGAGGGAGCCCCGCCCGGTACTTGACCGCGCCCCCCCCCCGCGCGCCGCCGTCGCCGCTCCCCGGCAGCCACCGCCGGCAGCCGGCGGCGCCCCCTCTGCCCGGCCCACCCCCTCTTGTCGGTCCTGTTCCCTGCCGCGGTGGTCACCCACCCCCCACCCACCCCCCTGCCCCCCCCCCGCCCTCCTCGCCCCCCGCGCCCTCCCCATCTACCCACACCTCCAACCCCCACGAGCACACACCCTGTCCCTGCCGCGCTGTCTCCGTTTCCCTTTTTTTCTTTTTTTTTTTCCGCCAGCCTTCCCCACCCCATGGCCACCACCCCGCTCCCCGGCGGGGGTGCCGCCGTCACCCCCCGCCAGCCATCCACTTTCGTCGCGGCCGCCCGCGGGAAGCGGCGGCGGCGGCCGCCGCCGTCGGCACGGCGGTCACGCAGGCGGGCGCCGCCGACGGCATTGGCGCCGTCGGCGGCGCCCGCGGCCGCGGCGCGCCCGTCTGGGCGCCCCCCGCCCCCGCCTTCTCCCGGGCCTTCCCCCCGCCTGCCGCCGCCGCCGCCGCCGCCGCCACTGGTGGGGGGGGCGGCCGCCCGCCGCGGCCACGGAGCCGGGGGCGGCCGGCGCGGGCGGCGGCGCCGTGGCGCCACGCCCCGCCGACGCTGCCGCTGCCGCCGCCCCCCGCAACGTGTGGGGGAGGCGGCCGACGCCGCGGCGGCGGCGACGGCGGCGGTGGCGGTGCGGCGGCGGTCGAGGCGCTGTTCCGGCGCCTCTGCCGCGTGCGGCGGCGGCTGGGCGGGGCGTCGCTGTGGGGCGGCGGCGGCGGCGGCAGTGGCGGGGGGCGCCCCGGCTGGGCCGCCGCCGCCGCCCTGTGCCGCCCGCCGGGCGGCCGCCGCGACCGGTCGGCGGCGGCGGCGGCGGCGGCGGCGGCGGCGGCGGCGCGCCGTCGGCAGTGGGCGGTGATGGGGTTGGTGGTGGCGGTGGTGGCGGTGGGGTGGTGCTGCTGCTGATGGGTGGGGGCGACGGGTCGCCGCGGCTGGGGGACGGCGGGGGGGGGGGGACGGCGGCCGCTGCAGCGGCGGCCGCCGCCGCCGCCGCCGCCGCGGGCGGGGTGGCTGGGGATGGGGGGGAGGCGTACGTCTTTGGCGCCGCCCCCCAGGAGGCTGCGTTTGTGGACTGGCACCGCTGAGAGGGGGGGTGGGGGGGGGTGAGGGGGAACGGGGGGGAGGGGAGCGGGAGGGAGGGGGGGGTGGGGACGCTGGGGGGGGGGGGACGCCCGCGGACGGCCGGCCGCTGTTGTCTGCACGGCCGGCCGCACGGGGGGTGACCCGCGCGCGGCCGCGCGGCCGCGCACAGCGGCGGTCGCCCGCCCGCCCGCCCGCCCGCTGCCGCGACGGGGACGCGGTGTGCCGCCCGCCGGGCGCCTGCCGGGGCGGGCGGGGCGGCGGGCGGGCGGCCGGCGGCGGGCGTCGCCGCGCTGACGGTGCCACCCGCTGGGGGTGGGCGGGCGAGCGCGGGGGGGTGGGGACGGGGGGGCGCGCGGGGCGCGCGGGTGCCGCGGGGGTGAGGGGGGGGAAAAAAAAGCCGAGCGGGGGCGCCGAGGGGGAAGCGAGGCGGGGAAGGGGGGGTTGGGGGTGGGCGGGTGGGCGGGGGGGGGGGGGTGGATGCCGGTGGGCTACCCCCGTCCCCCTCTGGCCACATCCCTCCCGCCCCTCCCCCCCCCCCCCCTCCCCCCCTCCTGCTCACTGGACACTAACGTTCGCTCGCAGTGATGCAGCTTTGGCGGGCGCGCGCGGGCTCCCCGGCTGCCCCCGCGGGGCGGCGGCGGCGGCGGCAGCGGCGGCGCGCGGGCGGCGGCGCGGCCGCCGGGGGGCGCGCCCCCCCTGCTGGCGGACGCGCGGCCGGGGCGGCGGCGGCAGCGTCATGGGTGTCGTCCCCCTCCCCCGCCTCGTCCGCCTCGTCCTCCTCCGCCGCGCCGCCCCCCCCCCCCCCCCAGAGCGGGCAGAGCGGGGCCCCCCCGGGGCCCCGCGGCAGGCGCAAAAAAAAGGGGGGGGGCCCCGGGGGGGGGGGGGGGTGGGGGGGGGGGGGGGACGGGGCGGCCGACCACCCGGCGCCCGCCGCCGCCACTGTCGCCGTCGCCGCCGCCGCCGCCACTGTCGCCGCCGCCGCCGCCGCCGCTGTCGCGGCTTGCACAGGCACCGCCCACAGGGCGGGCGCGGCGCAGCGTGGCGTCGCACCGTGGGGGGGGGAGCGCGGCCGCTGCCCAGAGCCGCCGCTGTCCCCAAACCCCCGCCCGGCATCCGCCGCCGGCCGCCGCCGGCAGCCGCGGCGGCACCAGCGGCCCCGCCGGTCGCACAGAGGTGGGGAGCGCAGCGGGGTGCGGCGCCGACGGGGGCGGGGGCGCCCGGGCAGACGGTCGTGGCAGCCACCATCCCCCCTCGCCCAACCGCCGCCACCGTCGGCTGCCGGCCAGCCGCCGGTCGCCCACCCCCCCCCCCTCGAGGGGCTTGACACCGTGCCGCCGAGGCGGGCGGGGGGCCCTCTGCGTCGCGCGCACGCCGGTGGGCAGGAAGGGGGTGCAGGGGGCAAGCGGCGCCCCCCATTACCCCCCCCCCCCCCCCCCCGCCACTCCTGCTTCTCCCCCGACCCCACCCCTCCTGTCCCCCCCCCCCACACCTACCCCCACACCTACCTCGCCAGAGTGTCAATGCACCGTGCGCGCGCGCGGGCGCGCGCGCGCCGGCAGGAGCGCCCCCCGCTACTGGCCCTGCCGCTGCCGCTTGGGCGGCGGCCCCCCGTCGGCGCCGCCGCCCCGCCCGCCCCGGCTGCGGGGACGCCCACCGCCACCACCGCCGCCGCCGCCGCCGCCGCCGCCACCGGCGGCGGCGGCACCCCCCCCTCCCCCCCTCCTCCCCCAGCCGGTCCCCCCCCCCCCACCGCGCCGCCGCCGCTGCCGCCACCACCGCTCCCGTCGCTGCCACCCCCCCCGCCAGTGCCGCCGCGGCCGCCACGGCCGCCGCCCCCCCCGCGGCCACGCCCGCCGCGGGCGCGCCCGCCGCCACCGCCACCGCCACCGCCACCGCCACCGCCACCGCGCGGGGGCGGGCGGCCGCCCCGGCGGCCGCCGCGGTCTGCCTCGGCGGCCACAAACGGCGCGTCGCCCCCCCCGCCGGCCGGCGGCAGGGGGTACTCGTCGGGCCGCCCCCCACCGCCCACGCCATAGAAGCCGCCGTCGCTGTACGCGGCGGCAGCGTCGTACCCGCCGGCATGCAGCGGCACGCCGCCCCCACCATACGCCCCCGCCACGGGCCCGTACCCGCCACCCGCCTGCGGATGGGGGTGGTAGGCCAACGGGTGGTGGGGCGGCTCGAGCGGCCCATAGCCGCCGCCGACGCCGCCGCCGCCGCCACTGTCACCGCCGGGGCCCCCGCCACCATACACGCCCACCGGCGCGCCATACGGCCCATAGGGCGCGCCGGGGTGGCCGCCGCCGCCGCCGCCGCCTCCCCGCCACGCGTCTCCCACAAGCCCCCCATCCCCCCCAACGTGGGGCGGCGCGTACGGCCCGACGCCGCCACCACCACCACCGCCACCACCACCGCCGCCGACGCCGTCGCCGCGGAGCCCGTCCCGGTAGGGCGGCCACGCGTGGCCGCCTAGCGGCGGCAGCGGCTGCCCGTGGCGGTCGGGCGACCGGGGCGGCGGCGGGTAGCCGCCATTGCCATACGCGTCGTCGCCACCCCCGCTGCCGCCGCCACCACCGCCGCCGCCGCCGCCGCCACCACCGAGGTGGGGAAGGACGCCCCCACGCGGGGGTGGCGGCCCGTATGGGTCATAGGGTTGCGGCGGCCCGAGCGGCGGCCCGTACGCAGCGGGCGGCGCGTAGGCCGCGGCGGGCGGCGGCTCGCCGTCGACGCGGTACGGCGCATACGCGGGCGGCGGCGCCCCCCCGACGGGCGGGACATAGGCGGCCATCCCTCCCCCCCGCGGGGGTGGCTCGCCCCCCCCACCCGGGGGGGGCAGCGGCTGGCCATACGCGCCGCCGCCCCGCGGGTCTCCCCTGCCGGGGCCGGGGCCGGGGCCGGGGCCGTAGACCCCCCCCCCGGGGAGCTCCCCCCCCCCGCCCCCCCCCGCCACGAGAGCGCCGTACCGCGGCGCGTCAGCGAGGGGTGGCGGGTAGCCGGGCCGCCGCTCCCCGTCGGGTGGGTAGTAGGGCGCGGCACTCGCAGGCGGGGGCGGAAAGCCGCCGCCCCCATACGCGCCCACCGGCGGGCCAAATGGTGGAGGGGGGCCGTAGCCGCTGTGCGGGGGGAAGCGCGGTTGCACGTCAGCCCCCACGCGGGGGGGGGCAAAAGGCGCAACGCCTGTCCCGCTGCCGCCGCCGCCTGGGGGGTAGGGGGGAAAGGCGCCCCGCGGACCCCCTGGCGGCAGCGGCGGCGGTGGGCCACCGCCCCCGTCACCCCAGTGGGGATGACGTACGGCGGCCACCGACGGCGAGCCCCCACCGCCGCTGCCACCACCACCGCCATCACGGCGGCCGCCACTGCCGCCGCCGACGCGGCCGCCACCACGTCGCCGCCCGTCGCGCTCCCGCGACGGTTGCCGGACCGGGCTGCGGCTCACGCCACCCGCCGCGGCCAGCGGTGGCGGTGGCGGTGGCGATGGCGACGGCGGCGCCGGCGACGGCGCCGACGCCGGCGCCGCCACGGGGTCGGCCTCCCCCACCGCGGCGGGCGTGTGCGGGTCGGGCGCCCGCACAATCAGCCGCGCGTAGGAGGGGACACCACGGGCGGCCGGCGGCGGCGGCTTGCCGCTCCGCTCCGCCGCCGACAGCAGCGGGCCGCGGTCGGCTGCGTCCGCCGCGCCCGCGGGCGCGCTGACGGCGGGCGCCGCCGCGGCGCTGGCCCTGGTGGCTGCCTCCACCGCAGCCGGTGCACCCGCGGCACCGCCGGCGGGCGCACCCCCCGCCGCCGCTGCGGCGCGCGGCCCCGCCGGGTGTGCCGCAGGAGCAGCCGCGGGGGCCGCTGCCGCCACACCCACCGGGCCTGCCGCTGGCGACGCTGCCAAAGAGAGGGCTGACTCGGCGGCCGCGGGGGGTGCCGGCGCGGCGGCCGCGTCGGCCGCCGACACGGCGGCCGTCGACGCCCTGGCCGCGGCCGCCGCCCCCGTCGCCGGCGCGGCCGCTGCCCTGACAGTAGCGGGCGCAGCCGCAGCCCCCCGAGCTGCCGCCACTGCAACCCCTGTTGCGGGCGCGGTCGCTGCGGCGGCCGCGTCGGCGGGTGGACCGGCGGCGCCTGAGGGGCTGCCTGCCGCCGACGGCGCCACCGCGGCTGCTGCGTCGGCGGGTGAACCGGCAACGCATGCGGTGCTGGCTGCCGCTGACGGCGCCGCGGCCGCCGCGGCTGCCGCGGCCGCCGGCGATGCCCTGGGCGCTACCGAGGCGGTGGCGGACGGAGGTTGCCCCGCCACCTTCGGCGGTGCCGGCGGGTGCTCCCGTAAGGAGCCGCCGCCGGCGTCGCGCGGGGGCAGCACCGCGGCGCGGGGAGCGCCACCAGCTTCCCCCGCGACGACCTGCCTCGCGGGGGCCGCCGTCCGCTGCTTTCCGCCGTCGCCGTCGCCGTCGCCGTCGCCTTCGCCGCCGCCCCCGTTGCTGGCGGCAGGCGCCGCCCGCAGCGGGGGCGGCGGCGGCAGGGGTGGCGACGGCGACGGCAGGGGTGGCGACGGCGACGGTGTCACGACCACCCCCGCGTCAGGCTGGCGGTCAATGACAAATGCGGGCGGCCGCGCGGCGGCGGCAGCAGCGGCTGCAACCGCGGCGGTGCGCTCCCGCTCGGCGGCCACGGCCGCGGACCGCTCCCGCTCCGCCGCGGCCGCCCGCTCGGCTGCGGCTGCCTCGGCCAGGGAGTCCTCCCGCCGCAGCGGGACGGCGCGGGTGGAGAGGGCGGCCAGCCACCCAGACGTGTGCGCGTCGGGGTGGGAGGTGGGGGGCTCCCGCCGCGACGTGGGGGGGGGGCGCCCACCCGTGGGCGGGACGCCACGCCCGCCTTGGGGCGGGGCACCGCCGCCGCCGCGGCCACGGCCACGGCCCCTGCCACGGCCGGCACCCGCACCGGCACCGGCACCGGCACCGCCGCCGCCGTAGGCGGCGTGGACGCTGGCGTCGCCCCCGCTCCCCACGGGTGTCGGAGCCGGCGGGGTAACGGAAACCGGCGCCGCCGCTGGGGGCCCCGCTGCTGGCGGCGCCGCCGACGCGGCCCCCCCAGCGGACAGAGACGCACCTTGGGCAGCCGCGGCGCGCGGGACGGTGGTCGCCGCCGCCGATACCGCAGCCGGTGCCGCCGGAGCCGGTGCAGACGCCGGTGCAGGTGCCCGTGCCGCTGCCGGTGGCGCGGCGTCGGCGCCTCCCCCTTCCCCCGCCGCCGACTGAAATGCCGACAGCGCGGCAATGACTTCGTGGAGGAGCGCCGACGGGATCTGCCCCGACGAGATGGCCGCCGCGACGGCGGCCTCGAGGTCGCCCCCATTGGCGGTGGCGGCGTCATAGATCTGCTGGATGGCCGCCTGGACGTGCGGCGCCGCCGCGACGGGCGCCACGGCGGCCCCTGCTGCGGGCGCCGCCGTGGGCGCCTCTGCCACGGGCGCCGCCGTGGGCGCCTCTGCCGCGGGCGCCGCCGTGGGTGCCTCTGCCGTGGGCGCCCCTGTGGGCGCCGCCGCGGGTGCCGCCGTGGGTGCCCCCGCGGATGCCGCCGTGGGTGCCCCGGCGCATGCCGGCGAGGGTGCCGCCACGGGTGTCGCCGCGAGTCCCACAGCGAGCGCCGCCGCGGGTGTCCCCGCAGTCGCTGCCGCGGGCGTCACTGCGGGCGCAGAAGCTGCCGGCGTCGCTGTCGTCGTTGAGGCAGACGTTACCGCAACGGTCGCCGCCGCGGCGGGGGAAGCTGCCGGCCCTGACACTGGCGGCGCCTGCGAGGCAACGGGCTGTTGTTGTGCCCCTAATGGGGAAGCGGCCTGGGGGGCCGCCACATACGCCGACGCCGACTGCTTGGCTTGGGAAGGCGGCTGTGGCTGCTGTGCCGGACGCACCTGCGGCTGCACTTGAGCTTGCTGGTTGAGGGGCAGCTGCTGCTGCCGCTGTTGTTGCAGCAGCCCCTGCTGCTGTGGCAACTGCTGCGGCTGCAGCGGTTGTTGCTGCTGAGGTTGCTGCTGTGGTTGCTGCTGCTGCCGCTGCTGCTGCGACTGATTCAGCGGCGGCTGCTGTGCAATGAGGTGGAGGTCCCTGCCCTGTTGCCGCGGTGCACCTGCCACCATTCGCTCGCGCTCCAGCTGTGCCTGCAACACGAGCAGCTGCTGGGCAAGCAGCTCCCGCTGCCGAGATTCCTCCGCCTTGTCTTGCTCGGCGCGCTGCCGCGCTGCCTCTGCCCGCTGTCTCGCCGCCTCGGCCTCTACCGCCGCTGCCGCCGCCACTGTCGCTGAGTTGGCTGCCGGAGGCGGGGGGGTAGCACCCAGATGCCGCAGCGCGGCAGCCTGCTGCTCGGGCGGCAGCCCCGCCACCACCGTCTGCAGCAGCTGGACGACGGAGGAAAGCTTGGCGTCGTCACCCCCTGGCCCTGGCCCAGCGGACGCGGGCGGCGGTGCGTGCACAGCGGACTGTGGGGCAGGCGGCACCGCCGGCCGCGCTGCAGGGGGAGCGGTGGGGGCCATGGCCGTGGCGAGGGTGGCCAACAACGCCTGTGCGCCGCCACCCGTGCCTTCCTGGAACTGCAAGGCGAGCAGCTGTTCCAGCAGCGCTACCGTCTCGTGATCGCTCATGGACGTAGTCGAAGGCGAAGCGGCCGTCGCAGCGGCTTGCCACGGCGGCGGCCGCCCTGCCAGTGGCCCCGGGGGGGCTCGCATGGGCGGCCCCGGAGGTGCCATGCCCGGCGAAAATGCCGGACCAGGGGGCGGACCTCCCTGCTGTTGCGGCACCTGCGACTGCTCCATCAGCTGCTGGAACAGGGTGAGCGCCTCGGCCAGCTCGGGTTGGACGGGCCCGGGGCCAGGCGGGCCAGGCATCCCTGGCGACCCGCCTGTCAACAGCTGCGGGAAGCCCCCGCCACCATGCGCGGCCGCCGCCACCGCCAAACGCACTGCTTCCGCGGGTGGGATCGCACGCTCAACCGACCCGTGCACCGCCAGGAGCAGACCGCGGGAGCGGGCATCGTCGATGAGTGCCGCCCAGTCGCAAGAGCCCTCAGCTAGCGCAGCAGCGTTGCCCAGGACGACCAGCGACCCACGCGCGCGGGTGAGGCCGACATTCATACGACGGATGTCGCGGACAAACCCAATGCTGCCGCCGCCGCCCCCACGACCGCCCCTCCGGGTGGTGCGCACGCAGGAAAAAACGACAAACTCCTTCTCACGCCCTTGAAAGCCGTCCACCGTGTCAATCTCTACAACGGGGGTGGCCACGCCGGCACGGCTAAACGCGGCCCGGAGGGTGTGGAGCTGCTTCTTGTACGGAGTGACCACCCCAAAGCCGCCGCTGGCATCCACGGTCTCCTCCTCGCCATGGGGGCCTTCCGCGCCACCGCCGCCACCACCCCCCCCCCCATGGCCGCCACCCGGCATGGTGCGGGAGCGAAAGAGCGAGTGCCTCGGGTGGAGCTCCCGGAGGCGAACAAATATCGTCGCCGCCAGCTGCGCCTCTGCCGGGTTGAAGACGGACGAAGCGTCAGCGTCGCGGCGCTCCACCCCCCCCCGCACGTCAAGGAAGACGTATGGCCCGAGACGCGGTGCAATAACCGGCACGTGATGCCATGGCCGGTCCCGCGAAACCGCTAGCTCTGGGTCATCACCGAGGCGGCCGCCGTAAAAGTGGCGGCAGGGGAACGCCGAGATGGCCGGATGCATCCGGTACTGGGTGTCGAGCCGGGAGACAGGAACCCCAGACCGCACCAGCCGGTCCAGGAGGGAAAGGCCCAGTGGGATGGAGCCGCTGATGACAGTGGCCGGCAGCTGCTGGGGGTCGCCAACGAGAATTAACCGTGAGGCGCCCAAGCAGAGGGGGATGACGCTGGCAGGCTCAGTCGCTTGGGCCGCCTCGTCAATCACAACCAGGTCAAACAGGTCACGCTCGTCGTTGTGGGATTCCTCCCCAAAGTCCCCCTCCTCGTCGTCATCCGCAAGCGAAGCGCCGCCGCCACCTTCAGCACCCCCCCGCCTGCTTACCCGTTGGGGCCGCCGCCGTCGCCTTTGCGGGGATGGCAACAATGACGACGCACCCGACAGTGTTGCGAACACCAGCTGCGCGTCTTCGATAAACGTGCGCTCCAGCGCGCGGATCTTAGTGCCTTGCGAGCCCTGCCCCGTCACAATATCAAACCGCCGACGTTCGCGCTGCAGCCGCTCCACCCGCTCGTGAAGTGCAATGAGCTTTGTAAAGTTGGCTTTGGTGCGCTGGAGGCCGTCGATTTCGCGGACCACAGCCTCCGAGGCGGCCTGCCAGGCCGCGCACCACGCTTCCCGCGCGGCAGCGTGCTCCTTGTAGCCCGGCGTCCGCTCCCCTGGCCCAGGCGGAGGAGCCGACAACCGCTCCACAAACGCCTCGGCCTGCCCGCGGGCCGTGAGGAGGCGGGCGGTGGCCGTCATTTTGGGGCTGCTGCCCAGGCGCGCTAGCTCGGGCCGGTACGTGTCGCCATGGCCATCGACAAAGCCCGTCGCGGCCAGCCGTGATAGCAGCTCATCGACGCCAGCGTTCGAGGGCGCGCACACCAACAGACGCGGCCGACGTGGCTGGTCGGCAGGTGTCACGTCAATGTCGGCATCCAGACGGGCGGTGGCGTGGCGCCAGCCAGCCGCGGGCGTTGGCGCCCCGCCGGCCGACAAAGCGCCACCGGCAGGGTCCTCCACCGCGTCGAGGGCGGGGTGCCACGGAGCCATTTCCGAGTCGTACCCCGAGTCATCCTCGTCATCGGCCAACGCAATCGACCCATAGGCATCTTCCCCGCCGCTGTCAAAGGCCGCGGTGGCCATCGTGCCAACAGCGGGCAGGCCGTCAGAGGTGGCTGAGGCAGGGGTGCCCTCCGCCACCTCGGCCTTGACACCGGCGCCCCCGCCGCCCGGGTGCCAGCTTGACCGCTTGCGCCCGCCCGCGGCGGTGGACACCCCCGCCCCGGTCAGCGCTTCCGCGCGCGCCGCCTTGGCCGCCGCCTCCGCCGCCCGGCGGCGGGCCTCCGCCGCGTCGGCCTCTACGCGGAGCTTTCGGTTGTGCGTTTCTAATGCTTTGAGGAGCGAGTCGTAGTAGACCTGGTACCGCGCCGAGTGAAGGACGTTGAGCAGCGCGAGCGTCGTCCGGGTCTTGCCGGTGCCGGGTGGCCCCTGCAAGACAGAAAGGCCCCCCGCAGCAGCTATATCGGCCACCGCCCCCCCCTGAGATGCGTTGAGGCCCGTCGCTTTCGCCACCCGCACGGCGTACCGCCGCGCGTGGGACGCGTCGGCTGACGTGGCGGGGGCACCCTCTGGCCGCGGGCGGAGGAGGGCTGGCAGCAGCGGCGCACCACGGAGACGCGCCACCGCCATGTACTCCCGCTGTACGGTGACAATGCCGCCCAACCGGAGGAGCACCCACACCTCCTCCCCGCCCCGCGGGCGGACGACCGCCTCGTCGGCGGCCGACAAGGCGCCGCCCGCATCGGCGGCGCCATCCCCTACGCCGCCGCCACCACGACCCGAGTTGGCGCCCGCCGTGGCGGGTAGATCTGTGTCCACCCCCGCTTCCGCGACGGGCACCCCTGGCCGCGGCCGGTGGAGTAGCCGCAGCTTGGCCGGCTGACCCGCCTCTGCCCGGAGAACCACCGCCATGAGCGCCCGGCGCGGGATGGGGGCGCCGTCACCGCCCGCCCTATCCTGAAGGTGAAGCGTCCACACGGCGACAACATCGCCAGTGTGGAGGCGGAGGTCCCCGCCGCCGGGCGCCGCTACGCGGGCAACGACACCCCAGGCGGGGGCGGGGGCGGCCAGGGCAGACAGCACGTGGACCCGCACAGCCGTGCCGACGGCGTCGTCATCGAAAGCACCGCCGCCCCCTCCCCTTCCACCACCCCCACCGCCCCTGCGCCCCCCCCGGCCGCCACCCCGGCCGCCGTCGCCGCCGCCGCCGCCGCCGTGGGCGCGTGGCGCGGGCGACGCGACGAGGGCGGGGGCGCGCGCAAACTTTTCCGCCGCCGCGGCCAGCTCGGCGCGGAGCTCCCCGAGGAGGAGCGGCCCAAAGTGCGCCGCGTACGCCTTGTGTGACGCAAACGCCAGGCGCGTGCCGTCGGTGGCAAAGCCCCGCGCGTCGACGCCGGCGCCGGCGGCGGGACCGGCACCGGTCGGGCTCGCCGCCGCGCCGCTGGCCGGTACGGAGGGGGGGACTGACGGCTCGGCGGGGGGGGGGGGGTCGGTCGACGTGGCCGCCTTGCTGCCGCCACCACCGACGCCCCCGCCACCACCGGCACCACGGCTTCCCCCCTCCCCGCGGGCATCTGTGTTGGGCAAGGCCAGCAGCAGCGTGTGCGGCCGCCATCGGACAATGGCCAGCTGCAGCGTGGCAGCTGCTTCGGCGGCAGCGACAGAGGCGACGGCAGCCGAGCCGGCTGGCAGGGCGCTTGCCATGGCCGCCGACGCGCGCCGGCCGCGACGGGAAGCGGCGCGGCATGAACGCGGGCGCGCGGCCCGGGAGTATGCTTCTCGGCCGGCCGCGTCCGGACGGGGACGCGCGCCGATGAGTTGTCTTCATCTGTTCGCACAAATACTTTTCAATCGAACATCTTGCACAAGCTCGCTCGCTGCCATTTGGCAAAGTACATTGCAAAGGCAACAGCAAAGATGTACAAGACTCGTCCATAAAGCCGTGACAACGTGACATAGATTTGTGGAAACGCGAGGTATTTGTTGTTTGCGCCGGCGGGTGCGGCGAACCTCGTGGGCGCCGTCCCCCCGGTCCCGTGGCACCGCGGCGACCACGGAGGGGGCGGCGCCGGTGGACCCAGACGCGGCCGCCGCGTGCACGTGGACCTCGCGTTCGACCTCCTTCACCAAGCACGTATCTGAACAGATCCATGCACTTGCGCTTCCGCTCTCTCTCCCTCTGCTCCAAAAAGAAAGATAAGTAGCACACAGCCACACAACCGCGACTGACCAGCCATCGAAGGCGCAGCGCACTCAGCGAGGACGGGTCTACGCAGTCAAAGCGCAGCCGACAACGCAGCAAGTGGAAAGGTGCACTTCGGCTGACCGCACGGCAAGGAAGAAGGCGAGGTGCACAGGCCGTCCCGTCCGGGAGAGTACACTGCGGCACGGCGCCCGGTCCTTTCAAACACCGGCAAACCCCTACGCGCCACCACGGTGAGGGCAAACCTCAGCAGGACGGACTTACGCGACAGCCGCCGCAGCTGGTGCCAAATGACCCCGGGGCGCGATGCCGGTGACACAGCGGCAAGCCAGATGGCGCAGTAAAACTGTCCCCAGACGGGAAGAAAGTAGTACGAAGGGCCAGGCGCACTGCCCAGCCTCTCGATTGGCTCCACAGCGCACAGACGTCTACTTGATACCCAGAAGGGAGGAAAGGGCGCGCCCCGACGCTGACCGCAGTGGCCGTCGTCGGGCAGTACCAACGTCGGCAAGCAGGGGTGACGACGCTGTGTTGCAGAGCTCAGCCGACACACTCTCTGCCACGGTCGTCCCGTCAAGCACGGGGGGCAGGTCGGGGCTCACACCGGGTGACCCAGGCGGTAGCGGGTCTCCCAGTAGCATCAGCCCACCGCCAAGAGCCGGTGCAGATCGGCGAGGCTTCGGCGCCGCCAGCGCGCACGTCGACGCTGGTGGTGCCGACGATCGCGAAGGGTACGACATAGGCAGAGTCGCCAGCGCACCCACCGACTGTCGTGCCCGACTAACGTCCCGAGGCGGCCAATAAGGCCCTGACGAAGCAACAGTGCCCACCCCAGCCCCCATAGCCGCCCCAGCAGCAGCAGCTGCTGATGCTGCCTGGTTATCGGCGAACGCAGCGTACGCCGAGGTCTGGCGGAGGGAAGCAAAGAAGGCATCGGGCTCAGCTACCCGCCGCTTGACCCCACCGAGACCCGCCGCAGCCACAGCGCTGCGATACGAGCCAGCTAAGCGGGAGACCGCGGAAGCGCTAGAGCGACGGCTAGGAGGGCGAGGAGATGCCGGCCGCAATGGAAAGGTGGCTGTGTCAGAACAGTGAGGGGGGACCATGTCCTGCTTGCCAGTCGGAGCCACGTATGGCGCGGGTGCCCATCCTGCTGATGAAGAAGGGGCGCCAAATTGCGCTGGCGCCACGGTAGCGCCGGCGACTGCCCCAGTTGAGGTCGGCGCCAACGACTCCGTGGACAGCGACCGACTGCTGGCTGTCAACGCAGAGGTCATAGATGACAGGGAGCGGCTGGACCAGGAGCGAACGAGCGCGGCGTTGCGTGCGGATGGCGCGCCGATGTCATCACCACCACCACCACCACCACTGGTGCGGCCTTGATCTGCAACCGCCGGCATACTCGGCGGGGGTGTCGAAAACAGGCGAGCTCGTAGTGGGGGTGACAGCGCCGGCGGCGCCACTACGTCGGCCAACGCGGCAGTGTTCCCCGAAGGCGGGCCGGCCGCAGCCTCACGCCGCAACAGCGTCGCGACCGCCACCCCCACCGCCGACTCCACATCTGCATCGGTAGCGCACGTACGCAGGTGTCGCAGCAGCGACGCGCGGAGACGGCGGGGCAAGTGGCAGGCGGCGCTACCGCGCTGCACCCCCCCTCCATTCGCACCGCCGCCGTGGAGAGTCAGGTCTCCACTGTCGAGGTCCGCGACAAGCAGCTCGTCGACGGGTAGGTGTGTCACCGCATCCGCGTCGGCAGCAGTCACTCCAACCAGCAGAGGCGTCGGTGCGCACAGAACCTCGACAGCCCCAGGTGGTAGGAGGGGCACCAACGTGTGGGCCCACCGCAGGGGCGCCACCAGGCTGCTGAGAGCAACGGTTGCCCAAGCGGCCGCCTCGCCGGAAACAGACGTCAAGGCAACCCGTTGCTCGAGGAGCACGGCGGTGAGAAGCGCAAGAAGGCCGCTACACCCGACGGCCCGAAGAAGTGCCAGTGAGCCGCTGGAAACTCGACTTGGAGAGCCCAAGGGGGTGGATATCGGAGAGGGCGAAAGAGGCAGAGGGCTCCCTGCTCCAACAATCGCGGGCACCAAGTCGGGCACGCTGGCGCTGGGCGGCGATGCCTCTGACGAGAGCGGCGACGGCGACCGCGACCGCCACCTCCGCGTCACGCTCGGGGCAACACGGAGAGAGGGAGCAGAGCTCCATTGCTCCCGAGCCGCCGCCGTGTTGTCGTCAGACAACACAGAGGCGACTGCACGAGCAATCTCAAGCGGCTCGGAGAGAGCAGCCGCGGTCACATCCACCGAATCGATGCTGCTGCGGCCAGCGTCGTCGGCATCCACGGCCGGTAGGCCGCCCGTCCCTGCACCCACCCGCAGGTCGTCGCCATTGGAACGGAGGACACCACTTGTAAGATCACCATCACTAGCTCGATCCGGGGCAGAGGCAACGGCAAAGGCAGACTGGGCCGCCGCCGCCCTGGCCGCCTCCCACCGCCCCAGCCGCGCGTGCCATGGTGCGCGGACGGTGGACCACACGACGAGAGAGTCCATGACGGCAGCAACGCGCCCCAGCCCCGTCGGCGCGTGGCAACCCGACGCAAGCGCAACCAACGCGGCGGCAGGTGGGGGGGCCTCTCTGTCTGCGTCGGCACTCGCAGGTCCAGGAGAGACGTGGCACGCCACCGCCCACACTCGTGGGCAGGCAGTCGCTGCCGACAGACCACCAGGGCACCCTCCCGCACAGAGAGACGGCACCGCCACGGGGAAGGCGCGGGGGGCCACTCCCGCTGTCGCCCCTACCGGCAGCCCGTCGGCGGCCGCCGCGGTCGTCGCCCCCGTCGTCTGCTCGTCGGCTGCCACGTGTGATGCATGGTCTGCGGGCGCCCCCGACCACCATTGTGGTGAGTGTGGCGGCACCGCAGGTGGCAGAGCGAGGGCGGCCAGCCGCCGAAGGGTGGCGTCCACCCACGCCGGGCTACCGTGGAGGTCCACTTCGCCGCCGGGCGACGAAGGCAGCGACCCAGGGGACGCCGCATCAGCTATTGGTAGCTTACCAGAGCAGGTGGGGTGGCCAAAAAAAGCGGCTACCTCCGCCTCGTCCGAGTCGAGGTCGTCCCATCCATCGACATCGGTCACGCCACCGCCATCGCCGCCGACGCCACTGAGGCCGCTGCCGCTGACGCCGCAACTGCCGCCGCCGGCCATCGCCGCGACACGCTGCACGGTCAGCGTCCGGTCCGCATCACGGTGCAGGACCGCCACCCACACGGGACCCATCGTTCACAGGAGCGGCACATGCACAACCTGGGAACAGCGGAAGAAGGCAACAAGCACCGTCGACAAGAAGGAGGAGCAGCCAGCGTCACCAACGGGCAAGACCACGGCCAGGACCAAACCACGACCCGCAGGCCAGTGTGACGGGAGAGATCAGCAACTACTCAGGGCAGTGGAATGCGGTGCGCCACCGTCCCGGCGGAAAATGGACAGGTCGCCCACGACACCACCCGTCTATGGCACCACCACCCCCAGCACCCCCTCCGAAGACCAAGACACGCATGCGGGAGGGACCCGCCCGCCGCGGGTGGAGCTTGGTGCACGGCACCACAAGCACGGCGCCCGCCGCCGGTACCACCTACCCGCTGCCGCAACGCCCAGCCCAACCGTATCCACCCCGCGGGGGCCGTCAGACACAGCCCCAGAGCCCGTCTGCGTGCGCGGGCGGCGACGATGGTGGGGGGATGGGCCAACCGCGGACGGCTGGCCGCGGTACCGTGACCAGGCGCGTAGGGGCGGGCGGAGCGCCACCGCACCTCACACCAAGACACAGCCTGGCAGGCGCGCCGCTCCGCCGGCTCCCGCTCCCCCTGACCAGCAGACACCACCCTTGGGCGGCATGCGCGAGAGCGATAGCGCGGCCGGCCTCTGGACTGGTGAGTCGCGGGCGGAGCGGTGGCCGCCCGACTGGTTTGGCCGCCCGCGGGCCGCGGCGGATCTGGTGTCCGTCCGCGCACCACCCGTTGCCGCGGGCGGGGTCAGCTTGGCGACCGGGGCCGCGGGCCGTCCAGGCCCGCGGTGGCCCGGGGGCAGGTTCCAAGGCAGACAGGCGGCAGCCACCCACCACGCTGCCGGGACTGGAGGTGACCTGGCGCCATCCAAGAAGCCACTCCAAAACGCCGCTTGCGAAATGAATGAGCCGAGCCTTGGGCGTTGACAGTGGACGGAGGGCCCCACCGAGCGAGGAGAGAGCCGGGAGGGTGGCATGCGCGCGTGCAGAGGCCTGGGGCGAGCGTTGGGTGATGAGAGGCTCACGCGGTGATGCAGAACGTTCCAATAGCACCAATACTTAGGGACATGGGGTTTGGAGATTGATTGGCTGTCTGCCTCGACGCCAATCGTGAAGCACGTGCCTGCCGGTGATATCTCCCTCATTGGTGGCTCTGGTGTCGCCCCTTGTGGCCTCACAACGCATTGGCGATACGTGAATGGTCAGATCGCCAGAGATATGAATCACAAGGGGCAATCGTCGGCCGGGCTCCCAGTTGTGGGTCCAGTGTGGTGCTTTGCAAAACATATTTAGGCTTACTCGCCCGCAGTCCCGCAGCGCCGTCTGCTACAGTCGGGACTGGGAGGACACAACCACCGCTCGTGCAGGTGGTCGCGCGGCTTCGCGCCAGAGGAGATTGCACGCTCACCCGCACAGAGCCCCCCCCGTAGATGGCTGGCTGGCCATGGAGACTGACACTGCTAAGCAAATCGGCCGGCCATTAGTCAAGGCACATAGGCTGCCCGCCGTTTAGTGCAGCGGGACGCGTGGGTGGGGTCTGTTCCGCGAGGCGGGGCAGTCCCAGCCAACGGGTGTAGTGGTTGGACGCGATGCGGTGTCCAGGCGAGACACCCGCACAACGCCGCCAGGTGAGACGTTCCCATTGCTTGGGTGCCGCCCCTCCCAAAGGACATTCCAGAGCCCTACTTCAATCTGCATGCCTGTACAGAGTTTAAGGTCAAGTACGTAGAGGGAGCGGGAGGGCGCCGTAGCGCATCCCGCCACGTTGGGCCGCCACCGCCCCTCGTCCGTGTGCCATCCCGTTCGGTCCCGCGGCGCGCGCGCAGCGCCCCGCCGCGGCCTGCAACGTTCGACGGTCGGCGCCCGGCCGTCCGAGTCCAGCCGAGGTACTCGGCGTTACTTGACAGGACGGCCAAAACTTGGTGGTGTGTGTGCTCTGCTCTTTCATGCTTTCGAACTAAACTTTAGTCTGCCCTGCTTTGTTCAAATTCTTCGAACAGCCACCGGGCATCGTGGGTGTGAATCCATAGCTGATGGAACCTGCGTCACATTGCTGTCCGACGCGGCCCAGTCATCACTAGATGGTTCTGGATGATCTTGGATGTTGCGGTCGCTGCTGACAGTAACGCCACGCGAGTTCCATAATGGTCGAAACCGTGATTGCGAATGATTCTGGAAGGTGATGGAATGTTACGGAGCCAATCGCGTGGTTCCATCACATTTCGTCAGCCGTGCTGACACATGTCGGCCGCGCTGGCAATTTGACGCTGCATCCTCGCGCTGCGTTGTGTGTTTGTTTTGCCTTGTGTGCATGCTTTGCCTATGGGGTGTGGAGTGCCGTCTCACGCCTGTGGTGAGACACTCCGCGCCTATATAAGCGCTCCCTCGCATCGAGTAGCGAGGAGGGAGGAGGGGGAAGACAAGTGGGGATCATTGCATAGACTCGTGCTTGGGTGCGCGCGGACGACGGCCACCCTCTGCTCGATTGCCCGGTCGGTTCGAAGGCCGTTGGCTCCCACTTTCTACTTTCCAATAGACCCTTTCACTAAGAATCCACATTCGCGAATAACGATCAAGGTGACCCTCAACAAGACGTGCGCCGGACGGGGACGGTGCACGGGAACAAGACGAGGACGCCGCGTAGCTGTGTACGGGCGGAGTACGTGTGCGCAAGGTGTGCACGGCTGTCAAGGTCGCGCCGCGCGTATGCACGGCGCAGTACAAGGGCAAGGGCACTTGAACCAACGGGGGGACTGAGCGTGCGCGCGCCTGGTGCCTGGGGCGCCGGCCTTCGGGTCGGAGCCTGCCTAGAATCCTTGGCACGCGTGCGTGTTGACGTTCCATAAGGTCTACGGCCGACCCCCTCCGGGTAACACCGGTGCGCCGACAGGCTTGGGGAAGGACGCCCGCAACTCGGACGGGGTGTGTCTGCCTGCGTGCTGTGCTGTTGTGGACGCTCGGGTGACTGCGACGTCGTGTGTGTCTGCTGCCCGCGTGGTCTGCAGTTCCTGCTGTGCTGCGAGTGCTCGTTGACGCGCAACAATGGCGGACGTCTCTGCGAATACTCATGGGGCGCTGCCTACCTTCATGGCGGCCGCGGACGACAGCCTGCTGAACGAGGAGCAGAAGGGCGTGGTGGCCTCTGTCCGCATGCTGGAGGCCGAGATGGCGGCTACGCCGATGTCGGGCGAGCAGGTCAAGGCTGCTGTCTCTGAGCTACTCCCGCCTGCCGTCCTCTTCAGCCCGAGCTTGGTGGCGTTGCCGTACCTTCATCGGGACCTGCGCAACTGGCTGAACGCGCGTGGTGCCAACCTGGAGCAGCATCCCTCACACCGCATCAAGATGACGCTGGCGACGGCGCTGTACCCGGAAGCCGAAGAGCGGTCTGTCGCCACGGAGATGGCCTCGGAGGTGGAAGCGGCTGGTCGTCGTTCCCGTGTGGCGGGCGTGCAGCACGAGAGCGCGCTGTCTACTGCTACCAGCGCTGCGGCGTCGGGGGCCAGCGCTGATCGTGCAGCCCACAACGTCGCCATGCGCTTCCGCGACCAAGCTGCCAAGTTCAGTGGTAACCTCGGCGAGAGCTGGAACGAGTATGTTGCCGAGTACCAGCAGGTCGCGCGTGACTACGAGCTGACTGCGTCCCAGAAGCTGCAGTACTTGCACAACCTGCTGCGCGGCGATGCCAAGCGCTTCTTCCTGGACCGTGTGCACGGGACCGCGGCTACGTTTGCGCAGGCCGTCGACATGGTCAGTGCCGAGTACAACTCCATCGTCCGTCAAGACCGAGTCAAGAACTACCTGAGCGGCTTGCGACTGAGCTCCTTCGTCAAGGACGGGACCGACGTCACGGCGGCGCTGGAAAAGACGTACAAGACTATCAGTAAGCTGGCGCCCCAAGTGCCCCGGTCTCATCATGGCGAGTCCTACAAGGTGGAGTTCCTGCGCAACGCGGTTGTCGGCAACGCGTGGGCGACTGAGCCCCTGAGCCGCATCGCGACGCACCGCTTGACGTTCCAGCAGCTGTACGGTGAGCTGGAAGCCGCGCTTCACCTGCACAACGAGGCTCGCATGGCGGTCATGCGCGATGAGGTCGCGCGCGGACCTACGCCTGTGGAGGACAAGGTGCCCGGGATCCTGTTCGCTGGCCAAGGTCACTACGTGCGCCGGAACAAGGACTTCGGCAAGCGACACGGTGCAGTCAAGGGCAGCGGTAGCGAGCCGCGCTTCGACCCATTGTCCCTGATGGGATGCTTCAACTGCGACGATCGCTCGCACTCCCTTGGCAACTGCCCTCATCCCGTCAACGCCGTCAAGGCCGCTAAGCGTAAGCTGGAGTACTACGCCAAGAAGCGCGCTACGCAGCCCGCGGCCAGCGCCGTCTTGTACCAGCTATGCTCGCAGCTGGATGCGGCTGGAGTCACGGGTGAAGACGACGACGGCGACAAGGCTGACGAGAGCGACGAAGCGGGTGGCGCGGCGCAGAACGACGTCGACATCTTTGAGACTCTCGTGCAGGACTCGGAGCCGGCCGCCAAGGACGACGACGGGGTGCAGAGCGACGAGTCGGATTTTGCGTAGAGGGCAGGAGTCGTCGACTTGCCCTCGCACACAGACGGCGGGGTCGACCCCCGCGTATCGAAGAGGACCCCGGCTTCCTGACTCTGCTGGAGACGGTGGAAGACTTCCAAGGGGCGTGCGTCGACACTGGCGCACAACGCACCGTCATCGGCAAGCCGCAAGCCTACGCGTACCTGAACTGGGCGGGACTGCCACGACGACTCAAGCGGGACAAGGTGCCCGAGGTGTACCGCTTTGGCGGAAGCCGGCACGCCAGTATTGGCACGCTGGCTATGCGCATCCCTCTGGCCGACGACTTCTTCATGCAGCTGATGGTGAACGTCGTGGACGTGAACGTGCCTCTGCTGTTCGGGCTGGACATCCTCGACAAGTTCCGTATGTACGCCAACACCGTGCTCAACCGACTCGTGTGCGAAGCCTATTCCGTCACGGTGCCGCTGGTGCGCAAGCTTGGTCACGTTTACTATGTCTGGGAGCAGAACGTGCTCTACACCATGCCGGAACTGCGCAAGCTGCACCGACACTTCTTCCATCCGCAGCCGGACCGCCTTTACGCCGTCATCAACAAGGCCGGCGGAGAGCACGCCAAGCCAAGCACCTTGAAGCAGCTGCAGGACGTGTCCCGTAATTGTGACCTGTGCCAGCGGCTCGCGAAGGATCCAAGTCGGTTCCGCGTAGCATTGCCACCTGGCGACATAGTCTTCAACCGGACGGTGCTGCTGGACATCATGTACCTCGACGGGAAGCCGCTGCTGCACGTGGTCGACAAGGACACGCTCTTCAGTGCCGCGACCTTCCTTTCCAACGGCGAGTCGACGGAGGACGTCTGGCGGGCGTACGTGCGTTGCTGGGTGACTCCGTACATCGGCTATTCGGACTTCATGCACACCGACCAAGGACCACAGCTCGCGTCGGACGAATGGAAGGCGCTGCAGCTGTCTGCGGGCATCAAGCGACTGGAGTCCGGCGTGGAGTCGCACAACTCTCTTGGCGTCGGCGAGCGCTACCATGCCTTCCTGCGGCGGATCTACTGGCGGGTCAGGGCTGCTCACTCGGACTTGCCCGTGGAGGACGCTCTGGCACTCTCTGTGTGGGGCATGAACCAGACGGCTGGATCGAGCGGGCTCGTGCCGACTCTGATGGTCTTTGGGGTCCTGCCGCGGATGCCCGTGACGCCGGTAAACCTTCCTGGGCAACGCGACCGTGTCATGGCGATGCACGCCGCCCGGGACGAGATGGCAAAGCACGTCGCCAAGTCGCGGCTGGAGCGCGCCGCGCGCAGCCGCGTCCCCGCCTCTGCTGATGCTATCATCCGAGCAGGTATGTCCGTGTTGGTCTACCGCGAGAAGCCGGTTGATCGATGGTTGGGGCCGTACCGTGTTCTGTCAACCAATGGCAAGCAAGTGTGGCTCAACGTTGGCAACTCCGTGAAGCTCTTCTCCGTGGACAAGGTGAAGGAGTACCGGCCGGAGCAGGCCGAGGAGACTTTCACTACGGCTGCTGATCATGTGACGCCTGTGTCAGGCGGGCCTCGTGTTCGGGACGTCGTCGAGGTTGCTGAAGACGGACAAGTCGTGCCGACGGCATTGGTACCTGCGACGGAGCATGCGCCGACCGCCCTTCCGCGAGCTACAGAGGTGTACGTGACGGAGGTTCTCAAGACTGGCGACGCGCGCATATCGTCAAAGATAATCCAAGACGCGCGCCGGGCTGAAGCAGAGGGACTCCTGAAGCGGAAGGTGTGGGTTGCAGTCAAGCGCAAGTCCCTGCCCCGTCACGCCAACATCCTGGGTGGCCGTTTTGTGCACGTGCTGAAGCACGTCGGTACGCCCGAGGAGAAGGGGAAGAGTCGCTACGTCGTGCAGGGCAACCGCGATCACGCCAAGCCGTTCGTCGTGCACAACCTGTCTACACTGCGGCAGCGGTCGACGAAGATCATCGTGTCCACCAGTGCTGTCCGCGGCTTTCGAGTCTTCTCGCACGACGTCAACCAGTCCTACCTTCAGAGCAAGGACAAGCTGTCTCGACCTGTGTACCTGAGTCCGAGGGAGGAGGACCGTACCATCCTGGGTGTCGCTGACGACGAAGTGCTGCGCATCCTCAAGCCTCTCTACGGCCTCTGTGACGCGGGAGACTACTGGAGCGCGACGATGAATTCCCACGTTGAGGGCGACCTGTCTATGTCGCCGCTGACGGGGGACCCGGCCCTGTACGTCAAGGACGGAGGTGGTGACGTCGACGGTCTTCTCGGCTCGTACGTGGACGACATGCTGCTGGGCGGGAACGAGGAGTTCCAGCGCCTGACGGAAACGACGCTGGCCCGCTTCGAGTCCAAGCCGCGTGAGTGGGACAACACGGAGTTTCTGGGCGTCCAGGTGCGCACTCTCACTACGCCCCGGCGGCACTTCACGCTGAGTCAGCCGGAGTACATCAAGCTGGTGCGCATCATGCCGACGGAAATCACCTACGACGACTTCGTCTCCGTCCGCGCTTCCTTTGCGTGGCTGTCGCATAGCCGCCCGGACCTGTGCACTGCGATCAACCGCGCGGCTCAAGTGTCGTCCAAGACCTTTGCCAAGGGACACGTGCAGGAGCTGAACAAGGCGATCAAGTACGCCAAGTCGACGGCGGACCTGGTGCTGTCGTACAAGCCACTGGACCGGACGACTCTACATCTGCGCGTACACGCTGACGCGTCCTTTGCGTCGAACGACGACAACTCGTCCCAGCTGGGCTTCATCATTCTGCTGTGTGATGCTGCTGATCGCTGCCACGTGCTGGCCTACTCGAGCAAGAAGTCCCGTCGCGTCGTGCGCTCCATCATGGCGGGCGAGGTCTACGCATTTGCCAACGCGTTCGACGAGGCCTTCATCATCAAGCACGACCTGGAGCGCGTGTACAAGCAGCGCGTGCCGCTGACGATGCTTACGGACTCCAAGCAGCTGTTCGACGTCATCACGCGGGCATCCCACACGACGGAGAAGCGGCTCATGATCGACATTGCTGCTGCCCGGGAGGCCTATAACCGCAACGAGATCACCAACGTCGGCCTGGTCAAGTCGGCGAACAACCTTGCGGACGGGCTGACCAAGCCGGGATTCTGCCAGAGTCTCGACGACGTCTTGCGGACTGCGATGGACCAGAACCCTGTGGAGCAGTGGATCATCCGGCAGCCGAGCGTAGCGGAGGTGCAGCGCTCGGATAAGGAAAGGTGGGAGTGTGAATCCATAGCTGATGGAACCTGCGTCACATTGCTGTCCGACGCGGCCCAGTCATCACTAGATGGTTCTGGATGATCTTGGATGTTGCGGTCGCTGCTGACAGTAACGCCACGCGAGTTCCATAATGGTCGAAACCGTGATTGCGAATGATTCTGGAAGGTGATGGAATGTTACGGAGCCAATCGCGTGGTTCCATCACATTTCGTCAGCCGTGCTGACACATGTCGGCCGCGCTGGCAATTTGACGCTGCATCCTCGCGCTGCGTTGTGTGTTTGTTTTGCCTTGTGTGCATGCTTTGCCTATGGGGTGTGGAGTGCCGTCTCACGCCTGTGGTGAGACACTCCGCGCCTATATAAGCGCTCCCTCGCATCGAGTAGCGAGGAGGGAGGAGGGGGAAGACAAGTGGGGATCATTGCATAGACTCGTGCTTGGGTGCGCGCGGACGACGGCCACCCTCTGCTCGATTGCCCGGTCGGTTCGAAGGCCGTTGGCTCCCACTTTCTACTTTCCAATAGACCCTTTCACTAAGAATCCACAGTGGGGCCACCCTCGAGTAGGAACCCTCGAGCGTGTTCTGTTTTCGACACAATGAAATCAGAGGGCCTCGCAACGCCGTAACCATGGCAAAAATATGGTGGTGTGTGTGTTTTTTTGCACGGCTGTTGTCGCATCTTGCCTGTTTGGTCGGCCCCCAGTCGCTGCAACCATGGCCAAAACATGGTAGTGCGTGTGCTCTTTCACAGGTGCTTTCATGTCGGTGGCGAACAATGGCAGCCCCGCTTCGCTGCAACCATGGCCAAAACGCCGCCGATGACCGAGGCTGTGTGTTGCGCTCCACGCCTTTTTCATGTGTGACGGCGCGCAGGCAATGCTCGGCTGGTGCCGCCTCACAGGGAGGCAGCTGCCGTGCCGTGATCATCACGCGATGATCGCGGGGTGCGGCCGCCGTGGCGGCGGCGTAGTCGAGTCGTACCAGAAGAAGAATAGAGAAAACGATATATACCTATGTATGTACAGTACGTACACACCGCCTTGGCGGCCAACGGGATGTCCCCCCGCCGGCCCGCGTGGGGTGGGTAGACGATAGCAGACGATGGCCGGCTCGGACGCGGTCGGCAGGGCGCCCGACGCCCTGCTTGGCTCCCGGCACGCGGTCGCTATTCAACGCCTGTAGTAGCCCCTGCGGGTACCCCGGCAACTGTGGCGACCGTGGTCGCGGCGAGGTGCCGCGACGGCGGGGTTACCGCCGCGGGCCGGTTGTCACCAACACCACCACCCCTCCCGCCCGCAGGGTTGAGAGGCGATAATTATTGAGTCAAAATTATCGAGTAAATTATCAGAAAAGAATAACGTTCAGGAGAACCCGAACGATAATGACTATCTGACGTCCACGTGTTCCACCACGTGTCGGCTCGGAGGCCCATTAGACCAGACCGGACCGCCTGATCACGCGGCAGTGCCGCACCCTGTCGTCGTCTTCGGAACTGTGTACGTAGCCGCGAAACAGTACGGCAGCGTGCCCAGCCGAGATCCAGACCCACACCACGAGGACGATAGGGGCTACGTACGCCGACTAGGACTTCACATCCTCCGCGGCGTACTGTACACGGCGGGTGCGGCCGCCCCACGCGGCACGTTCTCCGCTGCCTGCGTACTACGCGGCCCAATTTAGGCTCTACGGCCTTTCCGAAAGCCGTGTCCGCAGCTCGTCAGGCGGCTCGTGTTGGGCACGACGTGGTTAATTCATTGTTGTCATCCTAACACGTGGCTCCTGGGCGATAACTATCAGAAACGTTTTCAATAATTATCGCATGTTTTTACTAACGATGGATGCTTTCGCAAAATATATCAACCCTGCCCGCCCGTCGCGTCCCTCCCCCCCCCGCTGGATCATTAGAGAGTTTTTGCAACCAGGTCGTGGGAAGCATTCGTGGCTATTTCGTGGGAAGAGCTGACGATAAGTAAATTGCAACGGTGAGCTGGATCGTGAGTTTTTGCATACCGTCGACTTCGTGGGATCGGGCGTCAAGACCACCCGACTCCCTCCGAAGCGCACCCGAAGGGCATACCCACCAACGTGACTATATCCTCTGAAATTGTCAATTCATGATGCCACGTGTGACACGTGGGTGCCTCTGATGAGGCAGTATTTGGGGATCTCAACCAAACTGCAAACGGTTTGCTGTTTGGCATGGGGGGGGGGGATGGGACCTAGGGATGGAGGTGGGGTTATGGTCCAGATCTGAGGTGGGGTTCGACTCACACGCTGCACTTGATATGGATTTGAAATGGTGCGACGGAGGACTGATGTGCAGCTCAGGAAGGCCGGGGAATGAGGCTCGCGCTCTAGTAAGATGGGCTGACGTGGGGTTCGACTCCCGTCTCCAGGCGCAAGCACGTGTGCAGTCCAGTTCTTGGCGCCAAAAAAGAGCACAACGAGCGGCGCCCGCCCGTTTCGTCGACAGCGCGTAACACGCGCGCTTTTTCCTGCTCGATTTTTTTACCACGGCCAGCGTACCGGCACCCGCCGATGGTCCCTACCCCCGCCGTCCACGCCCTGGACGCAGGTCGATCATGCTGCACCGCCCCCCATCCTGTCCCATCTCGCCACCCCCGCATACTTGCCCCCCCCCCTGACGTTCTGTGCTTTTCTGCGGGGGGGCCCCCCCCCCCCCCCCCCCCCCCCCCCCCCCCCCCCCCACCCGATCTTCCTCGCCCTCCCCCTCCGCTCCTGGCCACACCCCGTCCCCCGTCCGACCTGTCGCCGTCGGCCCCAGCGCCAGCGGCGCGTGGGACCGAGCCCGAGGCCTCCGCCGTGGCGGTGGCGGGGACCCCGCCGTCGCCCCCACGGGCCCTACCGGCTCCCGATTCCGGGACTGCTCAACCGTCCCCGCCCGGCGCATCGGCATCGGCATCGCCATCCTCTGAGCCTGAGCCAGTGATGATTTTCAAGAAGGAGGACTCTGGGCTGTACCGGGTATGTCAATGCGGATCGATCCCTTTATTGTTGTACAACAGATGCGTACCAGGGAGGTTGTGATGGTTTCTCGCTGTCATATTATGTACGGTCGCAAGGACCGCCTACTGAGGTGCTGACATAAGTACGCCCGGGCATGAGACGATTTTTTTCCGCTGTTGTGGAGCTATGCGCGGCTTTTTGTTTTTCAGATGACACGGAAAAAGACAGTTGAAGAAGTCGTCATCCACGGCGAGGAGCTGGACCCGTACCTGAAGACGAGCGAGGCCGGGGTCGCGCATGTGGTGTCTTTGAGCGCCCCCGACGCTGCGTCTTTTTTTCGGGACAGCCCATACGCGTGGGGCGACAAGAAGGGGTGCTCGAAAACTACCATCCTCGTCTCCGGTCGCTGGAGGAGCTATGACGTGAGCACCCGCGCCTGTGTGCCCCCAATGGTGTGCTCCCGCACGCCCGCGGACGTGGCCAACAAGCCCCACTCGGAGGTTGACTTTGAATCTCCCTCGTGGCTGTCGGCTATGAAGCTCTGCGAGGAGGATGAGACGCCTGCTCGCCAGGTGGAAAAGACGACACTGGTAAGTCTGGAGAGCTTTCGGGTCCTCGTGGGCAAGCGCGGTTTGCACTCCCCCCCCTGCCGGCGCCCCCCCCACCCCACCAGCGCACCCCCGCTCCCCTCTCCGAGCCCCCCCGTCCTTCCTCGCCCCCCCCCCCCCCCGCTGGTGGTCGGATTGTCCAACAAGTCTGCTCTGTTTTTCTCTGGGCCTCACATTCCTGGCCCGACGAGGTCCTCGCTTTCTTTGTTTGTTGCATGTTGAATGCTGCCACTCATTGCGCGGCAGGCGTTTTGGAAGTTGGTCCAGCAGAGCCTGGAGAGCGGATGCTCCTTTACCGACGAGGAAGACGCCCAGTGTGGGGGGACCCGCAAGGTTATTCCGGCAAGGAAATCGCGGGGGGCCTTTATCGGATGCTCCGATTGGAAAAGGGGAGACCCCCCGACGTATCTTGGTGGCCATATGGCTCGATGGGTTCCCGCTGGCGTAGATTTGGACCGGTTGGCTACCTGGCTGGACGAGGGGGTCGAGGGGCTGGGGGAGGCTGACACGTGCACGTTTACGGCGCCCAAGCGCTGCCGCGAGCTGGTCTGCAAGCGCCACGGGGGCGAGTTTCCATCCCTCGTCCGGTCCAGTGGCGGCCGCTGTCCGAGTCGAGTCGAGGTCTACACTCCCCGGGAGAAGTCCGGAGGCGGACCGGTTCGTGTGGTGGTCGTGATGCGCGGGACCCACAGCCATGTGGTGCCGGTGTGCAAGCCGCGCAGCTCGCTGGTCCACTCTGTGGTGCAGGAAAACGCATCCGAGCCGATCCGGACGCTTCAGGTACGCTCGCTATTTTACACTGGCTCGTGTTTTCTGTGTATTTTAATGCTGCCGTTTGCGGGCTCCAGTGTTGTGCGCGCGCAAAACTCACGTACTAATATTTTTGTATATCGCTCTGCTGAGGCGGTACTATTGTTTTTCTTGTAATTTTTCTCGTCACAGAATGCAATCAGCGATGCCAGTGGTGGCAGCCTGGTGAGCAGCTCTTTCGTGCGCAAACTGCGCCAGAAAGCCCGGCTGAAGGAGCACCCGTACGGCCAGGACATCCTCGGCGTGTCGGACCTGTACCGCCGCGCCGCATCGCAGCACGACTACGTGAAGGCCATCATCCAGAAGCCAGACTACACGATTATCATTTTGCAAACGGAGGAGCAGGCGGTCCTGTCCGGGAAGCTGCGGTACATCCAGGCGGACTCAACCTTTGGAGTGGTGGCCGCTGGCTCTGCCAAAGAGGGGGTGGAGGCTGCAGCCATTCAGTCGGCCGGTAAGCGGGCTTTTGAGTGGGACCTGTTCAACATTGTGTACGTTATCAGCCTTATTCTCTGTTTGGGGGGGGATCGAGGGAGGGGAGAGTGCTCGTGGAGAGCGCCACGAGCGGAAAGGGAGGCACATCAGCCGGTTTTTACAGCGGTCCGGGCAGGAGCGGGCTCCGCTGAGGGCGTACGGCGCTGTCCCCACATCCCTTGAAGAAGAGAGGTGCTGGGTGTATATTGACATGAGAGGCAGGACCACTTTCAGGTCGTGTGTTCATGCGTTTTTTTTTTTTTTCATGGTGGACAGAGCGTTTGTGCTCTCCTTGAACAGGTCCTTCACGCTTTTCCGTGCCATGGTCATTGGAAAGAGCATCGACGTGTACGAGGACCTCTTTGCGTACTACTTCCGCGTGGCGGAGGCCAACGGGCTGGTGGGGCCGCCGGTGCGGCGGGCGCCAGTCAGTGGCGGCAGCGCTCAGCCGCGGTGCGCGTCCTTTGTGTCGGCTACGATGGACTTCGAAACGGGCCAGCACCAGGGCTTTTTTCGGGGCGTCGCTAGGGTCTTTGGGGGGCAGCCCAGCGACTACCACGGGCGCGTGGTGGGCTGTGGCGTCCACTTTAAGCGCTTTCTGCTGGCGCCCTGCGGGAACAACCTCAAAGACCCCTTCTTCTCCCGAATGGTGCATCTGCGCGAGACAGAAACGGACCTGGACATCGCGCAGCTGCGGTGCAACCTTGCGGAGATGGCGTCAGCGTGTGAGGAGGAGGGGGCGACACGGAAGACCAACATCATCCAATGGCTGCTACAAAACAACGCGGCTCTGCTGGCTGCTTTCCCCCGCAGCGCTGGGGTCCTCGACAAGTTTGAGCTCCTCGCCAGCAGCAGCGACACCAACGCCTGCGAGTCCCTCAACAGACAGACCAAGCAGGTGCTGGTGCAGAGGGGGGCGTCGACGCTGATGGAGGTCGTTGCGGCGCTGGCGGACTTTGACCGGCGGACGATGGCCAGCCTGGCCACCCCAGGCCGTGAGGTGGCGGCCGGGGCGTCGCAGACTGCCCGCATGAAGAACGCGGCGGCCGCCCGCCGACGGCGGTCCAATCAGGTTCCCACCGCGGGGCGGCCCCCAAAGGCGCCACGGCGGCAGCGGGCGTCGGCGAACGCTGGGGGGGCAGCCGCAGCGGCATCCGCGGCCGGCGGCGCGGCCGGAGGCGCGGAGGCGGGCGGCGCGGCCGGAGGTGCGGCGGCGGGCGGCGTGGCCGGAGGCGCGGAGGCGGGCGGCGCGGCCGGAGGTGCCGCGGCGGGCGGCGGGTCCGGAGGTGCGGCGGCGGGCGACGCGGCCGCAGATGTGGCGGCGCGCGGTGCGGGTGGAGGCGTCGTGGCGTGGGGCGCCGTCGCAGATGTGGCGGTCCGGGGCACCGCGAGAGATATGGCACGCGGGGGTTCAGCCGGGGATGCGGCGGTGCGAGGTGCCCCCGGGGGTCTGTCGACGGGGGGCGCGGTGGGAGGTCTGTCGGCGGGTGGCGCCGCCGGTGGTGCGGCGGCGGGGGGTGCCGCCGGGGGTGTGGCTGCCGGGGGCGGAGTGGACGCCGCTCCCCTTCCTGATGTGTCCATGGCGCTGAACGCCGGCTTGCTGGCCGAGTTTAAGGCCTTTTTGCAGGCGCGTGCGGGCGCGGGCGCCCCAGGTGGTGGGTTTCCTCACGGTGGGGCGGCAGCCAGTTCGTCTTCGTCTCATTGATAGGCATGCTGTTGATGCATCTGTTCCAGTGGGGTGGGATAGTCTTATTGTGTGCATGATCAATCACCGAGGTTACGCGCCGGAGGTAGGACGGGTTGGTGCCAAGAAAGCGTACAAGCAAAAGCGCGCGGGCCCTGGGGAGGATGGGTGTCAGATTGATGCTCAAACCGTAATGGGAAAGCATGGAAGGCAGGGGAGAAAGGGGACAGCCCACGTGGTGCTGACCACGGAGAAGCAGCCGGGGGAACGTTGAGTGTGTCGTGACTCGCAGCAGTCACACTGTACCGCTTGGTGGTCCTGCGGCGGCCGACGCACATGAGCGACAAGCAGAGTCGCAGGTCGACGTACAGGAGCGCCAGACAGCGTGGCAGGCCTTACCGTCGTAAACGCGGGTATACTAAGTCGATACGATGGGCAGCAGGACGCAGCAACGTGCAGCGGGTTGCACGACAAGGGGGGGCCGGCAGAGAGACCGAAATGGGGAATGCCACTGGAGGGGGGGGGGGGGGGGGGGGGGGCACAGGGGGGGGGCGCGGCCCCCCGCGCGACAACGGCGGGCAACGGCGAGAGACCGCGGGGGCCCCCCCCCCCCCCCCCCACCCGCTCTCCTTCCCCCCGCACGCGCGCCTTGCACGGCAGGCACGTGTCGCGCACGCACAGCCACACGTCCACCTACACCGCGTGGAAGGAATGGACGCACGGGAGGGTCCGGAGGACGTCCCCCGCCGCCGCCGCCTCAAAATTGATGGCACACTTGGGGCGCCCGCCGGTCGACGACGCGGCGTGGCCGCCGCCGCCGCCGCCGCCGCCGCCGCCGGCCCCCCACTCGGCGGCGCCGACACGGCGGGGCCGCCGCCGTCGCCGCCGCGGCCGAGCCCGTCGCCGTCGTCGCCAACCTTCCACGTCGGCAGCACGGCAATCTGCGTCGGAAAGAGCGCCGCGGCCGCCGCGGTGGCGGCGGCCGCGTCGGCGTCGGCGTCGTCGGGGCGGGGGGGCGCCCCCGTCGCCAATGCGGCCGCCGCGTCGGCCGCGTCGGCAGCGTCGATGGGAGGGGGGGATGCCGGGGGGGGGGTTCCCCACGGCCGCAGCCGCCGCGGACGCCGCGCGGACCGGTGGCGGCGGGCCGCCGCCGACGACTGCCGCCGCGGCGGGCGGCGCCGCGACCGGCGCCGCCGCCAGCACCGCCGCGGCGGCGGCGACGAGGCAGTCCGGGCAGTATGCACCCATGTAGGGAGCGCTGGCAAGAGGAGCTCGAGGGAGCGAGTAGCCCTGGCAGCGCGCAAGGAGCACGGGTGACGGTCACTCGACGTGCTCCGCCGTGGCGCCAATGCCCAGCGGCGTTGACGAGCCGACTCGCGTATGCCCATGAGATTGCGTGGCAACGCCTGACAGGTGTCAGCAATGGCGCCACTGACACGTGTGATCGCCGCGGATGCAAAGAGAGAAGTAATAACAGCTCGAGAAACAAACGCGCTTCCGAGGCTGCCGAGGGTAATACTGGGACGAGAAAACGGGCTCCACGCGCTTTTCTTCCCATCCCCTTTGAAGCTGATGGGAATGAACGAAGCATATACACAAAATATGCATGGATTGAGCATGAACATACAATAATGCCCGCCGAGGGCGCCCAATACCAAACTCGACGCGGCCACCGTCCGCCGCGTACACCCCCAGCATATGGCGCCTACCAGCACAACGCACAAGGGGGGGGGGGAATATCCAAACCGTGAGAACTCCCACACGGGCAACGGTGTCAGCGACCAAGCCACACCGACGAGCCACACCGACGGAGGTCAGGAAGTAGGGCGGCGGCGCCAGGAGCGGCGGACAGAACGGGCCCTTGTTGGCTGCACCTGAATGTCATGGGGCAGAAAAAGGGGTTGGGGGAGGGGGGGGGTGACCAGGCAAGAGGCAACACAGGCAGACGAGTGGGGGGGGGAGCGAGGAAAGTCACCGTCACGGTCGGGCGGTCAGCAGCGGTGGCGTCGGCCACGGGTGCAGCGATGGAGAACGTCTCCAAGATGGGCGCCCCGACTGAGGTAGCGACGCGAGTGGGGGGAGCGCCTGCCCATCATGGCGCATGATCGCGCGGAGGGGGGAGGACAGAAGAGAGCGACGGGGGTCGGCCTGCCCCGGGGGGGGGGGGGAGGGGTTGTGCACCGAAGAAGCAGATGCGTCGTGGCGCCCCGCCCATGCGCACGCCTACCGGTATCAAGAGGGCAGGAAAGAGGGGGGGGGGGGGCGTACCGCCGGGGATGTGAGGGCTGGGCGTACCGGGGAAGACGGGGGGACGGCCGTGCACGACCGCGCGCGCGCCGTCGGACGGCCGTGCACGACCGCGCGCGCGCCGTCTCATGGCGCGCGCCGTCTCACCGTCTCCTGGCGCGGGCGCGCGCGCGGCTGCGTGGGCGCGCGTTTTGGCGCGGGTGCCGTCACGGGGGCGCTGGCAGTCGTCACGGGGGCGCTGGCAGCCGAACCCCACGTTGCGAGTGGGAGCCGAACCCCACGTTGCGAGTGGGAGCCGAACCCCACGTCACCCCATCTTATATACTGTGCGGGAGTTGCACGCCACTTGGTATTCAAGTCCAATGTGTTCCACACGAACCCCACCTCAGATCTGGACCTGAACCCCACCCTCATCCCCAACCCGGGGGGGATGGGGGCCTGTGCGCGTTCCACGTGGACCGGCCGGGGGGGGTCGGGGAGGTGCTGGGGGGGAATAACTTCGCTACCTGGGCTTGTAATACTTATGCTCCGTCCTCGTACTGGTGCAGGACCGAAAGGCCCGGTGCAACCGATGTGGTTGCCCGTCTGTTCGTGGCACGTGCTCGGCAGCTGCCCGTTGGCCTTTGCGGACGCCGCGTGTGGCAGCTCTTGGCTGGGGCTGCGTGCTGTGTTGTGAGGCCCACCCGCTCGCACCCCACCCTCGGCCGGGGCCCCTGGCCGGCCTATGTCTTGGCCACTCCCCTCCATCTCGGCCGGTTCCCTGAGTTTAACTGTGCCCCACCCCCCTCCTTCATGCCCCTTCGCCGTGGTGGGCTCCTGCCCTTCCCCGTTCTCTTCTCCCGCCAGTCTTTCCCGACTAGAGCAGCACCGACGCGGGTCGTCGACGGATTGGCGGGCGCTGCCGCAGCGGCGCGCCCCGGTGTTCGCCTCCCCATTGCTGACGGCCTGGGGCCACTCCTGATCGCCTGCTGGCACTCTTGCCACGACTGTCACGCCCTCGCTGCCCCGACCACCCGCCCAGAGGCCGCCTGCTGCCTTCGTCTCCGCCTGGCGCTGCGGCACGCTGCTGCCGCCAGGGGCGGTGCTTTCTACTGGCTGCCTCCCCGCGCCATTGCCGCCAGATGTCGCCCGAGGAGGCTGCCAGCACGGCAGTCCTGTCTTGTTGCTTCTGCCGGTCGGCAGCCGCTGTGGCCAATCGCCTGCTGCCGTGGCGTGTTTATTGTTTTGTTTTTTTGCTCTTTGCATCTGCTCCCTCCCCCCAGCGCGAGATCGTCGTCCCTACCGCCCTGCGCTCCCCCCCCACCCTCGACGCACTGCCTCTGTTTCTCATCCACCCCCTCTGAGCGGGGCCGCCATCTCCAAGCTGCCCCCTCCACCTGCCTCCGGCTGTCGCCGCCGCCGACCCGTGCCTCCGCCGCCGCCGGAAAGCCCCGCCACGAGGCAGCTGTACCTACAGGCTGCCGCTCAGTGCGGGCAGCGCTGCCGCCTTGGCAGAGGGGTCCTGGCGTCGTTGGCTTCGCCGGCTGCTCCTCCCACGCCGCCGCCGCCGCCGGCTGACGCGCGCCAGGCTATCCGCCATTACAGCCAGGGGCTGCCGCCGCCGCCGGCCGGTTCCTCTCGCCGACGGCTGCCGCGGGCCTCCGCCTGCTGCTCACCGTCACCGCGGCTGTCGGAAGCTGCCATCTGTGAGGCCTGACGAGGGCTGGCGCCACCGCCAGTTCTGCTGCCGTAGTGGGCTGCCACCACCGCCGGGGGCGCCGGCTTTGCCCCGGCCGGGCGCCGGCGGTGCCCCGGCCGGGCGCCAGCGGTGCCCCGGCCGGGCGCGGCCGCCGCTGCCGCGGCCAGGCGCTTCCGTCGCTCCTGCCGTTGCAGCCGGCTGCCGGGCCCGCCACCTCCCGCTGCTTGCGCCCGCCGCCACAGCTCCCCGCTGCCGCCGCCACCGGCTTCCGCTGGCCAACAGCTGCTCTCTACCGCGGTGTACTCTTTGTGCTGCCCGGGGCTGCTGGTCACCCCCGCGCGCTCCACCCCTGCTCCATTTCTGTTTTTTTGCTGCCTCGCTCGTTGCAGCGTCTGCTTGCAGATCCCCGTCTCATTTGTGGGCACCCCCATCTGCTTTGGTGTCATCAGGCTCTCGCTACGGCCGCATGGCCCCGCTCCATCCCCTCCTGCCGTCGCTGGCTTGCAAAGAATCTGGGTGGCGGCAGAGTGAGGGTGAAAGCACCGTTTGTGCCCGCCACAAACTGCGAGAGCTGCCGCCATTGCCACCTGCGGCGCTGTCCGGGGCGGGTTGGGTGGTGGCTGTGGGAGCTGTTGGTGTGCTGCTTGGGAGGGCCGCCCTTGTCAGCCGACTCCACACACCACTACGGTGCCGCCTCATGGTGGATGGTTCGGGAGCAGACTCGAAAGATGGTGGTGTGGTGGGGGAGTGGGGGTAGGCACCGCTGGTGAGCCAGCCACCGGTTGCGGAACACAAGCACATTAGCGTACATGCAATTGTAGTTGACAAGAAGACTTGCAGTACCAGACACCGTTTGTAAACAGTACTCGAACCCTATCTTGCGGCGTACCTGAGACACCAAATGTGCCATGTCGTCGATGTGATAGGCTGTCACACGATATCAGCTGTGCGATGCCGGAATTCCTCTCCCAAACTCATTGTTACAAGACAGAGGAGTACAGTATTTGATTCGGAGCAACCTGGTCAGCGCCTCGCTATCGTGGACCCCACCAGCTGAAGCGCCGGCGGCAGACGACCTCCTCCACCCCGCCTCGGCGACCGGTTCCCCATGTACCAGTGGTCCAAAAGGTCTGGCAGACACACAAGCTGTTACTACAAATTCGTTCCATGCGCAGATTGCCCCAGCAGACGTCTCACGCACTAGAACACCCCGGAGAGCCCATTCAAGAGGCACATCATATCCGTGCCACCCCCTGAGCTCCGTCCCTCAAAGGCGCCAGTGACGGCAAAACAACGCGCGCTGTGACCTTTTGGTGTCCCGGATTGCTCTGCGCGTGCACAACAAGCTTCATTTTGACAGCCATGGTGGGAGAGTGCCGCCCGTCTGTCTTGCGATCATCAGCCCTCGATCATGAGTCCGGATGCTTTGTGCCTGGGACCACCACAGCGCCAGTGCTCTGCCAATTCAGGGTATATCAATCACGCTGCATCTGTCGATGCACACAGCCAGCCTTCAATCTCCGTACAGCGGACAGGAACAGCGAGAGATCACCTTTGGAGGGGCGGTGGACACTGCGACGCAACTCAAAAGCCTCACAGCGCCGGTGAGTGTGACGTTTGCAATGGGGGTGGTCGGAGGCACGGTTAGGATCCGGAATCTGTGCTTTTTTGCGGATGGGGGCACTCTACGGCGTTGAGGGGGGCGCCAGAGCGCTGTATGCAGAATGGAAACTTTGACGGGCTGTTCGACCACCTTCCCATCGTTTGCGAGACTTTCTGAGGGCGTTCGCGTGACCAGCGTCGCTGTTTCATTCACATAGGATCTTGCGGCTGCCAACGGCAGCAGTTGTGGGGGTGACAGGCGGCCGGCGGCGAGAGCGGCAGCCGGCGGGGGGGCCGACGACAGCACCCGGCTGCGGCGGGAAGAGCGGCGTCCAGCCGGCGGTGACGCCAATCGACGGCGCCTGCGGCAGCCGGTGGGGGCCGCCATGTTAGAAGGGCGACGGCCACCGGCTGGAGCGGCGACAACCATCGGCCGCGGCGGTGACAGCGCCCGTCCTCGGCAATTGCAGCCAGTGGCGGCGGCAGCTTGCGACGGCGGGAGTCTGCGGCGGCGGCAGCACGAGGCCGCGGCAGCCAGTGGCGGCGGTAGCCGGCGAGGGCAGCCCGGCAGGTGGGGGGCCGCCAGCGGGGGGCGGGTCTGCGACGAGAGGCCGCGGCCATGGCTGCTCCCGGCCGCCGTGGTGGCAGCGCCTGCCCGGCGGTGACGGCAACCGGGGAGAGCAGCAGCCAGTCGGCGAGGGGGGCAGCCGGCAGCGCGAGCAGCCGCAGCGCCCAGCGTCGGCGGCGGCAGCCTCCGGCCGCCGCGGCGGCAGCGCCCCGCCAGCGGCGACGGCAGTTGGTGGCGGCGGCATCCAGCAACGGCGGCAGCCAGCAGGGGCGGCAGCCAGCAGCGGCGGCAGCTCGCAGGGGCTGCAGCCAGTAGCGGAGACAGACGGCGAGGGCGTGAGGGTTCGTGGGGCGGCAGCCGGCGGCAGCAGCAGCTGCAGCGCCCGGCGGCGACGGCGGAAGCACCCGGCCGGCGGGGCGCAGCGCAAACCGGCACGCCAGCAGATGGCGTCGGCAGCGGCCAGCGGGGGCGGCAATTGGCGGGGCGGAAAGGCGGGGGGGCGGCAGCAGGCGGCGGCAGCCGTCGCAGAGGTAGCAGGGCCCAGCCGCACCGGCGGCAGCACCCAGCCACGGCGCTAGCAGCGCCCAGACGGGGCGCTGGCAGCCCCCGGCAGCACGGACACCAGCCGGCGGCGGCAGCAGCGCCCAGACGCAGCGGCGGCAGCGCCCAGCCACGGCGGCAGCAGCGCCTAGCCGCAGCAGCGGCAGCGCCCAATCGTAGCAGCGCCGGCGCCCAGCCGCGACAGCAGCAGCGCCCAGCCGCCCCGACGGCAGCGCCGAACCGCGGCAGCGGCAGTGCACAGCCGCGTCGGCGGCAGCCCCGGGCAGCAGGGGCGGCAACCGGCGGCGGGGGTAGCGCGCAGCTGCAGCAGCGGCAACGCCTAGCCGCGTCGGCGGCAGCCCCGGGCAGCACGGGCGGCAGCCGGCGGCAGCAGTAGCGCGCAGCCGCGGCAGTGGCAGCGCGCGACCGCGGCGGCGGCAGCGGGGCAGCAGCGCCCAGCCGCGGCGGCGTCAGCGCCCAGACACGGCAGCAGCAGCGCCTAGCCGCGGCAACGGCAGCGCTCAACCGTAGCGACGTGGGCGCCCAGCCGCGGCGGCGGCAGCGCCCACCCGCACCGACGGCAGCGCCAAGCCGTGGCAGCGGCAGCGCACATCCGCGGCGGCGGCAGCCCCGGGCAGCACGGGCGGCAGCCGGCGGCGGTGGTAGCGCGCAGCCGCGGCAGCGGCAGCGCGCACCCGCGGCGGCGGCAGCGCGCTGCCGCGGCGGCGGCAGTGTGGCGTTATGAGTCCTTGGGACCGCTGGAACCCGGGAGACTGACTTGGGACCCGGCTGGCAGCGTTACGTGGAACCACGCGCTGGCCAAGGATCCCTGCATCGGAGGCCCGGAGGCCCGGGGCAGTGGCGGCACGCCCGGTGCCCTGATTGGTCACCCGGAGCGGTGGACTTGCCCGGTTGGGGGCATACTGACCTTCGGGTTATTTGTTTGATTTTTCGCTCTTGTTTTCCTTGCGTGATTTCGTGTCTTTCCCCTTTTTCCCACTGGGTTTTTTTGCGGGATTGACATCTGTGTGTGGGGGGATTTCGCTTGCTTTTTGTGTGTTGGCCCTGTGAGCGGCCGGTGCCTTGCTGGCACTTGGCCCGCTGGGGGCGCCCTCTGGGGGCCTCGCTCAGGGCCCCTAGAGGGGCCAGGGGGGGAAGGTTCTTGAGGGGTGCTCCGGGGTTCTCCCCGAGGCCATCTTGTAAAATCAACAGTACTTCGGGTTCCTTACCCCTCGGGCTTTTGTCCTGTTTACCTTTGCCTCGTATCGCGGCGGGCGAGCGGACCAGCAAGGGCTCTTACCTGTTCCTTCCTGGACTCCGGACTGTGGTCTCTGTGTGTGTGGTTGTGGTTTCTGGTTACGGGAATCTGGGTCCCATTACGCTACAGGCAGCCCCAGGCAGCACGGGCGGCAGCGGGCGGCGGCGGCAGCGGGCGGCCGCGGCCGCAGCAGCTCCAACCCGCGGCGGCGGCAGCCCCGGGAAGCACGGGCGGCAGCCCGCAGCGGCAGCAGCGCCCGGTGGCGGCAGTGGCAGCGCCCGAGACGCCAGGGAGGCAGCCGGCGGCTGCTTCGGCGGCAGCTGCGGGAGCGCCCGGCCGCGGGCGGCGGCAGGGCACGGGTGGCCGGGGATGCAGCTGGCGGTGGCAGAGGCGGCAGCGCCCGGCGGTATCGGCTGCGGCGCACCTGGCCGGCGAAGACGGGGGCCGAGGGGGCCGGGGTGGGGGGGGGGCGGCGTACGGCAGGGGCGTGCGCGGGCGGCGGAGGCGCGGGGGCAGCATGTGGCACGCGGGCAGGGAGGCGGCTGGCGGGGCCGCCGTGGGGGCAGGCCGGGGGGGGGGGCACGCCCGGGCGGCGTGGGGGGGTCCAGGGAGGGTGCCCCGGGGGGGCGCACGGCGCTGGCGGGAGCGCGCGGGACCGGGCGGGACCGGAGCGCGATGGAGGCGGCGCCGTTGCTGAGTACTGCTTGTCTCAGTACATGCGGATGTAAGTAGAATGAAGTACCTGTCCTGGCGCGAGTGGTCTTTCCTGGCGCTCCGGCTCGCCGCGGCTCTCAGAGCTACTCAGCTGAGCGAGCGCTCTCAGGGCTTCTCAGCGTTCCCAAACTGCAAACGGTTTGCAATTTGGTTGAGATCCTTGGATACTACATGGCACTGTGTCCAGAGTACGGCGGGGACAGCAGTGCCATTGAGATCTCGGGAGATCGTGCGGCATCAGGGGCGCCGTCAGGTTGGGGTTGGGTTGGCATTCTCAGGGTGGGGTTGGGTGAGGTCGCTCCGGATTGGACGAGAGCAACGGACTCCGATTGGCTGGGACTCTGCGCCCTGCCAGGAGCTTGCGCAGTGAGGGTGGGGTTGGGTTCGATAGAGTTAGCGAGCTTGGACTTAACTAGAGGTCGCGGCTCTCGTGCGGTCGCCCCCGCCGGCGGGAGCGCGCCCTGCTCCCGCGCGCCGCGACGCTACTTGCGTGCGCGCGCTCGCACGCCCTTATCTACACACACGCCTGAAGGTCTATCTCATTTAATAAGGCACGTGGCCAAGATCCATCTTCACTGACGAGCTCTTTCGAAACCACGGACGCCACTGAAAAAAACACAGCTGCAGTAGAGAGAGAAGCTCACGGACTGTCTTTTGGCTTCAAGACATTCCTCATCCGGGTCATCCTCGACCGCATCATGGCTGAAGCCAAAAGTATTGGGTCCAGTTTTTCAGGGCTTCTCAGACTTCTCTGTGCTTTCACGGAGGCAGGGAGAGAGCCGTCTGCGACTTCTCGCGCGAGAAGGTCGCATTCTGCATGCTTTACAAGCAGGGTCACAAAAAACCGACCAAAGAAAGCGTGCACCAGTTGATACCGAGGATGTCGAAAAGTGAAGCGTCCGCCAGTTGCCACTTTGAACACTATAGCGTGCGCTTCTTTCGAACTCTCTTCGCTCTCGCACGGGGGTCTTCGGAGACTCTTCATGATTTTCTTTTGTCCGCAGCACAAGTGGAAAAACGATGGACCGGCTTCCAGCACGGAGCCGTATGCGTACGGCCGGGAAAGTAAAATATCTCGTGTGCCTTCCTATATGAGATAGACCTTTAGTTAATTGCGGTCCGGCGCGTCGGAACTGGTGCCATGGCCCCGGAGGACAGGCATAAAACTACCTTTACCTGTCCCTGTGGTACCTACCAGTGCAAGCGGTTGCCTTTTTGGCTGTGCTACGCGCCGGCAACTTTCCAGCGCGCCATGGACATGATTCTGGCCGGAGTACGGTGGCAGATCTGTCTTGTGTACCTCGACGACGTCATCGTGTTCTCCCGAACTCCGAAACAAAACATTGACCATCTTGGTCAGGTGTTCACGCTACTTGCTGACGCCGGTGTGTCGCTGAAGGCAAGAAAGTGCTACCTCTTCACTCAAGAGGTGGAGTACTTGGGACATGTTGTCCGTCCGGGGCGCCTCAGTGTCAACGAGAAGAATCTGAATGCTCTCCGTAAGGCCCAGTACCCCCAGACACAAACCCAGATGAGGAGCTTCCTCGGGATGTGTAACGTGTACCGCCGTTTCTCAAAGGGCTTCGTCAAGGTGGCGAAGCTGCTGAACGAGCTAGTCAGCTCGACGCTTCCGAAAAATCTGCCTCCCCCAAGTCGGGTGGAGCAGAAGACCTTTGAGACACTTCGGGACCAGTTGCTGAACCCTCCTATCTTGGCTATTCCCAGGCTGGGACACCACTATGTCCTCGACGTGGATGCTAGCTACGACCAACTTGGTTGTGTGCTGCTACAGCATCAGCCGGACAAGGAGCACTATCCGGTGGGATACTTCAGCAAGGGGCTGAGCTCGGCCGAGCGAAACTATGGAGTCACCGAGTTGGAGGGACTCGCACTGGTGTGGGCGATGACGTCACTTCGTCACTACCCCGAGGGTGAGACGTTCCTCATCCGTTGTGACCACCGCGCGTTGCAGATCATCTTCAAGACGGATTGCACCAACACCCGCCTCAAAAGGTGGCGGGTGCGGCTGGCGCCCTTCACCTTTGACATTGAGTACCGCCCCGGCCGGCAACATGCCTTGGCCGACGGGCTCTCTCGGGTACCTACAGAGGGGCTAGACACTGACCCAATCGATGAGGACATCCCCATCGTGGATGTTGTCGCGCGCTCGGGTCAAGTGTTGGACCCCGAGGCACCAGGGAACAAGAACTACTTGCCCCTGTCAGTGGATGTAGTAGTGAAGGCCCAGGCCGAGGACCTCTTCTGCAAGTCGCAGAGGGAAGCGCTTGACGCAGCCGCGTAGACACGGTTCTTCGTGGGAGACGATGGCCTCCTCTTGAGGAGGGGGGCGCTCCAGGGGACTGAACAACTTGTCGTCCCCGCATCCATCAAGGATGGTATCCTTGAGCGGGAGCATAATGCTCCAACAGGTGGACATCTGGGGTCTAGTAAGCTTTACCAGACCCTGAGGACCCAGTACTACTGGCCCCCCATGGTGGTGGACATCTACAGCTGGGTGGCTGCATGCATAAGTTGTGCGCAGAACCGCCTGATGGAACGGCGGTCCACTACGGCCATGTTGCTGTTCCCGGCTAAGGAGCCATTTGCCGCGTTGGCAATGGACATCCTTGGGCCCCTGCCAGTGACCGAGGAGGGCAACCAGTACCTCCTGGTCATCTGCGATCGCTTCACCAAACTTGAGCGAGCGATCCCACTGGCAGCGATCACGGCCATGTCGTCGTGTCAGCCTTCCTAGATCACTGGGTTGCCGCGTATGGCATCCCAGAGAGTACGCTAGCGGACAGCGGACCGCAATTTGCGTCCGTCCTGTTTCAGGGAGTGCTGGACATGTTGGGGGTTCGGGCAAACTATGCCACCCCCTACCACCCACAAACTAATGGGCAGGTGGAGCGCTTCAACAAGACTATTATTCGGCAGCTGCGCCACTATGTGAGTGAGCACGTGAAAACGTGGGACTAATACATAGCTATTTTGACTACTGCCTACAATCCGCAGGTTCACTCTTCTACGGGGGAAGAACCCCTCGCTTTTGTGACTCCGCGCCGTGTGGAGTCTATTGAGGTGCAGCGGCCGCTCCCAAGTAGGGAGGCTGGTGGTGGGACACGTACTCCTACTGAGAGTAAGGTGGAGTTCGCTGCTAGGCTTGAGCAGCTCATCCCTAAAGTCAGGGCTGAGATGGACAAAGCGCAGAAGCGCTACAAGCGTACTTTAGACAAGAAGGTACGTAACGCCAAGCACGTCCCCTAGCAGAGTGACTAGGTGCTAGCACATTCGCTTACCCCAAATGGGCGTAAGCTGGTGTTCTAGACTAAAGGACCATGCCAAGTCCTTTGTACGGATGGGCGACGGTTCACCATCGAAAATGACGATGGGATCCGTACCGTGAACGGACAGGACGTGGTGAAAGTTGCACCACCTCTTCCAGGCGACCCCGTTTGGGCGCGAGCGCTCAAAGCGTGGCGTCTGCCGCACCTGCCTGCGGCCAATCAGGGTCCGCAGGAGTACGTGTTCGACAAGTTCGTCGACCACGGGTGGGATGAGGATACTAACCGCCTCATCTTGAGGGTGCGCTGGTTTGGCTACCGCGTCAAAGATGATACATGGGAGTATGTGGAGGACCTCCCCGCTGAGAAGGCCCGAGCTTACTACGCCCGGATTGACATCGACCCTGATTGCCCTCCCTCAACGTGAGGGAAGCCCAAGTGGTCAGGCCGAGAGAGTGCTTCAAGTCGAGGTGGTACGCAAAGGGGCTTTCAACTATAGCCCTAACCCTCTCACTCTCCCAACAAGGGCAGCTGCCAACTAGGCACTCATGCTAGACTCCATCACCACGGCCCTCGCTCTCACGGGGAGGCGAGCGGTGAGAGCCACGCCGGTAACGGTCATCACTAGTAGGTGGAGCATGCGCCTCCAAGTCGGAGTCGCTATGAGTCTCACCATCACGAGTGCGACGACGAGCGCGGCCACTTGCCTGCTTGGTCTTGCGCGCGAGTTGGGGGCGCAGACGACGGACCGACTCGGTCTCGGACGGGGTGGATGACTCCGACTTGGAGTAAGACAACTTGTCATCCGACACGGAGGGAGAGCGCCGCGATTGGCGACGACGAAGAGGAGGAGGAGAGTAGGCACGGATCGCCCGACGCTTGCCGCGCCCAAGTGGGGCCGACGAGGGCATGATGGAGCCGATGCGAGCCAGCTCGGCTGTCATAAACTCCGCAACCGACTCGCAACTTCCAGTCGAGACGACCGTGCGAAAGCGCTCCTCAAGTTGAGGGGGCTGCGAAGTCTGGAGAGTCGCTGCCGACGCGGCCATCCACGAAATGGTGCGTACCAACGTGGTGATAAGCATCTCAGAAGTCAATGGCGCGGACGGCAATACCAACTTGGGGTAGACCGTAAGTAGAGTAGCCCATAAGTTGGGGGACACAGGCGTGGATGACTCAACCGCAATACCAATCGGGATGTCCCCGTGCGGCTGGAATGGAACAGGAGGAAGAGGACGGGCTCGCCGACTTGGCGGAGCCCGAGGGTAGCCGCGACCTCGAGTTGAGGCCGCCGCGGCACCCTGCGCCTGAAGCTCATCAGGGTCGGCAACTGCAACCACAAGGTTCTTTTCCGGGGGCGGCGCAGTGTGGCGCTCCACATCTGGGGCATACGGGTAGTCCCCGATGCCCGACCCCTCCTTGAGTACCACAAGGCCGTCGTGAAGCTCACGGCAGACCCAGAAGAACTGGCGAAGTGAGCCGTCGTCTTTGGGCCCACGGGAAGGTCGGCGCAACTTTTGCTCAATGCTTTCCCACTCGATGAGCTTGTGGAGCTTCAAAATCTCCTCAAGTAGAGTGAGCTGACGCGACGAGCATCCCTCAGCAACTTGTCGAGGGGTGAGCTGCTCCAAACCTTGGATCAGGCGGGGTGGGAGGCGCCAGAACATCCCACGCCTCTGGACGCAGGCCACCCAGGTCGACATAACCTCGAGGAGCCAGAGTGTTGCCAACATGGCAAACACTATGTGGTCCGGGCGAGCCGTCATCATGACGGAGCCAAAGTGGTCTACCAAACGCGGTAGTAGGGCGAGGAACTCATAGGGGACCTCAACTTGAGGCCACCACTCGGGCTTCTTGGGGTAGCGTAACTCCTTGTTCGCCGGCGCTTGTTGCGCAAACTCAAGTTGAGCCGAGGTCACCAAGTAGGGACCTCGTCGGATTTCCTGCTCCATCCGCACGTCGAAGTCATGGACGTGTGGATCGGAGGTACTGAGGAACGAGGGGCAAGTTGCCACCACGTCCCACGTGAAGGTCGGCACGTCGCCGGGGCCCTCGGTAGTATTCCCGCGGGTCAACAAGCTCTTGACCCCCTGCTCGTCTTCGACCTCTTCGTCGTCAAGGAAGGCAACCTGGTCCGTCTTGAAATCGGGAGGGAATCCTATCCTACGGGGGAACTTCTCCCGTAGGCGCTCCCGGACGCGATGCATCGCTGGGCCAAGTCGGCCGCAGCGGATGATCGTCAAGCCCTCCTCGAACAGGGGCCACGGTGGGTAGAACCACCTCCCCAAGGCCTCCCGTGGAGTGACGGGGCCTACCTCCGGGGGAGAGCCCGCCGCCAATCCAGAGTCGGGTGGCGCAGGCATCCCATCCCCCGGGGCAACCGCGGAGCTCCCGCCGGAAGTCCCGACGGGTGCTGCAACGCGCGGCGTGTCTTCCATGCGCTCGTCCAGCGCGTCAGACTCTACTCCGGAGTACACCATGTCCCTCCCCAAGTTAGGGAGAGGCGACTCGGTCGCAACTGCCAGAGCCCCACCTCGAGTTGAGGGGGACTTGGATTGTGGGTATACCGGGGGCCTCCCCAGTCTGGGATGGCCCGCGGTGAGGTGAGAGGTTGGGGAAGGTGGTGGTCAGGTGTTTGAAAGCAGCCAAGTGGGCGAGCTTGAGGAGTGTGGAATAACGAAAAAGTAGATATCGGAGAGTCGGAATCGAACCCGGGCCCTTGAGAAGTAAGCGGAATGGCGCGCTCAAACCACTAGGCAACCGGGTGAAATCCCTGACATCGCGAGCCAGATTTGGGGTTTTGGCCCCATCTCATTACGAGTACCTACCTTTTAGGTAAGCCGATCGGTGATTATGTATTATGCTACATAACCCCCTCCTTAAGTCCGAGTCGTCCCCGATTCGGCCTAAGTCTCCGGCCCTCTCGATCTGAAACTCCCCAGTTCCAGCAACGACACCTATTTCCTCGTCATTCCTTACAGCCGGTTCCCGCCACGTGTATTTCGGCCCTGTTCGCACGTTGCATGATGCCACGTGTATTTCGGCCCTGTTAGCACGTGCGAGATCCCCTGCTGCTCCACCATTGTGGAATAACGAAAAAGTAGATATCGTAGAGTCGGAATCGAACCCGGGCCCTTGAGAAGCAAGCGAAATGGCGCGCTCAAACCACTAGGCAACCGGGTGAAATCCCTGACATCTCGAGCCTGATTTGGGGTTTTGGCCCCATCTCATTACGAGTACCTACCTATTAGGTAAGCCGATCGGTGATTATGTATTATGCTACAAGGAGGAGGATGGTCGACGTGACTGCCTCCACGTCGAGGTGACGTACCGGGGGACAGCGAGTCGCGCCCCCGGCGAGTGCAACACGCGCTCTTATACCCCTTCTCGGGGCCAACCGGGTCGGTCGGAGCTGAGGAGAGGGGAGTGTGGCAGAACTGGCCCCACGCAGGAGGGCAGAGCGCGCCATACTGGGACGGAGGACAACTGGTCTGACCTGTTCCTCCCTTTGCATTTGGTCCCGAATTTCCTTAAGTCAGAGATACTCTGCTTGATAGTAAATCCAACATGGATTTGAGGGTTTTCTGCATTTTATCGTCTTGAGTTTTCGTGTGGCCCGGTGGGCAGGTGCTGGGGTGGGAGATTCGGAGTGGCGAGATTCTGAGAGAACTCTGGGGGGATAAGGGGAGGGACAGCGGGGCTTGGCCTCGCTTCCCCGTCCCGACCAAGAAACTGTTGGCCCACACACCATCTTCTTGTTTACTAGTGGGGGGATTGCCCCACAACAGAGACAGCGTGTGTGCGACTTGCACTTCTTTCGGCTCCCCCGACACGGGAGGCAGCCCTTGTGCACCACCCCAGCTTGGGTGCTGGGTGCGCGAGCGGTTTTTGCCACAGGAGCAACAGCAGGCGGTGGACCGTGTCGGTCCGGAAGCCGAGGATGCCGAAAGAGGTTGTCCTTTCCACCGCGCCCTCGGAAGAGTGGATCTGGAGTCCGAGGCGTCGGAAAACGGCAACTGCCCGGCGACGCGCCGCTGTAGCGCGTTCCTTTGAGCCTGGTCTCGCCCCGGTCGCCACTGAGGCGAAGTCGTCCATGTACCCCAATATAGGGAAGCCCTTGGAGCGGAGGTAGGCAAGTACGGGCCGCAGTACCTTGGTGGGCGCGCACGGCGCGAGCTTGAGGCCGAACGGCAGGGAGAGAGGGTAGTACAAGGTGCCGCCGACCACAAACGCCGGGTACTGTTGGTCGCTCTCCTTCAAAGGGATGTGATGGAACGCGTCGCTTATGTTCCACGACACCATGGGGTCGCCGGGTCGGAGGTGGGCTATAAAGGACGCCAGCGACTCGTAGCGAAAGGGGCGGTCCTCCAGGTAGTCGTTCACCGTGGACAGATCGACGACCAGGCGCGGCTTGCGTGCGACGTCGGTCAAAAAGGTCGCGGCCACCCACGACGCCTTCCGCGCCTCGGACGCCTTGGCCTTGCGCACGAAGCCGCGCGTGAGCCAGCGGTCGATCTCGCAGGCAGCCCACCGTTGGACGTCCGGGTCTTGGCGGATCATCCTGGCCTTGTACGGTGGGGGGGCGGAACTCCATGGAAGACAGCGGCCTTGCCGAAGGGTCTACAGGACCCACGGAGAAGCCGAGATTGCCCAACACGCCCCCAGAGCGCGGCGGACACCCACGTACGGCGGAGGTGTGGTGGCTATCTGGGCGTAAGCCCACACCAATGGGGTACCTTATCCTTCTGAAGGAGATGGTGGGGAACCCGGGGTATAAACCCTGGAGTCAGAACCGCCAGAACGTAGAGCTCCACGCGAAGGTGGAAGCGTCCGGGACGGGGAACACAAGGGTAACGCAAGGTTGATTTTTTGTGAGGGGGAAGCAACGGGCACAGCCCCACGCGTAGATATCCCTCTTTGGCCCGCCGGTCCAGGGCCCGCTGTGGGACCCTGGAGTGCGGGCCAACACTCCCTACACTACTGTGCTTACGCTAAAAAGTGCACATGTTTGGATTGTGCGGGTGACGCAGCACGTGTGCACATGCCGGAGATGAACGGGATCCGTCGAAAAGGAACGCATGCATGGCAGATTTGCTCTCGGAATGAGTGCTGCAGCCCTTGTCTGCAGGCTTCTGATAGGTCCTCTCGATACTATCAGCAGCACAGAAACAAGACCCGTTTTTACATTACAATTCTGAAGGCCCCTGTGTGAGATGACTTTACCAGATCTGGTTTCGGCACGCAGCCGCGGGCGTTCTGAGGGCAAGAAAATGTCGGTCTGATCACAAAGGAGCGCCTGCATCACGCTCGACTGGGGACCCTTTCCGACGCTGTGTCAAACGCGGTGGCATCTGCGGCTGAGATGGCCCCCCCCGCAACAGAGCGGGCCACTTGGTTGCATTCGAGGCCCATGCACACAAAAAACCTGCTCGGAAGCAGTGCTTCGAGTCGGTTCGATGCGGATGGAATGAGCTCAAGTGACAAAAATTCGTAACTATGCACAACCAAATGTCGAGACTCTCATTCATGACGGCCGACGGCTCAGGGCCTGCCAGCGTTTCGGCAGATTTACCACCGACGCAAATCTGATTCTGTTGGCACACCCCCGGGACGCCGTCCGTGAGGCTCGTGCCGTCGCTGGCACAACTCTCACTGCACCAAGCTGGATTGCATGAGATTTTTCATCGGCCGTCGCGCACGTCCGCCATCAAATTTGTGTGGACAGGCCTGAGCCACTGACGCTCCCGATCCTCTCCCAACGTCGTGGTCGCCCCAGATTTCCTCCATTACGGCTGCCGCCGGCCGCCTCCGAGGAGTTCCGCGAGCCCCATGACCCGACCTCCACCCGACCTCCTCGTTGAGGCCCACGGCGAATCCGCCACCACAGACTGCCTCAGTCCAGTGTCGCTCAGCCACTCCCCCGGCCCATTCGTTGGGGCCGCTGGCGATGGTAGCGCGAGACAATCCGGCACCGCCACCTCGGATGGCAGCAGTGGCGGCAACCACAATCGGGGGAGCATTGGCAGGGGTGCGGTGGTTTGGTGGTCGCACGACTGCCGCGCAAGCACAAATGTACTTACTGTTCCGGCTGGTTGTCTCTAATTTACCACCAATATCGGAACTGTCCAATAGGAAGCCGCGACGCGGCGCGGCTGCGTTCGTATCTGACGAAGATTCTACTGTTGCGGCTGAGAGGGTGTTCCGCCCCCTGTGTGAGCGCACAGATTGTCAACCAACCATCGTTCGCGACCAGCGTCTTGCATGGCTCTTCGACCAGTGAGTGACCGGCAGAGGCCGCCGGAGCACAGTGGTGGTGGGCACTGGGCGTGGTGCGTCCCACCAAGGCCGACGCGACACACGGTGTCCATGCGGCCGATCCTCACCGTCGAGGAGACACCATCTGGGTGGTGTGCCACTCGCGTGGTGGCCGCGACGACGTGGACGTCTTTTTCGGCTTGGGGCGCGCGGAGCCTCGGGTGGTCGGGGCGGGGCCTCGGCACGCGCGAATTCCGTTGGTCGCACCCTGAGGGGAGGGGGGGGGGAGGGTCGCACTGAGGGGCGTGGGGCGTGTCTATTTTCGGCAATGTTTCCTATCGCCGTGCGCTGGCAGGTCGTGCGCAATCGCCAGCGCGGCCTGGGCTGGGATTCGATTGTGGACCACGCCGGGTGCAGCCTCAGAGCCGCCCATCAATGGTGGGAGAATTTCGAGCGGAACGGGTCGCCATGGAATGATGACTGTATTCAGAATCAGCATGCGGACTCCGCTCGCTTTAACGCAACCTTTCTCCGAGCGCTGAACAGCCTCGTGACTGCCCACCCTGAGATTTTTTTGCGTGAACTATCGTCTCTCTTTCAACGACTGGAGGAGCTTCCCGACTAGAACCGCAGCTGGCCGACGAGCGTGACGACGCTGGGGCTGATGCTTCGGCAGATCGGCTATTCAGTCAAGAAGGTGGAGCGGCTGGCGAGCGAACGGTGCCTGGAACGGATGGTGGACCACTGCCGGCTGATGAGGCACATCCCTGAAAGATGCATTGTGGTTGCCGATGAAACCCACATTAAGGGTGATGCAATGGTGCGACCTCGGGGCCGCGCCAAGGTGGGCTTTCCGTTGGAGGCGCTGGCTCCTGATCCGAGGGCGACCAAGCGGTTTTCTTCTATTGTCGCTATCTCTCACTCTCGGGGAATTTTGGAGCTGTCGGTCAACGAGGTGCCCCCTGCTCAAGGTGGCTATGACTGGGCGCTTTTTTGCACGAGCCTGGCTACACGTATGAACGCGTATGTGCCGGGGGCTTTGTGGGCCGATCAGCCAGATGACTGTGTGCTTTTGTATGATAATGCCTCTGTACACACAGCGTTAGCAGATGAGATCCTCACTATGAACGGTGTCTTTTTGCTTCGCTTGCCTCCTTACTGCCCTAACCTGTCTGCCGTGGAGCCCACCTTTGCGGACTACAAACGCGAGGCGCGCAACATTGCGTACCATCATCCTGATCTTCCCCACCGACTTCTCCATGTTCTATCATTCGCTTCGATTCCCCTTGCCACCATCCAAGGCCATTACCGGGAAGCGCGGCGAGAGATGTGGCGGCACCTACCGGAGCTCACCGGCCCTGGAGCCCCTCTGGAAGGTGTGCTGCGTGCCCTACCGGTTGAGTTGGCACCGCCCTGAAGTGAACAACGGACGGCAAACGTGCAAGGGCGGCTTCTTCATCAGAGCGCAATAGCGGAGGGGTCGACGAGGAGAGGAATTGGCGGGAGGGAGGGGGGGAGGGTATGGTCGACAGGGGAGGCGCGGGCGGGGGGGGGGGGGTGGGTGGGGGGGATGTCGAGTTTGAGAAGCCTGGCGAGAATCCGAGAGAGGAGATGGGGACGAGCCTAGCTGCTTAGCCTGAAATAACCGGCGCTTCTCTTTCCGTCTTGCACCTGTGCTTTCCCCGTGGCTGTGCATGCCTGGTCCAGGGAGAAGTGGGTTGTGTGGGTGGGTGGGGGATGCGGGAGTTGTGGCGACTGGACAGGGTCCTTGCTGGGGAGGAGGAGTTGGAAAGGCGGCGACGAGGGCGCTGGCCTGGACGCCACCGTGCGCGAGATGGGGGGGGGGGGGGGGGGGGGGGGGGGGGGGGGGGGGGGGGGAGGGGGGGGGAGGGGGGGCCCAAAGGTTCTTTGGAGAAATGTGGCGGAAGGTGGAGTGGGCGTGGGACTTTATTTGTCATGGCGAATGGCATGGTGTTCTTCTGTCGTGGAGTTGATGCACTGTTTTTCTCTTTTCTTTTATCCATTGTTGCTGGCTGAGGAAGCGGGGGTCGACTGTGGGTGGATAGGGGAGTCGTGGATGGCAGTCATCCGTGGGATGTAGATCTACCTGTCTTCTGGGTCGACTGTCCAAAATTAGGAGGCGCTGACGCGCGCTGACGGTGGGGAAAGTTGCACAGCAAAAGCTGACGCACATGAGTCCGGCTCGGTGAGATGGGAGCGTGATGCAGACTTGGCGTGAATGTGCCTGTCGCGCCCAGGGTTGTGATGTCAACAAAGCTCCGTGCATGGCTGCCCGATGTCACTAAATGTCCCGCACCTTATTTTTCTCACACTGCTTGTCACTCTATTCCAAAGAGTGGGGCGGGAAGCAGCAAAACGTAAAGCCCATGTCATCAGCGCCAGCGCCAGCGCACAGAAATGACATATCCCACCTATCTCATAGACAGAACCCAGTAACTGTAAGTGGCTTGATGAGAGGCAAGCACATTGTCATCCGGGTCAAACCCGGACAGCAACTGACCCACCAGGGTGTCAATGCTCGCTGAGCCCCCCAGGGTGGACCCTCGCACACCGTACTCCCGCGCAGAACCCTCCACACGGCTCAAAAATAAGGCACGTTCCTGTCCCCCCTCGTCCCCAAAAACAAACTCTGTTAGTGCCGCCGCGGCCTGGGCCGGGGACAACCGAAGCGGAGCCCTCGTCGGGGCCACTTCCCCACTCTGGGAACCCAAGTTGTCTATCTGGATGACTCCTCCTGCGAGGCTAGCGCTAGGGGAGGCCCAGTCTGTTCTGTAGTTTGGAATGCAAAGGAAGGCCATATGCTCATATCAAGAGAAACCGCTGCAGGGAATCCAACCGATGCGCACATGCAACAAAAGTCAGTTTCGGATGGAAAGTACAGAGCTCCCGGCATATGGTCTCGCAATCCCGGTCGCAAAGAAAACAACGGCGCAGTATGTTGCGTGGAACACATAGCTCCGGAAAGTCCTCGGGAGGAAATGCAGAGCAGAATGCTGGCTCCTCTCGGTGAGTGAAACAAGACGATAGGGTGAACTCAACGCACAGTCGAGCGGATCCCACAGGCGCCTCCAGCGCCTCCATGGATGCGCGGAGGCGCAAGGCAGCCTGCTTTTCAGCAGCTGCCTGGCGCCCGTTCAGCACCGCCAGCGCTGCCCCCGGGGCGCAGTCCGACGCGACCCCACTGGGTCCCCCCAGAGCTGCCGACAGTGCCCCACCATAAGCGCTGGCCAGCGCGTTGAGGCCACTGTCGGCGCACCGCGCCTGCTCGAGAGAAGCGGCAGCATTCTCAGGAGCGACAGCCGACGCCGGCGACTCGATGGCCTGTAGGGTGGAGATTGCAGTCCCCACCGGTGTGGCCGACGCCACAAAATTGGCGAGCAGGGATCGGCGCCGCGCCGCCCTCACCTCTCGAGTGGCGTCAATCGACGCGTACTCGTCGCGGGCCCGCCGAGCCTCTGACTCATAAAACGCATCGCCCGATGCGTCACAGACGTAGAAACGTCCAGACATCGTTTTGCGAGCCTTTTGTTGAACGTGACGCCCCCAGCCGTGACTTTGCGGTCAAAAAGCTGGGGGTCCAGCGCGATCGTTTGCGGGTTGTGCCCTGGCTTGTGGCACTTCTTGCACCTGGAAAAAAGCCGGAAAAAACAACCAGAGAAAAGCACGAGAAAAGCTGAAAGGGCTTGCCAAAGAGAGTGTCAGAATACGTCTCAAAGCATTCCCACACGGAGAAGCTGCCTCCCTGCCGTCCAGATGCCCTCCACCGCTGATTGTATCGGAATAACGTACGGCCTCTTGCAAGGGCATTTGCCGTTCCCGCAACCGGCCCCAGTATAAAACTTGTGGCCGACCGGCAGTGCAGCAGGGCACTGCATGCGGTCCACCACGAGCTTGCAAATTGACCAGTAGTGCGTCTTGCCAGCCTCCAAAGTCTTTTGGTACCCACAGACACCGCATTTCGCCGCCGCGGGAGCCGCCCGGGGGGAAACAGGCTCTGGGGCACAGACATCCTCCGGGGCGCGCGTGGGGTCGTCAACGACAGAGCTGCCGGCGTCTGTGGGTCGAAAAAGCCAAACCATCCATTGTGAAGAGTCAACCATGCACAGGGTGAGTTCGTTAGCCAGTGTTCTCGATATCAGCGCCGAGCGCGCTCCCGCTCCCGCGCAATCAAAAATGACAATAAAGAAACGAAAAAAAAGGTACTCTGAATGCGCGTGGACACGTACCAGGGGCCACTGCGCCTGGGCACGTAGCCGGGGCTGCTGAGCTTGCCATGCTCGGACGTGGCCACCTGACGCCTCTCGTGGCGTTGTTCCGTATGTAGATCAATGGTGACCAAAAAAGGGTGGACACTGCCGCCCGCGACGAGGATGGGCGCCACGTCGACCACTGCCGACGGCGGTGCGTCCGCTGGAGCGACGGTGCGTCCGCTGGGGCAGCGGTCGTCGTCGCCGTGGCATGTCTCCCCCAATGTTTAGATTTTCAATTCATATTACACAACAGCGCATGAAGGATGCATGCGATATGGAACATTGTGGTCGCGAGAGGAAGTACGTACGAAATACATTCCCAGGGACTCGAGGGGTCTTTCATTTTTGATGTCAACATGGAATACGTGACAGGGGCCCATTACACTACAAAATTGTGCCGAGCAGTGGCTCCACGATGCTTGTGCTGAATGTGTTTCAGTCGAGCGCACAACCTGGGCATGCCTCTCCTCCACTCAATGTGCACAGATTAGCGTAACGACAGTAAACACCCAATCCAAACACTCAGAACCTTCCAACTCATCTCTCCACGCAAAACACGCTCAGTGGAGGGATCTCACTAAATCTCGGCCAGATTGGGGCGGAAGTAGCCCGCCCTAGGTAACTTCCCTTCACTGGCCAGAAGGCCAAGTCCAATCGGGCGGGCGTAATCGCTCTACCCGATAATATCTTATCTCCCCCCCCCATTCATGGGGGGATCCAGCGAGGATGACGTGGCGTGCCCCTCCCGAGGGAGGAGCGACCCCCTCCTGCCCCCGATTGGTCAGGGGCAGAGGTCGCCACGATCCGCCTTCCCCTGAAGGGCGATGCCCCTAGTCCGAGGGGTGCGGTAAACCCCCACAGGAGGCAGGCCGGGGTCGGCCGACTGGTTGTGGACAAGGTGGCGTGGTGGCGCAGGCGCGACAAAAGCCTCGGTGGCCGAGCCGGGTTTGCCGGCGGCAGAAACGCCGCGGGCAGGCAACACAGAGGGTGCTGCTCCTCCCCCCAGTAGAGAAGGCGGCACCTTGGGGCCTGGGGGGGCCCCCCTCGGGTAATAACCCGCCTCGTCAGGCGGTTGGCGGCGGCTCTCCCGGCGTCTCTTGGCGGGGGCGCCGCGTCTGCGCTTGCGATGATCCCGTCCGCGGCCACGCCCGCTGCCGCGGTTGGGGAGGACGATGCCGCGGCCATCGCCGCGGCGCCAATCGTGGCCGCGCCCGCCGCCAGCGTCGGCGGCAAGGTTGGCGGAAGGGCCGCCAGGCGGGACGCGGGCGAGTACCCTGCTCTGGTCGCAGGCCACGTGGGTAGCTCGGTCGCGGGCGGCAAGCTCGTGGAAGCCGAGGGTAGCAGCTTTGGTGAAGTGCGACCCCGCGTCGTCGAGGATGGCGGAGTGCATGGCAGCGGCGTAGGAGGCGTCGGATTGCCAGCGCAGGAGCACTTCGTAGCGGGTAGATAGCATGTTGTACACCTGGTAGACGTGGGTGCGGGCGGTAGCGTGCATGCCGATGGAGGAGGACAAGGTGGGAGGGTGGCTAACCGCCGCCGTTTCCCAGGCGGAGAAGGTGTTGTTGAGGGCCTGCAGCCACGCGCACGACATGTAGAGGATCTCAGCATCGATTGCATTGCGGCCGCCGCCGCCAAACTCCTCGGAAAAGCGAGTGTCTCCAGTGGGGCGTAAAGGGACGGGGAAGACGCCGGGGTCGGCAAGGTGGGCGGGGAGCACATAGCCCTCGATGCGGGGGCCGCCGTAGTACACTGCGTCCACGGCGGCACTTGAAAAGGCAGACCGGACACGGCGTGCCGCGCCGGTCCCGCCGGCGCTGCTGCCGGCTGCGCCGCGCGGCTTCGTGCCGCCGCGCGCACCGCGGTACACCGGCTGCGGCGTCTCCGGTGCCCACACGTTATCGTCGCCCAGGTCAATGTCGCCGGCGGGCGGAGGGGGTGGCGGGGGCGCGGGTGGCACCACTGCGGCCGCCGGGGGCACGGGCGGGGTTGGCTGGGAGGCCGCGAAGGCACGCGCCAGGGTCGCAAGAGCCTCGGGCGTAAACCCGCTCAACGATGACGCGACCGGCGGCGGCAACGTCTGGGCAGGAGCCGGGAGGCTCTGTCGTCGCCGACGGGCTGGACGTGCACTCGCCGCCAGCAGGGCAGCTGCTGGGGTAGTGAGTGCGGCCGGGTCGACGCTGGTAAAGGGGAGGCGGCCGCCGAGCCCGACTCAAACACGGGGGCCGACGAAGAAGAGGGAGAGGAGGACGCCAAGGAGGCGTCGGCTGACGCCGCTGCGGCAGCGACAGCTACGGCGACAACCGCCGACACGTCCGGAGAACCTCTGGGCGCCGCAACAGCCGATCCGCCTGAGGCGGCGCGCCGCTGGCGGCAGAGGCCTTCGAACGCGTGAATGGCATCGCTCCCACCCGAGGGGTGGGGGGGGATGCCCCAAAGAAACACCGGCAGCCGGTGCACCGAAGTGTGTGTCAAACGGCCTCGAAGGAGGCGACCCGAAGGCCCGAGCGCGGACCACCCCACGGGCAGGCGACTGCGTCGACTGTCCACAGGTGTGGGGCAACGAACGCGCGAGGGCAAACGAACGTGCCGGCCGACGGCGGCCGGGGATTCCCCGCTCGCGCCACCCCTCATATCTCCCTCGGGGTGAGAGACAGGTGGCCTCGGAGGGCCGGTTAGAGATCTACCGGCCCCCGCCCCTCCCCCCAGGAATTCCAATCCCCAGCAATACAATGGGGGAGAGGCAAGTCACCCGCTGGCCGGCGGTCCGTAACCCCTTACACAAACAAAACGAGCGGTATACCCTGTGCAAAGCCCCCCCCTCTTTCCCACCGCACTCCACTCATCTCCTGACCTAGCGACCCGCCCTCAAGAGTAGTCGGCTGCACCCCCCCCGGAGTTCGATTCACTTGCGCCCAATATCCCTTGCTGGAGTTGTACGAGGTGTGAGAGAGGGTGGTCTTTTTGCTACCGGACCTCATCCCGGTCGCCCCTCTCCCTCGTCTACAAAAATAATCATGCTGCCCGTCTGGACAATATTGTCCGTCTATCCAATCGTCTTCTGTGCACTAGTCCCGACGGACCAGCTCTCCTGCCGATTTTCATGCCGCCTTGTGGCACATGTGCTTCCTGGTGTCACGAAAGTCGTGGTACTGTCGCCAAGGTCCACGCCGGGCGGGCTTGGCGTCATTGCCTTGCCCTCCAGTTCTCAGGAGGCCGCCCCCTTACTGGCGGGGACGGCGGCGCAACCTGTAGGAAGAAGCAGAATGATTGAGCAGCCATCGCTAAGGCCCACACAGAAGTGCAGCTGAGCTTTGGTTACTCACAGACCAAGCGAAAGCAACAGCCATTGGGCAGCTCAAGTAGGCAGCTGCAGCTAGCTGCATTTGGCTGGTGCGGACGCGCAAGTACGCATCGTATTCAAAGTAAGACGCTGGGAATGGAAAACGATTTACATATGCTAGGTCACAGTTGGAGACAATGAGAGTACGCAATCACATTCCGCTTGACCGGCCGCGGCCGCTGCAGACGTGAGGAAGTCTGTGCCAGCGAGTCAGCAATCACAGCTAAAACGTCAGCAAGCACTACCTTAACCATGAGATATTGACAAACCGTTTGCGCGAATGTGCACTTCGTTATGAGCGTTTGTGCAAACGCTTTTTCTGTCGACTTTCTTAGACTTGCGCCAAATGTTATAGTTGCAAGAGGGCCACGTCCTCAAAGCACATCATCAGAGAGCTCTGATGATAGCGCTTCACGTCGTGTATCGTGAGCACGTGGCCTCCGTGCGGAACCGTCCCGAACAAGAAATACAAAAAAAAACACCTGATTTGTAGGCCTCCAGCATACCATACAGAGGGGTTGGCAAAAGTCGTCAACCGATGTGAGCAAGAAATCGGGCCGTATCCGTGACACCGCTTTAAGCCGCACTGAGCAGGGTACCATACAACTGGAGCGCACATTACCGGATATGGAGCTGTAAACGCTCGGAACGTCGGAACGCCTGTTGTTGGCTGTGCCCGAAGGGACAGGGTTTAAGACCCTCTGCGCAGGTTGGCGATGCTCGTGCTTGAATACCTCTCTCCGTTCTATGTACAGGGACATAACTCACAATGAATGGTAATTGGCGGCGGGGGGGCTCCCCCCCCGCCGTCCCCCCCTCGGCCTCTGGCACCGCCGCTGCTGCCCCCATCGCCTCCACCATGGCACCGCGCGGCGGCGGCACGGCGGGTGTCGCGGCGGCGCCGCGCGGCGTCGCGGCGGTGGCGGCGACGGCCGTCGCGGGGGCGGCGGCGGAAACGCTGGCGTCCGTGGGTGGCTGGCGGTGCGGCGTGGTGGTGGGCGGGGGGGGGGAGGTGCTTCATGGCGTGGGGTGTTCCCCCCCCGTCGCCCCCCACGGCCTGGGGCGCTGGCGGCGCCGCCCCGGCCGCCGCCGCCATGGCACGCGCGGCGGCGGCGCGGAGGGTCGTGGCGGCGCCGCGCGGCGACGCGGCGGTGGCGGCGACGGCCGTCGTGGGGGCGGCGGCGGAAACGCTGGCGTCCGCGGGTGGCTGGCGGTGCGGCGTGGTGGTGGGCGGGGGGGGGGAGGTGCTTCATGGCGGGGGGTGTTCCCCCCCCGTCTCCCCCCTCTCGGCCTCGGGCGGCGGCGCCGCCGCCCCGACAGCCGTCGCCATGGCAACGCATGATGGCGAAGTGGCGCAGGTGGCGGCTCTGAGGGGTGCCACCGCGGCGGCGGCCGCGACGGCGGACGGGCTGGCGGCGGCGGGCGAGCTCGCGGCAGCGGGTGGCTGGGGGGGTGGCGGCGTTGTAGGCGGGGGAGGGGAGGGGCGTGGCGGCGGGGGGTGGTCTCCCCCCGTCGCCCTCCCCACCGTCTCCGGAAGTGGCGCCTCCGGCCCCACCGCCGCCGCTGTTGCAGCGAGCGGCGATGGCGCGCGCTGATGGCGGCGCCGATGGGTGGCGTCGCGCCGGCGACGGCCACGGGCAGAGAGCCCGCCGTGGCGGACGCGGAGGCCGCGGCGGGTGGCTATTACATTCCTCTCTATTACATTCCCCTCCGACCACGCGCAACGCTTCAGGCCACTGGGCTGCGACCTCGGCAGCATTTACCACCACATCCTCCGCCTCGGCCACCGTGTCGCGCGCGGTGTCCGCCAGGAGCGCCGCCGCCGCCCCCGCGTGCACGCGGGGGCGGCATGTGGACGCCCGCGCAGGCGCGCGGCGGCGCCGCAGCGTCGAGGCGGCGCCGCGCGCGCCATCGGAGGCCGCTGGCCCCGGGTGCGCGCCCGCCGCGGCGGCAAAAGCGCCCATGTCTTGGCGCGCCGTCGCCCAGTCGCCCCCCGCCCACGCGGCGACGATAGCCGCCGACGCGGAGTCGGCCGCAGCGGCCGCCGCGGCGACACCCGCCGCTCGTACGTCGGTCGCTGGGACAGGGTGCGCCAGTAGCTCCCGCGCCGCGTCCGCGGGGCAGCGCAGTACGAGCGCCAACGCCCCCGGGCTCCACGCGATTGATTCCCCGCACGCCGTGATGCGGGTCGGGTCGGGTCGCGGCGGCCGTTTCCCGGGACTCCAAGCACATGGAGGGGAGAACCCGAGTGGAACAGACACCCGAGACAAGCTGGACAACTGTTCCGGAGAGGAACGAGCCGAGGTGGGCGTAGTCTCCCGCGATCCCAGCCGAGAGTACAACAGTGTTTCGACCAACCAGCAATCGGCACAGGGCCTTCTGTGGCTGCAGCCAATCATCAGCTTGGGGCGTTCGGGCCCTTAGAGCACGCGATTGGCTCTCCCTCAGCTACGAGCACGCGATTGGCTCACACAGTTGTTCGTGCAGTGTTGTTCTTGTCCGGATCGGCCAAAATTGGGAGAACAGCAATATGCTACAAGCCAAAGAATAAAACACTGTCAATGGCTATGCGGCGTCGCTCCAGCTCTGCCTCTGATACGTGCACAACGGTCAAAGAGTGGACGTAGAGCCTCGTTGAAAGGGCCCAAGCTATCAAGAGTGGAAGTCAAGAGGGGGGGGGTGTCAGGGAGGAGCAAGAGACGAGCGGCGTTCCGCGCCATGTGTCGTCGGCAGGTTTGGGTGCCATGCACATACGAGATTTGTGTTCTGATTAGGGAATCTTTTGAGTTTTGATTAGAGATTTCCGTGACATCTGCTAATGTAAAACCTTTGAATACTTCCTGCTCGCCATGTATCTACCTGGCACGCGGTGAAGAGCGCGGCATGTCGGACTGACGTTTTTGGACCCCCAGGAGAAGCACTTTAGTGGAGATGAACATAAGATAGTGGAGAGGGAGCGCTGAGTGGGTGAGGAGGGGGCGCCATCTTATGAACGGTGTTTGATGGCGGCGTCGGCGCGCGGCTTTCTCGGGCAGCTCTCGCGGATGACTCGAGGAGAACGACGCGAGAAGAGTGAAGGCGAGGGGAAGGGGGGGGGGGGTGCTTTTCAATGTAGAAATAGGCGAGGCTGTGTGGGGAGCGGGGGCGTGGGGTGTGTTTGCGTGGTTCGCGGCCGTCCCGCCACCTGGCACACGCTGACGACGCCGCCGTGCTCCGAGGGCATCACCCGGGTCATGCCCGGGAAGGCCATCACGGCAAGTTAGGCACAGCTGGCTCGCCTCGGCTGCGTGCTCCTCGAATCGGGGGTGGTGGTGCTAACGGAGCGGCCGATGCAGCCGCTCAACGGCCGCAAGGTGCTGTCCTACGGCGCGTAGAGCGGGCAGGAATGACTCTTGGGAACAGCTTGGAGGAGGGGGGAAGGGGGATGGGTAATAGGGGCCGAGGGTGGGGAAGAGACGGAGGGAGTTCCCGGAGGACTGCTTGTCAGGGGACTACCAGCCGCTGCTGGGCTGGCCTTGGTCCGTGGCTGTCTAAAATCATGTGTACCCATAGCTGCGGACGTGCCAGCGCCTCTCGGAGGGGGGCAGGAGAACGGGGGCCTCCTCGCATGCGTGATGCGGGGGGGCGACTGGGGTGCTCGTGGATGAAGAGCGCGAGAATGGAGCAAAATGGACAGTGAGAGAGGGGGCGGGGTGCGGGGGCGAACAGATGGTCGTGTACCCCAGGTGGCACGACGGTGACGGGAGGCGACTATTCGAAACCTACCCGAGGCCAACATGTGCTCCGAAGTCGACACTATATTATACTTCATGCCATTTATTACGGTGGTCGAGGTCATGAGGTGAAAGTGTTATCCCAAGGATTCTATAGGCTGATGCCTGACGACCTTGCTGCGCTGCGGGCCATCCGTTAACAGATGCGGACAGGATAGGTCGAGAGCTCGGCACGAGGTCCCCACGTTAACAGAGAGGTCAGATTCTATTGGCCGGCTTAATTGGGAGTCTCGTACAGTCTGTATCGGTTATTGTCTGACCTGGTACATATTGTCACGTCCGTGACAATACCCGGTCACAATCGATCGCACAGGTACTGTAAAGACAGTTTTGAAGATGATTGACTGACATGGCGCTTGACTCGCCAAGCAAGGGTGGTGGTGCTCCAGCCACGCGCCGGGTTCAATCCGGGTCGAAGAGAGCAACATGCGCAATCAACGTGGATACGTGAATGGCTCAGCTGCACTCCGAGACGCTCACACACTCAATCGCTCTGCAATCCGCCGGCCGATCGCCAACATGATCGGAGCCATTGGCATGCCCTCGTCCGGAACAATGTCTCTAAACTCCCTGCATCCGACGTAACAAAAACCGATACAGACTGTATGTGCATGGCACCTGAGCCTCGGCAAGGCCTTCTTGTGGAGAGCCCGTTGGCTACTGTGCGTCCCACACAAAGTGGACGTGCACTGGTCGTGCAGTGTGGGTTTGATTGGTCCAGTGGCCGATATTTGACATGATCACGACTGTGTCTTGTTTCTGAGGTTTAAGGCGTTATGTTTGTGCCTAGCGGGTGGGATCCCGATCTCCCCGGCGGAGGGGGAGAGGGTCGGGCTACTTGGTGTATCCGGCGCGGCCGGGCCACCTGTCCGCCCGACGGGTACAAGAGGAGAGGCGCGACGGGGGGATCGCACCGGCCGCCGTCGACCGGCACGTTCGTTTGCCCTCGCGCCCCTCCCACCTTCCCGGCGTGGCGCCCGTCGGCGACCTCCCGGCCGCCTTCTTCTCTTTCCTCTGCTATACTATCTTCTTACGCCTGCCTACCTCCGCGGTGGCACGCTGTTTACCCTCTTTTGTGGGCACGGGCAACTTCCCGCGCCCTATGCTCGGCCAGGCCGGTTGGCCTGGCCGCGGCTTACTAAACTGTACCAACTGGCACACCCGCGTCTGGCAGGCATGAGTAAACGTGCACGTCCACTTTTTACGGGACGAACTATTGTGCACGATTGTGCGTCCCGTAAAAAGTGGACGTGCACGGGTCGTGCAGTGTGGGTTTGATTGGTCCAGTGGCCGATATTTGACATGATCACCACACGAGCATGTCCACTTTTTACGGGACGCACTATATATCACCCGTTCATAGAGATGCGACGCCGACATGACCGCGCAGCAGATTGGCTGAGATTTATTGACAAAAAAATGACCCAAAGGCCAGGAGAAGGCCACCTGCTCGTGCCGCACTCACGCTGAATCTCACGCACCGGCGGGAGCCGTCGTGTCCGTCTGGTGGCGAAGTCTGATCAAGGCAGGTGCCCAGCCCGAGCACCATGAGTTTGACAGTGCTTACATGTGTACGTAGCGTGCTCGAGGTCCCTGTTCCGACATGTGATCGCCTACGTACAACAAAGCATCAAAATTTGCTGGAAGTGCAAAGGCGTACATACATGTAGACCTTCTCGAGAGGAAACAATACGCCCAAGTCACGCAGTTCACGAGTGTACTATTAGATATACTATTAATTTGAAACAAGCAGTTCACGAGTGTACTATTAGATATACTATTAATTTGAAACAAGCAGTTCACGAGTGTACTATTAAATATACTATTAACGCAGTTCACGAGTGTACTATTTAAATACACCATTCGATAGTATACTCGTGAACTGCGTGACTTGGGCGTATTGTTTCCTCTCAAGAAGGTCCATACGTTTGCACTTCCCTTACCCTCCTGGGCAGGCCTAAAGCGGCGTGGCCGCCGCCGCCTCCCCTCTCAACCGACGGCCATGTCAAGACGCGTGTGGGGCTCCCAAGCATCCGTGATCGATGGGCGGACCGGGCGGTCGGTGAGGTGGGGGCTGTACCTCACCGTGTTGTCATCACGCCCCTGGTTGGTACCACGGGTGCTCCGGGTAGCGGCAAGGGGCGGATAGTCCTGGGCAATAGGGGCTGAGGACAGGGTCTCCTGCGGAAACCCACTGAACAATAACGACGAAACCTCTTTTTTTTTTTGTAACGGGAGAAGCGCCCAACGTGGGGTGCTTGCACGAAAGAGTCAGGGAGGCATCCCAAACAGCGTGCACGCCCAACGTGGGGCAAGCCCCCCACCCCGGACCCCCCACCGTCACTGCGTACCAGCTGGGCATCCTCCGACCGGCCCCATCCGAACGCTCTCCCGAAGTCAGCGCAGACCCGCCAGGCCCCCCCCCCCTCCGCCGGGCACCATGTGTGCGGCCGAGGCCGCTGCGGGTCGTGGGAATGCCCCTGGTGTGTCGCGCGAAGCGGGGACCAGCCGGCTGCGTGCCAGCATACACACTGCCGTCGCCTCGCCCTGCCGCCCCCGCAACCTCACCCCCGCCAACGGCCAGCGGCGAATCGAGGGCGGCGGCGGCCGCGTGGACGGCGTGGGGAGTGGCGGGGGGAGGCCCACACGTCGCGGGCGGCACTGGCAGGGAGACATCGCACGCCGTCCGCCGAGCACCGTCCGCCCGCGCCGGCCTCTGCACCACGACCTTGCGACCGCACGCGCCGCCACCGCCGGCCCGCCCACCGCAGCTGGCTTACCGCCGGCCACCGGAACCGCGGCCGTCGCCGCCGCCGCAGCCGCTTCCGCTGCCGACACGCCGCTGGTCAGCGCTATCGTCTCCACGGACGCAGCCACCACGAGACGCGCGCCACGGCATCGGCGGTGGGAGTAGAGGCAGCAGACGCCCAGCGCCACTCCCTCGCCGCCAGCCCCCGCCCCCCCCCCCTCCCCCCCCGACCAACTTACCCAGCCCCACCTGCCACAAACCGACCTTCCACCTCAGCAGGCGCGCCTCCAGCCGCCAATGCCGTCGCACCGGCCGCCGGCCGCCGCCCCGCCGCCAGCGCCACGGCCGTGCTGGTGCCTTGCACCTCCCCCACGCCGCTGGCGCGGGGGCGGCAGGCGCACCTGGCGGCCGCCGGGGGTGTGCCACCAGCAGAGGACGGGCGCCCTCTCCCACCCAGGCACAGCGACCGCCCGCTTGCCCGCCCGTCGTGGCGAACCCCCCCCCGCCAAGGCCACCGCGGGGTTGCCGCCGCACGCGCCGACCGCCGCGGCCGCCGCCCGCCGTCGGCCGCCGCTGATGGCCGCGCCGCCCTCCACCGACCGCCCCCCCCGCCACCGCCACCACACGCGGGGGCGGTCGCGCCGTGCCCAGACGTCACCGGCCACAGCCGTAGCGGCGGTGGGTGGGGGTTGGACGCAGGGGGCTCGCCGTGTCCGTTGCGTGGCGGGGCGCACCTGCAGGGGGTTGCCGCCCCCCACGGCACCCAGCGCAGCGCCCCCCCCCCCCCCATCCCCCCCTGCTACCGCCACAGCGCCTACTGCCACGGCCCGCCGGCGCTGCCGACCCGTTTGGCGGCGGCCGAGTTTTGGTGACCTGGCGGCCGCGTGGACGGCCGCCGCGCCGCCACCCAGACGGCCGCAATCCCGGCTGCCAAGCGGGGTGCGCCGCGCGGCCGCGCCACACGCCCCGCGGCAGGTGGAAACGCCCCGCCCACCCCCCCGCCTCGACCGCCGCCGCGGCCAAAGCCCGCAACCACCACCCACCCAGCGCCGCCACAAGCAAGGGCCCGCCGCGCGCGCACGTGGATATCCCCTCCGTATGCGGCTACTCTGTCGGTTACTCCTCCTGGGTGAGCGCTGCCTCTCTCTGCTACCCTGGTTCCCCCCCTTCCCCCCCCCCCTCCCCCACCCCCCCCCTCCTCTCTCTCCTTCCCCTGCCGGCGGGTGACGCCGCCTGATCCGCGCGCCCCAAACTTTCCCGCTCGCGACCCGCCCCCTCCTCGCGCATATTGCGACGCGGATGGGTGGCCGGGAAACTTGTGACCGGGTACACGGCTTGAGGACAAGAGGTGGCCGGGAGTTGTGGCGGTTGGCTTCCCGCTGCTCCCGCCCCCGGTTTCGATCCCAGATCGATGCAGAGGGCGAGGGCAGCGGCGAGGGAAGGGAAGCAGTGGGGGCGGGGGATGGGGGGAGAAGGAAGGACAGGCGTCCCTACTTCCTCCCCCCTCCTCCACAGGGGCTATAAGACGCGGTGCGTGGCCGCGCTTCACCGCCGGACTAGGTGGCACGTCCGTCGTTTTTCGCCTCCCGCCCGCCGTCCCTACAAGGGGCTGGTGCAGGCCTCGGTCTGCACATCCTCGTTTTTCGACGAGCTCTTTCGTGCTCGTCTTGCATGACTCTTTCTCTTTTGTTCGTTTGTGCGCAGCCCAACAAGTAAATTTAATCGTCTATGGCACACCGCGGCCCTCGTGCCCAGTAACCTCCTAATGGCCATCCGATCAGGATGCGGTGGCATGCATCATCCGTACCTACATGCATACACACAAAATCCCGTCCAATGGCCGCCCGCACCACCCGGTCGCCAAGCTGGCAGGCGCTACGTGGTGGCGCCCCCCGCGTGTGGCCCGGCGAGCACAGCCCAGCCTCCGCCGCGCCCGACTTCACATACTGCTGCTGTGCGGTGGCGGGGGACGCATCCAGTGCGAGGGAGCGGCCGCACTTCCCCCGCTGCCGCCGCCGCCGACGCCGCAGCCCCCACCTCCTCCACCCCCCCCCCCCCCCCTGCCTTTTCTTCCTGCTGTTGGGAGGCGGTCATGGCCCGCGCGCCGCTGCCGGTGCAGCCCGTCACCGCGGTGGCGGTGGCGGCCGCCGCCGCGGCAGCGGCGGCGGTCACCCCGTCGTTGGTCGGCGGCGGCTGGGGCGCCGCCCTGGCCGCCGCCGCGGCGGCCGCCGCCCTCACGTCGCTGGCGTGGCCCCGCTTTGCGACCGACACCCTGCGCCTGCACGGCACGGTCTTCCCCTCCCCCGCCACTCCCGGCGACTGGCCGCTGGTGGGGCGGGTGGCGGGCCTCGCCGCCGCCGTTGCGGCCCGCCGCGTGTGCTACCTGTTTGCCGACTGGCGGGCGGCGGCGGGGGCCCCCAACTGGCAGGTGTGGATGGCGGGGTCGCGGACCGTCTTTATCACCCACCCGGCAGACGTGCGGCACGTGCTGGCGCGTGTCAACCCGCCGCGGGACACGGCGGCGCTCGCGTCGTTGGGCCTCCTCCTCAGCCCGCGGATGGCGCTGCTCACGGCGGGGGACATCCACACCCGCTGGCGGCGGCTGGTCGTGCCGCCCCTGAATGCCGATCGGGTGCTGGCCGTGGCTGTGGCGGCGGTGGTGGCCGACGTTGCGGGGGGGGGGGGACGGCTGGCCGCCGCCCTCGGCACCGCCGCCGACGTGGCGGACCGCGGCGCGGCGGCGGGCACCGCGGGCGCCGCCGACGCCGCGGCGGGCGGGTCCTTTTGTCCGGGCCAGCTGCTGGAATGGCTGACCCTGTCGGTCATCCACGAGGTGTTGGTGTCCCAGCCGTTGCCGTCGGATGAGATTCTGGACAAGCTCAACTCGTTGCTGCCCCTGTTCATCCCCGTGGAGATGGTGCCGTCGCCCAAAAAGCTGTTTGCCCCCCGCGCGGTAGGCCGCCTCCAAGCTGCTGGCGCCTACTTCAAGGCCCTGTACGTTCGCCACGAGGCGGCCCGGCTGGCCGCCTATGAAGACGGCTCGTGGAAGGCGGTGCCGCCCAAGGACATTCTCGACGTCCTGCTGGCGGATGTGGACCAGCCAAAGGGGGCCTACCGGGGGGACCGCCTGCGCCTCGCAGCCGACTACATGCTTCTCTTCATGGCTGGCTATGACACCACCGTACGTGAGGAGGGGGGGGGGGTTCTGCATGGGCTTTCTTTTTTAGCGGTTGTCCTCGTCGTGGAACCATGGTCCTTGCTGCAGCGAGTTTGTGCTCCTCACTCACCCAGTTGTTCCCTTGGTGATGCGGTTTCTGGTCTGCCCTTGCTTCATCTTGACTGGTGTGACCGGAGCGTTTCCCGCTTCCCGCCTGGTCCGATACGTTCTGTGGGTCCGCCTTTCCTGTCCTCCTCTGCAGGCTCATTCACTCGAGTGGGGCATCCTCACCCTCTGCCGCCACCCTGAGGTCCAAGATCGGATCGTCGACGAAGTGGCAGACGTCCTCGGCTGTTCACGGAGCACCCCCGCGGCGGAACTCCCGCTCACGCCCGCCTCCCTGGACCGGCTGACATACCTGCAAGCGGTATGGAAGGAGGTGCTGCGGCTGTACCCGATCACGGCGGCGGGCCCCAACCGGCGCACCCAAGTGCCCGTGACGCTGCCGTCGGACGGGAGCGTCATCCCCGCGGGGACAGCCATCAAGCTTTCCCAGTTTGTGGTGCTCCACGACGAGGCCGTCTTCCCCGACGCCCACGCCTTTGTGCCCGAGCGGTGGCTGCCAGACGGCCCTGGCGGCGCCGCCGGCGTCAAGGTCGCCAGCGGCTCCTACTTCCCGTTTGGCCTCGGCCCCATCGCGTGCCCCGGCCGGCGGCTGTCGCAGCTCGAGTGGAAGACCACCATCGTGTGCATCCTGTGGGGCTACCAGGTGCGGTTGGCGACCAAGGAGCCCGTACGGGGGGTGGACCTCGGTACCTTTCGGCCGGCGCCGTACGAGGTGCGCGTGACGCGGCGGGCGGGTGCGCCGCCGCCGCCAGCGTGCGCTTGAGGGGTGATGGGTCTGCTCTGTATATGCCACCGGTATGTGTTGCGGTGCGCGGGGGAAACTGTGCCCATGCAGTGGTGGTCGGGTCCCCCCGCGTGGGCTCTATGGTTATGCTTGGCCGTATTGTGGGGTTGCGTCGGGGGAAGTGGCCGTTCCGTCATGAAGAGCCCCTCATGATTCTATGACGTGGTCTCCGCACATGCGGTGATGAGATATTCTAATGCAATCAGTATTCGATTATATGCCGCTCGGTTATATGACGCCTTCATACAACCGAGCCGCACTTGACCATTGGAATACAGGAGCCCCACTTACAGAAGGATGGACGCAAAATTAAAGTACAGCCAAGCGATGTCGATTCCTTCCCTAACCATGCGTGATGCCGCGTCATTATGCACCCATCCCAGCATTCGTCCCCCGCCGACCCGACCCCTCACACGACCAACACTCCCCCCCCTCGTCCCCCCCCTCATCCCGCTCCTCCCCGTTTTATGCTCCCCCCCCCCCGCCCCCCGCCCCTCCTCCCCCACACATCAATCCCATTCCCACACAATATTGCCTTAGCTTGTCTGCCCCAATGACCAACCACTGCCCCTAAACCAACAAGACCACGTGGCCCACGTGTACCCCGAAATTGACCCCTCCAGCAACGACCTGTCGCACTTCGTCGCGGTACGCGCTGTAGTGGTCACCCGTTTGTGTTGTTCTCCCCCCACTGTACCACACATACCCCGCGCCCCGCACCGCCCCCCCCACCCAACAAGGTCGCCTACCCGTGGCGGATCCGGCCACGTAGCTGGAACTCCCTCAGGACCTGATGCAGCGCGGCAGCAGGCGGTTTCTCCCAGCGAGGAAGGGGGGATTGCGTCGTCGCCGGGGAGGGAGCCTCCCCCTGTGGACCCGTCTGCGCGCGCCTGTGAGCTTTTTCCATCTCTATCTGGTAAAAACCTGGTTTCCCAGTTGATGTTGGCCATCCCCGGTCTGTCTCGCGTGACTGAGGATGCTGATATGCTCGAGGAGGCGGCGCGCAAGGCGGCAGAGACGAAGCAGCGCACGGATAATCGCGCTCCAGAAGCCCTCATCACCAGGGACCGGCGGGTGAGGGGACCAATCAAAACAGTACAAAAACAGCGTCTCCTAGCTTAAGCGCGCCGCCAGCGGACGCGCTCGGGTTTGGCAGTGCTACCGTAGGGCAGAACGGTTCGACTGTGCGAGGGAAGAGTAAACACTGAGCCGCACTGAAAATTCTCTTGACACGTATCGGACTCGAGATGGGCCTTGAAGGCCCATTGCAGAGCTGGTTGATTTAGGAGCACTACACGTGGCAGCCCCATATTGGGGGCGGCGCAACGAGATGCACACTCGCATAGGACAAAAAAAAAAAGACATCATGGGACTGAGCTCACTCTCCTCTCCCCAGCGGTGTTTTTATTTCTTTGAGGAGCCGCAGAGAACCACCTCGTCTGGTGAGGTGGTTAGTTATTGGGGCAGACAGGCTACTGCCCCTGCCGGCGCGGGTGGCGGAACGACGGACTGCGACACGAGACGTCATAGCACATTGATTGTTCCGCTTGGTTTCGTTTGGTATGGCTGTGAGCGTCATTTTCCCCAGCGGGTCCAACTGCCGTTGCGTCGGTGCGCTGGGTCGCTCCCACCCGTCCATTAGAGCACGTCCTCCGAAGTGAGTATTCGCCCATATTCGTGCCACGTTGCAGATCGGGGGCCGGATGGCCGCAGAAGGGTCACAGCAGCAACGTCACGGGAACCATACGGGCTAAAACGGGCTTCATCGTCTCTGATTTGGGCAATGGAGTTACGAATCAATACGGCGGATAAAAACGGATAAAGAAGAATATTGGCGGATAAAGGGGCCTTTGCAATGGCTCGAGCCATACCGTGAGCCAAACTCGACGTGTTTGGCTCACCGTATGGCTCGAGCCATACCAGAATGCCGAAGACCTCGAAAATGATTGGCTGTGCGCGTCCCACGTTGCACGCCAACGTGGCACGCAGTTTTCGCTCCCAACTCACCAGATCTTCGGTCGCAAAGTATGTGCTTGCTTGGATAGTCTTCCTAACGTGCGGTCGCGTTTTGGCAGATGTGCGGCAAAACATCTTGACCGATCCAACTATGCTGCCTCACGCGACGAGGAGAGCAAAGGATGGAACAGGTGGCACGTGGCGCCGCTGGGGACGGGGCAATATGGTGCCACGATCCGGGGTGTTCTCTCTCTGTGGAGCACCCTCCCTTGCACGCGGGGGCGGTGTGTGATGCTCGATTTTCGATGGAGGGTTGAGATTGGGGATCGGGGGGTGGAGGGGAGGCGGGGGAGGGGCTCACGCCTTCTACGCTCCGCGGTTTGTCACGAGGGCGCGAGGAAGCCACACTTCCGTCGGAAACTGTGCTAGGGGGGTGCTTTCGGGCAGCCAGCTCTGGAGACGAGGGGGGGCATTCGCGAGCCACCAAGACACCCAGCACGCGTCCAGCGCACGGGTGGTGGCCTCCAATTTTGACTGGCTAGGGAGCGGGAAGGAGCAGTCCGGGGGGGGGGGGTGCGTGCGAGGCTCCATGCGCTCCAGATCTGAAGGGGGCAGGGTGCCGTGGAAGGCCTCCTATTGGGGGAGAGCCGACGGGGCCTGCACGGGGGTGGGGTGATGGCGGCCAGGATCCCTGCATTTGGGCGTAGCCCAATCGTGTCGCCGACGGGTCAGGCCAGGCACCACAGCCGTCAGCGGCACGGGCCGGCGACACCCCCTTCCTGTACGCTAGTGTGGAGGGGTGGGCCCAGGGGAGGGCGTCGTTGCGCTGCACGGCGCAACCGTCGTCGCTACCGCTGTCGCCGCCACCACCACCGTCGCCGCGTTCGTCACCGTCCCCGCGATCCGGCCCCGCTCCATGTGTGTGCGATGCCCGCGATACTGCGCGCGCCAACACGGGCATCTGTGTGTGCGTTATTTTTCTTGAGACGGTGTGGCCTCTGACGCGTCACTCTCTTGCCTGTGGACGCTCTGCCTCACGATATGTATTTTTGTGTGTGTTTGACCCTGCCCCCCCACCGCCTCCAATCTCCTTCCCCCCCTATCCAGTAAGGTTGTCCGTTGCCCGAGTTGCTCCACAACTGCCAGTTTCGCTACGTCGACGTCCGCGGTGCGCTGACAAGCGAAGTGGCATTGCACTCTTTGCGCCACCCGAAGGGTGTGCATTGTCTCACGACCGCACGCAACAGCTGGTACGTGTTGGCGTCTGTGTATGGTGGGGACGACGGGTGTGTGGGGACGGAGGGCGGAGAGGTAGCGGTCTTTCTGCGCGAGGAGTTGGGCGCTGTGGTCGCGGTGGACTGACGCATCACCCACATCTCACGCTGTGCTTTATTGTTCTGGTGTGTGGTCGTGTTTGTGGTGCGCTACCCCTGCCCGTTCCCGCTCCCCCCGCCTGCATGATGTCGTAGGCATGGAGCATACGGGAGCGCTACACAGTCTTCACGGGGACGCTGCATTCGATGACGACGCGGCCTTGGTGCTTCTGCTCCAGCACCACCTCACGGTGCTACGCCTGTGGCGCCGCCGCCGCGGCCGAAGGGGCCCGGCGCGGCGTCGTGGTTCTGTGCCCGGCCGCAAGCCAAACAAGAAACGCGACTTTGATCTCGGCCTCGCCACCATCCGGCGTGACTACTTTGGGCTGGGCGGCGCTCCGCCTGTCTATGATGAGATTGATTATTGATCGCCGCTTCCGTGTACCGCGCACCCTGTTCATGCGCATTTACGAAGACATCAAGGACCTGAACTGGTGGGCGCAGCGCCCCAACGCCACGGGCCTCCCACAGGCCCACCCCCTCCAGAAGCTTGTGGCGGCCTTCCGCGTCATCGCCTATGGCGAGACGGCCGATCGAGTAGACGAGTATGTGCGGCTCTCCAAGTCAACTGTCCACAAGGCTGTCCGGCGGCTGGTGACGTTCATTCTCCACAAGTACCAGGCCGTGTACCTGCGCGCCCCTACGATCGAGGACCTCAACCGCATTCTGGCGCGCAATGCCGAGCGCGGCCTGCCTGGCTGCATTGGGAGCCTGGACTGCAGCCATTGGGCATGGACCAACTGCCCCTCAGCGCACGCAGGGATGTACAAGGGCCGCCCTAAGCATCCCAACATTATATTGGAGACCATCTGCGACGAGAACCTGCGGGTGTGGCACCTGTTTGCTGGCTGTCCTGGCAGCAACAATGACGTGAACGTGTTGTCGCACAGCCCCCTCATGGTGCAGATCACCAAGGGGGAGTGGCCCCCGCCGGGATTAACCTACACGGTCAACGGGGAGGTGATCAACCTGCCGTATTATCTTGTGGATGGCATCTACCCTCGCTACTCCATCTTTATGGCCCCTCACGCCATGCCGCAAACGCCCCGGGAGAAAGCTTTCAACAGTCTGCAAGAGGCCATGCGGAAGGACGTGGAGCGTCTCTTTGCTGTACTGACCGCCCGCTTCCACGTTCTTTTGCACCCTGCTCGAGCCTACTCTGTCTCTACCCTCATAGGTACCGCCAAAGCCGAAACCATTTTGCACAACATGGTGACCGAGCTGCGTCGAGAAGGGTACGTCTCTCGCGCTTTTCCTGAACTTGGTGAGGGAGGGGGAACGGGTGCGCCACACGGGAGTGGATGCGGCGGTGTCAGTGGCGGTGGCGATGGCGGTGGCGGTTACGGTGGTGGTGGCGGTGGCGGTGGCGGTGGCGGAGACGGCGGGGGCGGTGGACCCGGTGGTGGCAGTGACGGTGCAGGTCTCGGTGCGGGTGTGCACCCTGGGGTCGCTGGCGACGGCGGGAATGGTGATGGCGGTGGCGCCGACGGCGGGGATGGTGCCGGTGTTGGCAGTGGCTGCGGCGGCGGCGGCGGTGGCGGAAGCGGCGGCAGTGCCGCGGTCGGCGGCGCTGGTGACGGTGGAGTCGCTGGACAAGGTGGAGCTGGTGCTGTTTGTGTCGATGATGCAGACGGCGGTGATGGTGGAGGGGGGGGTGATGGTGGCGACGATGTGGGGGAGGATGTCGGCGGTGAGGACGGGGGTGATGGTGTAGTGAATTGGGGTGGGGGCAACCCCGTAGTTGCAGGAGGAGCTGGTGCCGGGGTTGGCGCGGGTGGGCTCGCTGTTGGTGGCGGCGTAGCTCTTCCTGTGCCCCCGAACGCCGTCCACGCGGGCATGATGAGGGCCATAGTGGCCTGGGCGCGTGTCACCAACCCCGTGGGGCACGCACGTTTGCGTGAGGCTCTGACGGCACATGTGTGGGCGCAGCGCCATAAGCTGGGGGAGGAGTCGGATTAAACAATGTACACTTTGCGTCATTCTATTTCTTTCCCTGTCGTCTCGGCGCTCCCACCACCAACCGTCGCTCTGCGCCGCTACCTGCGGAGCCGTCCTGGCGCCCCTCCTCCAAGGCAGGCCACTGCCTGCCCACTTCCGTCAGTGCCACGGCCGCCGCACCGGCGTGGCGCCTCTCCCCCTGGCCGGCCGGTGCCGGCCGCCGCACGGTCTCCCAACGGCCCGCACCACGGCGTGGCGCCTACCCCGAGCTGCCTGCCCCCCGCCAGCAAAGCAGCCGCCGCCGCACCGGCGTGGCTCCTCTCCTCCCTGGCCGGCCGCTGCCTGCCCGCCGCCATCCAAGCCACGCCCGGCGCACGGGCGTGGCCCCTCTTCCCCCTGGCCGGCGGCTGCCGGCCACCGCACGGCCTTCCCACGGCCGACACCCGGGGGTGGCGCCCACTCCCCGCTGCCTGCCCGCCGCACGGCCTGCGCACAGCCGGCACCCCAGGTTGGCGCCCACTCCCTGCTGGCCGCACTCCTGACGTTTTTGCGCGGCGAAAGGGACAACGTTTCTGTCAGAGACGGTCTGGCCGCGTAATGCTGGCTACAGAGTGGTTGTGGAAAGCGCTGTTGGCCAGGAGAGCTACATACGACTTGGCGGTGGGGACTATAGGAAGGAAGAGGGGGAAGGAAGGGGGGGATGATGAGTTGGGTGGGCCTCGCAAGAAGGCATAGTTGTCCAGTAGGAAAAAAAAAAAACCCGCGACCAACTCGGGTAAAAAAAAAAAAGCATGCAGGTTCACAGGTGTGTGCGGCTTCATATACAGCAGAGGCACAGGCGTGCCGCTGGTACAGCAACAGAAGGTGCACATGCGTACGCGGGTCCATCTGCAACAGCAAGTACAAACTATCAAACAAGAAAGGCAAAACATACAAGCAGGCATAAGCGTGGGAGATGGTCGTGGCCCCGTCGGGCAGTACAGCGGGCGGGGCGCCGGCGCGCATGCGCCGCCACTTCTTCTCGTTCTCTCTGTACCGGTCCTCACAGCTTGTCCTTTTTGTTTCCACGTTCAGCTTTGCTGCCGCTTGCCCAGTCGTCATCAGCGACCCCTGCACCTGCGCCGCTTGCGTGCCCGCCCATGGTGGGCGGGAAGGTCAGGTCAATCGTTGCGGCGGCGCGTAACGCCGCATCTGCCAGCGCCGCCTTAGTCGCCATTGACTCGGCGCTGCGTGCTTTGTGGGCCGGGGTCGAGCTGGCGGCGATCGGCTCAGGCGCCCCAGCCACGACAATGCCGCCGTCCTCATCCTCGTCCTCGCAGTCGCCCACGCGAGCCGCCTCACTAGCAGTCGCGCCGGCATCACCACCAGCAACGCACGCGCTGGAAGCGACCGCGGGCCCGGCGCCAAACGCAGCCATTGTCGCCAGCATGCGCGCTTGGAACGCCAACCCCTCGGGGGTGTGCTTGTTCTCCGCCCGGTTAAAAAAGTCGAGCGCCATCCGCTGCTTCTCCAGCTTCTGCGCCTCCTGCCCTAGCTCTTTACGACGAGCGAGCGACTGCGCCACCGCTCGCATCGACTTGTCACAGGCGGCGAGGGACGCCGCTTCCGCGTTGTCGTCGACCAGGCGGCGCTTGAGGGCCTTGCGACCCATTGCGGGGCGGTCCATCAGCGCAGGTCCTCGCAAAGGTCGGGCCCGCGGCTCCTCAGCTCCCGCAGCAACTCCCCCTCCCGCGTCCGCAGTGTCTCCGCTCTCGTCCTCCTCCGTCGCATCCGAGCCGTCGTCGCTCAGAATACCGTCCAGGAAGGAGCGCTCGATATCAGGGTTAGCAGCGGCGCCGCTGTACTTGTCAAGCGCTTTGAGCTCCTGCCAGCACGGCTCCCAGTTATGGGGCACGAGGCGGGACCGCCGCACAGGCACCGCCCTGCCTTGCTCTCTGCGATTGGCGTCCTTGACAGCGTCCGCATGCTCCGCGGCGTACATGGCGGCCGCCAAGTAAAGCGACCGCGCCGAGCTCAGGATACCGTCCTCGTCCATATTGCCCGTTGCCGTCGTCGACGCGACGTGGTATAAGTGGGCAAACCGCCGGCAGCAGGGGCTGATTTTGCGGGTGAACTCAACTAAGAGTGCGCTCCAGGTGCGCTGACCCCAGCGCTCGGCCAGCTGGTTGCCCGTTAGATTCTCGGGCGTCTGCTCGGCCATGGCGACGAGCATCTTGCCCCAGTAGTCCTCCTTCTGCTGATCAGCAGCGAGCAAGCCGTTCAGAGTTGCCTCGCGTACAGCACGACAGAGGGCCACCCGTTCGCCGCGGGTCCACGCCTTTCCCCGCCCTCCGCTGCTGCCCCGCTTCTTGCGCTCGATCGCCAGTGCAGTCCCTCGACGCGCATATGAGCCGCCGCCCCCCGTAGATTGGCCTGCTGGGGAGGGAGCCACAGAGCCCACAGCAGGGGCCCGCTCAGAAGGAGGAGGCCCTAAACCTTGGCCAGCACGAGTGTAGCGCGCCCGACTGGCTGCCTCTCGGCCGGCAGCCCGCGCCGCCGCAATACGCTTCTTGTGACGCGCCGCCATCCCCGCCAGCACGTTCGACACGGAGACAGCGCCGTCCTGTGTGCTCCGCGCCGCCACCGTGTTGCCGACCACGCAGGCCCCCCCAGAGACGGCTGCGCCGATCAGTACTCGTCGGGGGGCGGGGGCGGGGGCGAAGGTGGCGCCGGCGGCGGGGGTGGAGGCGGCGGCGGCGGAGGCGGCGGGGGCGGCGGAGGCGGCGGGGGCGGCGGGGGCGGCGGCGGCAGCTGGACAAAGATCGGCGGCGCCGGCGGCGCCTGCAGCGGGAGCTGCATCTGCGGCTGCTGCTCCACGTGCGGCTGCTGCCACCAGGGCGGCGGCGCGAGAGACAATGCTTGTACTCCTGCCGCCCCGCGCAAGACCTGGGCGGCCGCAGGTGTGGGCGGCGCGGCCGCCTGAGGCGCCGCGGCCTGCGGTACTTGAAACTGCGGCTGCGCCACCGCCGTCTGGGGCGGCGGCTGGAAGAGGGGAGGCTGCGCGACAGCCAGCGTTGCTTCCGCGTGGGTGGTCTGCAATGGTTGTGGCGGCACGACGGCGTGCGTCACCGTCGCCGGCGTCAAGTTGAAGAGCGGGTACTGCCCCGCTGCTTGCGTAGCTGCCGCCTGCGGGGACGGGAAGCCTGTGGTCGGCGGTGCAGCTGCCGCTGCTCCTTGGGGCTGCGGGGTCGACAGCAGCGCCCACTGGTACAGGTGGTGCGTTGGAGGCGCCGGGCCCACCGCTAGGGAGGGCGGGTAGGGCGGCCGCGGCGTCGTCGTCGTAAGCGGTGCGGTTAGTGTCTCGGCACGTGGAGGAGCCGAGTGTAGCACAATAGGAATCCGTCGCACGTCCACTCTCAGGGAACACTCACCAAGGGGGATCGGCACCAACGTCACCGGGAGGCCAAGGTTGCTGTCCTTGGAGCGCAAGCCACGGGACCAAGATGGGAGCCCAAATGGGAGGGGTTTGTTGTTCTACCTTGGCCGGCGGTGGATTCGCCACCGGCCCCCTCGTTATAAACCCTCGGAGACACTACTAACTACCCTCCACCCCAAGATGCAAGTCCCTCTGGTCATACGTAACTTATAGATACCGTGACCAGCTCGGACGCTCAAATTGAAGTTAAGGATTAGAAGTAGCCCCCCTGATATTAGGGTCACAATACGGACAACCATATTGCTACATATCCCCCCCTTAGATTCGGCCCGTCCTCGGGTCGAGTTGCATTCGGGTTACCGAATGTAAGTGGGTCGCGTGACTGTTTACCCGTCGGGTGGGGCTTTGCGCCCCGTCGCGACAGACACCCCTTTTCGAGGTTGTCCGAGGTGGTGCCCCCCTTTGTGTGGTACACACACGATCCGTTTTCCGGACCGTTAATTTCCCGATGCGGGTTTTTGTTCACGACCCCCCTTTCCGAGGGGTGGTGCAAGCGGATCCGCCACCAGGTGCCTGGTGGTAGGGGGGTCCCTCTCGTGTGGACGATTGAGTGGGGGGCGAGGGCTGCCCGCGTTGCGTGGGGGCGGTTGGGAGTGACCCCCCTTGCTTACCCCATGTGTGGGGGTGGCCCCGTCCCGCCCAGGTGCCTGGGTGGGGCGCGTTCGTAGCCCCGTGCGGCGTGGGTCGACCCGCGTGTTTGTGGCGCTGCTCGTGGCCGTTTGTGGTCATAAGCGCGGGTGCCTGCGCTTCCCTGGCTCGTCCCGGTTATCCCACCGTACCGGGTCGTAGCCGTCGACGGCTTGTGGGCGCGGGGAACGCTGCACCCGTTATCATGTCCTATCCCCAGGTGCTTGGAGAGGAGGAAGACCTCCTGATCGGGGAGGAGATGGAGGACGACGCGCCTGTCGGTCCCGACGCCGCGCGTTACGGGGTGAGCTCGTCTGACGACGACGGGCCTGCGGTGTCCGTCCGTCTGTCGGCCGGAGGACTGTCGTCCGTGTGCAGCGGCACGACGGTGCCGTCGGCCGGCGGTCAACCCGGCGGTCAACCGCGCGTGGCGGCTTCTACCCCCTCTCTGCCGGCTGCCCGGATGGAGCCTGGTGCCGGTGCCGGCTCACCGCAGCTACCTCAAGATGGTCCGCCCTGCGGCGGAGGTGGCGACCCGCAGCCGACTCCGGCTGGTCAAGGTGGTCCGGGTGTCCGGGCGGTGACTCCTCGAGGCGGTCCCGACGTTGACGCGGGTGGTGGTGGCGGTGCGACACCCGGTGCGGCGGGTCAAGACGGTGCGGGTGTCCGCACGGCCGGGGCTCCGGCTCGGGAGGCTGTCCAAGTGCCTTCCCCTTCCGAGGCGGGGGCTACGCCGACGGGTGGTGCCGGCGCCGGTACCATACCTGCGGTGCCGCGGGTGTCGAGCGGTCAAGACGCTCCTTCTCCCATGGCGGTTGACACCGGGAGTTACTCCGGGCGGGCGCCCGCCCTTCTTCTTCCTCCTCGGCCTCGTCCATCTCCGACGTCGGCCCCTCTGCCGGTGGTGCGTCCCCCGGCGCCCCCGATTCTTCCTGGTCCTGCCCGGGTTGCCCCGTTGGGTGGCGGCGTCGCCGTGGCGGCGGGTCAACCCGCCATGTCGGTGTCCGACTTGGTGGCTCGGGTTCGAGGCCTCACGGTGCAAGAGTCGATGGAGTCCGATGGGCGTATGCGGGTGGACTTCCACCTGGTGCATCCCCGTGGAGAGTCCTCCCGCCGCGTTAAGGTGGACCCGAGCTGGGAGCGGGAGTTGGTGCGGCTGGTCAACCAGCCGAACGCGGTCCGGGTGGAACATCATTGGATCCTGAGTCAGCCGGGCGACCGGCATGCGCAGCTCTGGCGCACCCGGGTGGGACGGGGTGAGGTCTACCTCGACCCCAACTTCGGGGTCTGCGACCTGATTGCCCCCGCGTTGCCGCGGGAGATTGACTACCCGGCTAGTGCTCGGGGGATTGCGGCGGCGGCGGAGCCGGTTGCGTTTGGGGAGACGGTGGGCAGTACCGGTCGGTATCCCGACTTTGACTACTACCCGGGGGTACCCCCGTATCTGTCGTTGACGGCTCCCTACCCGCCCATGGCGGGGTTGAAGTCGGCGTCGAGTTGGCGACGTAACCATGGTGTCATGGCGGATGCGTTCCGCACGGATATAACGTGTGCGTTGCAGACCGGCAACGGTCGTGCTCCGGTATACACTCCCGTGCGCCCGCCGCTATGGCAGGAGGGGTGGGAACCCGCCCCTGCTTTCCGGTTTGACACCGGCTCCTGTCTTCGCTACTTCGGGAGTGTGTTGGCCTCGCGACCGGTCCACCCGTTGCAGGGTACCTTCACCCTTGAGGTTACCCTCGGGCAGGCTTCATCCTTCTTGCTGTCCGTCCGCCGGCAGGGTCGTCTGTTTCATCTTCCGACGGGTGTCCGTCGGCACATCGCGCAGTTGGGCGTGGATCTGATAGCCGCCAAGACCGGGTTGGCCCGGGAGTTCGAAGCCCTGCTGGCTGTTCACGATGCCGTGAACTGGGCTGGGGTGTTGGCCCTTCCCCCGTACCGGGACCCGCAGGCTGGGGCTTCCCCCTTGCCTCGTCACTCGTTGCGTGTCCGGCGTACTCAGCCGGGTGAGCCCAGTTGCCATGGGTGGGCATCCACCGAGGCTGTTGCTGACCTGGGTATTCCCATGGTTATCCATGACCCTCTTCAGGTCCTTGCTCCGTGGTTCGGTAACCCGATGCCGGCGGCGGTTGGCCGTCGTCCCCGAGAGTGGGGCTCTGTGGGTGGGGAGCGTGAGGTGTCCCGTCGTCGGGATGAGTACCGCCGTGGTTACGGTGGAGCCCCTTCGGTAGGGTCCTACCGGGCCTCGTATCAGGTGCCACCGGCTCCGGTGGTAGCCGTGTCGGCTCCTGTGGCTCCTCTGGCTGCGCCAGTGTCACCTCCCGCCCCTGTCCTACATGACGGGGGTCCCCGTCTCTGGTATGAGGGCGTTGACGCCCTTGTTACCCGCGCAATGCGTGGGGGTCTCTCTGTTAGCTGGGGGGATATCCCCCCAGGTGCTGCGCTGGTTGGGTTAGCGCGTTGCTTCGGTGGCGTGCTGGACCGCCTCCAGAAAGCTCTGGAGGACGTGGAGGCTGGCCGCAGCACGCTCGTCCAGCTATGCACCGAGGTAACTCGGGTGGTCGACCGTCGTGACGTTGCCGACCGGTGGAGCACGGAGGTCTACGCGCTTACGCGTGAGTGGCCTCCCTCGGGCAGTGGGTCTACCCACTGAGGAGTGCTATTGTTTGTGCGGGAGAGGGCCCCGGCAACCCTTATGGTAGCCGGGTAGTAGTAAGTATAAACTCATCCCCTTTGGGGGCATTGCTTGCCTCTGTTTGCTGCCCTGGGGAGTACCCCTTCTGGCTCAGTGGTGCCTTGCCTCCCGTCCAACTTCTTCCGGTAGGTTCATGCTTGGGGAGGTCATCCTCCCTCACTTGGTGTCTTGGCTTGGGGGGGTCATCCTCCCGTGCAAGCTCCCTAGTTACTTCGATATTATCGGAGTTAGCCTTTACCTTTAAGTTAACTTATTAAGGTTCAGGTTTTACTTAGTTACCTAAGCTTAGCTCTACTTAGTTACCTAAGCTTGGTTCGACTTAGAAACCTAAGTCTGATTTGACTTAGAAACCTAAGTCTGCCGTAACCACGTCACACCCTACTTAGTAGGTATAAGCCTCACCCCCCAACAGCCGAAGTCGGTGTCGGTTGGGTTGTTACAGTAGGCGTCGTCGCCTCATGTACGGCATGAGGAGTTGGCGGGGTATATTTGCCGCCTGTTCCCAGGTGGGTGAGTCGTATCCGACCCACATAACCTTGACGTACCAGGGTCCTGGTAGGTCCGGGTCGGTGTGTCCAACCACGTTCTCTACTTGGTATGGAATCCCATCCGGTCCCACCGGGTCATCTGACCGGTGGGTTGTAAGAGCTTCATGTAACAACCCAGCCGGTACCGGCTGAGGCTGTTCCGGCATCGGAGCAGGTGTGACGTCATTCATGCTGATGCGTTGAATCTCCGTATCGGAGTGTAAGATAACAGAGTGGTCATCTCTGTGGAGGATCTGGTACGGTCCCTTGACCGGTTGCATAAGCTTGTTCCCTCGGAACTTCTGGTGTCTGATATAGACCCAGTCACCTGTTACCAGGGTTGCGTTGCGCACCCGTAGTCGGGCGTCGAAGTTCTTCTTATACCGAAGTTGTGTTCTGTCAAGGGCACCCTTGAGCTTAGGAATCATCCACGATAGCTTGGCCAACCAAGCTAGGTGGATGCGTTCGGCGGGTCGGCCCTTTGGTGTATCATACCGAGTGCACCTGCCGGGTGGCAGCGTCAAGTTACCGACGCCTAGTGGCATGACCCACTCCAGCGGAGCAATGCTTGTGCTCCGATGTGGCCTGGCATTGTATGCCAGGGTGAGTACGGACAGAAGCCTGTCCCAAGTGTTCGTGTGCTCGGCCACGTAGCACTGTAGCATCTTTACGATGGTGCGGTTGAACCGCTCCACCTGCCCGTTGGACTGCGGGTGGTAGTCGGATGCCCGACGTGGTTCGATACCGAACATGCCCAGGACCTTAGTGCAGAATGCCGACGTAAGGTTTGCTCCGTTATCGGAGAGGAGTTGCTTCATGACTCCGTATGCTCTGATCCAGTGGTCAACCACTGCGTTCATGATCGTGTATGCCGTATCATTCGGGATGGCTGCCGCTCGTGACAGCTTAGTGAACCGGTCAGACATGACCAGGATGTACCTGTTCCCTTCTTCTGTTATCGGAAGTGGCCCGAGTATGTCGATAGCGACTTGCTCGTTGGGCCCATCAGGTGGGAATAGCTTCATGGCAGACGCCCGCCTATGTAGACTAATGCGGTTACGCGCACAGGGGTGGCATCCCCTTACGTGGTCGACCACGTCGACGGCCATTGCTGGCCAGTAGAAGAACCTTCGCATTGCTGCGAACATACGTGAACCCCCCGGGTGTCCGGCTGTAGGGTTCTCATGTTCTCGTTTCATGACGGCTTGCCGTAAGGACACGGGAACCACGACTTGATGTCGTCCATCGGCGGGTGCCCGCCGGTATATGAGTCCGTCTTCGTTCTCGGAGAAGATGCCGGCCGTACCGGCCAGGAGGTTAGCACGATGATGTCTACAGTCATCGTCGTTGGCCTGTGCCTCGCGGAAGTCCGCGAGGGTCAATGGGCACGCAAGGTGTGCCATGGTATGGTCAGCCATACCCTGGGTAGCATTACCCACCATGCACACCGGTACTACCGGGATGTCCTCGTCCACCGGGCGGTTATCCCCGCTCGGGGTGTCGAGTCGAGACAACGCGTCTCCGAGGTGGTGGGTTGACCCAGCCTTATACACCGTGCGGTAGTCGTGCTCGGCCATCTTCAGCCTCCATCGGGCTAGCCTCCCATGGCTATCGGAATCCTTGTCACCAAGGTTGAGGAGCCATCGTAGGGGTTCGTGGTCGGACCTCACGATGAACCTGGAGCCCTCCAGGTATGGACGGAGCAGTTGCACTGCCCATATAACTCCGAGGCATTCACGCTCGGTGGCACTATAGTTCCGCTCAGCCGGGTTGAGTGTCCGGCTGAAGTATCCTACCGGACGTAGGTCCGGGATAACGTTATCGGTACCGATCAACGTCTCCCCCTGTAGCAGGGTGCATCCCACTTGTGTATCACACGCATCGACATCGATGACGAAGGTACCCCGTCGGTGCGGTAACGCAAGGACGGGTGGGGCTAGTAGGGCTCGCTTCAGCGACTCGAATGCCTCCTCTTCGCTAGGCGAAGGGGGTTGGAGTACCTTGGGTAAGGTACTGCTCGTAAGAACCGTTAACGGTTTAGCTATCCGAGCGAAATCCTTGACGATCCGTCGGTATACATTGCACATTCCCAGGAAGCTCTTGAGCTGCGTCTGGGTGTTAGGGAACCGGGCATCCCGGAGTGCCCGGGTATTGGCTTTGAGTACCCCTAGTTTACCAGGGGTTATCTGGTGGCCCAGATACTCGACCGTCTGTTGGAAGAAGGCGCACTTCTTCAGACGCAGGGTTACCCCGGCGTTCCTCAAGAGGGTGAGTACCTCGTCAACATGTTGTACATGGTCATCCATGTTACGCGAGAAGACGATGACGTCATCGAGGTACACTAGGCAGTTACGCCACTTCAACCCCGACAGTATGATGTCGATAGCCCGCTGGAATGTAGCGGGGGCGTTGGACAATCCGAAGGGCATCCTTAGGAACTCGTACACTCCACTGTGACAGACGAATGCCGTCTTGGGGATATCCTCGTCCGCCACCGGGATCTGCCAGTATCCGGCATTGCAGTCGATGGTGGTAAACACCGTAGCCTCCCCCAGGGAGTCGATGCATTCATCCATCCTTGGTAAAGGGTATGAGTCCTTCTTGGTAACCAAGTTGAGGCGTCGATAATCGATGCAAAACCGAGGGGTTTGATCCTTCTTCGGCACAATAACGACTGGGGCACCCCATTCCGACATCGAAGGTCGGATCACCTTAGCTTCACTCATCCTCTTCACTTCTCCATCAACGATCTCTCGTTGCATAGGTCCCGCTCGGTGCGGTTGTGAGCGGGCGGGTCGTGCGCCTGGTACCAGGTCTATACGATGTTGGGTTGCCCCAATGGTCCCCAAGGCCCCGCCTGTCCACATAACGTCATGCTTTCTTAGCATCCGTCGTACCCCTTCGGCTACCGAAGGGGGAAGGTGGTCGAGGTCAGCCTCGGCCAGTGCCTTCAAGGCCTCTTGGTCCTTTGGCGGCAGGTCCGCCGGAGCCGCCGATGGGTTAGGCTTCCCGTCATCGGGTTGCTGTCGCTCGGTGGTCTCGGCGACCGCCAGTACTTCAAGTGGTTCCACTTGACCTTCCTTATCAGGGGTAAGGATATCTCCTTCGTAGAGTTCGGCAATCCCGAGGATAGTTCCCTTCGGGAGGGTGACTGCCTTACGGCGATAGTTCGCCATCACTAGGAGGGACGACCCTCCTGCTGGGAGGTCTATGAGACCGTTGGCCATGGTCAACCCATGGCGCTTGTACGTCCGTAGGTTGGAGTGGACTCTGCAGATGCCTGCGAGGTCACAGTTAACCGGGAGGACTGTCTCTGACAACGGCTCAAAGCGAGTTCGCTTGGCCAACCGAAGTGTCTTCGGCTCGACGCTTGCGTACACCTCAGCCACAATAACGTGGCTTCCTTGTAGCGTCAGGTCCCTGACGATAGCCGTGTGTCCTCGCTTCGTCCCGTCGGCTTCTTGAAGCTCGACGGTCCTCCGGCCTGGCCGGATTGCATCAACGTGAACGTTGATGAAGGTGCACCCCAGTATGCAGGGCACCGATAGCGTTTCACATACCAGGAAGTCAACTTCCGTGGTGAGATACCCGATGGTAACCTGCAGCGACATCGCTGCGGTCGTACGAATGAGTCGACCATTCGCGTCCTTGATGGTAAGTCCCCGAGTCACTCTGACTCGTGGAAGCCACTTGTCCGGGAGGGTATCCTTCCGGATAAGGTTGGGTCCAGCCCCTGTGTCCAGTACAGGGTAGTACGATCGTGTCGACTGGGGGTCAACCCCCAGTGTGGCTGATACCTTGAAGTTCTCCAAGGTAAACAACACATGTCCTACACCGATATCCGGTGTAGCTCGGGCATCCTGAACAGGGCCCTTGTCTGGTTCAACGTGACGGGGCTTCCCGTCCTCTCCTCCCAACCTTGGAGGTTGGTCATCAATCCCCTGACGCCGTGTCGTCGGGGCCGGAAGGTGTACCCGGGGGTTGATGCGGCGTCGGCTCAACCGCGCTCTCCGTGGGGCTTTCCCCGCGGTACTCCGGGGTGGCTTGCTTGGGTTACCCCAGCGCCCCCCGGTCATCCTTCCTCTTACTCGTTTCCCGCCCTTGGTAGGGTGCTGTCCGCCGGGACATCCGGCTGAGGAGGTGCCCCCTCGACGGCCAGTACTCCACCTGGAGCTGGCTGCCTACCCGGTGCGGGTCCGGGTGCTCGGGCGGGATACCCCCCGGTGGATGCCTTGCGTTGCGCCGCTGCCCGCCGAGACTCCTCGGGGATGAGTGGGCAGGAAGACACCCAGTGCTGGGGATCCCCACACAACATACACCCGGACGTGCCGGTCCCCCCTTGAGTTCGCATCGGGGTAGCCCCGTAGCTACGGTTGCCTCCCTCGGGCGCCCGAGTGCCTGCTCCCTGGTAGGCCTTGGGTCCTTGGGTCAACCGGAACATGGACTCCCCCAACCGGTTGGGTCGGCCCGCAATCTGCGGAGGTGCCTCCGTGCGCACCGCCCATGTTGGCAAGGGTTGGTGAGGGTTACCCGTCACCGGGGAGTACCCCGTAGTCCGCACATACGGGACACGCCGTCCCGTTCCTTCGTTGACCTGGAACTGGGTCCCCGCCGGGGCAATGTACGCTACCGTACCATGTTCATCAATCACCGGCGTCGCCGGTAGCAACAGGTGGCCCTGTTGGTCGACTAGAGGGTCATCCTCACCAATAGGGGGATGTTCGGTCGCCACCAGTACTGGTGCGGCCTTACGTTCCACCTTCTCTTGCCTCGGTACCGGGGTAAGACTGGGCTTGCCTCCCTCACCCTTGGGCTTCGGGGCCAAGGCACACTCCGGGTGTAGAACCCGGTAGGCGTCCCCTAGGGACTTGCACATATGCATCAGTCGACTGAAGTTCGTACGTGCCGTGTTGGCTCCTCGTGCGGATATCCGCACGTAGTTGGGTACTCCTGCGAACAGGATGGCCCGTAGCTCCCCTTCTCCGAGGAGCTTCCCCAGCTCGTAGTCGAGCTCTTGGATCCGGCGTCCAAACATCTCCTCATCCTCCCAGGACTGGGCGGTGGCAGTGCGAAGGGCCCGATAGTGGTCCTCGCACTTGTCCTCACTGAGGTAGCTGCTCAGCAGCTCCTTCAATATCCCACGGTAATCCATGGGGGTGGCCGCGACCCTCATTCCCGGCATCGGGGATGCCTGGCGAAGAATGCCTCGCACCCGTTCATCAACAAAGAACGGGAGGATCTCCAGGGCCAGCCCCTCGTTAACGAGCGCCTTGTCTGCGGCTGCCTTGAAGCTAGTCAAGAAGCCGATGACTGCCAACGGGCGTCCGTTCGGCCCCCCGAACATAGGGACTCCCTTCATAAGGGTCTGCATAGAGCGGATCGCCCGATGCGACGTATTACGCATCGATTCCGATACGGTGGTAGAGCGGTCCTCCAAACGATAACGTTCCGGAGTAAGAACCGACCGGAAGACCTCGTTGACGATCTCCGTGTCAGCGTCCTGGATATCCAGTCGCTTAGCCAGTTGATGAGCGAACTCATCGGACTCCATCCGCTTCAGTAGGCTCGCAGTTACCTGCGCGGTCATAGCTTCCACCACTGAAGATGGTACTTCAGGCGTCGGCACCTCGGGAACCCGAGTTTCCTGGCCTCCTTCGTCGTGGGGGTACTGTGAGAGGGTACCCCCTCCCCCAATAACCGACTCTCCCCCGGCGTACGTATCCGCCGGGTCGTGTCCGCGGAGTCCGCTTCGGGTGCTCCGAGCGTATCGCTCCGTGTGACTCCGTTCCAACTCTGCCGACGAGTCGGACCCATACCCCATTGTGTCCGGGGGTTGTCCAGGAGTAGCAACCCCGGGATTGCCCCTGGTGGACTCCGAAAGTAGTCCGGCCGGTTCGAACCGTACCGGTGTGGGAGGAACACGACGGGGTCCCGTCGTGTGCCGTGTTGACATCAACACTGCCATTGCGTCCTCCGTCCGATCTTGACGGGCGTCGAGCCCGGAAAACCGGGCCTCGATGCGGGCCAATGCTGCCATCAGGGAATCCCCTGGTGAAGGAGGCGGCGGAGTGAGGTCGGTCGACGACAGTTGAGGCGGGCCCCCGCCTCCTGCCGTCCGAGCCGTGCCAAACGTCGATCCGGCACCGGAAAGCATTGGCGTCTCAATGTTATCGATCTGGTTGCCGATCCCGGTTCCCGTAGTCACCTCCGGAGTCGGCGTCGACGCCGATCCGTCATCTTGAACGTTCCCCGTCTCTTGGGTAGACATAGTCACAATCAGTCCACCGACGCAACGATCACCACGAATAAGAGAGCGAGGGGGTCGAGGGGGTAGATTGGGGAGAGTAACAGTATGTCACAGTCACAGGTAAAAGCTCAACACAATCGATCAGGTCGCAACACCACGAGTACAAGAAAAGGACCGGATCCCTATCCGTGTGCCAGGGCCGAAGACGGCGTCACCACAAGGGTGACGGAAACCCGTCCCCTGCTGCTCCACCAATGTAGCACAATAGGAATCCGTCGCACGTCCACTCTCAGGGAACACTCACCAAGGGGGATCGGCACCAACGTCACCGGGAGGCCAAGGTTGCTGTCCTTGGAGCGCAAGCCACGGGACCAAGATGGGAGCCCAAATGGGAGGGGTTTGTTGTTCTACCTTGGCCGGCAGTGGATTCGCCACCGGCCCCCTCGTTATAAACCCTCGGAGACACTACTAACTACCCTCCACCCCAAGATGCAAGTCCCTCTGGTCATACGTAACTTATAGATACCGTGACCAGCTCGGACTCTCAAATTGAAGTTAAGGATTAGAAGTAGCCCCCCTGATATTAGGGTCACAATACGGACAACCATATTGCTACACCGAGGCGTGCCCACCAGGTACCACCTGGGCTGTCGCTGTCGCCAGTGGTTGTGTCGGTGCTGTCGGTTGGGGCGTCGGCGACGCGGGCGGCTCGGGAGGCTGCCCCGTCGAGCGGCCAGCGTCCGGTAAAGGCGTCCTCCTCAGCGTCAGCTGCCCACGACTCGCCCGCCGAGTCGGCGTCGGCGGCGTCGCACGACGCTGCCATAGCGACCTCGGCTCGCTCGGCGGCCACCACTCGCGCCCGCTCTCGTGTGGCGGCGGCGGCGGCGGCCTCGGCGGCGCGTACGCCGTACCGTCGGGTCCGCTCCGCCACGCGCCAAACTCGGGGGGGTTCCCATGGCGGGCAGGGTCGCGCGGCGCTGACAGGTCCCGCGTGCCCCCAAGACGCCCCGGCGGGAGTCCCGTCCAGGGCGGGGGCGACCGCGGCCGCGGACCCCAGCCTGCTTGTCCGGCGCCGTGCCTCAGCCAGCCCTCCCTCACCTGCCGCTCCTGCTCCAAAGACTCCCCGGTCTCCTGCCGCCAGCCCCCTTCCCGATGTAAGTGGGGCGGTGGCCTCTCCAGAGGCGGTGGCGCACGCTGATCCCACGGCCGCTGCCCCTGCGGCGGCGGGCTGGGTCGGCTGCCCACGCCGCCCCTCTCGCAGTCCCGGTCCCAGTCCCGTCCCCCCACAAACGGCTCTCGCGGGCGGTGAGGGGGCGATGGCAACCCCGGTGGCGGGCCGGGTCGGCTGCGCAGGCCGCCCCTCTCCCGCTCCTGATTCCAGCTCCGTCCCCCCACAAACGGCTCTCGCGGGCGGTGAGGGGGCGATGGCAACCCCGGTGGCGGGCCGGGTCGGCTGCGCAGGCGGCCCCCCTCCCGGTCCTGATTCCAGTTCCGTCCCCCCACAAACGGCCCTCGTGGGCGGTGAGGGGGCGATGGATACCCCGGTGGCGCCCGTGGCCCCGGGGACTTGTTCGAACCCCGACCACGGCTTATGGTCGGGGGAGGGGGCGTGGAAATCCGTCGTGGGCCGCGCGGAGGGGTCAGCGGTGGGCCCGGACGGCTTCCGAGCCCCAGCCGACGTCCAAACTCTTGTCGTGCCGGCGACACGAGGCGCGGACGAGCACGGCCGCCGCCGTCGCCCTGCAGGTTTGCGGGGGGGGGGACACGCGTCCGGCGTGGAACGAGCGCACCCTTCCTGGGCCGCGTCGGGGAGCGACGGCGCCGCCGGCGACGCGGTCGACCGTCGTCCTCCCCTTCTGAGAAGCAGGGCGAGGGAGGGGGGGGGGTGGTGGGTGCCGATCAGGATGAAGGAGTGGAGCGCCGGCGTCGCCGCCGCATTTCACCCCCTAAAATAGTCGTGCGGGGGGGGGGGTTGCGGAAGGCTGCCTCGACGCCGCAGCCGCCGTGACGATAGCGCAGGCACCAGGGTAAAACTGCCCCAACAGGTCCGATTGGGGGTCCCACGGCACGTGCACGTTCTGGGGAGCGGTGAGGAAGGTGTAGCACGTTGTGGCAGTATTGACCCCCAGGTACGGGGGCAACACGTGCCATGCAAGGGGCGGCAGGCCACTAGCCTGATCCGTTCCTCCCCCTGCATTTGGGTCCGTATTCCTTAAGTTAGGGATAGTTAGCTTAGTAGTAAATCCAACTTGGATTTGAGGGTTTTCTGCATTTATCGTCTTGAATTTTCGTGTGGCCCGGTGGGCAGGTGCTGGGGTGGGAGATTCTGAGTGGCGAGATTCTGAGGGGACCCTGGGGGGATAAGGGGAGGGACAGCGGGGCTTGGCCCTGCGTCCCCGTCCCCACCAAGAAACTGTTGGACCACACACCATCCTCTTGTTTGTCAGTGGGGGGTTTGCCCCACAACAGGGACAGAGTGTGTGCGACTTGCACTTCTTCCGGTTCCCCCGACACGGGAGGCAGCCCTTGTACACCGCCCCAACTTGGGTGTCGTGTGTACAAGCGGTTTTTGCCACATTTGGTGGAGCAGCAGGGGACAGAGGTAAACTTTACCTCCGGGTGCACCCGGGTGTAGGGGGCCCTCTGTCTCAGAGGAACGGTGGACTTGGACCGTGTCATACGGATCGTCAGCCAACATGGCTAGTGCGGACCCCCCGTCGTCCGGGGAGTACACGGGTGACGCACGTACTTCAGTGCCTTTGAATACTGGTGAGACACAGGTGGGTTTACCTGGGATCGCAGAGGGACTGGAGGTCCCTCAAGCCAGCAGGACTGGAAGTGCGGGCGGGCAACAGGCCACCCCGACTCAGTCGGGAGTTCACTCGGGTGACACTTCTGATGTGGGTGGGCCGAAGTCTGGCCACCGTGTGGTATACTCAACGGGAACGTCCCAAGGGGTGAGGACTGTCCCCGCGGGTTCCACTTGGGTTGGAGCCAACTTTGGCTTGGAGCCGTCGCCAACTAGGCTTTCGGAGGACGGCGGACCTCCGTTGGTCGGCGATGGGCTCGCGCCCATGCCCCCGGTTGAGACCCCTGAGGATCGTGGTTACCCCTCAGGTGGACTCTCGGAGGCGGACCGAGACTCAACTGGAGTCGTCAATCCACTCCTCGCGGAAACTGTCCGTCGGGAGGCGACCGATGTGTTGCGGCAGACTTTGCCGGACCGGGTGGTCACGATGACGAATACTATTCTGAATCAGATTGTGGCGAGTTTGCCAGATGGCCTTAATGTCCAGACCGGATCGGGGCTTTCGAGCCCGCAGGCGCAGGGGGAATCCCCCCTCACGCCTATCTCGGGTCGCCCCAAACAGGGGGCGACACCTGTGACTCCCAACGAGGGAGCCACACCATACTCGGTGGGGCATACGCCCTTCATGGGGGAGTTCCCCCCGGCAACGCCGGCGGCTACACCAAGCGCGCCGCGCCGGACTACAGGCACTGAGGGTGAACTTACCCCAGTGCCACAGCGGCTGTTCCCTCAACGTGAGGTGCCGCCCAAGATCCAGGTAGCCAACGCGATTTACCAGAGGATCTTTGATTGTGAGACCTACGCCCTCCACAACAAGTCGGTGGCGCATGGTCCTGACCAGGCCCGAGCCATGGGCCGTGCCAAGAAGAATGCACTTCATTCTTTTGGGCACAGAGCGGAGTGGGATGGAACTCCCCCCCTCCGTGTCTTTGAGTTCCTACGTCGTTTCACAAAAGCCTGTGACGACAATGCCATAAGTGAAGGCATGGCTTTTTACATGCTACAGGAGTTTACGAAGGGCGACCTGCGGACAGAACTTATGTCCGTCATGCCCAGCTCCTCAAGTGGAGGCGCTGGGGAGGTGACGTCCTATTTGGAGCTCGTCAACTGGTTGTTGAGGGCCATGGTTGATGAAGCGGCGTTGGCTTCTCAAGTTGAGGAGTTTACGCAAGCCCATCAGGAAGAGGCGGAGGACGAGTTTTCCTTTGCGGAGCGAGTCCGTAAGCTCAACAAAATTTGTGGGTTTCTTCATCCACAAGCTGTGGTGAAGAGTCGGTTTGTGGAGGGACTCCATTGGTCAGTCCGGATGGAGACCCGGGAGCATAACACTGCCCGGGCGACCCTGGCCGAGTTGGCTAGGTTCGCCTACCGCAGAGGCGAGGCCTACCGCAAGTTGCGGGAGGAACAACGCCAGGAGCGTCAAGCCGAGTTGGCCAAGGAGCGGGAGGAGGCGCGCCAGGCCAGAGAGTTGAGAGAGGCACGCCGAACCCGCAAGGAGAGGGTGGTAGCTGCCGTGGGAACCTCCCAGGGTATCTCTTCGTCTTCCCCAGTTGGGAAGACCCCTCCGGGAACTGACAATCGGTGTTGGAACTGCAACTCCGATGGACACTGGGCATATGATTGTCCCAAGTTGAGTAAACGCATCCAACAACTTGTTAGGAATGCGAGTAAGAAGTCGGTTATGAACGAAGTACGTTCACGCCGCGAGGGTGGGTCTCGACCGGTGGTGGCGGTCGCCACACCCTCGACGAAGGGGGCGGATACGTCGTCCTCGGACTCGTCGTCTTCCCCTTCGTCCTCAGATTCGGACGCCAAGTCGGCGGGGAAACGAATGACCGTTGGAGCTGGTCGTCCGAAGCTCACAACGGCAGCCTCGGCCAAGTGGGCCAAGAGGACGAATCAACCGTGCCGGATACTGCGGCGACCTAAGGGAGTCCGCCCACCTCGGGTAGGACTACCCAAGAACGTAAACCCACGTCGGGTCATCGCGGTGCTGACGGGTGAGAACTTCCAGGTGGCTGGACGGGTGCAACTTGCCCCCGGCCGCGCCTGTTGTGCCCGTATCGTACTTGATACCGGGTCAGGAGCCTCCTTGATACGCAAGTCGCTATTACCAAAGGAGATGAAGCTCCAACGCTGGAAGTCTAAAGCTGACCATCTGATCGATATCAATGGTGGGGTAGTTCCCATCGTTGGTGCCGCAACCCTACCAACTAGGTTTGGGACCCATGAGGTCGACGTGACCTATGGAGTAGTTGAGAATATATCGGTACCCCTGCTTCTGGGTACCCCTTATGTCGTAACACAAGTGCCTTTGATTTGTGGCCCTGAGTACTGGGTCAAGTTGATGAATGGGGAGACCATCCCCATCCTTGGTAAGGGAAAGTCTGTGGCTCCTGTGACAGTCTCACAGTCGAAGCCTGTTTGCTCTGTGAGGGAAGGGTTTACTGCTACCCTGCGTTTAGCCCGTAAAGTCACGTTGCCCCCCAACTCGGTGGCGCACGTTGATGTTGTAACTGATTATACGGGGAACGGGTTCGTGCACCCTTACCCCCGTCTTGCTCGCAAGCATCAAGTGCATGTTGCCCTTGGCACGATGGACTCCAAAGCCGGAGTCCCGTGGAGGATCCAGGTGATGAACCTGAGCTCGTCGCCCCAGTACTTCAAGTCGGGAGCCAAGTTCGGCTATATCGACCAACATGAGGGACCGGTAGTAGCGGCCACCCTCAACACGGGCGCAAGTAGCGACCCGAAGTCCGGAAAGGAGAAGCATCAAGCCAAGTCGGCCGCCTCTCCTCGGCCCCATGTGAACATGGAGGGTGTCCCACCCAGGTTGAGGGTTCAATTTGAACGCCTCTTGGACCAATATCACAAGTTGTGGGATGGCCAATTGGGACTCATGAGAGCCACCCAACACCGGATCGAGTTGAAGCCCGGTGCACCCCCTATACGCCAACAACCGTATAGGGGAGGAACCCGTTCAAGGGCCCTCGTTAAGGAGCAAGTCGCTCGCATGGAGGCCCTCGATGTGATCGAGGCCAGTAACGCCGAGTGGGCGAGTCCGGTGGTTATCGTCCCCAAAGTTGATGGGACCCCCCGGTTCTGTATCGACTACCGTAAGCTCAACGAGAGCACGGTGAAGGACAGTTATCCCCTACCTAGGATGGACGACTGTCTGGACTCTCTGGGGGAGGCGAACGTGTTCTCTACCCTGGACTGTAACGCGGGGTACTGGCAAATTCCCATTGCCCCGGAGGACAGGCATAAAACTACCTTTACCTGTCACTGTGGTACCTACCAGTGCAAGCGTCTAACGTTTGGTCTGTGTAACGCGCGGGCAACTTTTCAGCGCGCTATGGATATGATTCTGGCCGGAGTACGGTGGCAGATCTGTCTCGTGTACCTAGACGATATCATTGTGTTCTCCCGAAGTCCGGAGGAGCACATTGGCCATCTTGGCCAGGTGTTCAAGCTACTTGCTGACGCCGGTGTGTCACTGAAGGCGAGTAAGTGCCACCTCTTCACTCAAGAGGTGGAATACTTGGGACATGTTGTCCGTCCGGGGCGTCTCAGTGTCAACGAGAAGAACTTGAGGGCCATCCGTAAGGCTCAGTACACCCGGACCCAGACCCAGATGAGGAGCTTCCTCGGGATGTGTAACGTGTACTGACGTTTCACCAAGGGCTTCGCCAAGGTGGCGAAGCCGTTGAATGAGCTAGTGAGCTCAACGCTACCGAAGAACCTGCCTCCCCCAAGTCGGGTGGAGCAGGAATCCTTTCAGACTCTTCGGGACCTTCTGCTGAAGCCCCCTATCCTGGCTATTCCCAGGTTGGGAGGCCACTACATCCTGGATGTGGATGCTAGCTACGACCAACTTGGTTGTGTGTTGCTTCAGCAGCAGCCGGACAAGGAGTACTTGCCGGTGGGATACTTCAGCAGGGGGCTGAACTCGGCCGAGAAGAACTACGAAGTCACCGAGTTGGAAGGACTCGCAGTGGTGTGGGCGGTGACGTCACTTCGTCACTACCTAGAGGGTGAGAAGTTCCTCATCCGCTGTGACCACCGCGCGTTGCAGTTCATCTTGAAGACGGACTGTACGAACACTCGTTTCAACCGGTGGAGGGTACGACTGGCACCCTTCAACTTTGATATTGAGTACCGACCTGGCAGGCAACATGCCCTTGCCGACGGCCTCTCTCGGGTACCTACCGAGGGGCTGGACACTAACCCAGTCGATGAGGACATCCCCATCGTGGGGGTAGTCACGCGCTCGGGTCAGGCGTTGAACCCCGAGGCGCCAGGGAACAAGAAGTACTTGCCCCTGTCCCTGGACGAGGTGGTGAAGGCCCAGGCCGAGGATCCCTTCTGCAAGTCGCAGAGGGATACACTGGATACAGTGGCGGAGACGCGGTTCTTTCTGGGAGACGATGGCCTCCTCACGAGGAGGGGGGTATTCCAGGGGACCGAACAACTTGTCGTCCCCGCATCCCTCAAGGACAGTATCCTTGAGAGGGAGCACAACGCTCCCACGGGTGGACACTTGGGGTCTAGTAAACTGTACCAGACCCTGAGGACCAGGTACTACTGGCCGTCCATGGTGGTGGACGTCTACAGTTGGGTGGCTGCCTGCACAAGTTGTGCACAGAACCGTCTGATGGAACGGCGGCCTAGTACGGCTATGCTATTGTTCCCGGCCAAGGAGCCCTTCGCCGCGTTGGCGATGGACATCCTTGGGCCACTGCCAGTGACCGAGGAGGGCAACCAGTACCTCCTGGTCATCTGTGACCGCTTCACGAAGCTTACGCGAGCGATCCCACGGGCAGAGATCAAGGCCATGTCGGTCGTGTCAGCCTTCCTTGATCACTGGGTTGCCGCGTATGGCATTCCGGATAGTACACTATCGGACAATGGACCGCAATTTGCGTCTGTACTGTTTCAGGGAGTGCTGGATATGTCGGGGGTTAAGGAAAACTATGCCACCCCCTACCACCCACAAACTAATGGGCAGGTGGAGCGCTTCAACAAAACTATTGTTAGGCAGCTGCGCCACTATGTGAGTGAGCACGGGAAAACGTGGGACCAATACATTTCTATTCTTACCACTGCCTACAATTCGCAGGTTCACTCATCTACTGGGGAAGTACCCCTCGCTTTTGTGACCCCCCGTCGCGTGCGGTCTATTGCCGTGCGGCGGCCGCTCCCAACTAGGGAGGATGGTGGCAGGACGCCTACTCCTACTGAGAGTAAGGCGGAGTTCGCTGCTAGGCTTGAAAACCTCATCCCTAAAGTCAGGGCTGAGATGGACAAAGCCCAAAAGCGCTACAAGCGTACATTTGACAAAAAGGTGCGCAATGCTAAGCATGTACCCGAACAGGGTGACTGGGTGCTGGTTCACTCACACACCCCAACTGGGGGTAAGTTGGTATTCCAGACGAAGGGGCCGTACCAGGTCCTTCGTACTGATGGGCGGCGCTTCACCATCGAAAGTGACGATGGGGTCCGCACAGTGAACGGACAGGACGTGGTCAAAGGTGCACCACCGCCTGCAGGCGACCCAGCTTCGGCGCGTGCGTGGAAAGCGTGGCGCCTCCCCTCGCTGCCTGCGGCCAAACCGGGCCCGCAGGAGAAGGTGTCCGATAAGTTCATCGACCACGGCTGGGATGAGGACACTGACCGCCTCATGTTGAGGGTGCGTTGGTTTGGCTACAAAGCCAAGGATGATACGTGGGAGTATGTGGAGGACCTTCCCGCTGAGAAGGACCGGGAGTACTGTGCCCGGAATGAGATAGACCCTAACAGCCCTCCCTCAACGTGAGGGAAGGCCGAGCAACAGTGCCAAGAGAGTGCTTCAAGTCGAAGTGGTACGCAGAGTGGCTTTTAACTACAGCCCTAACCCTCACACTCTCACAACAAAGGCAGCTGCCAACTAGGCATGCATGCTAGACTCTCCAACCCCACAGCCCTCGCCCTCACGTAGAGGCGAGCGGCGAGACCCACGGCGATAACGCTCCCCACCAGTCGGCGGGGCCGGCGGCTCCAAGTCGGACCCGTCGCGCCCCTCACGGTCGCGCAAGTGGCGACGACCGCGGCTGCTCTTCTGCTTAGTATTGCGCGCAAGTTGGCGACGCAGACGCCGGACCGACTCCGACTCTGACGGAGTCGAGGACTCTGAGACGGAGTAGGACAACTCGTCTTCCGACACGGAGGGAGAGCGCAGCGAGCGTCGGCGACGACGGCGAGGAGGCGAGTATGCCCGGCTCGCACGACGTTTGCCACACCCAAGTGGGGCTGGCTGGGGCATAATAGCCCCAATGCGAGCCAACTCGGCCGTCATAAACTCCGCCACCGACTCGCAACTCGCGGTCGCCACTGCAATACGAACGCGCTCCTCAAGTTAAGAGTCTCGGAAGTTTGAAGGGTTGCGGTCGACGCGGCTAACCAGGAAATGGTGCGCACCAACGTGGTGATCATCATCTCTGAGGTTAGAGGCGTGGGCGGTAACACCAACTTGGGGTATACCGTCAGGACGGTGGCCCCCAAGTTGGGGGACACCGGGGTGGACGACTCAATGGCCACGCTAATCGGGATATCCCCGTGCGGCTGGTAGGGGACAGGAGGAAGCGGAGGGGCACGCCGAGGTGGCGGGACCCGGGTGTAACTGCGACCCCGACTTGGGGCCCCCGCAGTGGGTTGAGCCATATGGTCATCATATGAGGGCACGGCCATAACTATGGGCTTGTCCGGGGGTGGCGCAGTGTGGCGATCCACTCCCGGGGCATACGGGTAGTCCCCGATGCCCAACCCCTCTCGTAGGACCACACGGCCGTCGTGAAGTTCACGAGCGACCCACGCGAACTGGCGAAGTGCGCCATCGTCCTTGGGCCCACGAGTGGGGCGGCGCAACTTGTGCTCAATGCTCTCCCACCCGATGAACTTGTGGAGCCGGAGCATCTCCTCAAGTAGAGTGAGTTGTCTTGATGAGCACCCCTCAGCAACTAGCTGAGGGGTGAGCTGTTCCAAACCTTGGATGAGCCGGAGGGGGAGATGCCAGAGCACCCCCCGCCGCTGAACACATGATACCCAGGTCGACATGACCTCGAGGAGCCACTGGGTGGCCAACATGGCCCACACCAGGTGATCAGGGCCAGCCGTCAACATGACGGAGCCGAAGTGGTCAAGCAACCGTGGCAGCAACGCCGGGAACCCGTAGGGGACCTCTACTTGAGGCCACCACTCGGGCTTATTCGGATAGTACTGCTCCTTCCTGGCAGCAGACTGCTGAGGAAACCCAAGTTGAGCCGAGGTCACCAAGTAGGGACCTCGCCGGAAGTCCTTCTCCATCCGCACATCAAAGTGATGAGTGTGCGGATCGGCCTCGTGAAGGTACGGGGGGCGAGTTGCCACCGCGTCCCAAGTAAAAGTCGGCAAGTCGCCGGGACCCGCGATAGTTCCCCCGCGGTCCACCATGGCCTTGGCCCGCTGTACGTCTTCGACCTCCTCGTCGTCCAGGAAGGCAAACTGGTCCGTCTTGAAGCCGGCAGGGAACCCGACCCTACGGGGATACTTCTCCCGTAGGCGGTCCCATACCCGACCCATCGCTGCGCCATGTCGGTCACAGCGAAGAACAGTCAACCCCTCCTCATATAGAGGCCAAGCGGGGTAAAACCACCGCCCCAAGGCCTCACGCGGGACAACTTGTCCCGCCTCCGGGGGAGATCCCGCCGTCAACCCAAAGCCGGGTGACGCGGGAGTCCCATCCCCCGGAGCGATCGCGGAGCCCCCGCCGGAAGTCCCGGCGGGCGCTGCACCGTAGGAGGTGTCCTCCATACGCTCGTCGAGAGAGTCCGTCTCCACTCCCGGGGTCGCCATGGCTCTCCCCAAGTTGGGGAGAGACGCCCTGGCTACAGCGGCACGAGACCCGCCTCGAGTTGAGGGGGACTCGGATCGTGGGTAGACGGGTGGCCTCCCCAGCGTGGGGCGGCCCCGTGGAAGGTGAAGGAGAGGTGGTGGTGATGGTAAAGTGAGAACCGGGGAGAGCAAGCTGCCGAGTGGACAAGCTTGAGGAGAGGGGCGGTCAACGTGACCGCCGCCACATCCGCGTTACGTACTCCAGGGGAGACAGCAAGTCGCACCCCCAACGCCGAGACGTGCGTTTACGCACCCCCTCACAGGGCCGACCGGGTCGGTCGGAACTGAGGAGAGGGGAGTGTGGCAGTATTGACCCCCAGGTACGGGGGCAACACGTGCCATGCAAGGGGCGGCAGGCCACTAGCCTGATCCGTTCCTCCCCCTGCATTTGGGTCCGTATTCCTTAAGTTAGGGATAGTAGATCCAACTTGGATTTGAGGGTTTTCTGCATTTATCGTCTTGAATTTTCGTGTGGCCCGGTGGGCAGGTGCTGGGGTGGGAGATTCTGAGTGGCGAGATTATGAGGGGACCCTGGGGGGATGAGGGGAGGGACAGCGGGGCTTGGCCCTGCGTCCCCGTCCCCACCAAGAAACTGTTGGACCACACACCATCCTCTTGTTTGTCAGTGGGGGGTTTGCCCCACAACAGGGACAGAGTGTGTGCGACTTGCACTTCTTCCGGTTCCCCCGACACGGGAGGCAGCCCTTGTACACCGCCCCAACTTGGGTGTCGTGTGTGCAAGTGGTTTTTGCCACACACGGTGCATGGACCCGCGTGGGGGAGAGCGGGGGGTCCCACAGCGCAAACCACACACACAGGGCCAGGCGTGGCGGCAGCGCGCTCGTTGTGGGTGAAAGAAATCGGCAACGGGTGGCTTGGAGGCGCTTGGATCGGGGGGGGCGGTGGGCGGGGGGGGGGGGCCCACGAGAGTGACGGCGGAGGGGATCGTGGGGAAGAGGGCGAGGGTTGGACCTCCCGCACCCCAGTGGTTGGCACCTAGAGAAGGGGTGACGCTACTGTAGCAGCGGCTGCAGAGTGCAAAATGTACCCTCCGATAGCTCACACCCCCGCGACGTTGGTAGACAGCACGAGCCGACCATCTTGTGGCGGCTCGAGCGCCAGAGACATCGCGCCGCGCTTTTATTCGCTGGCTGCGCAAACGCTCGTACCCTCCCGTCCTCGACTCCTCCCCCGCCCACTCACGTTCAAAACTAATGGATAGGCCGGGGCGCCCACGTGGTGGCGGCCCTACAGCACGCGGCGCGAGAAAGTCGCTCCCCCGCCTCACCACCCCTCTCTGCTCCCCCGTCCTCGACTTCTGCCCCGCCCACTCACGTTCATAACTGATGGAAAGGCCTGGGCGCCCACGCGGCGGCGGCCCCCCGGCGCGCGGCGCGAGAACGTCGCTCCCCCGCATTACCACCCTTCTCTGCTCACCCGCGACGGTGACCGGTTTTGGCCACCATGCTGACCGCGCCCTCGCCGCTGCTCAGCTCCCCGCGCGAGGCCCAGCTCCAATTTACACTAGAAGCCATTGGTGGAGGGTGCCCCCCACCCACCGCCCCGCTGGCCACAGTCGCTCCCGCCCCCACCGCCTCGCCCCTGCATCCTGGGTAGTGCCCCCCCGCCCGCCCCGCACACACCCCCTTCACGACCGCGGACGTCGTGGGGCACCCACTTGTCAGCGCTTCGCAAGCGCTCTGCGCGTGCGTTTTTTTGGGGCGCCTGTGGCGCAGCACTCTGCGCATGCGCTATTTGGGGTGCCTGGGAGGCGCCTGGCCTGAGACAGCCGGCGCGCTCGGTGCCGCCCGCCCCCTTTCCCCCACAGTGGGCCAGTGGACCGCCCCCCACTCTACAGCAGAAAACCCGTCGAGCTCACCGACACTGATCAGAGGACCCCCCTGAGGGATCGGTCCTGCTTTTCGCCCCGCAAAGAATCTCCCGGCGAGGAAGCGAGGATCTGCCACCCGATGCGCCACACGTCGCAGTCGTTGCAAATGGTGCTCCTCTGTGATTGGACAGGTACCCTCTATCTACACCTTTCTCAGTCGGGATAGCTTGGGGGCCTTATTTCCATGCATCGTCATGCGCAGGGAGGTGCAACGAACCGTACATGGGCACTGTGGGAGTGGACATCACCGCCTGCGTTGACGCTGCCGCTGATTGCTCGTGCCGCGAGTCTGTGTAGGCCAAACTCTTGCGCCAGTCCACGAAGGTGTCTCTCCGGACGGCTGAGGGGCTCACATGCGAAACGCAGATGGCAGATGGCAAGCGGTGGTTGCGCAAGGCGACGCGCTGTAGACCACGCGTTCCTTCCACGGGAATCCGTGTCGAGGCCGCACTCGCAAGACATGTAAAATTTTGGGGTCAGCGAGGGCGGCTCGTCTGGCGCTACACCGCAAACTTCAGCGTGAAGTTCAGTCCTAAATAATATGTGCGGCGGATGATCTCTCAACCGGCACAGAGGCCCTCCAGCCGCCGCTGGTCGCACCGAAACAGAAACGTTGTCATTGACAGACTAGAAATCACATTTGGCGATCCTCCGGAGCTGCTGGACTTCTCCGGCAGAGCCGTGCATGGCGGTGACGTGTGCTCCCACGCCAGAGAGTGGCCGTCTGCCTCGGTCGCGGACCACCGCACAAGCTTCCGGGCATCCCTCTCCAGGGACGAGCACATCCTGTCGCCAAGTGTACCGCGCGTGATTGCCCGCCACGTTTCTGTCACGTGGCACCCTGAATCCATGGTTCACTGCTTAGCCCATCGTAATCTTGCAACGTGTCTGCACAATATGCAAAACATTTAACGGATGTGGGTAGTATCGCAGCATTCTAGACGAAACCACGTACCATTGGGCACAGTTTGGGGTACTCCGGCGCTGTTCGTGGTTCAACGGTGGGGCTGTGGACGACGAGCGGCAGCGGCCGTCGCGGCCGCGAGAACACACGCGACCGCCAATACCGACTCCCAATATGTCCACTTGGACCTGTTTTAAGCATGTAGCCCCTGTCCCAGCATCAAGTACAATCGTCGCTGTGTTTGCGTATGGCTCATGGATGGCTCGACCCCGTCTGCCAACCGCAGGCAGCCACGTTGTCCTACGCGGCATCCTGAAATGGCCATTTCAGAGCTCTGGGGCGACGTCGCTAGACGTGCTCTTAGAGCGCAGCGGAAGGGAACGGAGGTTGTCTCTCCATGAACTACATGAAGTCGAAATACTCAGCGGTGTGACTCGGATTGGAAGATCTCATGGTGCCTGAAAACTCCAATGGGGACCCGTCAACCACTCTAGAAGCACTGTAAGATTTGCATTCATTTTACCCGAGGCCTCTCGTCATACAGTCGAATACTGACTGTATTGGCTCGTCACCACGGTTGTTACGAGGTTCAATGAATTCATTTTTAATTAATGTATCAATTAATGAATACATCAATGAAAGGGTCCCAGAGACACACCGTTCATTGAGTGTCTACTTATGTGACCACTTATCTGAAAACCTCGGACAACTTGAACTTGATTCGTAGTTGTTCCAGCATGCTCTCCGCACGCTCGCCGTGCCGGCGGAGGCGACAACACTTCTCTCCGTTCATTGCCATCTTCGGGTGTCCCTCCGTCGAGACCGCGCGAAGGCCCTGCGAAGAGGCTGAGCCAGCGACCACTCCCCTCCTGCGGGGGCGCGGCGACACTTGCCGCAGTTTTAGAGATGACTTGCTAGCGGAGTCTCGCTCGTCTGCTTGTCCTGCACCAGCTTGTCACGAAGGCGACAAACAGCCCCGACTCCAGGGAGCCAATCAAACTCCAAGATCGTGTCACTCGCCCTGCGGCCCGAGCCAATACTGGGGGCGAGGTCGGAAGCCTTGAGCCTCAAGCACTGTCCTCCGCACCCTGTTTGATTCCCTCCGTGCACTCTTCTCCAGCCGCAACCCTCGCTGAAGTGTCGATCTACCCGCCATCTCCCAGAATCGCTAGAAGCTCGTGCGCCGGCGCCGACCTCATGAGCTGTGCGAGAGCCCTTCATGCGTCACCACGCGGAGCCTCCAGACCGTCATCCGCACGCTGTTTGAGTCCCGCCGTACACTCTTCTCCAGCCGCAGCCCTCGCTGACGTGTCGATCCAACCGCTACCCCCAGATTGGCTAGATGCTCGTGCACCGGCGCCGACCCTAGGAGCTGTGCGAGAGTCCTTCATGCATCACCGCGCGAAGCAAAGTGCACAGTAGGGGCAAGTGCGAAGGGGACCGCGCGGGGCTTTCTGAGGAAAGGGAGGGCCGGGTCGCAACCAGCACCACAGGCACGAAGCACGTGTCACCCACGGGATGCAACTGAGCAAACTCGGCGAAACCGTGAAGAGCGATCAAAAGCAGAACAGCACACCTTAATACGACATGTATAGTGTATATACTCACACCGAAAAATGAATGAATAATGATAAAATGAAAATAAAGGCAATCAATGAATGTATTAATGAACGCCGCAACAAGAAATGATTCATTTTTAACAACCCTGCTCGTGACACTCACACACAGCGCGTCCCGTCACCAACGTGATGGGCTAGTGAAGGCCAAGCCTAATTAGACCGCCAATCAGCCATCATCAGCGAATACGTCCCGATTCCGGCGAGCTTAAGAAAAGAAGTTATGTATTTACTGAAAGCCCGAACAGCAAGCCCAGTCCCCACCCCGCCCGCCGACAGCTTCCCCTCAAGGCCTGTGGTAAAAAAGACAGGACCTGAAACCGTGTTCTTGCGCCGGAGTGCACGCCTGAACAGCACGGAGGATCCTCCCGCCCATGCGGGGCGGACCGGACATGCCCGTCTTGCCCGAATGCCGATCGAGATCAAAATGGCGGGTTTCGTGTGTGCACGAACGGGGGTTACATGCTGACCCATTCCTCACCGTAGTAGGATTTACACAGTGCGAGCTGCGCCAACTTCGTGATCCCGCCGCATCTGAGGACACAGTCGCAGCCGATCATGATCCCGTTGTCGCGGCCAAAGCGTAGGCGATTGCAGTGCGTGTCGCCATCGCCTTGGCCGCAAGACAAGGGCCCCCCCGCCTCGTACGGAGACCTACCGGGGACCAATTTTACGTCCACTGTCAGCTCCTCCGGCTGAAGGCGGTCGCCTGTGTGGTATAAAACTCGATCCTCTCAGACACGTGTCAATATCCCTCGGGGGAAAGGGACAGGTAACACAGAAAGGGGAACTACGAGAGTGGTATGCCTGTTGCCTCACGTGCCTGCTCGCAAAGCAAGCAGATACGCACGGTAGCGCACACGAGGAAGAGGAAAGCAAACGCGCAGTTGTCTTTTTCCTGAGGGCGCGCGCCAAGGGCGCCTCGCTGTCCCTCTCAACGTGCATCTGGGAGAGCCTCGGCACGTTGGCCAGGTAGCCCCCCCATACCCCCGAGTGGCCCCGACCCGAGTCTAACCTCGTCAGGTCGGGGGCCACTATCACTACTGATTCTATTCCCACTCACTAATCTCACACTCAAAAAATCCAGTCCCTCACAAGTATGCAAAAACCCATCAGAAATCCCTCTCTCACGTGTGAATAGCGTAGTCCACCGCATCCCAGTGCCGGGCACGGGCCACGGCCGCCAACCATCACCACACGGCGGGCGTGTTCTGGCACCTAGTGCCCTCTGGTTGTAGTCCCGGGTCGGCGCCAAGTCGGGGCCAGGGATGCTACAAAGCTCCCTCCCTAGTCTGGCACGTCCTCGGGCCGAACCAGGTGCCACCGTGCACAGCCTCGAGCACGTCCACACCGGTGCCGAGGTCGAGCGTCTTCACCCCGGTCACGATCACCTGCTCCGATTCTGTCCCCCCCCCGTTCTCCTTCACCTTGGCCCTCTCGTTCCCCCCCGGATTCTGGACGTCATGTCCAGTTCCGAGATCCAATGTGGGCCCGTGGTTCCGGCGGCGAGTGTTGCGGAAGAGAACTCGGGTAGTCGCGCCCCTCTCCTGCCTCCGGTTCCTCCAGTGTCGGTGCCGGCGCCGGTCGCCACGGCGGGGACGGATCGGGTTCCCACGGCTTCTGCGTTGCACCCGGTCGAGACCCCCCCGGTGGGTCTCCCGGAGATGCTTCGTGGGCAGGATCCTCTGGCGGTCCGGCGCTACTCTACGGTGGTCGGCAACGCCAGCGCGGCCCAGTGCCAACAGGATTGCTTGGACGTCTGGCGCAAGGAACTCCAGCGCGGGGTCTTGACCGAGATGGACAAGACTCGCCTTCATACGGCGGACCAGATGCGCCTGGCACAAGACCGCTCCCAGAGCTTCTCGGGTTCATCTTGGGTTGCTCGCCTGGAGGATCTCCCTTTCGCGCTGGTGCTGGATCTACCCTTGACCGAGCGGCGCGTGTCTGCGTCCGTTCTCCGGTGGCCAGAGGAGGGAGGGTACGTCCACCGGGCGCTCAAGGTCTGGGACGAGGCGCTCAAGGGGTCGTGGAGCCTGAACTGCGATCCCCGTCCGAGCATGGTCGCTCTGGAGCCGCCCTTCCTGACCCGGAAGTATTCCAAGTTGGAGCCGGCACGGGAGCAGGGCGAGCGGCGCGGCCGCCAGCGTGACTTCATCGTGAGCTGCAACCATCAGGAGTCTGGAAGCTGGACAAGGCCAACCGGGCGGCGTACTACCCCAAGGTCATCCCGCAGCAGCAGGAAGTCGAGATCCCAGTGTAGCACAATAGGAATCCGTCGCACGTCCACTCTCAGGGAACACTCACCAAGGGGGATCGGCACCAACGTCACCGGGAGGCCAAGGTTGCTGTCCTTGGAGCGCAAGCCACGGGACCAAGATGGGAGCCCAAATGGGAGGGGTTTGTTGTTCTACCTTGGCCGGCGGTGGATTCGCCGCCGGCCCCCTCGTTATAAACCCTCGGAGACACTACTAACTACCCTCCACCCCAAGATGCAAGTCCCTCTGGTCATACGTAACTTATAGATACCGTGACCAGTACGGACTCTCAATTGAAAGTTAAGGATTAGAAGTAGCCCCCCTGATATTAGGGTCACAGTACGGACAACCATATTGCTACATACCCCGTGAGTGGGGGTGGCCCCGTCCCGCCCAGGTGCCTGGGTGGAGCGCGTTCGTAACCCCGTGGGGCGTGGGTCGACCCGCGTGCCTGTGGCGCTTCTCGTGGCCGTTTTTGGTCATAAGCGCGGGTGTCCGCGCTTCCCTGGCTCGTCCCGGTTATCCCACCGTACCGGGTCGTAGTCGTCGACGGCTTGTGGGCGCGGGGGACTCCGCACCCGTTATCATGTCCTATCCCCAGGTGCTTGAAGAGGAGGAAGACCTCCTGATCGGGGAGGAGATGGAGGACGACGCGCCTGTCGGTCCTGACGCCGCGCGTTACGGGGTGAGCTCGTCTGAAGACGACGAGCCTGCGGTTTCCGTCCGTCTGTCGGCCGGAGGACTGTCGTCCGTGTGCAGCGGCACGACGGTGCCGTCGGCCGGAGGTCAACCCGGCGGTCAACCGCGCGTGGCGGCTTCTACCCCCTCTCTGCCGGCTGCCCGGATGGAGCCTGGTGCCGGTGCCGGCTCACCGCAGCTACCCCAAGATGGCCCGCCCTTCGGCGGGGGTGGCGATTCCCGGCCGAGTCCGGCTGGGCAAGGTGGTCCGGGTGTCCGGGCGGTGACTCCTCGAGGCGGTCCCGACATTGACGCGGGTGGTGGTGGCGGTGCGACACTCGGTGCGGCGAGTCAAGACGGTGCGGGTGTCCGCACGGCCGGTGCTTCGGCTCCGGAGGCTGTCCAAGTGCCTTCCCCTTCCGAGGCGGGGGCTACGTCGACGGGTGGTGCCGGCGCCGGTACCCTACCCGCGGTGCCGCGGGCGTCGAGCGGTCAAGACGCTCCTTCCCCCATGGCGGTTGACACCGGGAGCTACTCCGGGCGGGCGCCCGCCCTTCTTCTTCCTCCTCGGCCTCGTCCACCTCCGGCTTCGGCCCCTCTGCCGGTGGGGCATCCCCCGGCGCCCCCGATTCTTCCTGGTCCTGCCCGGGTTGCCCCGTTGGGTGGCGGCGTCGCCGTCGCGGCGGGTCAACCCGCCATGTCGATGTCCGACCTGGTGGCTCGGGTTCGAGGCCTCACTGTGCAAGAGTCAATGGAGTCCGATGGGCGGATGCGGGTGGACTTCCACCCGCCGCATCCCCGTGGAGAGTCCTCCCGGCGCGTCAAGGTGGACCCGAGTTGGGAGCGGGAGCTGGTGCGGCTGGTCAACCAGCCGAACGCGGTCCGGGTGGAACACCATTGGATACTGAGTCAGCCGGATGACCGGCATGCGCAGCTCTGGCGCACCCGGGTGGGACGGGGTGAGGTCAACCTCGACCCCAACTTCGGGGTATGCGACCTGATTGCTCCCGCGTTGCCGCGGGAGATTGACTACCCGGCTAGTGCTCGGGGGATTGCGTCGGCGGCGGAGCCGGTTGCGTTTGGGGAGACCGTGGGCAGTACCGGTCGGTATCCCGACTTTGATTACTACCCGGGGGTATCCCCGTATCTGTCGTTGACGGCTCCCTACCCGCCTATGGCGGGTTTGAAGTCGGCGTCGAGCTGGCGATGTTACCATGGTGTCATGGCGGATACGTTTCGCACGGATATAACGTGTGCGTTGCAGACCGGCAACGGTCGTGCGCCTGTATACACTCCCGTGCGCCCGCCTCTGTGGCAGGGGGGGTGGGAACCCGCCCCTGCTTTCCGGTTTGACACCGGCCCTTGTCTCCGATACTTCGGGAGTGTGTTGGCCTCCCGGCCGGTCCACCCGTTGCAAGGTACCTTTACCCTTGAGGTTACCCTCGGGCAGGCTTCCTCCTTCCTGCTGTCCGTCCGTCGGCAGGGGCGCCTGTTCCATCTTCCGACGGGTGTCCGTCAGCACATCGCGCAGTTGGGCGTGGACCTGATAGCTGCCAAGACCGGGTTGGCCCGGGAGTTCGAGGCCCTGCTGGCTGTTCACGATGCCGTGAACTGGGCTGGGGTGTTGGCCCTTCCCCCGTACCGGGACCCGCAGGCTGGGGCTACCCCCTTGCCTCGTCACTCGTTGCGTATCCGGCGTACTCAGCCGGGTGAGCCTAGTTGCCATGGGTGGGCGTCCACCGAGGCTGTTGCTGACCTGGGTATTCCCATGGTTATCCATGGCCCTCTTCAGGTCCTTGCCCCGTGGTTCGGTAACCCGATACCGGCGGCGGTTGGCCGTCGTCCCCGAGAGTGGGGCTCTGTGGGTGGGGAGCGTGAGGTGTCCCGTCGTCGGGCGGAGCCCCGCCGGGGTTACGGTGGAGCCCCTTCGGTAGGGTCCTACCGAGCCTCGTATCAGGTGCCACCGGCTCCGGTGGTAGCCGTGTCGGCTCCTGTGGCTCCTCTGGCTGCGCCAGTGTCCGCTTCCGCCCCTGTCATACAAGACGGGGGTCCCCGTCTCTGGTATGAGGGCGTTGACGCCCTTGTTGCCCTCGTAATGCGGGAGGGTCTCTCTGTTAGCTGGGGGGATATCCCCCCAGGTGCTGCGCTGGTTGGGTCAGCGCGTTGCTTCGGTGGCGTACTTGACCGCCTCCAGAAAGCTCTGGAGGACGTGGAGGCTGGCCGCAGCACCCTCGTCCAGCTATGCGCCGAGGTAACTCGGGTGATTGACCGTCGTGAGATTGCCGACCGGTGGAGCACGGAGGTATACGCGCTTACGCGTGAGTGGCCTCCCTCGGGCAGTGGGTCTACCCACTGAGGAGCGCTATTGTTAGTGCGGGCGAGGGCCCCGGTGACCCTTATGGTGGCCGGGTAGTAGCGAGGATAAACTCATCCCCTTTGGGGGCATTGCTTGCCTCTGTTTGCTGCCCTGGGGAGTACCCCTTCTGGCTCAGTGGTGCCTTGCCTCCCGCCCAACTTCATCCGGTTGGTTCATGCTTGGGGAGGTCATCCACCCTTACTTTGTGTTTTGGCTAGGGGAGGTCATCCTCCCGTGTAAGCCCCCTAGTTACTTCGATATTATCGAAGTTAGCCTTTACCTTTAAGTTAACTTATTAAGGTTCAGGTTTTACTTAGTTACCTAAGCTTGGCTGTACTTAGTTACCTAAGCTTGGTTCGACTTAGAAACCTAAGTCTGATTTGACTTAGAAGCCTAAGTCTGCCATAACCATGTCACACCCTGCTTAGTAGGTATAAGCCTCACCCCCCAACAGCCGAAGTCGGTGTCGGTTGGGTTGTTACAGTAGGCGTCGTCGCCTTATGTAAGGCATGAGTAGTTGGCGGGGTATATTCGCCGCCTGTTCCCAGGTGGGTGAGCTGTATCCGACCCACATAACCTTGACGTACCAGGGTCCTGGTAGGTCCGGGTCGGTGTGTCCAACCACGTTCTCTACTTGGTATGGAATCCCATCCGGTCCCACCGGGTCATCTGACCGGTGGGTTGTAAGAGCTTCATGTAGCAACCCAGCCGGTACCGGCTGAGGCTGTTCCGGCTTCGGAGCAGGTGTGACATCATTCACACTGATGCGTTGGATCTCCGTATCGGAGTGTAAGATAACAGAGTGGTCATCTCTGTGGAGAATCTGGTACGGTCCCTTGACCGGTTGCATGAGCTTATTGCCCCGGAACTTCTGGTGTCTGATATAGACCCAGTCACCTGTTATCAGGGTAGCGTTGCGCACCCGTAGTTGGGCGTCGAAGTTCTTCTTGTATCGAAGTTGTGTTCTGTCAAGGGCACCCTTGAGCTTAGGAATCATCCACGATAGCTTGGCCAACCAAGCTAGGTGGACACGTTCGGCCGGTCGGCCTTTCGGTGTACCATACCGAGTGCACCTGCCTGGCGGCAGCGTCAGGTTACCGACGCCTAATGGCATGACCCACTCCAGCGGAGCGATGTTTGTGCTCCGATGTGGCCTGGCATTGTATGCCAGGGTGAGTACGGACAGAAGCCTGTCCCAAGTGTTCGTGTGCTCGGCCACGTAGCACTGTAGCATCTTCACGATGGTGCGGTTGAACCGCTCCACCTGTCCGTTGGTTTGCGGGTGGTAGTCGGATGCCCGACGTGGTTCGATGCCGAACATGCCCATGACCTTAGTGCAGAATGCTGACGTAAGGTTTGCTCCGTTGTCGGAGAGGAGTTGCTTCATGACTCCGTATGCACTGATCCAGTGGTCAACCACTGCGTTCATGATTGTGTATGCCGTATCATTCGGGATGGCTGCCGCTCGTGACAGCTTAGTGAACCGGTCAGACATGACCAGGATGTACCTGTTCCCTTCTTCCGTTACCAGAAGTGGCCCGAGTATGTCGATAGCGACTTGCTCGTTGGGCCCATCGGGTGGGAACAGCTTCATGGCAGATGCCTGCCTATGTAGACTCATGCGGTTACGTGCACAGAGTGGCATCCCCTTACGTGGTCGACCACGTCGACGGCCATTGCTGGCCAGTAGAAGAACCTTCGAATTGCTGCGAACATACGTGAACCCCCCGGGTGTCCGGCTGTAGGGTTCTCGTGTTCTCGTTCCATGACGGCTTGCCGTAAGGACACGGGAACCACGACTTGATGTCGTCCATCGGCGGGTGCCCGCCGGTATATGAGTCCGTCTTCGTTCTCGGAGAAGATGCCGGCCGTACCGGCCAGGAGGTTAGCGCGATGACGTCTACAGTCGTCGTCATTGGCTTGTGCCTCGCGGAAGTCCGCGAGGGTTAGTGGGCATGCTCGGTGTGCCATGGTATGGTCAAACATACCTTGGGTAGCGTTACCCACCATGCAGACCGGTACCACCGGGATGTCCTCGTCCACCGGGCGGGTATCCCCGCTCGGGGTGTCGCGTCGAGACAACGCGTCTCCGAGATGGTGGGTTGACCCAGCCTTATACACGGTACGGTAGTCGTGCTCGGCCATCTTTAGCCTCCATCGGGCTAGCCTCCCATGGCTATCGGAGTCCTTGTCACCAAGGTTGAGGAGCCATCGTAGGGGTTCGTGTTCGGACCTCACGATGAACCTGGAGCCCTCCAGGTATGGACGGAGCAGTTGCACTGCCCATATAACTCCGAGCCATTCACGCTCGGTGGCACTATAGTCACGCTCAGCCGGGTTGAGTGTCCGGCTGAAGTATCCTACCGGACGTAGGTCCGGGATAACGTTATCGGTACCGATCAACGTCTCCCCCTGTAGCAGGGTGCATCCCACTTGTGTATCGCAGGCATCGACATCGATGACAAAGGTCCCCCTTCTATGCGGTAACGCAAGGACGGGTGGGGACAGTAGGGCTCGCTTCAGCGACTCGAATGCCTCCTCTTCGCTAGGCGAAGGGGGTTGGAGTACCTTGGGTAAGGTACTGCTCGTAAGAACCGTTAACGGTTTAGCTATCCGAGCGAAATCCTTGACGATCCGTCGGTATACATTGCACATTCCCAGGAAGCTCTTGAGCTGCGTCTGGGTGTTAGGGAACCGGGCATCCCGGAGTGCCCGGGTATTGGCTTCGAGTACCCCTACTTTACCAGGGGTTATCTGGTGGCCCAGATACTCGACCGTCTGTTGGAAGAAGGCGCACTTCTTCAGACGCAGGGTGACCCCGGCGTTCGTCAAGAGGGTGAGTACCTCGTCCACATGTTGCACATGGTCATCCATGTTACGCGAGAAGACGATGACGTCATCGAGGTACACTAGGCAGTTACGCCACTTCACCCCCGACAGTATAATGTCGATAGCCCGCTGGAATGTAGCGGGGGCGTTGGACAATCCGAAGGGCATCCTTAGGAACTCGTACACTCCACTGTGACAGACGAATGCCGTCTTGGGGATATCCTCGTCCGCCACCGGGATCTGCCAGTATCCGGCATTGCAGTCGATGGTGGTAAATACCGTAGCTTCCCCCAGGGAGTCGATGCATTCATCCATCCTTGGTAAAGGGTAGGAGTCTTTCTTGGTAACCAAGTTGAGGCGTCGATAATCGATGCAAAACCGAGGGGTTTGATCCTTCTTCGGTACGATAACGACTGGGGCACCCCACTCCGACATCGAAGGTCGTATCACCTTCGCTTCACTCATCCCCTTCACTTCTCCATCAACGATCTCTCGTTGCATAGGTCCCGCTCGGTGCGGTTGTGACCGGGCGGGGCGTGCGCCTGGTACCAGGTCTATACGATGTTGGGTTGCCCCAATGGTACCCAAGGCCCCGCCTGTCCACATGACGTCATGCTTCCTTAGCATCCGTCGTACCCCTTCGGCAACCGAAGGGGGAAGGTGGTCGAGGTCAGCCTCGGCCAGTGCCTTCAATGCTTCTTGGTCCTTCGGCGGAATATCCGCCGGTAATGATGGTCGACTAGGCTTCCCGTCATCGGGTTGCTGTCGCTCGGTGGTCTCGGCGACCGCCAGCACCTCAAGTGGGTCCACTTGACCTTCCTTGTCAGGGGTAAGGATATCTCCTTCGTAGAGCTCGGCAATCCCGAGGATAGTTCCCTTCGGGAGGGTGACTGCCTTACGGCGATAGTTCGCCATCACTAGGAGGGACGACCCTCCTGCTGGGAGGTCTATGAGACCGTTGGCCATGGTCAACCCATGGCGCTTGTACGTCTGCAGGTTGGACTTGACTCTACAGATGCCTGCGAGGTCACAGTTAACCGGGAGGACTGTCTCCGACAACGGCTCAAAGCGAGTTCGCTTGGCCAACCGAAGTGTCTTCGGCTCGACGCTTGCGTACACCTCAGCCACGTTAACGTGGCTCCCTTGTAGCGTCAGGTCCCTGACGATAGCCGTATGTCCTCGCTTCGTCCCGTCGGCTTCTTGAAGCTCGACGGTCCTCCGGCCTGGCCGGATTGCATCAACGTGGACGTCGATAAAGGTGCACCCCAGTATGCAGGGCACCGATAGGGTCTCACACACCAGGAAGTCGACTTCCGTGGTGAGTTCCCCGATGGTAACCCGCAGCGACATCGCTGCGGTCGTACGAATGAGGCGACCATTCGCATCCTTGATGGTGGGACCCAGGAAGCTCTTGAGTTCCGTCTGGGTTTTAGGTTGCCGTGCATGCCGGAGGGCCTTGATGTTCTTCTCATTGACTCGGAGCTCCCCCGGACTCAGCACGTGCCCCAGGTACTCCACCTCAGTCTCAAACAGGTGGCAGTTCTCGGCCTTCAGGGTATCTCCAGCCTTGGACAGGAGGGCCAGGACCTCTCGAAGGTGCTCCAGGTGTTCCGCCGGGGTCTTGGAGAAAACGATAATATCGTCCAGGTAGACCAAACATGTTCTCCACCTTAGCCCCGACAGGATGATGTCGATGGCTCTCTGGAAGGTTGCCGGAGCATTGGTGAGACCAAAAGGAAGACGCTTGCACCGGAATAGTCCCAGGTGGCACGTGAAGGTGGTCTTGTCCTTGTCCTCGTCAGCCAGAGGGATCTGCCAGTAACCAGCATTACAATCCAGCGTTGAGAAGAGGGTGGCATCACCAAGGAAGTCGATGCAATCATCCATCCGGGGTATCGGGTATACATCCTTGACTGTCATCTCGTTCAGGCGCCTGTAGTCAACGCAAAAACGGAAGTGACCGCCAGGTTTTGGGACGACTACCACCGGGAAGGCCCACCCGCCATCAGACGGCTCGATGACATCCATCTTGAGCATCTTGTTAACCTGCTTCTCAATCTCATCCCGGCGATGAGGTCCAGCCCGGTATGGTTGCAGGTGTACTGGCTTGGCATCTGGCTTGAGTTGAATCCGGTGTAGAGTGGCGTCCATCTTGCCCAGCTCTCCAGACCACAGGTGCCGATGTTCCTGGAGAAGCTTCTTCAGTGCCTCCTTCAAGTCGGGAGGAACATTTTCTTGTTTGACCTTCGGCATCCCGGGTGGTGCTTGTTCGGGCTTTGGAGTGGCGCTGCCAGCCTGCTTTTGTTTCGGAGGTGGGTCTAAGGCCGTCAAGTTGGATGCCAGCTCTTGTTGCAGGTTCAAGAGGTCTTCCTTGCTCATAGCACGGGCGGACCCCCGGTAAGGCTCTGCTGTACCAACTCGGGTGCCCTTGGCGAGGGTTACTGACTTCCGGCTCACGTTGACGATCAGCACCGAGAACGGGGTGTGCCTTTTTACCTTCTTGTGATGTCCGTGGGCCAAGTATAACCGGTGTTTTGCCAGAAGTTCCATCCGTCCGTGGATCAGGCATTGACCAGCAGTCCGGGTCGTTACTTGAACCTTGGTCTCCGAGCGAGGAGGTAGGAGCACCGGTTTGAAGAGAGTCAAGGTAGAGGGTGGGATGCGTTCCTTCTTGTTCTTGACTACACGAACCTTGGCGTCTAGATGCTCCAGCACCGGTGACACAAACCCATGGTTGAACTGCACCTTTCCTTCTCCGAGTAGGATGCTCTTGACATGCTGCTTCTGGAAGTCCTAGCCTAGGATAAGGGGGACTGATAGAGTCTTGACTACTAGAAGGGGAAAAAGCATTGGTTCATTGTTGACATAGATGGCGACGGGAAGGCGGCCCAGCGGTCGTAGAGCTTGACCTGATGCGTCGACAATGTTGGTTCTGGTAGGCGCTCTCCAGGCATGTCGGCGCCAGCCCGGAGGTAACACGTTCTCAGTGATGACGCTTGGTCCGGCTCCCGTGTCAACCACCGGCGTAACAGCTTGGGGGAGGCTATCCCCCATACGCTTTCGAGCATTAATCTTGAGGTTTTCCTTACGCAGGACGGGCAAGGTCCCCTTGAACAAACAGGGTGTCCAGGCGGCTACCAGTTGAGCAGAAAACTGCCGTCCTTTCTCCCGGCACGCAAGGGGAGAACGGGTAGAAGTACCCTGCCGTTGGAGGTTCGGGAAGACACTTGGGGAGAGCGCCTGCCCTACTCGTTTCCCGGGTCCGAGGAGTCCTTAGAGGTTTCGGTCTCCAGGTCAAAGTCCGTAGAAGCTTCCCTTGCCAGAGCCTCCGTAATGCTCTGTAAGGTTGCCTCTCGGATTGCGTGTACCTGTGCCTTGTCCATCTTGGAGGGTGCTCGCCGGTCAGCCCAGTTGACCGCCTTTGCAAACACCAGTCCTTGACGCTTGAGTCTCTCCTGGAGATCCTTGGGAATGGTCGGGCACTGGTAGGACATGCGGTCCTCCTTCTGGCACAGCCAGCAAGACCGGAACCGCTGGTTCTTGACCTGCTTGGGGGCGACCAGGGAAGGTTTTTTCTTAGAAACGAAGCCGCCCCACTTGTCCCCTGACCCCACGGGTGAGGCCTCGCCAACTGCGAGTACCGGTACAGGGCTATCACCTCCCTTATACTTGTCGGGTCCGGGACGAACTCGCGACAACGGCTTGGGAGTTGATACCATGGGGGCTTGGAGTGCCTTGGCTGGCCGATACTTGCCCTGGTTGTAGGCCATCAGCTGCTGGATGGTATGTTCTTGATGTTCCTGGTTGTAGTTCTCCGCATCCACTTGAAGATATTCAGGAAGCCCTTCCGAGGAGATCATCTTGAGCCTGTCCTCAGGGTAAAAGTTGCCAAAAGCCTCGCTCATCTCCCGGACACGACGAACGAAGGCCTCTGGAGTCTCTTGTCTCTCCATGGTTGCCCGGTTCAGCCTGCCGACTGCCTTACGCAGGGAGTCCGCGTCAGCGTAGTTGGACAGGAGCCAGTTGACCGCCTCCGGATAGCTCCCAACGGTACGCCGGACAATGTGCCCGGCAGAGTCTGGTAGACCCTGTGCAAACCGCTGTTCCGCTTCTCCGGTCATGAAGTTAACCAGGAAGTAGAGAGCCTTGCCCTCGGACACATCGTTGTCGTTGCATGCCTTGACAAACCGGCGCAGGAAGGCAAAGATAAGCGCCGGTCTCTTCCCGGAAAACTTAGGATGTCCCCCGAAGCTCGGCTGCATTCGCCGGTTCAGGGATGCCATCTTCTTGGCCATCTTCCGGGTGTAGCCTTGGTCTTGGTTCTCCAGCCGGTAGTTACCCCAATACGTGACCTTGTTCAGGGTGGCATCTCCCACTTGGTGGGCAGGGACGTCAAACTCGACTAGCCTGCGCCGAGTGGGACCAGGTGATGCGTCCGAGTCATAACCCTCCTCAGAGCTGGGGAAACTGGTCTCGCTGGTGCTAGAGCGACGGCGACGACGCCGACGCCTCTGGCTGCTCCGGTTACCGGTCTTGGAGCTCCCCGCCCCATAGGATGCAAGGGGAGGAAAAGCTTGGCCGGTCCCAGGAGTCGAGGTCTCAGGGAGACCCGTAGAACCAGTCACAGCGGTGCCTCTGGCACTGCTAGTGCCCACAGGAAGAGGTGTATACACCCAGCTGCCATGTGTGGGTCCAGGAGTAAACACACCAGGGCCTATCCCTGGAGGTTGAGGAGTAGAACCGACAGGAGGGAGACGTATGCTGCGAGCGGACTCAAATGCGGTTGACCCCGGGGTGGCTCCCACAGGAGGAGCAGCCGGAGGAACGGGAGCAGGAGGTGCTTGGCCGCCTGTAGACTCCAGTCCGCTACCGGATGTCACACCCAGGTCTGCTTCACCCGTAGGGAGAACGCCGGGTTGGGCACCGTCCCCCGCGGTGACCAGGGATGCGTCAAGGGACGCGGGGTCTACCCCTTCGGGCACCGTCGTGCCAGGGAGGGTAGCCATGTTGGTCTCTTGACAGCCACAGTCCAGTTGCCTGCGTGTCCAAAGATCGCAAGACCAGGAGAGAGGGGTTGGAGAGCCAGGAATGGGATTCACGTGAACGGGTGCAAATAATTCCCAAACCACAGAAAAAGACAGAACAAGAACAACCCAACCGCTGCTCCCAAATGTCTCTTCTCAAACACTCCAATCCCCTGCTGCTCCACCAAATATGTGGCATATAACTCGATCCTCTCAGACACGTGTCAATATCCCTCGGGGGAAAGGGACAGGTAACACAGAAAGGGGAACTACGAGAGTGGTATGCCTGTTGCCTCACGTGCCTGCTCGCAGAGCAAACAGATACGCACGGTAGCGCACACGAGGAAGAGGAAAGCAAACGCGCAGATGTCTTTTTCCTGAGGGCGCGGGCCAAGGGCGCCTCGCCGTCGCTCTTAACGTGCATCTGGGAGAGCCTTGGCACGTTGGCCAGGTAGCCCCCCCATACCCCCGTGTGGCCCCGACCCGAAACTAACCTCGTCAGGTCGGGGGCCACTATCACTACTAATTCTATTCCCACTCACTAATCTCACACTCAAATTCTTTCAAATCAAGTCCCTCACAAGTATGCAAAAACCCATCAGAAATCCCTCTCTCACGTGTGGATAGCGTAGTCCACCGCATCCCAGTGCCGGGCACGGGCCACGGCCGCCAATCATCACCACACGGCGGGCGTGTTCTGGCACCTAGTGCCCTCTGGTTGTAGTCCCGGGTCGGCGCCAAGTCGGGGCCAGGGATGCTACAGCCTGCTCCTCATAAAAAAAAAAAAACGCGCACACTCAGTACCCAGGTCACATCTCCGTACTACACGAGTCGCTCCCCTCCCCTGCCTCACGCTCATCTCGTACTGCTGGTAAACCGCGTCACGCACGCGCGCACTCTCGGCGGGGGAAATTCCCGACCCGCGTAGGCGGCTCTCGCGATCCCCTGTGTCGGCCAATGACTCCATAAAGTCATCGTCGCGCACGCGCAAAACGGACCGCTCATTGACACCAGTGGCGCGCGCGGTGCGCGCCACTGGAGTACTCAAGGAGTGCGTCCGGCCGGCCGCGCGCTCCCCCTCAAAAAATCGACGCACGTTGTCCACCAGGACAGCCGTCTCCTTCGTCAGTCGGTAGACAGCGCGGCGCTGACGCGAGGGGCCACCACCAGAAGCAATCTGGCGCGAGGGCGACATAGTGGCAAGCCGAGCCTGAGCGCGCACGGGGCGCTGGGGGGAGGGAGGTGGTAGGGGAGAGTGCCAGGTGCAACGGCGGTGCAAGCAGTGACGGGTTGGGGTGAAGGGAAGAGGCATGTCTGGCGGCGCTTCAGCCTGACATAGTTCAGTCCAAGTTACTTGTTTTTTATGTCATTGTACTTCTGAGGTAGCCCCCGTGTCCGATTTTTACGCCCGATCGGCGGTCAGGAAGACAAACTTTGTTCTTCTCTGTCACGGCTAGGAAGCAATAACGCGTGGAACAGGGGAGAAAATCTCGTCCTGGACCTCTAGAGTACCAAAGCCCAGCGCACCGCGTAAAAGAAGCTCAAAAGTGAGAAAAACGGAGGAGTTGCCGATTTTTTCGAAAGAGTCACACCGCTGTCCTGGCTACAAACGGAGAGTAATCTTTTTGAGTGCATGAGACCATCCATGAAAATACAAGAAAACGGCATTATCTCATGCCTGTGAGTACTGTACTCGATAGAAAACGTAAAGTGGTCGCTCCCGGCACGTACTGAGGCATGCGGGAGGCGAGAAGTCGGGTCATCTCAGGTGACTAGCTATATGGAGTAGACCTTTAGGGCGGGATCGTCCTTTCAATAGACTTGCATACGCTCTGATTCTTCGCATCCCGCAATGACGCCCTAATGAAATTGTTGTCAAGGGCCCAGCCAGACATGCCATTCAGTTCTGCATACCAGGCGGGAGCAATGCTACGAGCATGCAGTCTGGGATTGCCTGCGCCCAGCTCACGCACATGCCGTGGTTGTCGTGAGGCCTTCGAGGCAGTCGCGCCGGACGTGGCTCTCTGCTTTCTCGCTTTCCTAGCGCAGTGGGGGCATGTGTACTCCACGGGCGCCGCCACGAGAGACTGCAGCCAGTGCGCCCAATTCTGACAGAAAGAGTCGGGCGCGACCCAAGCAACCACTTGAAGCAACCGTCCATGGTGGCAGAGCTCCTTGATAATTTGCACTCGTCTGGTAAAATTGTGTTATTGTCTTGTGGCGTGCAGGGCGGGATGAACCTGTGAGGGCGTGCTTAGGGCGTATTTAGGGCGTGTCACGCCTGCAGGCCCCCGAAAAAGAAGCGTGCAGCACAAGCCTACGCCACGCCTAGTTAAGGTGTGCAGCCTGGGTTTCTTTACACCAGCCTTTCCAAAGACACGTGCAGCCCTGTGAGTGGCTGAGAAGAAAATTGGGGTTTCTTCATGACCCCAATTTTCACCCCACGCCACAGAGGCCGTGAGGGACGGTCTTGCGCGGCCCCGGTGACGCGGCCACCCGGATCTTGCGCTTCAGTGCGTCCCCCCATTGTGCGTCTACCCCACCCGTTGAGCGACATTTCCACCCTTCCCCCCCCTCCACCACTCCGCCCGATTTCCTCCCTTCACCACTCCGTCCGATTTGCCCCCTCCTCCACTCCTCATCCCCCCTCCTGTCTCTGAGACACTTCAAGATGGGGGAGCCAAGTAGTGCTTCGCTAAGGTGAGTTTGCATCTCGTTGTTTGCTCTGATGGTTCTCACTTTGGCGGGTGGGTGCCCGTCTCCTTACTGGGAGGCGGTCGTGGGCGGAGAGTTGCACCACTTTCTGGACTGGTGCTGACTGGCACAATCGTTTCTTGCCCGTTCTTCTTGCTTTTCTGTGTATGTAGCTTGACAGCGTCGGAGATAGTAACAACTTTCTCTGGCAAAGTGCTTGCGTTCACATGCTCCCCTTGCGGCGTACTGCTTTTGAAGCAAGGTTCGGCCATCCAAGCTTGGCGGAAAGGAAACCAAGAAAACCCGCCGACAGCCACAACCACCGCTGTGGCAGCACTGCGCGTCATAAAGTGCACACAAAGCCTGGGGGTTGACGGCAGTGGGCTGCCTAAAGGGGTGTGCGAAAGATGCTACCGCTCGGCCAGGAGGCTCCCTCTCCCCGTACCCCCCTCCCCGGCAGGTTCTCACACCTTCGCCGTGGGCTTGCCCTCCCCCACCACACCCTCGCCTCTCTCCCGAGCCGCTCCCTGCCTACCGTGTCAACCTCTTTTTAAACCCCTGGAGGAACGGGCGGCCACTGCTGATCGCCTGCTCGCGCGGGCGCACGCGCGGATCCGAGCCCTCGGCGAAATGCTCGCAACCGCGCGTGCCTCGTCACCTCACTCGTCGCCTCAGCAAAATGCCTTGGCGATGGGCGAGAGCGGCGACAATGAGTCCCTTCTGGTTGCCAAACTTCTTCGGAGATTACGTTCTGGGAATTATTTGAGCGAGGAAGATCACGTGAACCTGAAGTTATTCGTGGGCGCGGTACTGCTCAAGACAACTCCAAGCGAAATTCGCGTGAGGCACATCAACGGTCGCGGAGTGCACTACTTACAGGTGATAATCCCCCAAAAGAAGAAGGTGACCAAGCGACAGGAGTACCAGCGCTTGTTGCAGGTCAAGCGGGTGCTCGCACTTGCTGGAGTGGACGTGAACTCTCTCTTCGAGCGGTCGCCAAAGACACGGCGGCTGGACCCACCTGGTCGACTCTTCGTGGACAATCAGGTCAGGATGATTGTCCATGTTGGACTGAGCTCGTCGCTGTACAACAAGATCCGATCGGGCTTTGGCGGCTCCAAGAGCGGTATGGCGAGCTTGCCCGCGCTACGCGCGAAGCGGCGCCGGCTGGAAAACATGGCTCAACGGAAGCTGAGGTCAACCAGACTGGTGCCCACCTCGCCAAGCTTCGTGACGTGGTGCAGGAACGAGCAGCCGCACTGTGAGACTCTGGGGCCTTTGTTGAGCGGCTTGTTCTCGACAAGGAGTCCAAGCCGATTCCACCATCGGAGGACTTTGATATTCAAGAGCAGGACCAGACGAGCCTATGGGCCAAGGTCCATCCTCCTCAAGTGAAGGACATCCAAGTGACGCTTGGACTGGACAAATGCGGAGATCCAAGCTCGGTCAAGATTGTCGCGTCGGTCATCAACCACCGGCAGCCGAACAAGCTGGCCAGCACCATTCTTGTCGCTGTCTGCCCGGCAAGCAAAGACAACCACGAACAGGTCTCTGTGTAGCAATATGGTTGTCCGTATTGTAACCCTAATATTAGAGGGGGCTACTTCTAATCCTTGGCTTTCAATTTGAGAGTCCGTACTGGTCACGGTATCTATAAGTTACGTATGACCAGAGGGACTTGCATCTTGGGGTGGAGGGTAGTTAGTAGTGTCTCCGAGGGTTTATAACGAGGGGGCCGGTGGCGAATCCACCGCCGGCCAAGGTAGAACAACAAACCCCTCCCATTTGGGCTCCCATCTTGGTCCCGTGGCTTGCGCTCCAAGGACAGCAACCTTGGCCTCCCGGTGACATTGGTGCCGATCCCCGTTGGTGAGTGTTCCCTGAGAGTGGACGTGCGACTGATTCCTATTGTGCTACATTGGTGGAGCAGCAGGGGACGGGTTTCCGTCACCCTTGTGGTGACGCCGTCTTCGGCCCTGGCACACGGATAGGGATCCGGTCCTTTTCTTGTACTCGTGGTGTTGCGACCTGATTGATTGTGTTGAGTTTTTACCTGTGACTGTGATCTACTGTTACTCTCCCCAATCTACCCCCTCGCTCTCTTATTCGTGGTGATTATTACGTCGGTTGACTGATTGTGACTATGTCTACCCAAGAGACGGGGAACGTTCAAGATGACGGATCGGCGTCGACGCCGACCCTGGAGATGACTACGGGAACTGGGATCGGGAACCCGATCGACAACATTGAGACGCCAATGCTTTCCGGTGCCGGATCGACGTTTGGCACGGCTCGGACGGCAGGAGGCGGGGGTCCGCCTCAACTGTCATCGACCGACCTCACTCCGCCGCCTCCTTCACCAGGGGATTCCCTGATGGCAGCATTGGCCCGCATCGAGGCCCGGTTTTCCGGGCTCGACGCCCGTCAAGATCGGACGGAGGACGCAATGGCAGTGTTGATGTCAACACGCCACACGACGGGACCCCGTCGTGTTCCGCCCACACCGGTACCGTTCGAACCGGCCGGACTACTTTCGGAGTCCACCAGGGTCAACCCCGGGGTTGCTACTCCTGGACAACCCCCGGACACAACGGGGTATGGATCCAACTCGTCGGCTGAGTCGGAACGTAGCCACACGGAGCGATACGCTCGGAGCACCCGAAGCGGACTCCGCGGACACGACCCGGCGGATACTTACGCCGGTGAAGAGTCGGTTATTGGAGGAGGGGGTACCCTCTCACAGTACCCCCACGACGAAGGAGGCCAGGCAACTCGGGTTCCCGAGGTGCCGACGCCTGAAGTACCATCTTCAGTGGTGGAAGCTATGACCGCGCAGGTAACTGCGAGCCTACTGAAGCGGATGGAGTCCGATGAGTTTGCTCATGAACTGGCTAAGCGACTGGATATCCAGGACGCCGACACGGAGATCGTCAACGAGGTCTTCCGGTCGGTTCTTACTCCGGAACGTTACCGTCTGGAGGACCGCTCTACCACCGTATCGGAATCGATGCGTAATACGTCGCATCGGGCGATCCGCTCTATGCAGACCCTTATGAAGGCAGTCCCTATGTTCGGGGGGCCGAACGGACGCCCGTTGGCAGTCATCGGCTTCTTGACTAGTTTCAAGGCAGCCGCGGACAAGGCCCTCGTCAACGAGGGGCTGGCCCTGGAGATCCTCCCGTTCTTTGTTGATGAACGGGTGCGAGGCATCCTTCGCCAGGCATCCCCGATGCCGGGAATGAGGGTCGCGGCCACCCCCATGGATTACCGTGGGATTCTCAAGGAGCCGCTGAGCAGTTACCTCAGTGAGGACAAGTGCGAGGACCTCTACCGGGCCCTGCGCACTGCCACCGCCCAGAGCTGGGAGGATGAGGAGATGTTTGGACGCCGGATCCAAGAGCTCGACTTCGAGCTGGGGACGCTCCTCGGTGAAGGGGAACTACGGGCCATCCTGTTCGCAGGAGTACCCAACTACGTGCGGATATCCGCACGGGGAGCCAACACGGCTCGGACGAACTTCAGTCGACTGATGCACATGTGCAAGTCCCTAGGGGACGCCTACCGGGTTCTACACCCGGAATGTGCCTTGGCCCCGAAGCCCAAGGGTGAGGGAGGCAAGCCCAGTCTTACCCCGGTACCGAGGCAAGAGAAGGTGGAACGTAAGGCCGCACCAGTACTGGTGGCGACCGAACATCCCCCTATTGGTGAGGATGAACCTCTAGTCGACCAACAGGGCCACCTGTTGCTACCGGCGACGCCGGTGATTGATGAGCACGGTACAGTAGCGTACATTGCCCCGGCGGGGACCCAGTTCCAGGTCAGCGAGGGCACGGGACGTCGCGTCCCGTACGTACGGACTACGGGGTTCTCCCCGGTGACGGGTAACCCTCACCAACCCTTGCCAACATGGGCGGTGCGCACGGAGGCACCCCCGCAGATTGCGGGCCGACCCAACCGGTTGGGGGAGTCCATGTTCCGGTTGACCCAAGGACCCAAGGCCTACCAGGGAGCAGGCACTCGGGCGCCTGAGGGAGGCAACCGCAGCTACGGGGCTACCCCGATGCGAACTCAAGGGGGGACCGGCACGTCCGGATGTATGTTGTGTGGGGATCCCCAACACTGGGTGTCTTCCTGCCCACTCATCCCCGAGGAGTCTCGGCGGGCAGCGGCGCAACGCAAGGCATCCACAGGGGGGTATCCCGCCAGAGCACCCGGACCCGCACCGGGTAGGCAGCCAGCTCCAGGTGGAGTACTGGCCGTCGAGGAGGCACCTCCTCAGCCGGAGGTCCCGGCGGACAGCACCCTACCAAGGGCGGGAAACGAGTAAGAGGAAGGATGACCGGGGGGCGCTGGGGTTACCCAAGCAAGCCACCCCGGAGTACCGCGGGGAAAGCCCCACGGAGAGCGCGGTTGAGCCGACGCCGCATCAACCCCCGGGTACACCTTCCGGCCCCGACGACACGGCGTCAGGGGATTGATGACCAACCACCAAGGTTGGGAGGAGAGGACGGGAAGCCCCGTCACATGGAACCAGACAAGGGCCCTGTTCAGGATGCCCGAGCTACACCGGATATCGGTGTAGGCCACGTGCTGTTTACCTTGGAGAACTTCAAGGTATCAGCCACACTGGGGGTTGACCCCCAGTCGACACGATCGTACTACCCTGTACTGGATACAGGGGCTGGACCCAACCTTATCCGGAAGGATACCCTCCCGGACAAGTGGCTTCCGCGAGTCAGAGTGACTCGGGGACCCACCATCAAGGATGCGAATGGTCGCCTCATTCGTACGACCGCAGCGATGTCGCTGCGGGTTACCATCGGGGAACTCACCGCGGAAGTCGACTTCCAGGTGTGTGAGACCCTATCGGTGCCCTGCATATTGGGATGCACCTTCATCAACGTTCACGTTGATGCAATCCGGCCGGGCCGGAGGACCGTCGAGCTTCAAGAAGCCGACGGGACGAAGCGAGGACATACGGCTATCGTCAGGGACCTGACGCTACAAGGGAGCCACGTTAACGTGGCTGAGGTGTACGCAAGCGTCGAGCCGAAGACACTTCGGTTGGCCAAGCGAACTCGCTTTGAGCCGTTGTCGGAGACAGTCCTCCCGGTTAACTGTGACCTCGCAGGCATCTGTAGAGTCAAGTCCAACCTGCAGACGTACAAGCGCCATGGGTTGACCATGGCCAACGGTCTCATAGACCTCCCAGCAGGAGGGTCGTCCCTCCTAGTGATGGCGAACTATCGCCGTAAGGCAGTCACCCTCCCGAAGGGAACTATCCTCGGGATTGCCGAGCTCTACGAAGGAGATATCCTTACCCCTGACAAGGAAGGTCAAGTGGACCCACTTGAGGTGCTGGCGGTCGCCGAGACCACCGAGCGACAGCAACCCGATGACGGGAAGCCTAGTCGACCATCATTACCGGCGGATATTCCGCCGAAGGACCAAGAAGCATTGAAGGCACTGGCCGAGGCTGACCTCGACCACCTTCCCCCTTCGGTTGCCGAAGGGGTACGACGGATGCTAAGGAAGCATGACGTCATGTGGACAGGCGGGGCCTTGGGTACCATTGGGGCAACCCAACATCGTATAGACCTGGTACCAGGCGCACGCCCCGCCCGGTCACAACCGCACCGAGCGGGACCTATGCAACGAGAGATCGTTGATGGAGAAGTGAAGGGGATGAGTGAAGCGAAGGTGATACGACCTTCGATGTCGGAGTGGGGTGCCCCAGTCGTTATCGTACCGAAGAAGGATCAAACCCCTCGGTTTTGCATCGATTATCGACGCCTCAACTTGGTTACCAAGAAAGGTTCCTACCCTTTACCAAGGATGGATGAATGCATCGACTCCCTGGGGGAAGCTACGGTATTTACCACCATCGACTGCAATGCCGGATACTGGCAGATCCCGGTGGCGGACGAGGATATCCCCAAGACGGCATTCGTCTGTCACAGTGGAGTGTACGAGTTCCTAAGGATGCCCTTCGGATTGTCCAACGCCCCCGCTACATTCCAGCGGGCTATCGACATTATACTGTCGGGGGTGAAGTGGCGTAACTGCCTAGTGTACCTCGATGACGTCATCGTCTTCTCGCGTAACATGGATGACCATGTGCAACATGTGGACGAGGTACTCACCCTCTTGAGGGACGCCGGGGTAACCCTGCGTCTGAAGAAGTGCGCCTTCTTCCAACAGACGGTCGAGTATCTGGGCCACCAGATAACCCCTGGTAAAGTAGGGGTACTCGAAGCCAATACCCGGGCACTCCGGGATGCCCGGTTCCCTAACACCCAGACGCAGCTCAAGAGCTTCCTGGGAATGTGCAATGTATACCGACGGATCGTCAAGGATTTCGCTCGGATAGCTAAACCGTTAACGGTTCTTACGAGCAGTACCTTACCCAAGGTACTCCAACCCCCTTCGCCTAGCGAAGAGGAGGCATTCGAGTCGCTGAAGCGAGCCCTACTGTCCCCACCCGTCCTTGCGTTACCGCATAGAAGGGGGACCTTTGTCATCGATGTCGATGCCTGCGATACACAAGTGGGATGCACCCTGTTACAGGGAGAGACGTTGATCGGTACCGATAACGTTATCCCGGACCTACGTCCGGTGGGGTACTTCAGCCGGACACTCAACCCGGCTGAGCGTAACTATAGTGCCACCGAGCGTGAGTGCCTCGGAGTTATATGGGCAGTGCGACTGCTCCGTCCATACCTGGACGGCTCCAGGTTCATCGTGAGGTCCGACCACGAACCCCTACGATGGCTCCTCAACCTTGGTGACAAGGACTCCGATAGCCATGGGAGGCTAGCCCGATGGAGGCTGAAGATGGCCGAGCACGACTACCGCACCGTGTATAAGGCTGGGTCAACCCACCACCTCGGAGACGCGTTGTCTCGAGTCGACACCCCGAGCGGGGATACCCGCCCGGTGGACGACGACATCCCGGTGGTACCGGTCTGCATTGTGGGTAATGCTACCCAGGGTATGGTTGACCATACCATGGCACACCTTGCGTGCCCATTGACCCTCGCGGACTTCCGCGAGGTACAAGCCAATGACGACGACTGTAGACGTCATCGCGCTAACCTCCTGGCCGGCACGGCCGGCATCTTCTCCGAGAACGAAGACGGACTCATATACCGGCGGGCACCCGCCGATGGACGACATCAAGTCGTGGTTCCCGTGTCCTTACGGCAAGCCGTCATGGAACGAGAACACGAGAACCCTACAGCCGGACACCCGGGGGGTTCACGTATGTTCGCAGCAATTCGAAGGTTCTTCTACTGGCCAGCAATGGCCGTCGACGTGGTCGACCACGTAAGGGGATGCCACTCTGTGCACGTAACCGCATGAGTCTACATAGGCAGGCATCTGCCATGAAGCTGTTCCCACCCGATGGGCCCAACGAGCAAGTCGCTATCGACATACTCGGGCCACTTCTGGTAACGGAAGAAGGGAACAGGTACATCCTGGTCATGTCTGACCGGTTCACTAAGCTGTCACGAGCGGCAGCCATCCCGAATGATACGGCATACACAATCATGAACGCATTGGTTGACCACTGGATCAGTGCATACGGAGTCATGAAGCAACTCCTCTCCGACAACGGAGCAAACCTTACGTCAGCATTCTGTACTAAGGTCCTGGGCATGTTCGGTATCGAACCACGCCGGGCATCCGACTACCACCCGCAAACCAACGGGCAGGTGGAGCGGTTTAACCGCACCATCGTCAAGATGCTACAGTGCTACGTTGCCGAGCACACGAACACTTGGGACAGGCTTCTGTCCGTCCTCACCCTGGCATACAATGCCAGGCCACATCGGAGTACCAACATCGCCCCACTGGAGTGGGTCATGCCACTAAGCGTCGGTAACCTGACGCTGCCGCCAGGCAGGTGCACTCGGTATGATACACCGAAAGGCCGACCGGCCGAACGCATCCACCTAGCTTGGTTGGCCAAGCTATCGTGGATGATACCCAAACTCAAGGGTGCCCTTGACCGTACACAACTTCGATACAAGAAGAACTTCGACTCCCGGTTACGGGTGCGCAACGCAACCCTGGTAACAGGTGACTGGGTCTATATCAGACACCAGAAGTTCCGGGGGAACAAGCTCATGCAACCGGTCAAGGGACCGTACCAGATTCTCCACAGAGATGACCACTCTGTTATCTTACACTCCGATACGGAGATCCAACGCATCAGTGTGAATGATGTCACACCTGCTCCGAAGCCGGAACAGCCTCAGCCGGTACCGGCTGGGTTGCTACATGAAGCTCTTACAACCCACCGGTCAGATGACCCGGTGGGACCGGATGGGATTCCATACCAAGTAGAGAACGTGGTTGGACACACCGACCCGCACCTACCAGGACCCTGGTACGTCAAGGTTATGTGGGTCGGATACGACTCACCCACCTGGGAACAGGCGACGAATATACCCCGCCAACTCCTCATGCCTTACATGAGGCGACGACGCCTACTGTAACAACCCAACCGACACCGACTTCGGCTGTTGGGGGGTGAGGCTTATACCTACTAAGTAAGGTGTCACATGGTTACGGCAGACTTAGGTTTCTAAGTCAAATCAGACTTAGGTAACTAAGTAGAGCCAAGCTTAGGTAACTAAGTAAAACCTGAACCTTAATAAGTTAACTTAAAGGTAAAGGCTAACTCCGATAATATCGAAGTAACTAGGGAGCTTACAAGGGAGGATGACCTCCCCAAGCCAAGACACGAAGTGAGGGAGGATGACCTCCCCAAGCATGAACCAACCGGAAGAAGTTGGACGGGAGGCAAGGCACCACTGAGCCAGAAGGGGTACTCCCCAGGGCAGCAAACAGAGGCAAGCAATGCCCCCGAAGGGGATGAGTTTATACTCACTACTACCCGGCCACCATACGGGCCACCGGGTCCCTCTCCCGTACAAACAATAACACTCCTCAGTGGGTAGACCCACTGCCCGAGGGAGGCCACTCACGCGTAAGCGCGTATACCTCCGTGCTCCACCGGTCGGCAATCTCACGACGGTCAATCACCCGAGTTACCTCGGTGCATAACTGAACGAGGGTGCTGCGGCCAGCCTCCACGTCCTCCAGAGCTCTCTGGAGGCGGTCAAGCACGCCACCGAAGCAACGCGCTGACCCAACCAGCGCCGCACCTGGGGGGATATCCCCCCAGCTAACAGAGAGACCCTCCCGCATTGCGCGGGCAACAAGGGCGTCAACGCCCTCATACCAGAGACGGGGACTCCCGTCTTGTATGACAGGGGCGAGAGGGGACACTGGCGCAGCCAGAGGAGCCTGAGGAGCCGACACGGCCACCACCGGAGCCGGTGGCGCCTGATATGAGGCCCGGTAGGACCCCACCAAAGGGGCTCCACCGTAACCCCGGCGGGGCTCCGCCCGACGACGGGACACCTCACGCTCCCCACCCGCAGAGCCCCACTCTCGGGGACGACGGCCAACCGCCGCCGGTATCGGGTTACCGAACCACGGGGCAAGGACCTGAAGAGGGCCATGGATAACCATGGGAATACCCAGGTCAGCAACAGCCTCGGTGGACGCCCACCCATGGCAACTAGGCTCACCCGGCTGAGTACGCCGGATACGCAACGAGTGACGAGGCAAGGGGGTAGCCCCAGCCTGCGGGTCCCGGTACGGGGGAAGGGCCAACACCCCAGCCCAGTTCACGGCATCGTGAACAGCCAGCAGGGCCTCGAACTCCCGGGCCAACCCGGTCTTGGCAGCTATCAGGTCCACGCCCAACTGCGCGATGTGCTGACGGACACCCGTCGGAAGATGAAACAGGCGCCCCTGCCGGCGGACGGACAGCAAGAAGGAGGAAGCCTGCCCGAGGGTAACCTCAAGGGTGAAGGTACCCTGCAACGGGTGGACCGGCCGGGAGGCCAACACACTCCCGAAGTATCGGAGACAGGAGCCGGTGTCAAACCGGAAAGCAGGGGCGGGTTCCCACCCCTCCTGCCAAAGCGGCGGGCGCACGGGAGTGTATACAGGCGCACGACCGTTGCCGGTCTGCAACGCACACGTTATATCCGTGCGAAACGCATCCGCCATGACACCATGGTTACGTCGCCAGCTCGACGCCGACTTCAAACCCGCCATAGGCGGGTAGGGAGCCGTCAACGACAGATACGGGGATACCCCCGGGTAATAGTCAAAGTCGGGATACCGACCGGTACTGCCCACCGTCTCCCCAAACGCAACCGGCTCCGCCGCCGCCGCAATCCCCCGAGCACTAGCCGGGTAGTCAACCTCCCGCGGCAACGCGGGGGAAATCAGGTCGCATACCCCGAAGGCGGGGTCGAGGTAGACCTCACCCCGTCCCACCCGGGTGCGCCAGAGCTGCGCATGCCGGTCGTCCGGCTGACTCAGGATCCAATGGTGTTCCACTCGGACCGCGTTCGGCTGGTTGACCAGCCGCACCAACTCCCGCTCCCAACTCGGGTCCACCTTGACGCGCCGGGAGGACTCTCCACGGGGATGGGGCAGGTGGAAGTCCACCCGCATCCGCCCATCGGACTCCATTGACTCTTGCACAGTCAGGCCGCGAACCCGAGCCACCAAGTCGGACATCGACATGGCGGGTTGACCCGCCGCCACGGCGACGCCGCCACCCAACGGGGCAACCCGGGCAGGACCAGGAAGAATCGGGGGCGCCGGGGGGAGCCCCACCGGCAGATGGACCGGGGCCGGAGGGGCACGGGGCCGAGGAGGAAGAAGAAGGGCGGGCGCCCGCCCGGAGTAACTACCGGAGTCCACTGCCATCGGTGTAGACCCACCTTGACCGCCAGACGCCCGCGGCACCGCGGGCAGAGCAACGCCGCCACCCGAGCCCGACGGGGGCACCTCGGGGGCAGCAGGGGTAGACCCGTCACCCACAGCCGCGGATGAACCACCCGGGCGGGCACCCGCGCCGTCTTGACCCGCCGTCCCGGTCGGGGTGCCACCATAACCGCCCGACACGCCGGCGACGCCGTCTTGAGGTTGAGCCGCGCCGGCACCGGCGACAGGAGCCATCCGGGCCGCCGGAGGAGTAGGGGTAGACGCAGCAGCTACCCGCGGTTGCCCGCCACCCGACGGAGCCGTCGTGCCGCTGCACACGGACGACAAACCGCCCGGAGCACCGTCCGGAGCCACGCGAACGGTCACCCGGTCGCCCTCGTCTTCGGACGAGCTCGCCAAGAAACACTCGGCGGCAGTGGCAGAGACGGGAACGTCGTCCACCATCACCTCCTCCTCCTCCTCAAGCAGGAGGTCGTCCTCACCCCCGGGTACCTGGGGGTCCGACATGGTGCAACCGGGGTAGCAGGGGCGCCCCGTGCAGAAAAGCCGAGGCCGGCTCGACCCGGTACAGAGAACGCTCGCACGGACGAGCCAGGGAAGCGCGGGCACCCGCGCTTATAACCACACAGTTCAGCACGAGCGATACGGCAGCGCGGGACGACCCGCGCCAGCCGGGCTACGAGGGCGCTCCACCCAGGCACCTGGACCGGAGCCACGCCCCCTCCACACGGGGTAACCAGGGGGGTCACCCCCAACCGCCCCCACGCAACGCGGGCAACCCCGCCACCCACTCAATCGTCTCACGAGAGGGGCTCCCCTACCACCAGACACCTGGTGGCGGATCCGCTTGCACACCCCTCGGAAAGGGGGGTCGTGAACAGAAACCCGCATCGGGAAATTAACGGTCCGGAAAACGGATCGTGTGTGTACCACACAAAGGGGGGCACCCCCCTCAGACAACCTCGAAAAGGGGTGTCTGTCGCGACGGGGCGCAAAGCCCCACCCGACGGGTAAACGGTCACGCGACCCACTTACATTCGATAACCCGAGTGCAAGTCGACCCGAGGACGGGCCGAATCTAAGGGGGGGATATGTAGCAATATGGTTGTCCGTATTGTAACCCTAATATTAGGGGGGCTACTTCTAATCCTTAACTTCAATTTGAGAGTCCGAGCTGGTCACGGTATCTATAAGTTACGTATGACCAGAGGGACTTGCATCTTGGGGTGGAGGGTAGTTAGTAGTGTCTCCGAGGGTTTATAACGAGGGGGCCGGTGGCGAATCCACCGCCGGCCAAGGTAGAACAACAAACCCCTCCCATTTGGGCTCCCATCTTGGTCCCGTGGCTTGCGCTCCAAGGACAGCAACCTTGGCCTCCCGGTGACATTGGTGCCGATCCCCCTTGGTGAGTGTTCCCTGAGAGTGGACGTGCGACGGATTCCTATTGTGCTACACTCTGCTATGCTGAGAGTCCACCTTCAGCAGCTGGAGCTGCTTTAGCGGGAGGGCGTCACCGTTAGTGGCAATCGGCGAGCCATGCGTCTTTTCGTATCGGGCGATTACGACGCTCTGTGCACTTCGAATGGCCATAAGGGGCCAAGCGCGACGATGCCCTGCCTCTGGTGCCCCAGCACAAGAGCGCCGAGTGCCAAAAACGTACGCCTGGATGCCAAGTACGGCACTCTTCAAGACGTCGACGGCACGAGGCACCCGCGCTTAAACTCCCATCTTCTGGAAATGGAGACTGCCAACAATGGGCTGGGACATCTGCCTCGCGACCTGCATGTTTTGAAGCACAAGTCGATTGAACGGATGCCTCTGATGAAGGGGGACCTCCGCCAAGTGGTGCCTATTCCCCTTCACATCACTCTGGGAGGAAGCAGGCGCTTTCTGCGCTTATGTGTGGAACTTGTCATCATGTGCATGTCCAAATCGCATGGCAAGACGTACGCGCTGGGGCTTGCAGAGACTTCGCGGCGGTCTGTCGGTGTTCGTCCGGCATCTTACCACGGGAAGGATTGTCACATCATCTCGGCGAAGAGGGATGTTGTGACAAACACGTTGCTTGGAATCCTGCCACAAGCCGACTACGACGCAGTCGCCCTACGAACCTTCCATTCCCCCCACTCTGCCTGGTCCTCTTGCTTTCCAGCAAGGCTCAATGTCGACGGTCGAAAATGGCGGAGGCCACCAAGCCCGTCTCCTCCACCACTCGTCAGCAAAGGTGAGTAGTAAAGACAGCCCGCGCGCACTGTCTGGTCTCTTTTGTCACTCCTAGTGGTCCCCGCAGAGGCATTGGGTCTGACACATGGGTTTTTTAGCGTGTTTTTGTGTTTTCTACGCAGCCCAAGGCTCTTGCCGCCCCGTCGGGCTCCTGTCGCCTTGGCCCCTTCCCCTTCAACTCCCTCGCCGCCGGGGTCTGAAAGCGACAGCGCTTCCCCTGAGATTGACCCCATTCCTGTCGCTGTTGCCCCAGGCATTCCCAGGCATCTCTGGGATGCCCCGGGGAAGCGTCCTCGGGCGTACTCTGAGGGTCTAAAACGCTCCAAGACGCAGAGGACCGTGTCTCCGCCACAGGTGGATGAGTCGCAGACATGGGGGGACCGAACCCCCCCGAGACGGGAAAAGACGCCCCCTGCGCCGGGCCCACCCCTTTTTGATCTAGCCCACCCCGAGTGTGACGGGGAGTGAGCGTTTGGGGGGTGCAACGGGCGAGGGTGGGGGCCTTTGGGCGCTGTGCGAGGGGATGAGGTGGGGTGGGTGGCACTTCACCAAGGTGTGGTGCTTTCGCTCCGGCAGCCGTTCTTTGAGGAACGGTTGACTCTCGTCTTTGCATTCTTTTGCACTCTTTTCCATCCTTTTCTATTCTCATCTGCCCCACACGGCCGCGACAACGGGTGCAGGTGAGCACGGGTACATTCTTCAACTTCCTGTGGCCCAAAGGAAGAAAAGACCTGCCACCTCGCTCTTGAGCCAATGCGGTGACAGAATTGCCGCTCAGAACGATCGAATTGATCTTCGTCGGCCAATGAGGAGACGAGGGAGGCCGTGAATCCCAGACTGCACGAAAAATGCCCTCTTAACTAGGCGTGACCCCCACCCAATCCCCCCCCCTCATCGACGTAGCCCCCCCCCACATCGAAAATCGATGTGGGACCTTTTTTCCAAATACATACAAACTACGCCCTTCTGGACACCAAGGCACTCCCCACCTTCGGCTGCCTTTCCCCCCGCCACTTGCCCCCCTTTCTCGACCCGCCTTCCTTCCTTATCGTGCACCTTTCCCACCTCTCCTCGTCACCATGTCCGCCCTCCGCTTTCTCTCCACCAAGTCCTGGTCGGTTGCCAAGCAGTCCAACCAGGCGGCGGTGGCGTCGCGGGAGGCGGCCGCCGCCGCCGAGGAGGCGCGCATCGCGGACCTCCACAAGCAGCTCGAGCAGGAGCGCCGGGCAGAGGAGCTGGACCGCCTAGCGGTCGCGTCGGGCCGCCTCGATGCGGCCGAGGTGGCCAAGCGCCGTCGCCTCAACTGGATGTACGAGGGCGCCGGCGGCGCTGGCGCCGCCGCCGCGGGCGAGGGGGGGGGTGCCGCGGGCGTTGGGGGGGGCAACCCCGCTGCCGCCGATGCGGCGGCAGCGGCTGCGGCAGAGCGGGAAGAAATGCTGCTGGGTAACAAGGCGGCGCGCCTGCCACCGGCTGGGGGGCCGGGGGGGGGGGATGGTCGCGGCGGCGGCGGCGTGGAAGCGGTTGTGGGCGGAGGCGCTGCTGCGGGCTGCAGCGCGGCACCCGCGCCAGCGTTGCTCGACGCCGAGGCCAAGCTCCGGGAGGACCCCCTGCTGGCCATCAAGCGCCGGCAGGCGGCAGCGCTGGCCGCCGCTGCCGAGCGGACGGCTGTGCAACGGCGGCTCGAGGGCGGGGCGGGTGGGGGGAGTAGCGCCACACCCATAGGGGGGACCCCCCCAGAGGATGACCGCGCCGCCCGCAAGCGGCGACGCCAAGACGAGCGCGCTGCGTCGGTGGCACGCAAGGCCGACCGCGCGGCACGGCGGGCGGCACGCGCCGCCGCCACCGCCGCCGCCGCCGCCGCCGCCTCCGCCGCGGCCGATGGGGATGGAGACGGGGGGGCATCTGCCACGGCCGACGCGGCCGCGGCTGGCTCGTCGCGGCCGCCGCTGCCGCCACTACCGCCGCTGCCGCCGCCTCGCGAGCCGCCCGTCGGGCGAGTCCGGCCGGCGGGCGGGCCTGGCGTACCCGCCGCGGCGCTTCCCGCCGGGCCGCCGACACCCGCATCCGCCCCACCCGCCGCCCCGGCGGGCCCACCCCGCGGGGGCGCGGCACCCCCCCCCCGCCGCCGGGGCGGCCGCGCCTCCCGCTTTGCGCCCCTTCCCGCGGGCGTGCCGGCGGGCGTTGCGGCACCGCCGTCGGCGAGCGGCGGCGGTCCCCTCCCCCACCCCCCCTCCCCCCCCGCTCAACGTGCCCCCGCAGCTGTGGAGGGCGGCGCGGCGGCGGCGGCGACGGCGCCCGCCGCCGCCAGCCCGGCCGGCGCCCGTGTGGGCGGGGCGACCTGCCCCCCCTCCACCTCCGCCCCCCCCCCCTCCGCGGGTGCGGCGGCGGCGGTGGCGGCCATGGCCGCCGCGGCGTCGCGCCTTGCGGTGGCGCGGTCGCGCGCCGCGGCGGCCGCCGCGGCGACGGCGTCGGCCGACGCGGCCGCCGCTTCCGCCGCGGGCGCCGACGCGCCCTTTCTCCACGACGCCGCCGCGGCAGTGCTGGGCGCCGCCACCGCCGCCCGGCGGCGGCGGTGACCGCCGGGGGGGAGTTAGGGGAGGGGGGGGGGAGGTGCTGGTGGACTGCGCGGCGCGTCAGTGGGCGGCCGGCCGAGCGGGCGGGCGGGTGGGTGGACGGGGGGGCGGGTGGGAGGGCGCGTGGGCGGGCGGGCGGAGCCTGTGCGGTTGGGTCTATCCTGTTTCGTTTCCGTTCTTATTCCATATTCTTGTCTGGTACGCCATCCACGCCGCACGCAGACAGCGCGCGCCGCGCGGCTGCCGGCCGCCGCGGTTACCCCAGGCCGCCGCAATCGCACGCTCCCCCCACCCTCCCTCCCCTTCTACCCGGGCATGGCGGGCTGCGGGGAGCGGGGCAATGCAGGCCGCATTGGATGCCGATCCATACCGCTGGCCTGGGGCGGCATTCCCGCAGCGGGTGTGGCGCGCGCGGGTATGGCTGCAATCGGGGTCGTACTCCCATGCATGGCGGGGACCACGGGCTCCGCCGAGCACTCGTGGGTCGCTAGGTGCGGCCTGAGTGGGGCAGCTGGGTATGACCATCTGCTCGTCCTGCCGTGCCGAGGCGGCCCCTGGCGGGCCCTGGCGGGCCTGCTACCGCGCGCTTCGGGTTGCGCTTTCTTCGCCGCCGGTGAAGCCCCTCCCTACCCGACCCCTGCAAAATCCCTTTCCACCCTTCCTCCTCCCCCTGGCTACGCATATGTGCCGTCCCGTGCAATGCTGCGCTGTTGTGCGGGAATTGCTGGTGCGGCTGCGGGGGGGGGGTGTCGGGCTGGGGCGCCGCCGGTGCGCCGCTGGCCCAGCGGGTGCCGTTCCGTGCGTGTGTGACGGGGGACTGGCAGGTGCGGCTGCGGGGGCGGAGGGGGCGCGGCTGAGGCGCTGCCGGGGCGCCGCCGGGGCGGCAGCGGCGGCGGTCGCAATCTCCTGATGCCATCGGTCGCTGGCCGCCATTTGCCTGGTCCAGCCGTCGACCTCACTCACCCCCCCGCCCCATGCGCCACCCCCCCCCGCATGTCCCGTGAGAGTCCAAACATCAGTGCGGAGCAATGTTCTGCAAACGCGCATCAACAATGCAGAATCAAACGAACACTCGATGCAAATTGGTGACCGTCAGCGCATCCTTTCACAAAGGGCGTGTCGTTTCAGACACGTTTCGCTGCGCACTGTCCGCAAACTGTGCCACAACGGCGCTGACTAAGTGCACCAGGTCGACTACGCGGTGACCGCGCACACCCCGCGGCGACGCGGGCGAGGTCAAGCAGCGCTTCCCGCACGAACTGTGCAGACACGTGTATGCCTTGCGCCGACGGCCGGTGCAAGAGGTTGTGGAACGATGTAATCAGGTGGCCCACGGGTCATCAATGTGCATGCTTCCGGCAAGGGGCCGAAAAAAAAAACATGCATATGCACTCAGGGTGTTTTTTTCTGCTGGATGTGTGGCAGAATGCGCGCAGAATGTGGGGGAGTGTGCAATGCAAGTGTTTTTTATCGTCTCATGCGTGATCGTTCTCGAACTTGAAGCAGGGGTTCGCAGAGGGAACCGAGGTCGACGGAGACCCAAAACACGCTCTGGCACGTGCTCGCATTCGCATGCGCGAAATTCTAGGTACATGGATTAAGATCCACTGCGCCGCTTCTCCCCCTCTCACCCCCTGTTCGCACGTGCGTGCTGCCTCGTGCCGGGTTGCGCTGCTGCACTGCGGGGGGGATGGGTGTGCTACTTGTGGGGGGGGGGAAGCTGCGAGCCGCCGCGGGTGGGGCGGCGGCGCTTCGCCGCGGCGGCTACCGCGACGCGCCGACGCCGCCGCCCCCTGCCCGCTCCCTGCCTGGTGCAGCTGCCGCCGTGGCTCTTCCCCCCCCCCCCCCACCCTCCGCGCCTGATTGGGGCCCCCTGCTGGCTAGTGTCTATTCTACCTCGCAAAAGATTCATATGAATCCGTCCCGAGACGGAAAGTCCGCCTTGCCGTGAAACTACCGTGAGTTTAGGGACCATAATTGGCTCCAAGGGTAAACTGACAGCGCTGACCACGTCTCTGCTGTCCGAAACAAGACAGGATGACCCAGTCCACAAGAAAACTGGATTGAAAATGAGCTTCATATGAATCTAAAAGATTCAAATGAAGCTCAAGGTAGAATAGACAAGTGCTAGCTGCAGCGAAGCCAGAGGCGTCAGCCTCGGCCGCCGCGTCCGCCGTGTCGGTGCCCCTGCCCGATCGCCCGTCCCCACCGCGGGCTGTGGCAGGGGCGCCCCCGCGATCACCGTCGTCGACCCCCCAGATGCCGTGCTGCCAGCGGTAGCCCCCCCGCCCCTCCTTCAACCGCCCCTCCTCTGGTCGCGCGCGCGCGCCTTGTGGCGGCGCCAGCGGTGTTTGTGGACAGCTGCCCCGCCGCCGCACGGGCCGCTCTGGACGTCGACACGGGGGCGACGCTGGTGGTCATGGCCGACGCCGCCTCCGCGGCGGCCGCCTCCATCCGCGCCGCCTACGCGTCGCCGCACGCGTCGCTGCCGGCCGCAACCCTCTCCCGCCTGGTGGCGCCCATGGGGGAAGCGGATTGGGGACTCGTCGAGGCGGTGGGCAAGGACGGTGCTGCGGGCGTTACCGCCGCGCATGCCGCCGCCGCCGCTGCTCCAGCAGTCACCGCGGCGGCGGCTACCCGGCGAGGGGGGACGGCTGGGAGGTGGTAGACGACACGAGATACGCGGTGGCGGGCGGATGGCGGGAAGCAGCCGCCCGGACATACGTTTTGCTCCCCTCCCTCCCTAGCAAGGCGCTGAAGCGGTGTTGGCGGCTGCCTCAGTCTTGACGGCCTCGGCGGCGGCTGCGGCGGCCGCTGCCTCCAGCGCCACCCCCCGGCCGGCGCTGGAAGGCGTAAACGTGACTCGCCCCGACGGGCATGTGGGCGGGGGGGGTGGGGGTACAGCGGGATGGGCGGCCGCCCCGCCACCCCGCGGCGGCTCGCCGGGTGGCCGCCTAAGCGGGCGGCCTACGACCGGCCTGCCTTTTCGGAAGACACCGCGTGCGCAGTCGCGTCAGCGGAGGCGGCGGCGGTGGCGGTGGCGGCGGCCGGCGCCGATGTGGCGGGCGCCGCCGCGGCAGCCCCACCTGCCACGCCCACGACGGGCCTCCTTGCCACGGCGTTTGCCGTCTGCTCCACCCCTGACCGCCCGCCGCTGGAGCGGCGGCGGCGCGCCGCCGGGTGCAGGCGCGGCGGAGGGAGTGGCGGCGTAGGCGGCCGTCACCGCCGCGTGGGGGCGACGCTTTGGCGGCGGCCACCATCCGCGGCAGGGGCCCGGGCAGTTCGTGCACGGGGGGCTCCTTGCATGTCCGTGGCAGCCTGGTGGTGGTGTTGGAGGGTGCTGGTTTCGGGAGGGAGGGGGGGGCGCAGCCGCCGCTGCTCACCCCGCGTTCACCTGCCAGCTGGCCCCTCTTCTGCAGAAGGGGGAGCGGGGGGGTGCCGCTGCCGACCTCTCTGCGTGGCTGGATCATTCCGCAGGGGGGATATGGCGGCGAGGTCAGCCGCGAGAGAGTCGAGGGGAGGCCCGGCTCGCTCTCCTTTGCGCGACCCCCCTCTGTGATTGACATTCCTTCTCGTGCTTAACAGCCTGCGCTTTCGTGTACACCATGAGGTTCCGTCGGCTGCGCCCGCCAAGGGCGGCCGCACCACAAGCACCGAGCCGCCAGTTGGCGATGTCCGATGTCCGAGGGCAGGGAGACACCTGACGAGCATGGCCAGACGCGAAAACGCACCCCTGTCAAGGATAGCCCCTATCATCCGGCGCGTCACTAGCCTCCCCTTCCGCTCCTCGTGCCCCCCCGCCGCGGAAATCCGCACGACGTCCCTGCTCCCGCCGCCGACGGGGGTGTGGACATGCAGGCAATCAGGTACCACTCCCGGTTCTCGGCCTCGAACACGTTCGTGGCCTGCATCAGGACCGTTACCTCAGTCGACGGGCGCCGGTGCCACCAGTCGCCGCCGTCGTGGCGGCCATCGGCTACAGCCGCCACCGGCGGTCCGACGAGGCACGCCCCATTCCCCTCCCCTCAGCCCCGGCGGCGGCGGCGACCGGGAGGGCAGCTCCTCCGCCCCACGTGACCATCTCCAGAGCCGTGCACCATGCGAGGAGCCCCCTCACGGCGCCCCGCACGTCCCACACCGACGTGATTGGCATCCCCACTTAGTCCCACTCGGGGGCAATGGCGCCGACTTCCGCCTCATAACGCACCGCCGGCTGTAAGAGGGCGCCCACGTAGACCACCGCGAGGGAGCAGTCCAGGCGGCCGCTACCGACGCGACGTACCGCAAATCGAGCGTCACGTACAGCCCCATGGTCGGCGGCTCGCCGCGGACGGCTGCTGGCGCGGTGGGGCGGCCGCTGGCTGCGCGCTGGCGGGGGAGAGGGCGCTGGATGCGGTATGGCAGGCTGCTGCCTGCAGAGGTTGCTGACGGGCAGCTGCCCGGCGGGGAGCCCCTGCCTACGGGGGTCCCGCTGCTGGAAGGCGCTACCCGCCAGCCAGCCGCCGCACACTAGGAGCAACCACCGGCCGCCCCAAGCGCAGCAGCCTCATCGGCACCATCCGCCGCCCGCCCAGCGGCAGCCCGGCCCTGGAAGCCTCAGCAGCAGCTGTCCGGTGTTATCACCAGCAGGAGACCATCGACAGCCGCCTCCATACAGCCCGATTCACAGCTGCCTCACTACCCAGACCAAGGAGCGGCGACTCCACCTGCAGCAGCCACATCCCTGCCCAGAACCAGCCGCCCCCTGCCAGAAGACCGCTGCAGGCGCCCCGGAAGCAGCCGCCCCCGCCCCAGCAGCAGCCTCCGTCAGCCCGGCAGCAGCGGCCTCTCCCCACTGCCAGCAGCCGTCCACGGCCAGACAAACGCCCCGCGTCCGCAAACGCAGACGCCGCGCGTCGCACCAACCGCAGCCCGCCACCTCGCAGACAGCGCCTCACCGGCCACACAGGCACGGCTCCCGCTCCGAGAGCAGCTGCCCGCCCCCCGGCAGCAGCCCGCCCCCCCCCGCAGCCAGCCGCACATCACCAGCCAGCCGCCACCACTTTCCCAGTAGCTGCCGCTTTCTTCCCTGTAGCAGCCGCAACCTACCGCCTCCTGCTGCCGCCCCCCCCACAGGAATCGTCCCAGGCCACCTAGCCACCACCCCCGCCCCTGTAGCAGCCGCCGCCCCCCGACAGCGGAAGCAGCCAGCCATCGTACCGCCACTGTGAGTTCCCATTCGCTACCGCACAGCCAGCGGCCCCCTCCCTCGCACCAGCAGCCGGCCACAGCCAGCAAGCCGCCGCCCTCTCCCCGTAAAACAGCCTCCCGCGCCCGCCGCCCCACAGCTAGCGGCCCCCTACTCCTCACCTGCAGCCGTCCTCAGCCAGCCAGTCAGCCGCCGCCCCCTCCCCGACGACAGCCTCTCGCTAAAGGCAGCTGGCCTCCCCTCCACAAGCAGCATCTCCCCACCGGCCAGCCGCTGCCCCCACCCCGATAACAGCTGCCGCCTTCCACACAGGAAACAGGCCGCCGCCAAACAGCGAGAGCACCCCCCCCCCCCCTCAGAAGCAGCAGTTTCCGGCCAGCCAGCCGCCGTACTCTCCCCAGAAGCAGCCGCGAAGCCCCAGCAGCGGCCCGCCCGCTTGCGCGCAGGGTCTCCTTCTTGGGCAAATGCCGCACCCGGCCCCCCTCCCAGTAGTAGCCGCCCCCACCCCAGCAGCAGCTGCCTGTGCCCCTGTCGCAGAGCCTTTCCACCCCGTCGCCAGCAGCCGTCCCGCGCCAGCCAGCCGCCTCCCGCGCCGTGGTACGCAAAGCCCCCTTCTCAGCAGCACCCGGTCCCCTCGCTGCCGGTCCCGACCCCTGTTGATGGGCACACCCTGGGGAGGGGGGAGGAAGCACTCAGTGCTCCCCCCCCGCCGTGCCCCTGGACGAGACCAGCAGATGGACTTGCCATCCGGAACGAGTGTGTGCCGCACTCTCGCGTCTCCCAGGCACTGCAGCCACCCAGCCGAGGGTAAGCAGCGCTCATGCGCCGCAGCCGGAGCCACGGGTGGGGGAGGGGCTGAAGGGGGCGGCGTTCACGGCAACTGCCGTCCCCGCCGCGTGTTTGTATTGAACAACCGCGGCCGGACGGTAAGCGGACGGGACAGCGCCAGCAGCCACGCGATGAGCAGCTGACTGGCTCGCCCCCCTACGTATGTATATCCGGGGCGGGCTGCCAGCGACAACCTGGTCCACGGAGCCCAGCTGGACGGCTGCTGTGGCACCACACAGTGAGCGAGCCGTGGGCCGGGCTGCGGCGGGCAGGCAGGGGCCCGCTCACACACGCACCGCACGGGGCGAAGCTCCGTGCGGGCGGGTGCGTCTGCGGGAGCGCGGGGGTCACCTGGAGGGAGCGTGAGTAGTATGTATCGGCGTTCTGCGTGGGCTACTCAGCAGCTGCGCGAGAAAGACAAGTCTTTGCTTTTCCGTAGACCGACCCCCACAGCTCTTACTCTGCGGGGACGCAGAGGGACTCTCACGCCAAGGTGGCTGTGCATGCACGTGGACAAGGCTTCTCAAAGTGGCTGTGCATGCACGTGGACAAGGCTTCTCAACACCACCCCCCGTCGGCTGCCACCCCCCGCCAGGCTGCCCGCCATGGCCCACCCAGTGGGCGCTTCGCATGCATCTCCTGCCTCCATCTGCCATCCCCCCGTGCTGCCACCAACGCCGAAGCTGACGCCGACCTACCGGACCGGCGGCGCTGGATGCCACCCGGCGGGGGACAGGGCTCCGATGCAATGGCCATGAGGTAGAGGGGGGCTGGGGGTGATGCGATCAAGAGTAGTTGGTAGGAGGTGGAGGGGTCTGAGTGGGCCCTCACCCGCAAGTAGGGGCTAGTGCACCCCTCTTCACTTGTTCCCCCTCTCCACATGGTCATGTTCGCTGCCCTCTTACCAAGAACGACTCCTTTGCTTCAAAGTAAACGGAGTAAAGGCATGCAAGCTACAAAGAGAATATACCATCAGTACAATGAAGACTATGGATATTCCTGCTCTACTGCCATTGACAGCACGGGCCAGGAAGGAACCGCGCCTGGCAGGGGCTCTCCCGCAAGCGCGGCCGAGAGGGCGATATCGGCACCAGCGGCCGCCCCTGCTGCTTGCGTCGCGTCAGTACAAACCGTTCCCTCAGGCATAGTCGGCACCTGTTAGTGCTGTGCGCGCGCATGCGGCTGGTGCCATGCGCGCGCCTGCAGCACTCGCGGAAGGCGCCAAGGCTGCGGGTGCTGCGCAGCGGGTCTTAAACCGTGTATCTTATTTCCGTGCCGGCACGTACGCGCACTGTCAAATGCGTGTTTGCAGGCCCCTCGGGCCCGGGCGTCGCCGCTTCTGCAAGCCGTAAAATTTCACATTGCCTGCGGAGCACGCCTTGGCATCATGTAAAACGCTGCAGGGCATGCACATTTCGAGGTGAGGCCCGAACTGCGCAGAACATGGGGCCTGCGGCTGCCTCCGCACAACACGTGGATGCAATTAGTCGCGCCGTGCACACCATAACTCGTTCGTGCAAGAAACGTGCTGCAGCATAGCAGCCCCAATTCTCATATCGCTGTGCTACGGATCAGCTGACGCGCGCAACTGGGCGGTGAGTCCTTGGAAGTGCGCTGGACGCACTCTGAGGGGGGAGGGCACGTCGGAACATGCGCCTGTGCGACGAAAACGATCGCGCAGCACGGGAGAGTTGCACAAACCCATCACACAGCACGTGTTCAAGAAATGCAAAAATAGCGCTCCGTTGCACGTGCAAGCACAAGTGGAGAGCACGGGTTGCGCGAAATTTCGACAGGAACGAGTATCGGATAGCAGTGCCTGAAACGAACGGGACAGCGGGCTGGTCATGCGCTGCAGGCCGAAATGCGCGACCCTGCAAACAGGCGCATTTCTCGTGAAAAGGGGCCTGCAACAGTCTGCAAAAAAGAAGCGATCTCGGCCGCTGCAAAACGAATACGACCGTTCTTTACATGAGAAGGTAGGCCTTGTCGTCCTGATGACGGTCGTCGAGGAGAGAGAAAAAAACGAGTTGGCAGCACGGTCATAACGCGGCCGTGCGCGCTCTTGCACGCGGAAATCGGGCTTTACGGGGCCCCTGGGCGCCCCCCTGCAATCCCGTGCACGCCTGTTCGGGCCCGATGCACGGAAAATAAGATACACGGTTTTAGATCCGCTGCGCTGGGGTCGAGTCACCCGCGCTTTCTTGGGCGTGGGGTGGGAGGAACGCCTGCGGGCGGTCCAAAGGTGAAGGCAGCGCAGGCGGCTGTGGTTGGCGCAAACGCTCAGATCACAGCCGCACTGCAAGAGCGTGCGCCGGCACGTGGGTACAGTCAGTCATTCCCCGATGATGACCCACCCCTGAGGCGAGCATTACAGCTGCCGCACGGCGACGCCAGGTGCTTGCTCGCCAATCAATCGCTCCAGAAAAGCCGCCCGCGCCTCTCTCGCTGCTCTAAATGACTGTGGAAGACTGTCGGCCAACTCGTTATAGGCCCACCTGGGCTTATAGGGGGGTGGTACAAGGTCGGGGATTGACTGTATGTATGTACCAGCCCTGACTTTCCAAGCACAGGACGAACAACGAGCCGCAAGCCATCTCAGATTTGCTTCTTGTAACGAATAATCCATAGTCAAAAGCATCCCTTATCAACACAAAACCTAAACCTTTAATGTTAATGTGTGCCGTATCTACACTAAATAAGTCGACCATCCCCTACCCGCGTGTAATTCTGTCTGCTCCCGCCCAATGGGCTCCAGGACGATGGTTCACATGAACATCCTCTTTCAACTGCTGAAAGAGCCCTATACGATTTCATGTTAAGAGGGCAAGACCGACCGTGGGCTTGACCCCGTCCGCAGTCACGCCCGACGCATGTGGACCGCCCCACCTTCTCGACCACAGCGGCTGCCAACCACCCCCCCCCCTTGCCTCCCCCCCCCCCCCCCCCCCCCCCCCTCCCCTTCACCCCCGTATCCCCGCCATGTCCGCCGCGCTCGCCCGCCTCTGCCGGCTGGCACGGGGCACCGGCTTTCCGCCGGGCGGCACCCCCGCAGCGCTGTTTGCCACCCGCGGCGGCGGACCGCCACGCCGCCTCGCGGCCGCGGCCGGCGGGGGCGCGCCTGGCCCTCCCCCCGTAGGCGTGACGGAGACAGCAGCATCAGCCGCGGCGGCGGCGACAAGGACGCCGCCCGCCCGCCCCGTGGGGGATGGCGGCGGGCGTGGCGACGGCGCCTCCCCCCCCCAGGGGCCCGGCGCGGAGCCGCCGGGGCGTGCCCGCCCTGGCCCCCCCCCCCCTCCTCCCCCGACCGCTGCCCCAGCCGATGCGGATACCAAAGCTGCGGCGCCCCGAGAGACGGCCGCGTCGGCGGCGGCGGCGGGCGACGGGGAGGCCATCCTCGGGTCGCGGCTCAACGCTGCGGCGCGGTACGTCTACCTGCGGACGCTCCCGCTGGCGGCGCAGCGGGAGCTCGCGGGGGACGAGGTGGCGCTTACCGATGCGATTACCGTCGAGGCAGCCAGGTACGTAGGCGGTGGGTGGGGGGGGTGGGCGGACAGGCGAGCACGCAGGCTGGCTGGCTGGCTGGCTGGCAGCCAGGCAGTCAGGTATTCAGGCAGACTGGCAGGCTGGCTGGCTGGCAGGCTGGCTGGATGGCGCGGGGGGAAGGGGAGTGGGTTAGTGGGTACCCCGGGTAGTAGGACAAGCGCCGTGCGTAGGGTGCCTGGGGGTGCACCCGCTTCGTTGTGGGGGAGGCTGTGCCAGTGCGATAGAAGTGGGGCTCTGAGCTTTGGGGGGGGGGGGGGAGGCGTGGCGCTTCTGCCAGGGGTTATCGCCCCCTGACTATCGAGGGGCGAGGAGGGGGAGGGGGGGTGCCGGGGTGTGGAGGGGAAGAAGGCAGTCCGGCTGGGAGGGGAGGGGGTGCAAGCGGGGTGACCGTGCGTTGGCGCCGCCTCCGCGGCACGAGGGAGGGGGGTACGCGGCTCTGACTGACGCGCACACGCACCGACGAGGGGTGACACGGGCGTTTTTTTGGGGGGGGGGCGGGGGGGCGGCGGCCGTATTGGGGCGGGCTGGCCTTCTTTTTGTCTTTGCGTGCTCTTCTGGCTGGTTTCCGTGACCCTGGCGTATCTCCCCTTCCCCTTCCCCCCTGCCCCGTGCTTGCTGCCTCGTTTTCCCTTGCCGCCGTGGCGGTGGCCGCCACCTGCCCGCCCGTCACCGCAGCATCTGTTCGCGGCACGCCTTCCGCGCGACTGACGAGCGCGCTAGCGCCCACCTGTACGTTTTGACGTGACCAGGCTTGTCCACTCGCCCCCCTCCCCCCTTCCCTGCTCTCCCCTCCCCCCCCCGGTGGTGGCACCCTCTGGTCGTTGCCGTCGCTGCTGCCGCTGGCGCCCCATCTCCGTATATCGTTCCCTGGCCGCCATCTGGCAGCAACGGCGGCCGCTCGGGTGCCCTCCTGCAAGAGTCTGGCGCCGGGTGGGCGGCCGCCGCCGTCATCGAGGCCGTGCATGCTGATATGGTTCCTACGACACTCCCGCCGCTTTGGTACTCTGTGTGCGCCCCCCTCCCTTTTTCTGTCTCCTTACGGCCGTTCCTCTGCTCACCCACCAGGCATGCGGCGGCGCTGGCGATCGCTACCCACCACGTCCTCCTCCCTCGGCTGGGCGGCGACGAGTGGCGGGTGGCGGCCATCATCCGGGCGGCGTTTGGGGCCCCCGCCGACGCCAGTGGCGCCCCCGCTGGCGGCACGGAGTCAGACACCCCCCCCGCCCCCCCTCCCCCCCCCCCCTTCACCTCCATTGCCTACTGGCTGATGCGCGCGCGCCTGACGTTTGCGGCGTCGCCGCTGGGCGCCGTCCGTGGCATGACCGCCCGGGCGGCTGCCGACTGGGGCGCCGCCTTTGCAACCGACCGTGCGGACGGCCCCGCGGGCACGCACGCGCACGTCCTCCGCGTGCGGTCGTGCCTGTACCAGGCGGTGTGCGCGGCAGAGGGGGTGCCGTCCCTGACGCGCGTCTTTTGTGCGCTCGATGAGGCGCTGTTTGCGCCCGTCCGGGACGCGGGCCGGGGGGTCACGTTTGCGCTCGACCAGACGCTGGCGGACGGGGCCGACGCGTGTGTGTTTCGGTTTGGCTCGGCCCCAGACACCAAGTGAGGGCCGAGGGGGGTGGGGGGGGGCGGGTGGATGGTCGAGTTGTGCGCGCTGATACGCTAGGGAAGGTGGGGGGGGGGGGGGGGGGGGGGGGGGGAGTGGCTGTTACAGGGGGGCGTGCAGGTACAGTAGGGGGGAGGCGTGCGACACTGCTGAAGGGCCCTCCAGCGCCCTGACCCTGCCCGACGGGGAATGGTGCGACACTGCTGGAGGGCCGTCCAGCGCCCTGCCCGACGGGGAATGGGCGGGCGCCATCAATGCCCTCAATAGCAAGCGCTGCCTCGCCGCCAAAAACCCAAACGCAATGGTTGTTGGGAAGGATCGGAGCAAAAAATAGAATGAGTCGCACATATGTGCAGAAAAGGAAGTGTGCGTGGCTGCCGAGGAGAGAAGGGGGGGGGCGGCGTTCAAGCGCCAGAGAGTGGTGTAGGGGGGCATGGCAGGGGCAGCCGCTCCCCCCCCTCGTCAGCTCGATCCCTTGGTCGTTCGCATGCCACAGTTGGCGCGCGCCTCGCCAAAGCCAATTCGACTGTTCATTCGGTCATAGACGGCGACGTACCGCTGGTTGAGCGTGTTGCCCAGCACGACCATCCCGCCAAGGCCGTCCATGCCCATGATCCCCACGCACCGGTACGACTTGAAGCCGCGGCGGTACTCGAGCATGTAGTCTTGCGGGCGGAGCGTCAGCTCCACCGTTCCGCTAATCCGAAAGGTCAAGTCGGGGAGCTTGGCGAGGTCCTCGTCACTCAACACAACGCAGGTACCCGTCTGGAACCACGAGTCCTCTGCACACAGCTCCGGGACGAGGCAGTACTGGGACTGAAGGTGCATGCGAATGGCGTCGAAGGTGCGCTTGGACGTGACGATCAGCGTCGTGCCCGTGTCGACAATGGCGTGCCGAAAGTTGGGCAGCGGCACGTCTTCGTCCCCAATCTTCAGGGAGCCCCCCAGGTGCACCCGGTAGTACCGGGCGGGCTCGGAGAGGAAGAGCGGCGCCCACTGGATGGGCGACTTGATGAGCCGATCGTCCATGCCGCCCAGAACCAGTTTGCCTCCGTGCGCCGTCATGCAAATGGAAAAGACATCATCGACGAGGCCAGACGCGACGAGCAGGTCAAACGGCGGGTCCACGCACGTCGGGTTGCACGCAAGCGACTTGTACGCCATGCCAAGGATGCCGTCCACCTCGTAGCGCTCAAAGTCGGGCGAGTTGTTAAGGATTCCCCCAAAGGTGACGCGAGTGCTGAGGTTGCCCCACTGCAGCTCATCCGACATGAGGCTGCCGCTCGCCGCCGACCCGTCGGCGTAGCGCAGGAAGAAGCCACACTCTTTTGGACGCACCGTCGAACAGCACGCCCCATTGGAACCGCACGTCTTGCAACGGGATGTGCACCGTGACGCCAGGCATGCCGCGTCCGCACAAGCTACTGCCCGGGCATTGGCAAACGGGCTGTCCGCCACCGAGTAGCCGTGCTTTTGGTTGACACAGCTCTTGCAGCCCTTCATCGGCACCGCAAGGGTGGCCGACCCCGTGTCCACCTGCACCCGCATGGCTTTGCCGCCCAGCTGCACAATGGTGTAGTACTCTCCAACGCCAACGATACCGCCGTGCAGGTCTACCACAGTCTGGCTGACAGACGACCACTCGCTGGCGGCGACGCCCCCCGCGCCTGCCGCCAGCAACGTCCGGCGCAGCGCCCGGCGCAGGCGGGAGCTCGAGTCAATGACCCGCACACGGTATGGCACGCCCTTGCGGCTGCCCGGCAGCAGCGGCCGCGGGGTGGAAGCGCTCATTTGGAGCGTTAGGACGCTGCGCGGCCGCGATGCGACGCGCGACGAAAACTCTTCCAAGCTCTCCCCGCCGCTGGCGCCCACCCGGGACTTCCAAGACGAGCGAAGGACCTCTGCCGATGGCTTCACCGACACGTACTGCAGGACCCCATCGTCGGGGCGGTCCAGCGGGATGGTCGGTACTGGTCGCGGCACAACGGGGTGCACGAAGGCGGGCACGTGGGCTTCCAACTCGAGGGAGGAGGTATCAAACTGGAGCAGCTCCTTGTCCAACGCGCCCACGTCGTCAGATCTGATGCCCAACGCCACCGCCTGCGTGAGGGCCTGCTCCTGAGCGTCTCCCCGCGGCGTCGCCGGTGGCGACAGAGGTAAGATCAGCGAGGTGAAGAAGAGGAGCCCCCCAATGATCGACATGACCGCGCACAGCGTCATGATCACCCATGCCCGGTGCTGACGCGCTCGTCTTTGCATGGCATAGGTGGTCGAAGGGAAGAAGAGGAGGGACGCGGAGCCCGCGGCCGTCGGCGCTGGACTCGGCACCGGCGAAGTGCGGGCCGTGACCATGGGCGTCGACAAGGACGTCCGCGGGGACATTTCCAGCCGGCCCGTCGTTGACGACGCGTCATCGACGGAAATGCAGGGGGAGCCCAGGAGGGGCGGCTCGACCACGCCCGACAGCCTGGGCGCCGCCAACAGGGGCCGCCCGCCCGCCGCGCCCGGCGGCCGCACCACCAGCAGCGGAGGGGCGGGCAGGGAGAAGCGGGGTTCCACCCCGCCGGCCACGCTGTGTGCCTTGGCCACCGGCAACGCCACATTGGACACGGACGTGGGCAACTGCAGGGGCGACGGCAACGGGAGGTACGCGTAGCTGGTCGCGCCCTGCAGGGTGCGACCGGGGCTGCCCCCATCACCGCTGCCACCGTTGCCACTGCCACCCGCGCAGCCGCCGCGCCCGCCGCCACTGCCGTCTCCGTCACCGCTGCCATGGCCGCTGGCGGCGCCATCTCTAAAACCGCCGCTACCGCTGCCGCCGCCGCCACTGTCGCCCTGGACGCCGCCACCAACACCACCACTACTACCACCACCACCACTGCCGCTGCCGGTAGCATAGCTACTCGCAGGTGCTGCCGCTCCCCCCAGCCGGGTCGGACCAACCCCCCCGGTCAGCCCCACCGCCGAGCTCCCGTCCATCTCAGCCGCGACTTACCGCCGCCGCCGCCGACGCACGAGTCGCGCGTCGCCGAACGAGTGGTCCACCCCAAGCACCCCCTCAACAGTGACACGCCGATCACACACACGCCCGCGAGCCTTCAGGTCAGCCGCCCCCTCTCCCGCCACCCAATCCCACAGTGGCCTACGGCTGCAGTCGACAAGGAGAGCTGAACCAGCAGCCTAGACGCGGGGTGGAGGGGCAAGGGAGGGGGGCGGGGGGAAGTGGGGGGGTGCGGGGTGGGGGGGAGACGCAGCGGCAGCGCGCGGGCGGGTGGGCCACCCCCCAACTCACCACCACCCCACCCGGGCGGGGGCAGGGGCAGCAGCCAAGAAAGGGAGGGGCAAGGGCGCGCGCGCCCCGCAGGCAGCGAGCGCCATCCATCGCCATGGCCGCCACGGCAGTAGCAGCGGCGGCGTGCCGCGACGCGAGTGCCACCCACGGTCGCCGTGGCCGCCTGCTGGACCGCCGAGCCCCGCGGGTGCCGCGGCGGCGGCGGCAGAGCGGGACGGGGGGGAAGGCGGCGTGGGGGGCACCCCGCCTACCCCCGCGTCGCCCAGCCAACCCCCATCCACGCGGCGCTGCAGCGGCGGGCGGGGAAGCGCCCGACGGCTGCGGGCCGGGGCGCCTTGCGGAGGCGGCAACACCACGGCCGTACGGGGCGGGCGGCGGGGAGGTGCGGGACGGTGGCCGCGATGGGGGGGAGACGGAGGGGGGATGCGAGAGGGACAGGGGCACTTCAGAGACGGGGCAGCGGGCAGGAGAGATCAAATTCGGGTGGCTCGCCGCGCAGCAGCTGGGTGGGAATTCGAGAGCCGTCGACAGTCACGCCAGCGCAAAAGCCAGGAAAGTATTGTCGACTACTTCAGTACTTAGCTCCCAGCTGAGTTCAAATTTAAAGACCGTCCACGGATAATAATCGCGACATGATACTGTGCATATGTACACTGTCCAGGTCGATCTTCATGTTGCAGAGTGGACGGACAGAGCCGACAAACGAGATTCCCAATTCATCCGGCCAATAGAATCTGACCTCTCTGTAAACGTGGGGACCTGGTGCTGAGCTCTCGACCTATCCTGGCCGCGCTTGTTAACGGATGGCCCGCACCGCAGCAAGGTCGTCGGGCATCAGATTATAGAATCCTTGGGATAACACTTTCACCTCATGACCTCGACCACCGTGAAAAATAACATGAAATATAATATAGTATCGACTTTTGGAAGACATGTTGGCCTCAGGTAGGTTTCGAATAGTCGCCTCCCGTCACCGTCTTGCCACCTGGGCTACGCGCATCTGTCCGCCCGCGCACCCGCCCCCTCTCTCAATGTCCATTTGTTCCGTTCTCGCGCTCTTCATCCACAGGCACCCCAGTCGCCCCCCCGCATCACGCATGCGGGGAGGCCCCCGTTCTCCCGCCACCCCTCCGAGAGGCGTTGGCACGTCCGCAGCTATGTGTACGTATGAGTTAAGACAGCCACCGACCAAGGCACACCCCGGCAGCGGCTGGTACTCCCCTGACAACCAGCCCTCTGGGAACTCCCTCTGTCTCTTCCCCACCTTCGTCCCCTCTCACCCATCCCCCTTCCCCTCTCCTCCAAGCTGTTCCAAAAAGTCATTCCTGCCCGACCTACGCGCCGTAGGACAGCACTTCGCGGCCGTTGAGCGGCTGCGTGGGCCGCTCCGTCATCACCACCACCCCCGATTCGAGGAGCGCGCGGCCGAGGCGAGCCAGCTGTGCCTGGCTCGCCGTGATGACCTTCCCCGGTATAACTCCGGTGACGCCCTCGGAGCACGGCGGAGTAGAGAGCGTGTGCCAGGCGGCGGGACGGCCGCGACCCACGCAAACACACCCCACGCCCCTGCTGCTCAAAAAGCCTCACCTATTTCTACATCGAAAAGCACCCCCCCCCCCTCCCCTCCCCTTCACTCTTCTCGCGTCGTTCTCCTCGAGTCATCTGCGAGAGCTGCCCGAGGAAGCCGCACGCCGACGCCGCCATCAAACACCGTTCATAAGATGGCGCCCCCTCCTCACTCCACGAGACGCCCAACCCACCGCCGCTGGCCGCTTTAGCCGCCGCAAAGCGCCCCCACCCTCAGCCAGCGCGCGCCGCCCCCTGTCAGCCGCCCCCCCCAGCCGCCAGCCGCCAGCAGTCCGACCGCACAGGCCAGGCACCCGTCCCCGCTGGCCCCCCATGCTGGCCGCCTGCCCCCCACGCTAGCCGCCCGGCCCATCCTCACCAGCCAAACCCCCCCCCCCCGCCTGCCGCCCACCCTCCCGCAGCCCTCCCCCCCCGGCAGTAGCCCTGACCCGCCCCCTTCCTCCGGTCACCCCCCCTCCCCGCCAGCCGGCTGCTCACCGAGACAAGCCGCCGCCCGCGCTGCAAGACGCCCACGCGCCCAGAAAGCAAGCACCGCCCCGAGCCAGCCGCCCCCCCCCCGACGCGGCCAGCCACCCCCCCCGCGCCCTGCAAGCGGCCCTCCCCCCCCGGTCAGCCGCCCTCCCCCTCCGCGAGACGCCTTGCCCGCCGCAAAGCACTGCGACTCCCAGTCGGCAGGCGCAGGCCCCCGCCAGCCGCCCCTCCCCCCTTCCAGCCGCACCCCCCCCACCCAGCCGCCCCCCACCCCGGGCAGCCCCCCCGCCCCAAGCCATCCGCCTCGCCCCAAGCCGGCCGCCCCCACCCCGCCCACATCCCAGCCATCCCCCCCCGCAGGCCAGCCGCCCCCCCCGCGGGCAGCCGCCCCCCCCCCCCCCCGGGGAAGCCGCCCCCGCTAGCCGCCGCCCCCCCCCCCCCCCCGGCCAGCCGCCGACGCCAGCTACCGCCCGCGCCAACAGCGGCCCCTTCCCCCCCCCCCAGCCAGCCGCCCCAGCATGTAAGGTCCGTCACGGATGTAAGGTCCGTCACGGATGTAAGGTCCGTCACGGATGACCCCGCCTTCTTCCTCCACCACGCGTACGTGGACAAGGTGTGGGCGGACCGTCAGGCGGCAAATTCCCCGACCGAGTACGCGGGTACCCAGAATGGGCGCACCGTTGCCGCGACGGACAATGTGCCGCCGTTTGGTCGTCCCGTCTCGGGCGCCTTCTCCGTGCCGTGCGTCTCATACCAGGCGCCGTCGACGCGGGAGCCCCGTAGCAACACGCCTCGCCGCCGCACGCCGCGGGCGATTGCGCGGCGGGTGGTGGCGGCGGAGGGGGCGGCCAAGCTGGACGCCATGGCCCAGTTTGGGGCCGCCAATGGCGTGCCGCAGGAGCGCATTGACGGGGCGCGGAGCGTACTTTTTGAGGCGGACGTGACGGCCACCGTCGAGGGGCGCTCGACGGCAAGCGCCGCGGCGCCAGTTGGTGAGGGGGAGGCGTAGAGAGATTCGTTTGGGAGGGGAGGGATGGGGGCGGGGCGGCTGCCGGCATGGCAGCACGCCCAGCAGATGGGGGACAAGGAGGATAGAGAGGGGGTATGGCAGGGGGCGTTGCGGTGGGTGGCGGTGGGCGTGGCTGGGATTGGGCTCATGCCTCGAGTCCACGCCCCGAGCTCCTTCTCCATCATTGTATGTCTCCACTATAATGCTCCTCCTGGAGGTCCAAAAACGTCAGTCCTACACGCCGCTCTCTTCACCTCATGCCAGATAGATACATGTCGAGGAGGAAATATTCAAATATTTTAAACTTTTATAAGTCACCGTACGCTCTCATCAAGATTCAAAAGCGTCCCTAATCATAACCTAAATCTCGTATGTGCCTGGCACCCGAGCCCCCTCCTCCACCCAGCCTCCACCTCTAGCTAGAGGGCGCCGCGTTGAAGTGCGCTTTTGAAGCCGGCGAGTCGGCTCCCAAGCCGGTGCGTCCGCTTGCCCAGCCGGCGCGCCCGCTCCCAAGCCGACTATAGTTACGTATGGTCGTATCGGGCTTGATTGTATTTGTAGTCGTGGAGCATCTCTTCACGTCCGTCGACCAATGAGAGCGAAGAGAGCTGAAGCAGCATGGCCCCTTCGCGATCGTGATGTCGGCATCACAGTCCCTGAGCTCCAAAAAGCATCCCCCCCTCCTCTGGGGTGGTAACGCGTCGCCCCCCCCGCCCCCCAACAGCGACAGAGCTCGCTGGTACTTGCGGCTGGTAAAGATGCTCGCCTGCTGCACGGGTAGCGCTTTGCGTCTGAAAGAACGCGGGAACAGATGCTCTTTTCCCACTTCAATGAGCCTGATGATAGCACCTCCCTCACCCCTCGCTGACAGCGACGCGTCCATGAGGGGGGGTGGCCGGGCTGGGGAGAGTGTGGGGTAGACTATTGTTGTACAGCGGTGTGGGGCGTGCCCGCTGGCTCCCGTCAAAATCCAGTCCAGAACTGCCGGGGGGTTAAAGGGGGGAAGGTGGGGAGGGTGAGGGCAAGCGGGAAGGCGCTTGCGCCACCGTAAGCCCACTGCAGCAAATCGAGAGGTACTGGTAGGCCGGGACAGGCCCACAGACGTGTTCTGCTCTTCTGGTGACTCTGCCAAGGTGCTCAAACCCGGGATAGGAGGAGGAAGAGGGCAGCGGGGCACAGGTGGGGCGAGCGGGGCCCGAGGATGCGTTGGGAAGAAGTCGGCTTCGGGCCAACAATCAGTCAGATGAGCGTTCCGGGGCGGTAATTAGAACCTACTTGACCTCTGCAAGAGCGCTCTCTTTTCCGCCCGTGAGGCTACAGTCGCGCCCCTGTGCTCCTATTTTTTTCTTCTTTATATCGTTGAAGAGCCTGTGAGCTGGCGCACCCAACGGTGCAACCCAGGTGCACCCCCTCGCACTGGATCATATTTTAGTACGAGTTGCCTTGCGGCAGCCGCCGACTTCCGAACGCCATGTTAATGCGGTTTTCGTAGATAACGGCCGCAGAAGGGATCCTCGTATGTGAACACTGTGGGTTTTCTATGTAAGCGGAAGTTGTAAAAAACTGGTGTCACTTGTGAAAAACTGGTGTCAGATGGGTTTTCCACGTTACGCGTGGGCTTCTACCGCCGCTGCCACTGCCGCTGTCGATTGGGCATCTGTCACCTCCCCCCCGGTGCCGCCCATGGTTCGCCTTACTGCCGAGTCATTCCGCACTCAGTCCATGTCTTCCATCCTGTCGGGGGTGGGGACGAGTCCCTCATCCTGCTCTTCGCCCCTCCCTTCGCCTGCTACTTCCAACCCGCATTCTTTCTCGTCGTGGGGGCGATGGAAACGCGTTTTTCTTCCACACGGCCTCCGCCAACTCGTCCTTTGTTGCTGGAGGCCTTTGTGCCTGCTGTTGGCCTCCTCCCTTCCACTTTTAGGCCCACCCTCGGGCCACGTCTTTGTGGCCGGCGTGAACGTGATGGGCCGCGCGTCGACCTCGGAAGCTGTCTTGGGGATCTCTTAGTGCCACTGCGCACTCCGGTGTCGTGCCGTGTTCGTTCAAGTGCTGGGGAGCGGGGTGCAAGTGACTTGGAACGAGATTTGACGCAGAACCTGGCGGAGGTAGAGGAGGAGGTGCACACGACGACTCATGCGATCAAGTCTGCATCGAATGAACGACAGCAGATTGTGCAGCGAATGGCTAACGTCAAGCGAAAGCTGAAGCAGCCAGGTCTGAGTGCCTCGGTCGTAGCGGACCTGCTGGATGACTTGGAAGACGCCAAGGGTGATAAGGCAAGCATCGATGACGACAAGAAGTGGTATTCCAAGAGCCTGACGTTACTGTACGAGAAGCTTGCTCGGCTCAAAGCGGCCAAGCAAGACCTAGGTTCACCTCAGACGAAGGTATGTCCATATTCTGGTGGTGCTACACCGGGCAGACGCCATCAAGCCGGTCTTGTCAGTGTGTTGCTTGCCGCGTAGCTCCCCACTGATCCTTCTTGTTTCTTGAAACTGACCGTGTGTCCGCATTCGCTTCTGGCCGTTTGAGTTGCCTGCTTCTTTTCCTTTGTTGGCATGTTCTTTGCAGACCGTTGATGTGCTGGACCTGGTGCGATGCGCCAGTGCGCCACCCGTTATCTCACAGTACGCAACGACGTTTTCCGAAACTCTTTTCGCGCTGCGTGGCAATGCTGCGGCCATGAAGCAGCTCGAGCTGTCAACGTCGTCAGCACTGGTTCCCCGAGATGACAAGTCGGACGTCTTGCTCGCCGAAGGGCCTGCAGGGGCTGGCAAGACGCGGCTGGGTTTTGAAGTCCTGCGTCGTCTGGAACAGCCCGAAGGAGCTCTGCATGACATCTTAACCACATCTGACGGGTCGCGGACTGTGGCCGTAGGGCTCTTCCTCGATTTCAACAACGGGCTTGGTCTGAACAACGACATCGACTGCAGCAGCATGGACAAGAACATGGCGGTCCGCCTGGCTGCACGGTACCTGGGCGTTTCGATGAGCGAAGTGCAGAAGTTGAACGGTGGTACGCTGGACGGCCTCTCGACAGCTAAGGTTCTCAGTGCCATTGCTGATGGTGTCGTAGACCGAGCCTCCTCGTCTACCTCGATGCCGCCCCTCGTCGGCGTTTTGTTTGTTGTCCATCTGGACGAGTACCAAGTGTACCTCCAGGCGTTGACCAAACGAAAGAAGGCCTCTGCCATGACGGGGCTGATGCCTCCAACGTTCGGAAAGACGCAGGTGATGCAATGCTTCAAAGAGATGCTCAGTGCCGTGAACAACTGGGCCCGAGATCCTAAGAACTCCAAGCGTGCACGCATGAGCTTCTTGCCAGTCGTATCCGGCACCCCCGTGACGGGCCTTGAGTTCAAGGTCACCGACAAGCTGACAGAAGTCCCATTCCGCCCTGGTCGACTTAACCAGGATGACGCTGGTGCTCTCGTTGCCGACGTGATCTGCGCGGTCAACAGCGGCATCCACCGCAAGGACGTCGTGCAGCTGCTCGGGGGTCAAGAGGCGCGAATTTTCATGTCAGACGTTGACTTCCGCCCGCGATTTCTTGTTGTCATGGGCACCTCAATCAAGAGTTTGGTAAGGAGGACGCGTGCGGTCTCGCCGATCGTTCTTGACTGGGCTGTTGTGACGAATGAGGTCCTCCGTCGAGTACCCGCCTCGAGGAAGACGAAGGCGTCCATTGCGCTGGCACTTTTCGTGCTCTCGCAGACACGCGTGCCGCGGGATGTCCTGTCCGGCGGCAAGAACCTGTCGGCCGCCTACCGATCCCTGGCGAGCGCGGTTCAGTCGGGAGAGGTTGAGGTCGACCTCGTCGACGACAACTGCTTTGTCGCGCGCGTGCCCCTTATGCAGCTGCGACGATGGCCTGTCGCGCACGTGTTTCCGCCGAGCCTTTTCGGTCTGTTGTCCTCCCCGTGGAAGGATGTCGAGTTTGCTTTCGCTTACTGCCTCCGAGCAAGGTTGAGCCCGGGGCTGCGATCATCGTCGCTGACCATCCGCGACATCTTCACTGGCGTACGCGGTGCTTCGTTACTTCCAGACTTCAAGCTCGACCTGGAGACCGACAGCGAGCGTAACGTGTACGTGCAAAGCTCCCAGCTCTTCACCAATATGGCATCGCGGCTCACCAAACGGTACCAATTGCAGGCGAGTCGCGCTCACGGGGGGGGCAACATCGAGCCTGTGGACGTACGGGAAAGTATTATCCTGACCTGTCCGGGCACCATGGCGATCGACATCTACTGTGCCATTCCCTTGGCCGGCAAAGACAGCGGTCACGTCTACGTGATTGCGCAGACTAAGAAGACCGACAATGCAGTCACTGTGTCGCTGGCCGCCATAGAGAAGTGGTATGGCATTGTGTCTACTCTGACCAAGGAGTGGCAGTGCGGCGGAAACGAGGTGGTGTATGTTTTCTTCACGAACAAGCGCTTGGCCGACGAGACCAAAGCGGCGATGGACGTGCAGTTCTTCCTGGACCGGCCGGGTTTATGTGTCACCAGCTACGACGAGCTTGACCAAGTCATCCCGAGCTTGATGCGCACTCGCTTCGTCACAGCAGAACAAGAAAAGCGTGCTTCCTAAGAGCATGTCGCGGGCATGCCTTCCTCGCCCGTCGCAGCGCCTATCCGCAGCCTCTAGACAACCAGAGGGGCAGCTGGCCTCCGCCGCCGCCGTCGTTGGCCCCATCATCGTCGGCACCTATTAACGACTCGCAGACTGCGGGATGGGGGGCGCAGATTGTCATAAGCACCGCTCTATGCGGCAAGTGCGCGCCACCCGGGGGCGTGCCCGACCGGGGCGGAGGGGCTTCCGGGATGTTGGGCGATGGGTAGATGGGAGCAGGGGGAGGGCGAGGTGACCGCCCGTGGCGTTGTGGCTGACTCCCCGGCCGCCGGCACCGCCTCAGCTCGAGCAGTGGGGCAGGTAGCTGCCGCCGGCGTCGGGCAGCGGGGCCCGGCGGTGCGTCCGCGCGGATGGGCAATGGCTGCAGCGGTCTCGAGGCGGTGCCCGCGGCGTCTGCTTTCTTCTTGTACTGGGTGAGTGGCTTATTTTTGCCGAGTCTGCGGCGCTCGGCGCCCCTACTGTACGTGCAAGCATTTTCGTGGCCTGCGCTATTCTCGAGATCGCTCTGTAGCCGGGGAGGTGCTTCTTTTGCTTTTGTCGTTGATGCGGAGAGAACGAGGCAGGGACACGACGAGCAACGCGACGGCGACCACGACCGTCCGTCGGCACGTGACGAGACAAAGGCCTGCTGACAGACTGATTGTGCGGCCGATGGTTGTCGAGCTTGACACCAGACGCCGGCTCCCCCACGCTGCAGAGCGTCCCGGCGGGTGCCGCCGCAACGGCAGCGGCAGCGGCAACGGCGGCACCGGCGGCGGCACCTGCGGCACCGGCGGCGACGGCCGGCGACGCAGGGAGAGATCCGGGGCGCACCCAGCCGGCAGCTCAAGGCGCCCCCACCGGTGACGCGCCGGCGGCTGTCGCTCGTGCCTCTGAGGACGAGGCAGAAGCGGCGTGCGCGACGGACGGCGACGCCGCCGCGGCGGACGAGGACGACCCCGGGAATGGCTTTCCGTTGGTCACCTTTACGGTTCTCGGCGGTGTGATGCGGCACCGGCCAGTGCGCGGCGGCAGGACCGTCCATACGTGCCTCGGGTGTAGCCTGTACCTGCTGTGGCGGCGGAAGCGGGTACCCCCGTCGGTGGATGCCTACCGCCGCAAGCGCCCGACGTGCGTGCGGCTGGTCCGCGGGGAGGCCGAGCTGCGCCGCGCGACCGAGGCGGACCTAGCGGCAGTGGGGGTGACCGCCGCGGCCGCGGCGGGCGGCACCAGCCGCCTGCTGTACGTGCGGGGCGAGGAGCTGCAGCGTTCCCGGGCGGCCCCGCGTTGGGCGAGCTGACGCTCATCTTGCAAGCACCCGGCCCGGACCCGCACACGCCCGCGACCGACGTGTGTGCCACTTGGACCGCCGCGGCGGCCGCCATCCTTACATCTTGGTCCGAACTGCTGACCGACGGGCACGGCCGCGACGGCGTGGCGCCTGGAACCGTGGTAGCCGCGTGACGCGACGAACGTGCCGCCGCTGCCCACGCAGGCCGCTCGCGCGCCCCCACGCGGCCGACCAGTGGGCGGTCAGCCGCCAGCGCGAACACCCTGTCGTCGTTGCGTGCCACCATGGGGGACGCGCGGTGGTGGTTCAAGGGGCGGCCGTAGGCGGAAGGCAGGCGGCAGTCGGAGAAAGCCCGTATAGGCTCGTTAGCCGCCGTGGTGGGCGCCCACCTCTGGGGACCGCGGCGATGCCGGCGAGCGGCCCTCTCTGGTGGGAGGGAAAACCGCGTCATCACTCCGTCGCCGCTGGCGGCAAGGTCACGTTACGGGTGGGCGTGACGGTTGCGTTTCTTTCTGTTTTCTTCTTGTTGCGGTTGTTACTTTATAGACGGCAGGCGCCCCCCCCCTCACCCTCCCTCCCAACCCAGACAGTACCCCTATGAATCGGGGGGGAAGAAGGGCGGCGGAGGGCGGCGGAAGGGCATAGCGCGTCCGCCCCGCGCTCACGAGTCCGCCACCACCTAGATGCGCGCGTCGCTGCGCGCACAGCGCCTGGCGAGCACATCGGGCGACGCGTCCGCGTGCGGCGCGCAAACTTCAACCGCCGCGGAGGCGAGGCCGGGGAGGGCGGCGAGGGCGGCCACCACCGACGCGCCGCCGGTCGCGGCGGCGGCGGCGGCGGCTGCTGGCGCGCTCGGCGTCGGCATCGGTGGGGGTGGCGGCGGCGCGTCGCCGCCGCAGTCGCCGCCGCCGCCCGCGCCTTCCCCAAAGCGGCATAGCCTGACGTGACGGAGGGCGGTGGCGACGCGGAGGAGCGCCACCGCGGCGGGCGCGGCCACGTCCTCCACCTCTAGGTGGGTCAGCTGCGCGAGTGGCGGCGCCCAGCTCCTTGACGACCAGCCGCCGGAGCGCCGCGGCGGCGGCGAGCGCGCCAACGCCGGTGGGCGTCACGCGGGACGCGTCGTCGAGCGTCAGCCGCTCGAGGCCGCCCACCGCCGCGAGGCCCGCGTCATCCACGAGGCTGCAGACGACCAGCTCGCGGAGGCCCGCCGGCGGTGGGGCCGCTCCCGCCGCCCCCGCCGCCCCCGCCGACCTCGCCCCGCCCCTCCCCCGCCCCCTCCTCACCGTAGCCGTAGCCGCGGCCGCCGCCGCCTCCACCGCATCGGCGGCCGCGGCGCCGACGCACGCGAGCGCGGCGCCCAGCGCGGCGGCGCAATCCCCCGGCGCCAAGCACAGGGGCGTGACGAGGGAGGGAAGGCGGGGAAGCCGGCCCACAGCCGCGGCGAGCGCGGCGACGCCCACGCCCTCAACGCCCACAACGCTCAGATGCACCAGCCGCGGCGCGACGGCCGGCAGCGCGGCGAGCAGCGCGTCCGCGTCGACGACCGGGCTGCCAAACTCGAGCCGCCCCAGCGACACGGCCACCTTGGGCGACAGCCCGCCGAGCACCGCCGCCGACATGCCACACCCAAACCGCACCGACGCGAGCATGATGCGCGTCAGCGCGGGCGCCGGGAGGGCGCCAAAGAGGCCCGCCGCCGCCCGTGGCGGTGGCCGCGCTGCCGCCGCCGCCGCTGCCGCCGCCGCCGACGGCCGCCGCGGCCAGAGGCGCGTCAGCGCGGGCGCCGGGAGGGCGTCAAAGAGGCCCGCCGCCGCCCGTGGCGGTGGCCGCGCTGCCGCCGCCGCCGCTGCCGCCGCCGCCGCCGCCGCCGCCGCCGCCAGAGGCACCGGCAGTGGCGCCGCCGCCGCTGCCGCCGCCGTCGACGCCGACGCGGCCACTGTCGCGGCCGACGCGGCCGCCGCCGCCGCGGCGGCGGCGGCCGTCCACCGCCGCGCCGCGGCAACGGCGTCCGCGCGCCACGCGGCGGCGGCGGCAGCGGCGGCAGCGGCCTCGTCGACGCCCGGCTGGCGGCGGCGCCACGCTGCCGCCGCGGCCGCATCGGCGGTGAGCCGCTCGGCTGGCCACTGACGGTCGACGCCCGCCTGCCGCGCGGCGACGACGCCGGGCGTGAGGCCGCCGGCGGTGGCGGCGGCGCCGACGGCGCCGACGCCCAGCCGTCGCTGCAACGACCGGAGCGGCGGCAGAGGCACAGCGGCGGCGGGTGTTCCCGCCGCCACCACCGCTGCTGGCGGCGGCGGCGCGGTGCCACCGCCGCCCGCCGCCGCCGCCGCCGCTGCCGTGCGGAAGGTGGTGGGGAAGGAGAAGAGGCTGCCGGCGGCGCCGGGGGGGGGGGGGACAGCCGCTCCAGGCGTGGGCGGGGGCGCGCATGGGGGAGCGGCGGCCGCCGCCGGCTGACCGTCAGCCGCGCCGCCGCTGCAGCCACCGTCGCCGCTGCCTCTTCCGCCGCCGCCGCCGCGCCGCCGCGGCCGGCGCCACTGCCGCAGCGGTCGTCGCCGCCGTCGCCGCCGTCGCCGCTACCGGCGGCACCGCCGCCGGCGCTTCCCTCCCCAGGGACGCCCACGCCCCGGAGGCTGTCGACGATCTTCAATCTATCCGCGCTGCTGCCCGCGTCGCCGCCGTCGCCGCCGCCGCCGCCGTCGGTGGCGGGTGCCGGGTGGTTCAGGCCACCGCCGCCCCCACCGCCGCCACCACCACCACCGCCGCCCCCCGCGCCGGCCATCGCGGCGAGCACCGTCGTGGGCAACCGCGGTGGCCCGTCCACGTCGGCGGTGCCGCCGGCAGCGGCGGCCGCAGCCGCGGCGGCGGCGGCGGTGGCTGCGACCGCACCTGCGGCCCGCCGGCGGCGCTTGGGCGGCCCGCCGGCGGCGCTTGGGCGGCCCGCCGCCGCCGCCGCCGCCGCCGCCGCCGCCGCCGCCGCCGCCGGCCGTGTCGGGCGGCGGCGGCCACGCCTTGGCCGCCGCCGCCACGTGGGGGATGGGGATGGGGACGGCGGCCGCCACGCCCCGCCGTCGCCACGCGCACCTCACCGGCGGTGGGGCGGCGTCCATGGCGCCGCCGGTCCCAGCGGCGGGTGCCCACCCAGGCCCCTCGCGCTTGCTCCAAGACACGCGCGCTGCGGCGAAGCCCATCACCAGGGTTGCCATCCAGGACAGAACTCAAAACAACACCGCTGGACCCCACAAGAGGACGCCAGGAAGTGAGAGTCACGTACGAAACCATGAGAAGACCGTCTGCCAAGACAACGCATCATACTAGTACGCACTGCAACCTGCACCCTCAGAGAGAATACGTACCTGCCAGGTACTCCGCAAACCCCACCGCGCCCACGGAGCCCATGCACGCGGACATGGCCACACAGCCAGCATCGCAGCACCGCAAGCCTCCGTTGCGGACCGGCTACGGACACACCGCACCGTGCAGCATTATCATGGCGACACGGAGGTAGGAGCGTCAAATTGGAGCGCCTCACGGATCAATCTAGGATTTAGCCGATGGTCTAGGTAGGGTGCCACCATTCTGGTTTACCCCAGGCGTTCTTCGGGGCCCTACTGTAGCTGCTGCACGGATATTGGAACGGGCCGAGCTGTTGCCGACCTTTCTCTGAGCACTAAATTTTAGTTGGCCTGCGCGTCTCTTCCGCTATCTGGCCGCGCCCCCCCACAGCCAGTGCAGCCGGCGCGGCTGTCGCGTTCAGGTTGCCGTCCCCCGGCGCCGCCGCAAGCTTCTGTGGCTGCTGGCTGACTGCTGCCCCTCCCCCACCGCCGCTGTGCACCTTCGCTGCTGCTTGGGCACCCGTCCCCGCCTCATTGTTCGTTCATGTTATTGGGTTTGAGGACCTCGCATGTATTTCTGGGTGCTTGCACGTGCGTGCCCGATGGGTCCATTTGTGGCACTTTGCGACTGAGGGTGCTTCAGTACATCTTATAGATCTGTATCACGTTGTTCATGACCACCAGGGGGGCCCAGCCTCTTCAGACAGTGCGGTCAAACAGACGCCCAAAGAGTGGCGTGTTTGAGGGCCTTTACAAGACACTTCTGGTCACCTCCTCGCACTTCTGACTTCACCAGTGCATCCGCTTGCCAAGCCGTCCCCTCCCAAGCCGACTCAAGTTACGTATGGTGGTGGGCCTGCCGGGTGGTGGGGAACGGCATGGCGCGTTGCCGTCCCGGTCTCCTTTGCCATGCGGCCACGGCAGCCCGCTCCTCGACAAGCCTGGTCCCCCCCCCCCCGCCCCGTCCGCGGTGGTGATCGGTCCGTGCCCCATAGCACTTCGCCCTTGGGGGGCAGCCCTGCAGGGCGCACACCTTTGTTTTCTTTCGCCTTCGTTTTTTGCTTTGCAGTCGTTTACCTGTCCTCTCCAGTACGTAGAAGTTGGCACACCCGCTCCGCCTCGGCCAGTGAAGGGCAGCCTCGTCCCCGTCCACACTGTGAAGTCATGTTCACCCCAAAAGACGTACACATGGAGGGACACCCACTGTCAGCCACCGCCTCCGTCGACTGGCGGGGTCTTCCCGCACGGTGGCCACAGGTCGCGTTCAAAGGGGGTTGGCCCCGCGCCGGTCACGCGGGCACGCCGCGGCCAGTCGACCCGTAGACGCGCCCGCAGTCGGGCAAAAAGGGGCGGGAAGACGAAAGAGGGGGTCGGAGGGAGGGAAGGGAGGTTGGAGCACCGACGCCAAAGCTTGCCCACGGCCTCACGGGGAGGCGGCCCCACGGGGGGTGCCCCCCCCCGCCCCCGATGACTATGCCGGTGGGGGCGCCGGTTGTGGTGTCGGGGGCGGCCGCGGCGGCGGTGGCGGCGGCGGCTCGGACGCGGCACCTGCCGCGGGGGCGCCCCCGCCGCTGGCCGCCAGGCGGCGCAGGTCCCGCACCAGCCCGTCGAGGGCGGCGACGGTGGCGGCCGACGGGCGCCCCCCCCCCACCGCTGCCGCCGCGCCCGCCGCCTTCCCCCTGGCGGGAGCGGCGGTGACGGGCGAGGAGGACAGCCGCCGCCGCCGCCGCCGCTCCCCCGCCTCCCAGCGGCACCGCACGGCGGCGCAGAGGGCGGCCGCCCTGGGCGCCAGGCCCCCCAGGCCGCCGCCACCGCCGCCGCCATGCCGCCGACGGCGACGGTGGCCGGCGGGGGGCGGGGAGGCGGCAGCGGCCGCCCCGCCGTCGGCGGCCGCTACGGCGGCTGCGGTGGCGGCGGCGGCGGCGCCCAGGAGCGCCACTGCGGGCCCCACCACCGCCTCACACGACCGGAAGACAATGGCCACGCTGAGCAGCGGCTCGGCCGCCGCGGCGGTCGTCAGCGGCAGCACGCCGCCGGGGGAGGCGGCGGCAGCGTCGGCCAGGCGGGCCAGCGTGTCGGTCGCCGCCGAGGCGGCGGCGGCGGAGCGGCACCCACACAGCCGCAGGCGGGTGAGGAGGGCGTTGATGGGGGGCGGGGAGGCGGAAACGGCGGCGGGGGGGGGGGGGGGGGGGGGTGCCCCGCCCGTGGCCGCCGTGCCACCGTCGAGAGGGGGGGGGTGGGGGGGGGCGACGGTGGTCGCGGCCGCCAGGGAGGTGGCACCGGCACCGGCAGCGGTGGTGGTGGCTGCGGCAGCGTCGGCAGTGGCGGTTGACTGGGTGGCGACAACGGCGGCTCGGCGGCGAGCGATGGGGGGGCGGCGAGCCGCAGCAGCTGCCGCGGCGGCCGCCGCCGCCGTCGCCGCCGCCGACGCGTCGACGCGGTCCAGGGTGGCCACCGTACGGCGGACGCGGCTACCCCCGTCGGCGGCGGCCGCCGCCGCCGCCGCCGCCGCCGACGACGCCGGGGAGGCGGACCGCCGCGGGGCCGCCGGCGGCCGGCGGCCGCTGCCGACCCCGGGCCGGCCGGCGGCGGTCGGTGACGGCCGCCACGCGGTCGACGGCGGCGACGACCGCGGGCCGGACAGGCGCGCCTTCCCCCCCCCACAGGGTGGGGGCGGCGGCGGCGACGGCGCCGCCGCTGCCACAGGAGCCGCCGCCGCCGCTGCCGGTCGCAACGCCGACAGGGGGGCCTTGCCGTGGGCAGGGGTGTAGGACAGCACCCGCCGCACTCCCGCGGCGGGCGGCCGCCGCCCCCCCGTCGCGACAGCGCCGCCACCGCCGCCGTCGCCGCCGCCGCTGCCGCCGCCGCCACCCGCCGCGGCGCGTGGCGTACCCGCCCGCCGTGGCGGCGGCGGGTGCGGTGCCTGCGCGGCCGGCGGCGGCGCCGCCCGCCGCCGCCGCCGCCGCCGGGGCGCCGCCCGCCGCGCCGCCGCGGCGCGGGCGGCCGCCTGGATCACCGCCGCCGCGCGGTGGTCGGCGGCGGCCGCTGCCAGCGCCGCCGCGGCGGCGGTGGCGGCGACCGCCGCCGCCGCCGCCGGTGCCGCCGCGGTGGTGACGATGGCGGCGGCGGCGGCGGGGGGGAAGCCGACCGCACCGAGGGCGGCGGTGAGGGCGGCGGCGCCCGCGGCTGCCGCCGCCGCCGCGGCCGCGTCGGGCGTTGCGGCTGTCGTCGCGTCGGGTGTTGCCGCTGCCGCTGCTGCGGCTGCCGCTGCCGCTGCGGCTGCCGCTGCGGCCGCCCCGCCGGGGCGGCGGGCGCGGCTGGCGGCGGCGGCGACGGCGGCGGCGACGGCGGGGGCGTCGCCCAGGTGGGGGACCCGCACGGCGGGGGCGGCGGCGGCCAGCCACGCCCGCACCGCGGCGGCGGTGGCGGGGGGGAGTCCCCCGTGGGCGTCGACGCCGGCGTCGTCGCCCGCACGCCCCTCGTGGTCGTCGTCCACCGCGCCGTTGGGGCGGCGGTCGCTCCCGTCGGCGGGAGCGCCCGCCGCCGCCGCCGCTACCGCCGCCACCGCCGGCACGGCCCCCCCCCCCCCCCCCCCCCCGGCGCGCGCCGCGTCCCGCAGGCGGGCAGCGTCGGCGGCAATCGCCGCCACGTCCACCGGCAGGGCCGGCTCAGCGGGCGCCCGGCGGCGGGCGGCCACCACCAGCGACGCAACGCCCCAGGCCGCCACGTCGCCCCGTGCCAGGTCTGCCACCAGGGCTGCGGGCCACGCACCCGCCGGCGGTCCCCCCCCAGCCCCTCCCGCCGCCGCCTTCCCCCCCCCCCTCCTCCCGCCCGCCGCCGCCGACGCCGGCGCCGCCGCCACTGCCGGCGCTGCCACCGCAAGGGCGGCGGTGAGGGTGGCGACGCGCGCGTGGCGGGCGGCGGCGGCAGAGGCGGGCGCAGGGTCGGCGGTGGCGGCGGCGGCGGCGGCGGCGGCGGTGGGGGCGCCGCCGCCGGCGGTGGGGGGCGCCCGCGCAACGACCAGCGGCCGCACGGCGGCGGCGAGCGCCCCCCCCGGGTCCCCCGCCCAGCGGCGCGCGAGGTGCGCGACGCCCACCCCCGACGCGAGCGCCGCCGCCAGCCGCCCGCCGGCGTCCCCCCCCCCCCCCACGGCGGGCACCGGCACGGGGTGGCCGTCGAGCGGCGACCGCCGCCCCCGCAGCACGTACCCCCGGTGGCGGAGGGCGGCGACGCCGTCGCCGGCGCCCGGCGCGAGCAGCTCCATCACCCACCAGAGGAGCTCCGCCATGCTCCCCGCCGCCCCCCGCCCCGGCCGCAGCAGCGGCGGCGCCCCGCCGGGGGGGCCCAGCGCGGCGGCGGCGGCGGCGCCCGCGTCAATGGCCGCCAGCAGGGCGAGGACGGCCGCCAGGGCGGCCGCGTTTGCCCCCGCCGTCGCGGCGGGGGCGTCAACAACGCCGGCGGGGGTGGTGGCGGCCGCCACCGCCGCGCCGCCCGCGTCGAGGATGGTGGCGGTGAGGGCGCGCTCGCACGCCACCAGCAGCCGCAGCTGCGCGGGCGACGGCGGCGGGTGCCCGCCGCCGCCGCCGCCGTCGCCGCCACCCCCCATGCCACCGCCCCCCCCACCCCCTCCACCACCGCCGCTGCCACTCGCCGCCGCCACCGCCGCCGCCTCGGCGGCCACCACCACCGCCGCAACGCCCTCCCCCGACGGCGAACCCGCCGACGGCGGCAGCCGCCCCGCCGCCACCGCCGCCGCCCGGGCCGCGACGCGCCGCGCGGCGCGGGGCGTGGCGGCGGCAACGGCGGCAACCCCCCCCCCCCCCCCCCGCCCCCGCCCCCGCCCCCCCCGGCACCGTCGGCGGCGGCGGCGTCGTCCAGGACGGCCGGCCCGTGGAGGGCCACGAGGCCCACCTGCAGCCACGCCGGGTGGAGGCTCCCCAGCAGCGCCCGCAGCAGTGCCCGCCGCAGCGCGGGCGCCCGCCGCACGTCCCGCCCGGCGTCGACGGCCAGCACCCCCGCCGCGGCGGCGGCGGCCACCCGCTCGGCCACCGCCGCCGCCGCGGGGGCGGCCGCGGCGGCGGCGGTGGCGGCCGCCGCCGCCGCCAGGCGGGGGTGGGGGGGGGGGGGGGGGCGCCGCCGCCGCCGCCGGCAGTGGCGGCGGCCTCGTCCACCACCAGGCCCCGGGGGGTAGACGCGGCGGCGGCGGCGGCGAGGGCGGCGGCCCACCAGGGGGCCGCCCGCCTGGCAGTGGCAGCGGCCCAGCGGGCCGTGGCGGGGTGCCAGGGGGGAGGGGGGGGGGGCGGCGCCCTCGGGGGGGGGGGGGGGGGGGGGGGGCATGGCGTCGGTACAAAAAAAAAAAGAGGTGCGGGAGGGGGGGGGGGGGGGGGAGTGCCCAGGGTTTGTAGGGGGGGGGGGGGGGGGGATGAGCGGATGAGCGGGGGGGGGGGGGGGCAGAGGGAAGTTTACGGAAGGGAGGGGTGGGGGGGGGAGTAGGGGGGAGGGGGCACGTGGCGGCTGGACAAGACGGGGGTGGTGTTGCCCTGTGGGGGAGAGAGAGAGGGGGTGTGTGGGTGGGGTGTCTGCCCAAGGCACGGGCGATCGGCGTTGGCCGACCCTTTGCAGAGGCGATCGGCATCGGCCGACCCTCGGCAGGGGCGACGCGTCCACAGTGGCAGTCAGCGCGGCCCGTTTTTTTTTTTTTTGAACTTTCGTAAGGAGCGTCCGTGACCCGTGACGCGATCAAAGGGGGGCGGCCTGCCACGTGTCCACGTGCCCGCTGGCAGCGCGGGGCTGCTGCCAGAGCAAGCACGCTCCCCAAGCAACAGTCCATAACGGACGGCGCGCACCGCCATCATGGCCGAGGAGCGCGGTGAGCCGCGGCAGGGCCCTGCCGAGGTACGTGCGTCAACAGACCACCAAAGATCGAGCACTGATGCGTGCCTCCTCGAGCTCTCGTCCCTTGCGCTTTTTGGACGCCTCTCGCCCCGCCCCCCTCTTCTAGCTACTTCCGCATCCTACACCCCCGTCGCTCCTCCCTCCCCCTTTCTCCACCCGCTTCCTCAAGAGCCATGCGGTCACCGCCTGCGACCATCACTGAGCGGCGGTCAGAGAGAGGCACGACCAGGGTGGGACGGCCCAGCCGTCGGGCGCGGGCGGCCGCAGCACCGCCCCGCGTGCCCCACCACGGAGCGCGTCCATCCCCTCGTGTTGCACACGCCCGCCTGCGGGCCGTAGAGGAAGGTGTACACCAGATTGCCATCGCCGTCTGCCACCCCAAGGCCGGAACGCTTGCCCCGAGCCGTCATCTGAGGCGTCAGCGCCGGCGGCGGGGGAGGACAACATGCATGGATCCACCCGTTCGTGGCTGGCCGGGGAGGGGCACCGCGGGGACACCCGCCCAGTCGTTCGACCACTCGAACGGCACCGCGCTCCCCGGATCGCCCCCCGTTTCAAGGCCCGACGGCGCTGCTATAGTAGCGACCCTCTGGGCGAATAGCAGGCCGCTGAGCGATACTAACCGCCGCAGGACGAGAAGAACAGCATGCCGCTGGGCGAGCACACCAGCGAGGGTGACGACCCCCGCCAGCAGCAACAGCAGCGGTAGCGTTCAGTAGCAGTCGGAGCGGTGGGGGCAGCAGCCCGGCGGGCCATGTGTGGCGGGCACACCGGTAGCACCCCACGCGGGGGTCAGTCACCGAGAGCAGCCAGTTCTCACGATGACCGTCGATGGAGGGTTGAGAGGCAGCGCAGAGGTGGAGGTGTGATTGGGAGGGGTGTGGAGGGTGGAGGGGGGGGGGGGAGGGGAAGGAGCGGGTTTGCCGGGGGGGAGGGGGAAGGCGACGGCGCATGGGCTGTACACGGATCACCGTTAGACCTGCGGCCGTGACTGCCCCTGTTGGGTTCTTTCCAGGGACGCGCGGCGACGCGCTGCGGCGGCGGGCGGTGGCCCCAGCGAGTGGCATCGCGGGCGGGTCTGCGCGCCCGCGCGCGCGCGGCGGCACCACAGGCGGCTGGGAGCATGAGAGTCGGGATTCCAGCCCAGTCTGTGCGCGGCGATGGACATGGCAGGCGGCGGTGACTCCCCCGTGCGCCCTTTGCCGCGAGCACCTCTTCTTTCATTCAAGCTCCCCCGCTTGAGGCGGCGGCGGGCGGGCAGTCGGGGCGCTCGCCGCGGCTCCCACCGCCGCGGGTGTGGCTGCGAGACTCCACCAGGCACAACGGAAGGTAAATACTTGACCTCACGTCTCTTTCCATCTCTACTCGCTGTGCGTCCGTCGCGTCCGTGCCGTCGGCGGGCGGGCCGGTCGTCGGCCAGCGGCGTCGCCGACCTGCCCCTCCCCCCCCCCGACCCCCCCCCCCCCCCCGCCGCCCCCCCCCCCCCACAGACGAGGGCGCCCATTGGCGCCGGCGACGAACCAGACGTTCCACGCCCGTGTATACGAGGAACCGCAGCGTAGGAATGGGCGAGACAGCACCCAATGCCGACCGCGGCGGCCGCCCCCCCACTCACAGGGTCATGGCAACACCCCGCCGTGGGGCCGGGGGGCATCCTGTCGGGGTGTCTCGGCGCGCGTTTGCCGCGTCGTAGTTCTTGCGGAATAGAACCACCACGCCCTCCCGCCACCCCCGCTGATGGCCTGTCTCGGCAGCAGGCGCAAGGGGCCGCACCCCCACCCGTCTGTCTGCCCGCCCGCGACGCATCGTTGCTTGGGGGGTCGGACCGGGGGAACTCCCGCTGCCGCGCTACCGCCGGGAGGAGTCCCCTGCCAACCCAGACGTGCCCACGGGCGCCCTCGTTCCAAAGTGGCGCCCAGAAACCCTTACCGCCTACGGCGCCTTGGCCGCGGCGCCTCCCCCCCCCAAAGTCGGCCGACATGGAGAGGACCTCCCCGGCGGCGGCGCACATCGTGAGGCCTCCCCTCGACGGGCGGGCCGCCCAACAGCGCTGGCTCGCCCCCCCAAAAACGAGACCCCGCGGGCTCTGCGCGACGCGACGCTGACACAGCGTGGATGATGGCCGCACGGGACCAGGACCTCTTCAGCCGTCGGCGCGGGCGAAATCCCGCCCGAGGGGGTGACGTGCCGCGCCGGCTGTCTGCTGTCAGCCTGGTTTGAAGCGCGTACAGACAGTCTCCTGTGCAGGTAAGTAAATCTTTTCGGTAGCTTTAAAAAGGATGGCGAAATTGGATTGGCCATACATACATACGTCCTGTAGGGGAACCAGCTTCCTTCCAGCGACGCCCGGGCCACCGCGCTTCCCCATTGTCTGCCTGCCGCAGACGGGCGAGGTGGGGGTGGGAGACGCCCGCGACGGCTCTCACATCGGCCCCCCGTCGTGGACGCGCCCCGTACAAATGACCGCAAGCAGCTGCGCGCCGCCCCGTCCCAGCCTCACCATCTGGTCTGGGCCCAGCGTCGCGCCCCCAGAGGCGACCCAAGTGGGGGGGGTTGGGAGTGGGGGAGCGCCGCAATGCCCCCCCGGGGAGCCCCCGTGGGGGCGGTGGGGGGGGGGCAGTGCGGCGCCGGCCCACAGTCTGCCGCGGTGCACCGCCCGTGCGCTCGCTGGAAGAGGGGCGGTGCCTGGGCCGCACAGCGCGCGGCTGCGCGGGCGTGTAGGGTGTTGGGGGGGGGGGGCGGGGGGAGCAGAGGAGAGGAGGATCCCGCCTGGCACACGCCGCCGCCCCCGTTCCGGCTGGCGCGGGGGGGGGGGGGTGGGAGGGGAACGGATCTCACCCGCACGGTGGGTGCAAAACCACTCTCGCGACGGTTGGTGTTGCGTGCAAAATAGGGGCTGGAAGGTCGGGGGGCGGCGGCGGGCACGGTGGGGGGCGGTGCCGCCAGCCGTCGAGCGCGCCCCGCCCGCCCCTCTGCCGCCGCGTGCCCCCCCCCCTCTCGCCCGGCCGGCGCGGCTCACGCGGGGCCTCGCGCGGGGCGGCGGGCAAACACACCCGCGTCCATCGTCCCAGAGCACGTGGTGGTGGGGGGGTGGGGGGCGGGGGTGCGTACCAAACTGTACATACTGTGTACTGTACTGTATCCACGGGGAGGGGGAGGGGGGTGACGGCCCGCCCGGCACCCCCCCTTTTTGGGTTTGGGTTCGGGCGAGGGGGGGGGGGCCTGGCCATCCCCCCCCGTGAAGCAGGCGTCATCAGCTCCCGTCCCCTCCTCTCCCCTCTCCCCCCCGCCACACCCCCGCCGTGGGTCTCTGCCCCCCCGCCGCCCCGCACGTGCAGCGCCAGGGACGCACGCTCCAGCGCCGCCCCAGCACTGACCTGGCATGGCATTTGGTGCCGCCCCTTCCCCTCCCCCCCCCCCCCCCCCCCCCTCTCTCTCCCTTGACGCAGGCGTCCCCCTCCTGGCGGGTGACCTGCCTCTCGGGATCGGTTGTGTTGCAGACGGGGGCGTGCGCACAGGTGCAGGTCGCGCGGCCGACGGGCCGGGACGGCCCCGCCCGCGGTTGAGCTGCCGCACGGCTGGCCAGCCGGCCGGCAGGCTGCCGTCGCCGGCGGGGGGCTGCTCCCCGCCCCCCTTCCCGCCCCCGTCAACCACCCCACACCCCCTCCCACGCACGGCCGCCGCGGCGCAGACGGGGGACCCGCTGTCGAGAGGCTGCCGCCCGTGCCGGGCCGTCCCCCCCGCCCGCCACCCCCCCCCCCTCTCTCTCTCGCTGGGTAAGGGGTGGTGGGGGGGGGGGAGGGAGGGGGAGGGCTGCGTGCGCCGCCGGCCGCGGATGGCACAAGAGCCGGCGACCAGCACACACCCTGCGGGCGCCTGCCGCGCCAGAGCCGCCGGTTGTGGAGGGGGGGGAGGGGAGGGTGTGCCCCAGGAGTGCCCGTCGAGGGCGCGAGGGGGTCTGGGGCCAGGTGCGGGGGGGGGTGGGGGGTGGGGGGAGTGTGCCCACTCATCCTCCCCCCTCCCTCCCTCCCGTCGGCGTTTGGATCCCAACAGCTGTCAACCTGCAAGAGGGGAGGTGGGGAGGTGGGGGTATTTAAACTGCACCCCCGTGTTTGCATGCGCCTTCGGTCCACGCCCGCCCGCATCGTTCCATTCCACGCGCACACCCGCCCCCACCCCACACGCCCTCCTTCCCCCCCCAACGTCCCGACCACCACCACCACCACCACCGCCGCCCCGTACGCACACCCCCACTCGCTCGTCATCCCCCCTCTCTCCCGCCCCGTAACCGTACTCCCACACCCGCACCCCCCCCCCTCCCCCCCGCACCCCTTACCCACCCGTTTGCCATGGACAAGATTGGGCAGACCCTCAACGACGCTGCCGCGGCGGTGCAGCACGGCGCCGCGGAGCTGGGCGACCGCGTCGGCTCGGTCTTTTCCAATGCCAAGGACGCGGTAGGGGAGGGCGCCAACGCGGCGGGCAAGAACCTGTCGGCCGCCGCGGACGGGGCGGGGAAGAATATCGCTGGCGCCGCCGACGCGGCGGGCAAGAACCTGGCGGGGGCGGCGGAGGTGGTGGGAAATAAGGCGGGGGAGGCCAAGGACGCGGTGGGGGACGCGGCCAACGCGGCGGGGGACAAGGCGGGGGAGCTGGCGGGGGCGGCGGGGGATAAGGCGGGGGAGGCCAAGGACGCGGCGGCCGACGCGGGGGCGGATGCCAAGGACGCGGCGGGGGATGTGGCCGACTCTGCGGGGAAAAAGGCAGAGGAGGTGAAGGACGCGGCGGGGAGCAAGGCGGAGGAGGCCAAGGACGCGGCGGGTGACGCGGCGGACGCTGCAGGGAAGAAGGCGGAGGAGGTGAAGGACGCGGCGGGGAGCAAGGCTGAGGAGGCCAAGGACGCGGCCGGCGACGCGGTCGACGCGGCTGGAAAGAAGGCAGAGGAGGTGAAGGACGCGGCAGGCAGCAAGGCTGAGGAGGCCAAGGACGCGGCCGGCGACGCGGCCGACGCTGCAGGGAAGAAGGCGGAAGAGGTGAAGGACGCTGCCGGGGATAAGGCTGAGGACGCCAAGGACGCGGCAGGCGATGCGGCCGACTCTGCTGGCAAAAAGGCAGAAGAGGTGAAGGACGCGGCGGGCGACGCGGCGTCGGACGCCAAGGACGCGGCCGGCGACGCGGCCGACTCTGCTGGGAAGAAGGCGGAAGAGGTGAAGGACGCTGCCGGCGATAAGGCGGCGGACGCCAAGGACGCGGCGGGGGATGTGGCAGACGCGGCCGGCGACAAGGCGGCGGACGCCAAGGACGCGGCGGGTGACGCGGCGGCCGACGCCAAGGACGCGGCGGCCGACGCGACGGACGCGGCGGGGGACAAGGCGGCCGACGCCAAGGACGCGGCTGGGAAAAAGACGGAGGAGGCAAAGGACGCGGCGGGGGATGTGGCGGACGCGGCGGGGGATAAGGCGGACGACGCGGCGTCCAAGGCCAAGGGCGGCGCCGATGACGCGGCGGACGCGGTCAAGGAGGGGGCGGACAAGGCGGCGGAGAAGGCCAACTGAGGTGGGGCAGCTACCTGGCCCCCCCTTGTTAGGCGTCTACTCCCCTTTCCCTCCCCCCCACTGAACGACTTGGTTCCCCCCCATTCTCTTCCCCCCCCCCCCCATCCCCTCCTCACCTCTGTCGCCCACCCAGCCGTCTTTCCCAGCGATCCCCCAACTGGCTCGTGTCGTGCCCGTTGTAGACTATGTGTGTTGTGTTCTCATGGATACGGTTGTGTATATGGAGGGTGTGGGGATTGTTTTTGTGCGTGTGCGTTGCCCTCTATGGACCTGGTTTTTTGGCTCTCCGTCTCGGGTGATGTGAATAGATTTTTTGGCCGTGTCCAACCCCCCGCCCGCCCGCCCGTTGGCTGACGCTTCCCCGCACGTCGCGGCTGTAGGTACGCTTGCCGCGCCGCGCTGGGCGTCCACCCTGGCGCGTGGCCCCCCGACCTCTGCCCGACAAAAGCAAGCAGCTGGTCTGCGCAGGCGGTGGCCAGCATCCCACGGTCCCCCCCCCCTACCCTCCCCCCCCGCCACCCCCCACCCCGCCACCACCCATCCCATAAATTGCTACCCGCGCGCTCCTTCCCCCTTACCGGTCCCGCCGGGCGGCCACCGCGGCCTGCCCATCCCCCCAGGCCATCCACGTGAGGCACACGCACCCCCCCCCCGCCAGGGCGGCGGCCGCCCACGCCGCCGCGAGCGGCACAAAGGCGGCCAGCTTGGCAAAGCCCCCCGCCCACGGCGCCGCGTTGATCGCCACCACCCCCGCCAGCGGCAGCGCCACGTCCGCCGCCGCCGCGGCGACCGTCACCCCCACCGCCCAGCCGAGGCTTGGCGGCGCCCCCGCCGCCACCGCCGCCGCCGCCGCCGCCGCCGGGAGGGGGGGGTGGGGGAAGGGGGGGACCCCGCCGGCCGGCAGGGGGTTGTCCCGGGCGGAACGCCCCCCCCCCCCCCCTGCCCCCCACCCGCCGGGGGGGCGCCGCCGCACCACCAGCGGCGTGCAGCCGCCGCCGCCACCCCAGCCGCCACCCCCGCCGCCGCCGCCGCCGCCGACGCCCGCACAGTAGCCGACGCCGAGGCCCGTGAGCCCCCCCCCCAGGAGCACCACCTTGGCCACCCCATAGATGGCCACCGCCACCGCCGGCGGGGCGGTCACGGGCGTTGCCGCCACCGCCCCGGCAGTCGCCGCCACCCACACCCCGCCCGCCGCGGCGAGCGCCACCACAATCGGCGCCCGCCCGTCGCCGTGCGCCAGGGAGGGTGGGGCGGGGGGGGGGGCAGCAGAGGGAAAGGCCCCCGCTGCTGATGCCGCCGCTGCCGCTGCCGCTGCAGCCAAAGCGCCGCCACCGCCACCGAGCGCGGCGCCCCCCCCCCACCCCCCCCCCACCCCCGCCACCACCCCCGCCACCGCCACCACACCCGCCACCACCACCACCACCGCTGCTGCCGACCCCGCCCCCGCCGCTGCCACCGCCGCCGACCGTGTCGACGGCAACCACCGTAGCGGCGGTGGTCACCCCCGCGGGCGCGGCGGCCCGCACCACCACCCGGGCGGCGCCGTCGCCCGCCGGGGCGGGGGCGTAGCCCGCTGCTGACGCCGCCGCCCGCCGGGCGCCCAACCCCGCGGGCAGCCGCAGCCGCACCGCCGGCAGCCGAAACCGCCGCCGCGTCGGCGGCGGCGGCGGCAGCACGGCGCCGCTCCCCCCCCCACCCCCTCCCCCACCCCCACCCCCACCCCCACCCCCTCCCCCACCCACCCCCCCGCTGCCCGCGCCCCCGCCGGCGGCGGCGGCGCGGCGGCGGCGGGCGGCGCGGGCGGCGACCCCCCCCGCGACCCCCCCCCCCCCCCCCCCAGCACGGCGGCGGCGGTGGCGGCGGCGCGGGCCCACCCCCACCCCCCCCCCCCCCCCGCCGCCGCCCCCCCCCCCCCCACCCCCCCCGGGGAGGCCCGCCCGCACCGCCGCCCACGTCCACGACAGGTCGAGGAGGCCGGCGGTCCACCAGGCGGCGGGCTTGAGCGCCCCCGCCCCGCCAAAGTCCACCACCCGCAGCGGCCCGCAGGGGGTGGGCGGCAGCTCCCACCGGAGGCGCGCGTAGTAGAGCGCGTGGGGGGCGTGGAAGCCCAGCGGCAGCCGCCGCAGCGGCGCGTCGGCGCCGCCCCCGCCGCCCGCATCAGCGGCGGCGGCGCCGTCGGCGGCCGCACAAAAGAGGGGCGCGTCGAGGAGCGCCGCCCCCCGCAGCTCGTTCAGCACGCACTCCCAGTGGGCGAGCCCGTCGGGGGTGTGGCCAGGCCGGCACGCCCCCGCCACGCCGTCCGCGCCGTCGGGCGGGGCGGCGGCGGCGGTGGCGGCGGTGGCGGCGGTGGCGGCGGCGGCCTGCGCCAGCGCGGCGGCCAGCGCCGCGTCGGGGGCGGTGACGAGGACGCCGCCCGAAAAGGAGCAGGGGCGGATAAAGGTGGCGCAAAAGCGGCCGCACCGAAAGATGTCCCGCAGCGGCGCCACGACCAGCGTGTCGGGGGAGAGCAGCGCGATGCGGCTGTACTGGGGGAGCGCCCGGGGAGGGGTGGGGATGTCGTCGAGGCCGTGGCCCCTGCCGTCGCTGCCGCTGCCGCTGCCGCTGCCGCCGTCGCCGCCGCTGCCGCCGTCGCTGCCGCTGCCGCCGTCGGCGACGCCGTCGCCGTCGCCGTCGCCGACGGCGCCGACACGGACGGCGTCCGGCACGGCGCGGGCGACGGTCATCCCCCCCCCCCCCCCCCCCGCGGGGACCGCCACCACCACCCGCGGGGGCTCATCGGCAATCGCCGCAAGGGCCTCGAGCATCGGGTCCCAGCCGTCCCCCCCCCCCCGCTCATCCCACGCGCCCGCCACCGCCCCCACCGTCACCCCATCCGCGGCAAGCGCGGCGGCCCCCGCCGGGGAGACCCCCGCCAGCGGCAGCGCCACGTGGTGCACCGCCGCCGACGGGGGGCCGTCGGCCGCCCGGAGCGACGCAAACACCACCCGCGCGGGGAGGAGGGCGGCGTCCGACGGGATGAGCACCACGTACGCGACCGGCGGGGGGGGGGGGGGGGGGCGCCGCGCGTCCCCGCCACCCGCACGGTGGGGGGCGGGGCGGCGGCGGCAGCAGTGGCGGCGGCAGCAGTGGCGGCGGCGGCAGTGGCGGCGGCGGCGGTGGCAGCAGCAGCAGCAGGAGCAGGAGCAGCAGGTGCAGCAGTAGGAGCAGCAGCGGCGGCGGCCGCCCGTCTGGACACCGACAATGGCAGCGGCAGCGGCGGGGACGTTGCCACCCCCCCCCCCCTCGTCGGCGGGTCCCCCCCCCCCCCCGCCTCGGCGGGCACCCCCCCCCCGCCCCTGCCACCACCACCCCCACCGCCACCCCCGCCGCCACCCCCACCGCCACCCCCGCCGCCCGCCGTCGCCAGCCGCGCCGCCCGCGGGGCGGCCGGCCCCGCGCACCACCACCGCCGCCGCCACCGCCACCGCCACCGCAGCCGCCGCCGCCGCCGCCACCGCCGCGGGCCATGGCGGGACCCCCCCGGCGGGCGGGGGGGAGAGGGGGAGGCTGGACGAGCGGCCGGCCGGGCCGGCGGCAGTCTCACCCCTGGCCGCCTCGCAGGGTTGGGCGCCGAGGGACAGGGGGGGGGGGGGGGGGCGTCGTGGCCGTGGCCGTGAAAAGGGGCGGCGGGAGACTGTGCACGGGAGTTTGGGGGGGGGGGTGGATGCGGGCGGGAGGGGGGGTATGCAGCGGCGCCCCCCGCGCGGGGATGGGGCGGAGCAAGGGGGTGGGGGGGGCGGGCGGCGGTTGGGGACGCGTGCATGAACTGTACGTGGGGGGGCATCGAGTAGAGAGGGGGGACAGCTGAGGCGGACAAGAGGGAAGGCCCCGGCGCGCGCCCGGGGGCGGCCTGACGCCACGTGGCTATTGCGCCGCCACCCTTGATCCGCCAATCTCGACGTCTGCTGCCAACGGTACCCATTTAAACGGTACTGTAGATACGAGGTTTGTACCCTGCACCGAACCGATTCGTGTATGTACAACTACTGTATATGGTACAACATGTACTGTACAGTATGTACATCGAGTACACGCTTACCAGACGGCGGTGATCTGCCGCCCCGGCGCGGGGTGGACACCCACCGCTCACCGCCTCCCTCTCACCGATCAGCGTGTGAGCTTCGCCCCCGCCGCTACCCCCATCCACCCTCGCTCATCTCCACCCCGTCCCCACTACTCCCCACCTGCTCCACCCATTCCTCTCCTCCCGGCCACCCGCATCCACTTTTCGCTCCTCCCCACCACCCCCACCGACCTCTGCTCCTCCCCACCACCCCCACCGCCCCTCCTCTATTCCCCAGCGTCCCAACCCCACCGCGCGCGCCGCCCTCCCCTCTCCGCCCCATCCAAAGGGGGGAGAGGACGGCGCGGCGAGCAATGGCTACCGGCCGTCGCCCGCCCGGGCGTCCCCCCCTCCCCGCCCCCCCCCCACGCCACGGCCGACGTCGCCACGCCACCGCCATTCCCACTACCGTCTTTGCTGTCGTTGCTGCCGCCGCTGCCGCTGCCGCCGTCGCCGCCGCCGCCGCCGCCGTTGCCACCGTCGCTACTGGGGCGGGGGGGGGGGCGGGGGCGGCGGGCGCCCCCCCCCCCCCCCCCCCCCCCCCCCCCCCGCCAGACGACGCGGCGTGCGCAGCAGCCGCCGCGGCCGTCCTGTCGGCGGGTCCCCACCCGTGCACGACCCGCGACTGCATCCTTGGCCCGCAGCTGGTCGCCCGCCTTGCCGCCCTGTGGGCGGTGGGGTCGGTGGCGGGGGGCCGGCCCGCCGGGGGGGCGGCGGCGGCAGACCCCGCCGCCACGGGCGGCACCGACCGGGGGTACCTGTCGCCCGCGGGCGCCGCCGCCGCCGCCGCCGTTGCGGCGCTGATGCGGGCGGCGGGGATGGAAGGGGTGGCCCGCGACGCGGCGGGCAACGTGCGGGGGGTGCTGGCCGCCGACCCGGCGGCGGTGGCGGCGGCGGTGGCGGCGGGGTCCCCCCCACCCCCCGGGGGGGGGGGGGCGTGGGCGCTGCTGCTGGGCTCCCACCACGACACCGTGCCGGGGGGGGGGGCCTTTGACGGCGCCCTGGGCGTCCTTGCCGCCGTGGCGGTGGCGCAGGTGGTGGCGGCAGAGGCGGCGGCAGGCGGGGGGGGGGGGGGGAGGGGGGGTGGCGGCCTCCCGTTTGACCTGGAGGTCGTTGCCCTGGACAATGAGGAGGGCAACCACCCGTACGGGGGGCTGACGCTCACCGGCGCCGCCGCGTACGCGGGCACCCTCAACGCGTCCGCCGTGGCGGCGGTGCCCGGCTTTGCCGCCGCCCACGGGGTGGCCCTCCCCGACGGGGTGGAGCCGGCCCCCGCCGCCACCGCCGCGGCGGGGGTGGCGGCGGCGGCGCCACTGCCACCGGCGGGCACGCCCGCGGGGGTGGCCGCCCGCCTTGCCGCCGCCGCGCGGCCGCGGTGGGATAACGTGCTGGCGTGGGTGGAGGTGCACGCCGAGCAGGGGCCGGCGTTGGAGCGGGCGGGCACCCCGCTGGGGGTGGTCACCGCCATTGCGGGGCAGGTGCGGCTGGGCGTGCGCCTCACCGGCCGGGGGGGGCACGCGGGGACGGTGCCGATGGTGCCCAGGGAGGGGCGGGGGGACGCGCTGGCCGCCGCCGCCGCCGCGGTGGGGGCGGTGGAGCGGGCGGGCGCCACCTGCGGCGCCCCCGCCGGCGGCAGCAACGGCGATGGGGAGGAGGAGGCGGCGGCGGCGGCGGCGGCGGCGGCAGCGGCCGTTGCCGCCGGCGAGTGGTGCGTCGCGACGGTCGGGCGGCTGGCGGTCGGCGCCGACGGGCGGGGCGGGGCGGCCAACGCCATTGCCCGGGCGGTCACCGCGACCGTCGACGTGCGGGCCGGCACCGCCGCGACGCTGGCGCGGCTGGTGGCCGCCGCCGGGGACGCCGCGTGGGCGCCCGCCGCCGCCGCGACGGGCGTGCGGGTGGGGGTGACCACGACGCACGCGGCGCCGCCGGTGGCGCTGAGCCCGTGGGTGACGAGCCGCCTGGCGGCGGCGGTGGCGGCCGTGACCGCCCCGGCGGCGGTCCCCGTTGGCGCCGCTGCCGTCGCGACGCCTGACAGCCCGGCGGGCGGTGTGGGCGGGGGGGGGGGGGGGGGGGGGGGGGCGGCTGCGTTGCGCCCGGCAGCGACGGCGGCGACGATGGCGGTGATGGGGGCGGCGTGTGCGCGGCGGGCGCCCGCGACGGGGGCGTCCCCCCCCCCTCGACGGCGGCGGCAGAGGCGGCGCCCACGGCGGCCGCAGCGGCGGCGGTGCCCCGCCTGACCAGCGGCGCCGGCCATGACAGCGCGGTGATGGCGGCGGTGGCGCCCGCGGGGATGCTGTTTGTGCGGTCGGTCGGGGGCGTCAGCCACACCCCCGCCGAGGCGACGGCCGATGACGATGTGGCCGCCGCCGGGGCGGCGGTGGCGGCGTTTGTGGCCACCCTTGCCGCCGACATGGCGGGGGGACGATGGCAGGGGGGTGGGGGGGGGGGGGGGGGGGGGGGGGGGGGGGTAGGCACCCGACTGCTGCCGGCCGACGGCATCCCCCGCGCCCGCCGCCGCTGCCGTCGCCTCTTGGCAGGCACGACGTGACCACCGGGGCGGGGGGGGAGGCGGGGAGCGGCGGCGGGGTACTTGCGCGGGTGGTGGCGGTGGCGCCGCCCACAACAGGGGGTCGGGACGCCCGGGACGACCGGGCGGGGAACGCGAGGCGGGCGGGCGGGCGGGCACGCCGCCCGCGGCTCAATATGTACACACTTTTGTCCACCCGCCCGCGCACGCTCCCTCCCTCCGTTTCCCCCGTCCCTCCCCCCCCCCCCCGCCCACCCCCCCCCCCCCCCCCCCCCCCCCCCCCCCCCCCGCCTCGCCCCTGTCGCCGCTCCCCCGCTCACCGCCGAACCGCGTCCACCGACCGGAGGGTGAGGGTAAACGCCGGCAGCGGCGGCCGCCAGTCCCACCCGCCCACCTTTCCCCCACACCCAGGACACCGCAGCCGGCCCGTCGGCGGGGGAACACCCCCACCCCCGCCCCCACCCCCCCCCCCCCCGCCGCCGTCTGCAGCCGCCGCCGGCGTGGTCGCGTCCACCATCCACGTGGCGGGGAGGACGCGCACGACAGTGGCGGCCACCGCCACCACCGCCCGGCCGCTGATGAGGCGCGTGCGGCACGTGCGGCAGCGGTAGTAGGAGCGCTCGGCGGGTGGGTGGGGGGAGGGCGTTGGGGTGGGGGGCAGGGGGGGGGAGCCCCCACTGGCGGGGGGGGTGGGCGGCACGCCCCCAGCGCCCCCGCGGCGGGCCGCCGCGGGGGTGGCCGTGAGGGGCGCCGCCGCCGCCGCCAGCGACCGGGGGAGCGCGCCGCCCGGTGGCGGCGTCGCCGTGGCGTCACCGTCAGCTGCCGCCGGCGCCGGCGACGACGCTGAGCAGGAGCGGCGTGACGGCGTGGCGGCGGCGGCGGTGGCGGCGGTGGCGGCGGTGGCAGCCCCGGCGGGCGGCCCGCCGCCACCGCCGCCGCCGCCACCGCCGCCGCCGCCGCCCCGCCGTGGGCGGGCGCCCGCGCGGGCGCCCGCGACGGCGCGCCCCCCCCCGCGGCCCGCCGCGGCGGGCGACGCGGCAACGCCCCGCGGCAGCGACGCGACGCGCGGGAGCGGGGTGGGGGTGCCCCCGCCGCCGCGGCGGGCGGCCGCGGCGCGCCGCGGCAGCGACGCGCCGCGGGGGAGGGCCGCGGCGCCCGGCGCCCGCGCCCGCGCGGCCGCCGGGGACGGAGGGGGGGGGGGCGCCGCCGCCGCCGCCGCCGTCGCCGCGGCACGCGCGTCAGCGGCGGGGCTGCCGCCGCCGCCGAGCCGCCGCCGTGGGGGTGTGGTGGTGGTCGCGCTGGTGGTGGAGGTGCGGGCGGTGCCGCCCCCTGCCGCCACCGCCGCCGCGCCCCCCCGTCGGTCGGGGGGGGACGCCCGACGGGCAGCGGCGGCGGCGGGGCGGCCGCCCGGCGGCGCCGCGGGCGGCGTGCCGCCGCCGCCCCGCAGCCGCCGATGCGGCTCTGTCGACGGCGGCGAGGCGCTCGCGTCGCGCCACGCCGCCGGCCGCCGGCCGACGGCGGCCACGGGGGAGGCCGCGTCGGGCGTGTCGGCCCGCCGTGGCCCCCCTGCGGTGACGAGCAGGTGGGCGGGCACCCCCCCCCCCCCGGTGCCCGCCGCGGCGCGGCGCCACCAGCCGCCCAACACCACCAGCCGGTGCTCCTTTTCCATGGCCGACGGCCGGCGGCCCGGCTCGCCGTCCCCCCCCACGGCGGCGGCAGCGTCGAGCCGCCGGCCGGCGCGCTCCCACACGAGCAGCTGGGAGAGGAAGCCCGCGTTGGGCGCCGCCCCCGGCCGAGCCTCGACGACCGCCCGTAGGGCGGTCGCCAGCGGCAGCCCGTCGCGCGCCGACAGCCACACCGCCGCGACCGCCGCGGAGCGCGACAGCCCCGCATGACAGTGGATGACGGCGCCATTGTGGGCGGCCAGCGGCGGCGGGGGTGGTGCGGGTGGCGGCGCCGGCGCGGGCGGCGGCGGCGACGACGCGCCATCCGCGGGGAGTGGGGGCGCCCCCGGCGGGGAGGCGGCCGCGTCGGTGGCAGCGCCGCCGCCGCAGCCGCCGCCGCCCGAGGGGGGGGCGGCCACCACCCCCGCCGTCACGCCGGCGGCGAGGAAGGGGAGCGCCGTGCCGAGGGCGACGAGCAGGTCCGCGTCGGCCTCATCATCCAGCGCCACAAACCGGTGGCGCACCGCCGGCGCGGCCGCCGCCACCGCCGCGAGCGCCGGGTACTCGTCGGGCCGCCCCGACAGCACGGACAGGACGGTGCCAATGTGGCGGGCGGCGAGGCCGGCCGCGTCCGCCACGCCCTCCACCGACGCCACGTACAGGCCGGGCGCGACGGCGGCGAGGTGGGGGGTGTTTGGGGGGAGGGCGGGGGCGCCCCCGCCGCCGCCCCGCGCGGGCCGGCCGCAGCAGGGGGTGTACCCAACGGGGGGGGGGGGGGGGGGTGGCCGGCCGCCCCGGGCGCAGGGCTGGGGCTGGCGCTCCGCGCCGCCCGTGCCGCCGCCGCCGCCGCCGCTGCCCGCGACGAAGACACGGGCGACGGGGAGGGGGACGGCGACGGCGACGGTGACGGCGACGGCGACTGCGCCCCCGCAGCCGCCGCCGCCGCCACCGCCCGCACCTGCGCCGGTGATCCTATGGGCGACGGCGAGCCGCCGCCGCCGCCCCCACCGCCACCACCGCCACCGCCACCACCGCCACCGCCGCCGCGCCCGCCGCCGTCGCCACTGCCGCCGTCGTCCCCGCCAGACGTCCGCGGCGGCGTGCCGGCTGCCGCCGCGGCGCCGTCAGCGGGTCGCGGCGGACCGCCGCCGCCGCCGCCGCCGCCGCCGCGGGCGGGCCGCCGCGGCGCGGCGGCGGCAGCGGCGCGCGGCGGGGCGGGTGATGACCGTGGGGGGGCCGCGGGGGGGGGAGGAGCCCCAGCCGGCGGTCGCCGCTTGGGGGGGGGTGGGGGGCGCACCCGCGCGTGGGCCGGCGGCAGGGGGTGGACGTCCATGGGGCAAGAGGGGGAGTAACAGGGGGGGGGGGGGGGGGGGGGGGAGCGCAAGGTGGCCGGCGGTCGTCGTTGAGGAAGGCCGCCACGTAGCTGCGGCTGCCGCAGGGTCGGCTCCCCGGGCGCGCCCCGAGGCGGGGGGGGGCGGAGGGGAGTGGAGCACCACCGGGTCCCCCTTCCCACCCCCCCCCCCCCCCCCCGCACTCCCTCTACAGGCAGCGGACGCCGCCGCGCGCCGCCGCGTCAGCGGCGTGGGGAAGGGAGGGAAAAACAAGATGGACAAACGGGCAACGTGGACACGCCGCGACGCGGCCGGCAGGGCCAGTCGCCCCCGCAGCGCCGTGAAAGAAGGCCGCCGCAGGCAGACGGGCCGGGGGGCGGGGGGGCGGGCGGGAGCGCGGGCGGCGCTTCAACCTCGACGCGGGCGGGCAGGCGGGCGGGCGGGCGGGCGGGCGGGCGGGCGGGCGGGTGTGGGAGGGGAAGCGAGGAGTGGAGGGGGAATGGCGGCGCAGGCGGCGTTGAAAAGAGGGGGGCGCGGGGGCGGGAGCCGGGGTGGAGCAGACACGGGCGCGAGCGTGCCCGGCGAGTGGCCCCTCGGGCCGACGGTCCGAGTGGGAGGGCGTGGGGGGGAGGGGAGGGAGGGAGGGGCAGGGGGAGGAGGAGGGGGAGGGGGAGGGCGGGCCCTGCCGCCACCGCACACCCCCCGCACGGTGGGGGTGGTGGTGGGCGGGGCGTGGAGCGAAGCGTGGGGGGGGGGGGGGGGGGGGGGTGGTGGACTGCCCTGCCCGACCCCCACCGACACGCGGGTGGTGGTGGCGGGTGGGTGGGGGGGCCCCGTGGGGGGTGGGGGGGGTGGAGGAGGAGGGGGGGGAGGGGGGTGGGGACGATGCGCTCACGCGTGGGGGCGGCGCTGGGCGTGACCGGTGGGAGGAGGGGCCGGGCGGTGCCGTCACGTTCACTGTCGAGAGGGGCCGACGGGCTGCCGGCCTCTCGTTTGTCTTCTTTTCGTGTTTTTGAATCCCGTCATGGGGAGAGCCGACCAACAGGGGGCTTGCACCCTTGTACAGAACTGCACAGTGTGAGTACTGTACGTGGACTGTACAGTACGTAGGTAGGAGTCGGGTGTTGATCGGTGTCTGTTGTACTGTACAGTATGCCCGTAAACGCAGTACAGTGGGGGGCGGATCTTTGTGGCACAGTGCAACAACGCTGGGCCGTACCTACGGCATCTCCCCCCACAAACCCAGACGGCGGCCGGCTTGGCACCTGGCGGCAGCCGCCGCGGCCCTCGTTTTTCCCCGCCCGCGTACCCACGGCCGGCGGCGGCGGCGGCGGCAGCGGTGGCGGCGTCCTGCCAGAGCGCGGGTGGCGGGCAGCGGTGCCGCTGGGGGCGGCGACGACGACGTCGACGACGGCGGCGGCGGCGGCGGCGGTGGTGCGGCGACGGCGGGCGGTGGGGGTGGTGGCGGCGGCGGTGGTGGCAGTGGTGGTGGCGGCGGCGGCGGTGGTGGCGGTGGTGGTGGCGGCGGCGGCTGGCGGTGGGGAGGGTGTCGCCGGCGTGGCCGCGGCCGACGCCCCGCCGCGCGCGGGCGGCACGCGGCCGTCGTGGCCCACAGCACGGGTCCCCCACAGACGGGGGGCCGCGCTGCCGCGGCGCGGCCGTGGCGCGGGCCGACGCTGCCCCGCCGGTGGTGGCTAGCCGCCCCCCCCCCCCCCCGCTCCCCCGCGCCGCGGGCCCCGCCGCGGCCACGCCGTCCCCGCCCCCCGGCGGTGGCCCAGTGGCGCCGCCACCCCCCGCCGCCGCACGGTCGTTCCCCGCTGTGCAGGGGGAACGACCGCTGTGCATCCCTTGACGGGTGCCGGTGCTCCCGCGGCCGGTGCTGTTGCTGCCTGCCTTTTTTTTTTTCCCGTCCCCTTTCCCCCCCCCCCCCCCACTGCTGTCCCCCCCCCTCCCTTGGCATCGGCCTCCCACGTGTCGTCGCCCTGCCCACCACTGGCTGTCTGCCATGGACGACCTTGGGGGCCGTGGACGACCTTGCGGGCACTCCCCCGGCGGCCGCCCTCCCCCACCCCCGTCGGCACTGCCGCCGCCGCGCCACCAATGAGCCGTCGGCACTCGCCCCCCAGGCCCCCCTTGCGGCTGGCCGACCTGGACGGCGACCCCTCGCTGCTGGTCGCCGCCGCCACCTGCGCCGGCCACCCCAGCGGGGGGCCTCTTTGGCACCTGCCGCCGCGCCCGGTGCCATCCCGCCGCGTCGGGGGTGGTGGTGGTCCCGGGGGCGGGTGCCGGGGGGGCGGCGGTGGCCCCGCCGGTGCAGGCGGTCGCAACGGCCGCCGGCGCGGTGATGGCGGCGGCGTTTGCAGACGAGCCGCCCAAGCTGGCCGCCGTCCACGACCTGCTGCGGCACCACGGGTACGGCCAGTCGGCGGTGGCCAACGGGTCGGTGGGCGCCCGCGTGGCGGCGGCGGTGCTGGCAAAATACCCGGTCAACCCGCCGGCCACCCCCTACACGCCCGTCAACCCCCCCTCGGCCACCGCCAATGCCGACTGTGGGTCCATCACCGACGCCGACGGCTGGCAGCCGGTGTGCGTGCAGCGGGAGCCACGGCCGCCGTGCGCGCCGCAGGTCATCCGGATTGGGGCGCTCGCCAACGTCCCCCTCTACTCGACCGGCGGCGCCACCACCGCCGCCGGGGTGGTGACCGGCGGCCTACCCGGGCGGCTCCCGTCGTTACGACGACGGGGCGCTGGGGGACCTGCCCTACGAGCGGGGGGTGCACCCCTTCGCGGACGAGCACCTTGCCATCCTCGACGCCGCCGCCGGGCTGGGGGACTATGAAAAGGCGGTGGTCCAGAATTTCGGCTCCAGCTCCTCTGACCGCGTCGCCCGCCTGGCGGTGGCCGAAGCGGCCGCCCGCAACCTCTCCCTGGGCGCCTCGGCCGCCCTCCTCTACGCCGTCGCCGCCGCCATCCACCGCACAAACGACCCCGCCGGCGGCGCGCAGACGACCATGGCCAGCTGCTGCAGCCACTGGGTGGGGCCGCCGGCCGGCTCGCCCCCCGCGGCGGCGGCGGCGGCGGCGGCGGCGGCGCCCAGCGGCCACTTTGGAACCGCTCGACCCCGCCGTGCGCACGCCGGATGGCAATAGTCGCGGCAAGGTCCCACGGCCGGCCCAGGCGGGACGGGTCGGCCAGCACCGCGCGGCCCAGCGTCAGCAGCGCCTCCTCCACAGCAGCACCGGCCGCACCGCGCGGTGGTGTCGGTCACCAGCGGCCGCTGCGGGGCCCGGGTGGGCACCCGCGCCGGGCTCACCAGGTCCTCCGCGGCCACCACCCACCCCTGTCTGTCCAGCGCATGGCCGGCGGTACCGCGGCTGGCAACGAGCACGTCACAAGTCGCCGGTGAAGCGCTGCAAAGACCAGCCGCTGCGCCCGTGGGGGTGACGGTCCATTCGAGCTCCGCACCACCGCGGGGGGGGGGCCTACGCGTAGGCCCTACGCGTAGGGTCACTGGTACCTCTTGTCATTCATCAGAGCTCCCGGGACACCCCCCCCCTGATACACGTGTGCTGACATTGGCGGCGTGGGAAGGCGGGGGACAGTCGGAAGAGGCGGAGGGGGGGGGGGGGGCGGGGAAGGGCCAACACCACCGCAATTTCAGGGAGCCGCTGCGCTGTCGCGACGTGACCGTGCAACGCACGTGTGCGGGCACGCACCTCACCCACCGCTCTGCGACACACCCGTCGCAGCCGTATCGACTTTGACCTGATTGCACTGCTCGCCGCCCACGCGTCTCCCCCCCCTTCGCCGGCCTGCCCCATCGCTGCGCTTGGTGACACGTTGGCGTGTTGTTTGTATCTTGCTTTTCTTCTATTTTTTGGCGGCGCGTGTGTGTGTCCTGTCTCCGTGCGTCTCCTCCCCAGGGGACTTGATGTAAAGGGGGTACCGAGCTCGTGAAGCCGTGGGGGCCTGGGGTCGAAAGACCTGTCTAGAAACCCGCGGTGGATCTTGTGATGACGTACCACAAGGTCTACGCCACGACCCCTCCAGGGTAACACCAGGAGCGCCGGAAAGGCATGGGTACGGGCACCCGCAACCCCGACACGGTGTCTCGGGGAAGGGGACGCGTGCGTGAGCGGTACGTGCACGCGTCGTTGTACTTTCTATCGTAGCAGGTCGAGGGGGGGGAGACAGGATGAGTAGATATTGTTGGGGCGGTGTAAGGTGGCGGCGGGGGGGGCACGACGCCAGCGCCGCGTCAACGACGGCCAAGTGTGCGAGCCACGCCGCCCGCCCGCTGTCGGTCCTCCAGTGTGCGTACGGGGGGCGCAACATCACCGCCTGGGCGGGTCCCTACCGGGGCGTCGCGGCCGCCGTCAACGCGGGGCACCGCCGGTGGCCCTACTGGCCCACCCCGGGCTTCCCGGGCTTCTTTTCCGGCCACACGGCCGTCGCCGCGGCGGGCCTGGAGGCATGGCGGGGGCGCTGGGGGATGACACCCCCGTTGCTGCCAACTGCGAGACGCACGGCCGGGGGATGAGCCGGGTGGAGCCGCGGGTGGAGGTGGGCGGCCGCGGCTGGATCCCCGGCGTGACGGACGTGCCCAACGGGGGGCCCGCCACCGTCGGCTACTCCCCCGCCGCCGACATGACCGTCTGCTGGCCGACGGGGCGGGCGCTGGGGGAGCTCGTCGCCGCGTCGCGGTAGTATGGGGGGATCCACATCCCCGTGGACAATACCGTTGGCCTGCCGGTGGGGCGGGCGCTCGGCCGCCAGGCGTGGGAGTACGTACTGGCCACGGTGCGCAGGGGGGGTGGGCGGGCCAAAGAGTAGGGAGGGAGGGGGTGGCGGGGAGCAATGTCCACGCACGTTTTGTTTGCGCGAGTATCACCGCCGTGGCCACCCCACTGTCTGCCCACCAGCGTCGGGGGCAGGTGGGGAAGCGGTGTTCCCGAAACAAACCACGCTGGCAGTACAGTACATATGTGCCAGACCTCTTTCTTCCCCCCTCCCCCTCCCCTCCCTCCCCCTTCCCTTTCTCCCGCCCCGCTCCACCCCCCCCCCGTACGAAGCGGTGCGCTCCCCTCGAGCCCCGCTGGCGCGCTCACTTGAGCCCCGGCTGCCGCAGGGCGGCCCAGACGGCGACCCCCCCCGCGGCGGCGAGGGCGCCCATGCCCGCCATGCCCAGGCCCGGCACCCCCCACCCCGAGCCAACCCCAAACAGTGCCGCCGCCGCCACACCCCCCCCCGCTGAGCCCAACGCGGTCGCAGCGGCAACGCCGCCCTGCACCCCCCCCTGGGCGTCACGCCCCACCTGCCGGGCGAGCACGCCCTTGAGCGTCGGGCTGCCCACGCTCGCGGCGGCGCCCACGACCAGGGCGGCGTACATCCACCGCCCCGTCGGGGCGGCGGCGTAGGCCACCAGGTGCGCCGCGTCGGCGGCGGCGGCGCCCAGCAGCACCCGCCGCTCCCCGGCGAGGCGCAGCGCCAAGGGGGTGCCGACGCCCTGCGCGACGAGCAGCCCCACGCCGACGGCGGAGAGGAAGGCGCCCGCCTCGGGGGGGCCCCAGCCGTAGCGGGCGGCGGTGTAGAAGAAAAAGATGGACGCCACGCCAGAGGAGGCCGCCGCGTGAAGCGCCGCCGCGGTCGCCAGGAGCGCCAGGGGGGGGGACGCCCCAATGAGCCGCAATGGGGGGAGGGGGTTGGCCAACGCCACCGCCGCCGCCAGGCCCCGGCCAGGCAGGGGGCGCGGCAAGGGGGCGGCGGGGGGAGCAGCGGCCGCCCCCGCCGACAGCAGCGGCGATGGCAACGGTGGGGTCGCCACTCGCCCGTCGGCCGCAGTCGGGACGGCGGCGGCGGTGGCGGCGGCTGGCGGGGCCTCCTCGTCCGCGGCGCACCACCCCGCCGCCCCCACCCCTCCCGCCGCCACCACGCCCGTCTCTGGCAGCACCGCCAGGACGGCCAGCCCGTTGGCGGCCATGGCCACCGCGGCGACCCGAAACAGCAGTGCGTCGCCCCACAGCCCCGCGAGGACCCCCCCCAGCGCGGGCCCCACCGCAAAGGCCACCCCAAACGACGCGCCCAGCCACCCATACGCGGTCGCCCCCCCGCCGCCCGCCCCCCATCCGTCCACCACGTCCGCCACAACGGTGGCCATGGTGAAGAACCAGCCGCCCAGCGCGGCGGCTACCACCGCGCCGCCCACGTAGCCCGGCACACCCCAGCCGGCGCCGAGCACCGCCGCCTCGGCGGCGGCGCCCGCCGCCGACGCGGCCAGGACCCCCCGGCGGCCGGCCCAGCCGTCGGCGGCGGCGCCCAGCACCGGCGCCGCCACCGCCCCGAGGGCGGTGGTCACCACCCCGAGGGCTGCGGTGACGCCCGCCGCGGCGGGCGCGTCGCCGCCCAGGGCAGACAGGAGGATGCGCGGCCGGACGGCGAGCGTTGACGCCAGCGCCGTTGCGTGGGCGGTGGACAGGGCGAGCGCCACCGCCAGCGTCCGCCGCGAGGAGGAGGGGGGGGGGACAGCGCCGCCATTGGGGGGGGGGAAGGGGGGGGGGGGGGGGGCCGTCCGCAGCCGTTTGGGGCGGGGGACGGACGAGTGCCGCCGCCCCGACCCGCCGAGGCGACGGCGGCTGTGGCTGTCAGCAGGGGCGCCCCTTCGACGATGAGGTCGTCGTCGTCGCCGCCGCCGTCGCCGCCGCCGCAGCAGTCGCTGCCGCCGCCGCCGACGCCGCCACCGCCGCCGGCGTCGGACGAGGGGACGGCGGGCCGGCCGCCCGGCGGGGGCGGCGTCCCGTGGCGGCCGCCGCCGCTGGCGTCGGCGGGGGGGCGGTAAACGCCCGGCATGGGACCCGCCGCGTCGTGCTCGACCGCCGCCGGTCGCCGGGGCAGACGACGGCGGGCGGCTGCGGGCGTGGGGGTCGACGGGCGGCGGGAGGTGGGGGGTGTGTGATGGGTGGTGGGTGGCGGTTGGAGGGGGGCGGCGGGCGACGGGTGGCGGGTGGCGGGTGGCGGCTCCGTGGGTGGCCAGGTTGGCACTCCCCGACCGCGACCGGCCGCCTCTGCTGACGCTGGCAATGCGCACAGCCGCCGCGTCGTGTCGGGTCCTACACCGTCCAAGTCTTTTGGCACCCATCACTCCACCTTCCAGGCTTCCAGGCTGGTGATGGATCCGGCTCTGAAAACATACCAAAAACACATGAAATTCTAATATTGGCACCGGTCTCACTCGGAAACGTTGCTGCCCGGATCAGGGGCCCACGGCGAGGAGCGCGATCAAGAAAAAAAAAAGCAGCATCCGCTGTCGAGTGTCCGCGGCGAGAGGCCCTCGGGGCGCGGTGGTCGATGGCAAGCGGGCCGACCGGCGCCCGGCGCCCGGCGACCACCCTCCCCAGCCACCATGGCGTCGACGCTGACGCGCGTGGGCCTCACCCGCCTCTGCTATCCCGTGCTGCTGCCGCTGCGCCTCGTCCTCGTGTCGTCCACGCTGGTCCGCCCGCCGACGGCGGCGGCCGCCGAGGCGGTCTGGACGCTCTCCATTGAGCGCGACGGCGCGGCGGGCGGCGGGCCGTCGGTGACGCTCGCGCTCCTGGTGCGGGTGCTCACCCCCGTGTTGGCGTCGGTGGGCACCGTGGTCGTCGCGTCGGCGCTCAAGGGCCGGGGCCGCTCCCGGCAGCTGGAACTGCACCTGGAACAAGATGGATTGGGCGGGGGGGTGCGGGGGGGGGGGGGGGGGGGGGGGCTCGGTAGGCCCCATCGTCGTTTCCTCCTCCTCGTCAGAGCCGGTCACAGGGTCGCCCGCGGTGGTGGCACCGGCGGGGTCTGTCGGGAGCGGCGCCGCCGCGGCGTCTGGAGGGGACGCGTTGGCCGCGTGCGCACCTGTGGTGCCGCGCAAGCTGCGGCGCCTTCGACGGACGCGTGACTCGGGTGGCGGCAGCGCGGTGGCCGCGGCGGCGTTGGCGGCGCCCGTGCCCGCGCCCGCGCGGGCGTCCCTCGCCCGGAAGGGCAAGGGCGCGGCGGGTGCCGCATCCAAGGCAGTGTCTTCGTCGTCCTTGTCTTTGTCGGGGTCATCGGACAGCAGTAGCAGCGACACCAGCGACGCCAACAGCGACACCAGCAGCAGCAGCAGTGACAGCAGCGGGAGCAGCAGCGACAGCAGTGGGAGCAGCAGCGACAGCAGCGGGAGCAGCAGCGACAGCAGCGGGAGCAGCAGCGACAGCAGCGGGAGCAGCAGCGACAGCAGACAGCAGCAGCAGCAAAAGCGACAGCAGCAGCAGCAGCAGCAGCAGCAGCGACAGCAGCAGCAGGAGCAGCGACAGCAGCAGCAGCAGCAGCGACAGCAGCAGCGACAGCAGGGGATACAGCACAAGAGTCGACGACGGCAGTGCAAGTGACAGTCACGGCACTGGGAGCAGCAGCGACGGTTGCGAAATTGGCAGCCACGGCATCCAAAGTGGTAGCGGTGACGCCAACGAAAGCGGCGGCGTGGGTGGTATGGGCAGCAGCGGTTGCATTGTAGACACAGTATCCGCCGGGGCGGGTGCCGCAGCAACGGGCCAAGGTGTCAAGCGGCAACGGCCCCTCACGCGAGCCGCTGCCGTTGCCGCTGCTGCTGCCGCCACAGCCGCCGCCGACGCTGCCGTCGCCGCTGCTGCCGCCGCTGTCGTTGAGATGTCCGACGTCGACATCGATGAGGAGAAGCGGCCACACAAGCGGCAGCGGCTGACCGCCGGGGCGTCAATTCTGGCACCCGAGCGATATCCCCCCGCCCCTGCCGAGATGCCATGCGTCGACCCTCCACCGGCGTCCGCGTTGATGCCTCCTTCCTACTCCCCGCCACCCCCAGCGGCGGGGCTCCACCCCCAGCCATTGACCGCGATTCAAGTGTGTAACCTCGTGGTTCAGGCGCTGACGATATCGGGCACCATGAGGTCGACAGCCTTCATCTGTAGTGGCAACTGCATACGTACATCGAGCGCAGTGGTGGTTCACCTGCTCGTCGCGCTAGCAGAGGCCGGCAGCCGCAGCGACAGTGGTGTCCCTTTCGTTTCCGTTCCAGACCGCCTGGCCTCTCTCCTCAGACGCATGTCGTTAGGCTGGTACGACATTCAAGACGCGCGGCTGGCCGACCGCGATCATCTTCGAAGGCTGGTCTTTGCCATTGATGATGAGGCTGCCGTTTTGGCCGATGCCCCGTGGCTATCTGCGCTGCGTGCTCGGCAGGTGACGGCGGTGGGGAGGGATTCCTTGCCGTCACTGCCGCCGCCCACGGACGTGGTTGGCTGCCCCGACCGCGATCCGGCGGTGCTGCTTCACGCGCACACGCCGCGGTTGGCGCGGGCTTTCTGCGAGTGGATTCGCACCTCACTCATGACGTTTTGGAGGGAATACTTCCGCAATGAGCGCGGCAGCCGTGACGGTGCCCTTCACGACGTGGGTGACAAGACTGCTGAAAGCATGCTGTGGCTGGATGCCAGCCCCGCTATCGCCACCCTCCATTGCTTTGCTGCTCAGGTTGCGGGCAGTCAAGGGGAGTTGCTAGGGCTGAGTCAACGCATCGGTTGCCGACTGAAAGAGGGGGTGTACCTGGCGCGGGACCCGCGGCTTGCCGATGCCCGGGGCCTGCAGCGACTAGCCCAGGATCGCGTGTGGGAGTCTCAAGCCGTCACAGGGAGGCAAGAGGGGGGCCGGGGAGGTACGAGTGGGCACCCCAGCGCGAGCGGTGGCAGTGGCGCCCTCCATTCCTCCATTTTGGGCTACCGAGACAGCGACCGGGGCGCTGCCCACGCCTCCGACGCCACGACCGCCGCCTGTGGTCATGGCGGCAGCGACCACGGTCACCATCCCCCTGCCTTGGGTTATCGCGACGGCGACGGGGGTGCCGCCGTTGCGTTTTCCCCAGCCGCCGCCCGTGGCCACGGCGGCAGCGACGGTCGTCACCATCTCCCCGCTTTGAGCTATCGGAATGACGGCGGCGCCACCACCGCCTACGTTGCCAAACCCACAGGCGGTGGTGGTGACAGAGACCGCGGTCACGATTCGCCTGCGTTGAGCGGGGTTGCCGCTGGCGCCTCCACCACGACAGCCGCTGCTCGTAGCTGCAGCGACCGCGGTCGCCATTCTCCCTGCTCGAGTCGCCGCAACGGCAGCGGGGTCGGCGCCGCAACCACCACCGGCGGTTCTGGCGGCAACGACCGCTATCGTATTCCCCGCGATTCGGGTCGCTGGGACGGCAGCGGGGGCGCCGCCCACGCCTCTGCCGCCACAGCGGACGCCCGAGACCCTGTCGACAGGACACGCTATCGCCAATCCCCCAGTTCGATTCGCCGCATCGGCGGCGAGGACGCCGCCGCACCTGCCACCGGCCGCTCTGGTGGCAACGACCGCGGTCGTACTCCTCTCGATATGGGCCGCCGGGATGGCGGCCGGGGAGCCGCCGATGCCTCTGCTGCCACCGCCGACGCCCGTGGCCATGTTGACAGCGACCGCGGTCGCCAAACCCCCAGTTCGAGTCGCCGCATCGGCGGCGAGGACGCCGCCGCACCTGCCACCGGCCGCTCTGGTGGCAGCGACCGCGGTCGTACTCTCCTCGATATAGGCCGCCGGGATGGCGGCCGGGGAGCCGCCGATGCCTCTGCTGCCACCGCCGACGCCCGTGGCCATGTTGACAGCGACCGCGGTCGCCAAACCCCCAGTTCGAGTCGCCGCATCGGCGGCGAGGACGCCGCCGCACCTGCCACCGGCCGCTCTGGTGGCAACGACCGCGGTCGTGCTCCTCTCGATATGGGCCGCCGGGATGGCGGCCGGGGAGCCGCCGATGCCTCTGCTGCCACCGCCGACGCCCGTGGCCATGTTGACAGCGACCGCGGTCGCCAAACCCCCAGTTCGAGTCGCCGCATCGGCGGCGAGGACGCCGCCGCACCTGCCACCGGCCGCTCTGGTGGCAGCGACCGCGGTCGTACTCTCCTCGATATAGGCCGCCGGGATGGCGGCCGGGGAGCCGCCGATGCCTCTGCCGCCACCGCCGACGCCCGTGGCTATGTTGACAGCGACCGCGGTCGCCAAACCCCCAGTTGGAGTCGCCGCGACGACGGCGGGGACGCCGCCGCACCTGCCACCGGCCGCTCTGGTGACAGCAACCGCGGTCCTACTCCCCGCGATGTGGGCCTCCAGGATGGCGACCGGGGCGCTGGCCACGCCTCTGCCGCCACAGCCGACGCCCGTGGCCATGTTGACAGCGTCCGCGGTCGCCAAACCCCCAGTTGGAGTCTCGGCTTCGGCAGCGGGAACGCCGCCGCACCTGCCACCGGCCGCTCTGGTGGCAGCGATCGCGGTCGTACTCCCCACGACTTGGGCCGCCGGGACGGCGGCGGGGGCACCACAGGTGCCGCCCGGGATGAAGACGGCAGCGGTTACGGTGAACACTCGGGGGTATGGGTCTGGGTGCGGCGCGGGGGACCCTCGGTAAGCCCCAGAGGGGACGCCGCCTCCTGCCGAAAGGGCAGCGCCCGCCGCCAAAGCACGTTGACCAATGATGGTGGTGACGATGACGCCGGGGACGAGGCTGTCACCACGGGCGATGACGGCGACCGTCGTGGCGGCGGTGCGGGGAAGCGCCGCGGAGGCCGGCGGCCGTCGCGGAAGAGGAAGTCGCCGTCCACAAAAGTGGGTCCGGAAGGAGCGGCGTTGGCGGCGGCAGCAGGAGGGGTTTGCAGCAGCAGCAGGGGCGGCGGCCACCGTAATAGCAGGGGAGGTCACGGAGGGAAGTCGCCGTCCACCAAAGTGAGTATGGAAGGAGCAGCGTTGGCGGCGGCAGCAGGAGGGGTTGGTGGCAGCAGCAGGGGCGGCGGCAACCGTAATAGCAGGGGAGGTCACGGAGGGAAGTCGCCGTCCACCAAAGTGAGTATGGAAGGAGCAGCGTTGGCGGCGGCAGCAGGAGGGGTTGGCAGCAGCAGCAGGGGCGGCGGCAACCGTAATAGCAGGGGAGGTCACGGAGGGAAGTCGCCGTCCACCAAAGTGAGTATGGAAGGAGCAGCGTTGGCGGCGGCAGCAGGAGGGGTTGGTGGCAGCAGCAGGGGCGGCGGCCACCGTAATAGCAGGGGAGGTCACGGAGGGAAGTCGCCGTCCACCAAAGTGAGTATGGAAGGAGCAGCGTTGGCGGCGGCAGCAGGAGGGGTTGGCAGCAGCAGCAGGGGCGGCGGCAACCGTAATAGCAGGGGAGGTCACGGAGGGAAGTCGCCGTCCACCAAAGTGAGTCTGGAAGGAGCAGCGTTGGCGGCGGCAGCAGGAGGGGTTGGCGACAGCAGCAGGGGCGGCGGCCACCGTAATAGCAGGGGAGGTCATGGCGGCGGCGGCGGCGGCGGCGGCGACCGCCATAGGACCCCACGAGCCCCGCCTCCTCGCGCCTCTCCTTGACCTTCCACTCCGTTCGCGTGGGGCCGGCCGACGCCGCGATGGGCAAGGGGGCACGGACAAGGCTGCAGGATGGAGGCGACAGAGGTGAAGCAAAGGAGGTGGGCGAGATGGGACGTGGAGGTGGTGTATACTGTAGGCGGCCATCATGCATGCACGGTGCGTTTCGCCAGTCCCGGCTGCATACGCGAACGAGTGAGCAGTGGTGGGTATTTAGGGGCGACCTGGTTGCCGGCAAGCTTTAGCGCAGCGAATAGCCCTATTGTATCCACCGAAATATGTTTTCCCATGTTTTATTTTCAGTACTTATCGCACTCTCTTATCCGGCCGTTCCAAGCCGGTTGGTCTGTTTTCCCTCTAGCTAGGCCACGGCCGCCGGCTTCCCGCCAATCTGAGCAGGCACGTCGAGCGCAACCGCAAGCGGGTTTTCAGGAGAAACGGCTCTTGCCGTTGGGGGACGGTTACAATTCTGGCACATTGCGCGGGATCCTCCGCCCGCACCGTGTGTTGTCGTCTACCATTATCCCCGCCGCGCCACCCCATCGTTCTAAGGAGGCGACGCCCCCCCGGCCACTCGCGCCTCGTCCGCTGCCACCCATCTCTACCATGGCTCGCAAGCCGCGGGTGGTGGCCGACGCGGCCGACGCCTCCCCCTCCCCCCCTGCAGAGGCAGAGTCGCCCAAGCGCAAGCGCGCCCGTCCGTCCAAGGGGGCCAAGGCGGCCCCAGCGGGGGGCATCACCAAGCCGGCACCGGGGGGGGCGGCCGCGGCGGCCGCGCCCGCCGGCTGCGGCAGCTGCATCTGCGGGGCGGCGGCCAAGAAGCAGGGGGCGCGCCTGCGGTTTGGCCCAGCGGCGGTGCGGGCGGCCCAGCTGGCGGCTGCGTCTGCGGAAGCTAACGCCAAGGCCGTTGCGGCAGCCGCGCTGGCAGCCGAGGCTGCCGCAGAGGCTGCCGCCGAGGCGGCGGCAGAGGATGCGGCCGAAGCAGCGGCTGCCGGGGCGTCGCCCCCTTTGGCGGCTGCGGCGCCACCCCGCCCTACGGCCAAGGTGCGCTCATCCAAGAAAGGGCGGTCTTCCAAGGCCGCGGCAGCCGCCGCGGAAGTGGAACAGGCGGCCGAGGTCCCCGCTGCTTCTTCGCCAATGGTGGCGATGCCAGCAGATGCCGCAGCGGCGGCGGCGCCCAAGGCATCGACAGAGAAGAAGCCCCGAACTCTCACTCCGTACAACCACTACCTGCGGGCGCACGTGAGCCGGGTATGTCTTGTGGGCTCTGAGGAGAGACAGCTGCGAGTGACAACCCTGCAGGGTGATGCTTTGGTACTAACCCCTGCCTGTTGGATATTGGCAGGGGTGGGAGGTCAACTCGTCGGTGCGTGCTTGAGTACACCAGTCGCTAACTAACGGTTGTCCGTGCTCTTTCATGGAATCCTGTATTGTTGTGCGTGGGTTGTTGAATGCGCACACCAACTGACGACTCCGGTTACCATAGATCAAGGCGGAGCAGCCAGCTCTGGCGCACAAGGACGCCTTCCGGGTTGTAGCCGCGATGTGGGCCACTGCGCCCGAGAACCCCAAGTCATCGGTCAATGCACCGCCTGCCAGCGAGTGAGCTGCGCGTTGCCCTTGGGCTGGTGCGTGCGTGTGAACGGTCAGGAGCCCGCCGACCCGTTGCAGCGCACGACTTAGTTTGATTGCCTTGGTAATGTTTTCCCCGCTGCTCTGTGACTACACAGCACCATAGTTTTTGCGTTTCTGGTCATGCAGTCTTCCCGCTCTGCTCGGGTTGCGGACCCTGGACGTCTCCGTGTGAGTGCTGCTGCTGCTTGCTATAGTTTTCGCCTAATGCTTTCTTTTTCGTCTTCTTTGCAGTCACGCCGTCCTCTACCCGTCCGTGTTATTCTGTCGGGTCAGAGTGAGAGTAGGTTTGTCCGTCCTCATGATGCTGATATTGAACACGGACTGTCGCCAATGTCTGCAGTCTCGTGCTCCCTGTGCAGTTGTGTACCCCTACCCGCCGTCTAGGAGCAGACCAAGGCCGTGGCGCGATGATGGCCAGCATGTGCCCGTGCCCCCGATCACACTCCCAAACAACAACAACACCCGCTGCAACCGTTGCGATAGGACCCAGCACCCCGCCGGCGCCGCCACGTTCGCCAGCAGCAGCAACGACGACGGTGGCGGCAGTAGCGGCGGCGGCAGCGCCCATCAGGTGAAAGATACAACGACGATGAGCTAAAGATTTAGTGGCGCAGATACATAGCGCCTTCGTCGACTGTCTCTGCCGACAGGACGAGTCGGGGGTGACTTGGAGGGCGGCGAGACCCTGCAGGGGGGAGGTCGCGAGTCAGCAAGCGCGGCCGACCGGAGGCCTGTGGTCCCACCGGACGGCGCCAGCGGAGTGACAGCACGCCGACGGGCTCGGCACGACGAGTGGGAGGGACCTGGCATGGGGGGCGCTCCCGTTCGCTCGGAAAAACTTGTCAACATTCTCACATGAATTCGAGCGTTTCGGTCTCAAGTTCTTTTTCTGCTTCTGAACAGTCGTACGTTTGCACTCGTGCTCGCCAACGTGTGCTTTGCACGTGTGTGTGTAACCGCCCGGGGTCGTGGCTCGTGGATCGGATCCCCCGCCGCCCGCCTCGCCCGTCACCGCGTGCGCGCTGCACCTTCCCCATCGCCACTTTCCACGCCCCCCCCCCCGCTGAGTCGTGACCGCCACGCCCTTTGCACCTCATCGCCCCTATTTCTTTCCTCCCCGCCCCTCCTTCCCCCCGCCCACCTTCTCTTCTCACCCCCACCACTCCCTTCCCCACCTCAATTGTCACTCGCGCCAGCCACCGTCATGCTGGGCCGTCTGTCCGCGTTTCTAGCTGGCGCCGCCGTCGGCGGCGCTGGCGGTTATGTGATGTTGCGGCAGGATATGAAGGCCGCATCTTCCACCGTGACCGCCGCGGTGGCCACGCTTGCCGGTCGTGTACGTTTTTTTCGCTGTCGCCCCCGGTGTGGTGCGGCGCCGGTTTTTGTGGCTGTGTCCCCATTGCCATGGTGGGCTGTTGTGCCGGCTCCCCGCTCCTTTCCTTTGGGTTACCCCAAGGATCCGGTACGCCCCGTTTTTGTCTCGCCGGCGGAAACCTGATGCTGACTTGACGTGTGGGTCTTGCTGCCTCTTTTCTATTTACACCCCTCTCTTTTGGCTTGTCGATTGCGTCTGGCAGGTGGAAAAGCTCGAGGCCAAGCACGGCTCCAAGTGAGGAGCTTACCACACTACATATGTACAAGAAGTGGACTGGGTGTCGTCAAGGTTGTACCCGCCAAGTGCGACTCTGTCTTGCTCGAGGGCCCCCCTTGTAAACTCTCCTATATGCGTTGCATGCTGTCCTGGCTGCTTCTCTTTTGTCTGACGCGCGTTGGGGGGTGTTTGCGGAGAGGGTGAGCGGGTAGCGCATGCAGCGGGGGCCATCGCGAGGGTCGTGGTGGGCGGTTGTTGTCGGTGCCTGCGGCGATTGTGGTGGTGGTACCGCCCCTCGACCCGGTCGTCAAGCATATTGAGCGGTGGCCTCCAGACTAGGCACAAGACCCGCCACGGAGCGTCGCGTCGGTCACCTCGTCCATGGCGTCCAGCCTCCTTGTTTCCCTAGACGGCCGGGTTCTCGGCCTCTCTACTGCTGGCCATTTGCGCTCGCCCCACCAGGTCGACAGACACCAGGGGAGGGTGAGGCGGGTGGCGCGCCATGACGCCCCCTCTGACGATGCGGGTGGGGTGTTTGGGGGGCCCGGTGTGCTATTCAAGATCACCCGGCCAACTTTGGGGGAGACTTGATGTGGGAACCACAGTTCGCAAATTTGGCGCGCAGAGTCGCTGCGCTACGCGTTGCGATGCCGTTCCGCCACGCCTCTCCCCGTCTGGAGCGCTGGCCAGCGTCAGCGGGGCTGGCGAGTGCGGGCCGGTTCAGCCCTCGCGACCCTCTTCCCCCGTGAAGCAGCTAGCCGCTCTCCCCTACTCAGTCGCCTCCCCCCTCCCCCCTTCCCTGCGCCTCCGCCTCACGACAGCCCGTTCGACGAAGCTAGCTCGGTTTTTTCGTCCCCGCCCTTCCCGCCCCCTGCTTGCCTCGCCCCCGCTCTCTCTCTCGGGCTGCCCGCGCCCCCCCCCCCCCCCCATCCCCCCTTGTCGAGGCCCCTGCCATGGTGCGGGTGTCGCCAAAGGTACTCGCCCCCTGTCGGTACGACTTTGCGCCCACCCCCCCTGCCGTGCGGGCGGTACTGACGCTGCAGATCGAGGCGGTGCGGGCGCGGGAGATGGCCGCCGCCACCGCCGCCCGCGCGGCCCGCAGTCGCGACGACGCGGCCGCCGCCGCGGCGCACGCGGGGGGGATTGTGCAGCGGGCGGCGGCCGCAAACGCTTCCGCCGCGGCAGCAGCTGCGGCGGCGGCCGCGGCAGCGTCGGCAGACGCGGCGGCGGCGGGGGGGGGGTCCTCAGCCGCGGCGGGGGAAGGGTCGGGCGACGGGATGGAGGGGGCAGGGGCGTCCCCCGGGGGGGGGGCGGACCGCCCCCGCCCAGGCCATGGCGGCGGCGCCGCAGCGCGCGCCGCGCGGGTGTCTGGCGGGGGCTCCCCGCGGGCGGCCACGGCGGAAACGGATGGCGCGGCGGCGGCGGCGGCGTCTGGGCTGGCCGGGTCGGGGGGGCCTGCCGAGGCGCCCGGCTCCCCCGTCGACCGTGGCGGCGGCGGCGGCGGCGGCGGCGGCGGCGGCGGCGGTAGCGGCGGCGGCGGCGGCGGCGGTAGCGGCAGCGGCGGCGGCGGCGGCAGTGACGGGGCCCCCGCGCACGGCGGACCCGACGCGATAGACCTTGCGACGTTGAACCGGCTGGAGAACGAGGTGAGCCGGCTGGTGCTGATGAAGCGGGGGCTGTTCGACCGCCTCAAGGAGATCCTCAAGGAGGAGCGCGCCGCGGCGGCGGCGGTCTATGGCGATGGCTGGGGGGCTTCCCCCGGCGCGCCGTACCCCGTCGGACCGGTGGTGGGGTCGGCACTTGCCTCGGCCTTGTCGTCGCCCGTGGCTGCGTCGGGGCCGCTGCCAGGGCCGCAGCCGGGGGCGGCGGCGCCCACTGTGGGGGCGGCGGGGGGAGCTCCTGCCGGCTGGCCAGCCGACGGGAGCGTGCTGGGCAAGCGCCCTGACCCGCCTGGTGCGGACGGCGCCGGCAGCGTTGCCGACGGCGGCGGCGGTGCCGGCGACGGCGGCGGCGCGCCGCCGGGGGATCCTAAGCGGCTGCGCGTGGCCGCCGTGGCCAACCCGGCCGGCCCACCGCCCGCCGCTACCCCCGCCGCCGCTGCTGCCGCCGCTGCTGCCGCCGCCCCCGCCGCTTTTGCCACCGGCTTGGCCGCTGCCCCCGCTGCCATTGCGGCCGCTGCCCCCGCTGCGACTACCACCACTGCCTTTGTACCCGCCGCCACCGCAGCTCCCGCTGCCGCCGCCGCCGCACCTGCCGCTGTCGCCGCCGTCGCACCTCCCGCCGCCGCTGGTGCCCCTGCCCCCGCTGCCGCTGGCGGCACTGCCCCCCCGGCCGCCGCCGCCGCTGACGCGATGCCGCCCGGTGGGCGCTCCCTCGACGTGGCATCGATGGGTATTGTGCGGCCGCGTCCGCCCATGCGGTTGGGCCGCGGCGCCAATGATGGGGGGAGCTGACGGAGGGGGGAGGGGCGCGTGAGGGAAAGGGCGCGCTGGTGGCTCGGGTACTTGGCGTCGGTGGGAGCCGAGTCTCTCCGCGGTCTTGTCGAGCAGCGGGGAAGTGGGCAGAGGGGCGGCAACGGCCAGCCCGCCACGCGCTCGCGGGGGAGAGTCCCCCTCACTCCAGTCTCTCGCACTGCACGGCGATTTTTATATAGGAAGACAGTGCGTTCATATATGGGTAGGCTTCCCATTGTGAGTTTTGTCCCTGTCCACGTGCCTCTGGAGGGGGGTAATCAAGCGTGAGCATCGCCGACCTGGCGCAATGGTTGGGCGCACGTTTTGTATTTCACACCCATGAAGCCGGTGTCACGCTCGGGCCTTTCAGGTATGATATGTCTATGGGCTTGAGAGTGTGAGTTTTGCCCGTGAGGGAGGTTGCCTTGCCCCGACTGTGCTCCCCTTGCGGCGCTACCGTAGATCACGGCTCTATGGAATCCCCTGCTGTGCTCATCACAAGGCCAACTGTCGTGGATTGCGGTGTTCGTATCTCTCAGCCTCTTCCATGGCCCGGTGGCTGGACCATGGCCTCGGGGTGAACAACCCGAGTCACGTCGACGAGCATCCCGCGTTACGACCGCAAGGAGTCGTCCCTCGACCAACGCGATGAGCGCACGCCAATCGAGGGCACAGTGTGAAGTGGGATATGGCCAGGCGCAAGGCGCGGCTACGTGGACATTGTGGAATCCGATTTTCCCCACCCACGTCTTTCATTGCCCTTTCGTTGGTCCATGGGCAAAACCACATGCACACCGCCCCATGCATCGGTGCGCCAACCGGCACAAACGCGAAGAACAGTGCCTCCATCCCTCAGGTGTGTTGCTCACAGACACAGCAGCAGGATACTGTACTGCACATACATACACACATACAGACAGCGGCTGCCGTACAGTATGCACAGTACAGTACACACATACGTACAGTACATACATGCGGCTGCGTGCCACGTGCAAGTGTCGGGAGGCGCCGCGCGGCGGTTCCGACGAGGACCGCCTCAGAACCGCAGGATTCAGACGCGGCTCCCGTCCCGAGTCCAGACACGGGCTTTCTGTCCACCGCACATCGAAAAGAACTTACTTCGAGCAAGGCATTGAAACTACAACTTGCCTCAGTACGTGTGGTCAATCGGACGTCGGCTTGTCCACTCCCTACCCCCATCCTGTGGCCCCATTACACTGCAAACCCATCTCGACGCCAGGCGGGTGTGCGTTGCGGCCGCGCAGCGACGGGGCCAGTCACGAAAGCTGTAAACGCAAACGCGGGTGCTCTGCCGTGCCTCCGCGGGACGGCCGTCCCCACTTTCTCGCCCCCCCCCCCCCCCCCCCCACCCCCTCACCCCGCCTCCCCCCGTGTGTCTCGTCTGGCCCCGGTCACAGCGGTCGCACGCCACCCTCGCCCCCTCCCGCCGACGCTGGACAGGAGGGGGCGGTGCTCGGGGAGGAGAGGGAAAAAAAAAAAAAAAAACTGAGAGGGGCGGCCTGGCAGCTGTTTGACCAATCAGACGAATCGAAGAGGTCAGTGCTGGCGTTGCTGCCGCCCCCACCCCCTCTGCAGCCGCCACCGAGAGCATTTCCCGGGTGGTGGCCGCGCGACGGGACAGCGGGGGCCCCGCCCAGCAGCCTGCCCCACGTGCCCCCCCGCGGCGCTGCCTCCCGCCGGCCTGTGTGTTGGTGTTGGCAGCTGTTCGCCCTCCCCACCACCCTCCTCCCCACCCCCCCCCCCCTCCCCCCCCCCCCCCCCCCCCCCCCCCCCCCCCCCCCCCCCCCCCCCCCCCCCTTTTCCTCGGCGCGTTCCACGGGCGCGACGCAAACGCACGCGGCGCGTCGTCGTGGCGGCGCGCGCCGATCGCAGCCGAACGTGTGCCGTGTGGGGAGGGGAGGAGGCGGTGGGAAGGGGGGGGGGGAGGGAGGGAGGGTGCCCCACCCGCCCGGGCCGCGCGCGCGCGCCACAGCCGACGCGGCGCTCGCGGTTGCGCGCGGCGGCCGCGTCAACGGCGGTCCCGCCCCTCCTTGCCACCGCCGGGAGCCCCCCCCCGTGCCAGCGCGTCACCGCCGGCGGGCCACCACCACCAAACCCCCCCCCCCCCGCCACCGTCAGCGTGCCCGTGGCTTTTGACCCCGCGCCGCTACAGTAGGTACTGTACCTGCAACGGCCGCGCCCCGCCCTGCTGCCGTGCCCATTGGGTTGCCTGCAGAACGGGGCGCTGGGGGGGGGGTGTTCGCGGGTCGTGCTTGTTTGTTTGCCTTTCTCTTGTCCCGTCCCGTGTCTGATTGGGCCGTGTGCCCAGTCGACGTGCGGCCGGCACCGCCTCCCCGCGCACCCGCGGCGGTGCGGCGCCATCCGTGTGGCGGTGCCCCTCCCGCTCGTCACCCCCCGGCACCCCTCTCCCCACCCGCCTACCCACTTGTCGCGGCGTCGTCTCTGTCGGTGTTTGGTATAGTGAGTGCTCTTGTTCCCCGCCCGTCACCGTCCCCTTCCCCCCACCCTGTGTGTGGTCACCCCTATCCTTGTCGTTGTGTGCCTTGCCCCCCACATTCGTCATGGCGGACGAGAGGGATGTCCCCCCACTGCCGCGCGTGCCGACTGCCATCCGCGAGACGCTGCTGGCGCCTGCACCGGAGCTGCCCCGGTACCCCACGGTCATCCGCGGGAGCATGCCAGAGGGCGCCGCCGGCGCTGCCGACGCCGCTGGCGGCGTCGACCCAGACTCAGCGGTGCGCATCGGGGCGGCGCCGCCCAAGTTCCCGTCGCTCATGGACGTGGGCGTCAGCAACGCGCAAGCGGCGGCGAATGCGCTGCCGGTTGCCCCGTTGGTGGGGGACCCCGCGGGCGTGGCGGCGCCGGTACCAAAGTTCCCCTCCCTCACCGACGTGGGCGTCGGGCCCGCCCAGGCCGCGGCCGACGCGATGGGTGCGGGTGGGGGGCCGGCGCCGATGAGCCCCATTGCAGAGTCCCCGTTCCACGGGCGCCCCAGCGACGTGTCGATGCGATCCGAGGCGGAGCCGTCCTTTGACAGCGCCGGCCGGTCAGACTCGATGGGGATGGCCGCCGCCCGCAGCAGCGATGTGTTTGCGGATACGGAGGAGCAGGAGGGTGACCACGCACCTGGTGATCAAATCATCGACACGGATGGGGAGGAGTCGACGTCGGATGTTCAGGTGGAAGACGAAGACGAGATCTTGGTGGACGATGAGCAGGAGGAGGCAACTGGCGGTGGCATTGTTGCCAGGGGGGTGGCCGCTGCGTCTGCGGCTGTCGCAGCTGCGGGTGCTGCGGTGGGCATCACCAAGACTTCGCCAGAGGAGGAAGTGGAGGGGGAGGAGGTAGAGGAGGACTACGAAGACGTGGAGGACGACGACAATGATGATGCCGGCAGCAGTGAGTACAGCATTTCTCGCGATGGCCGGAGCCTGGCTTCTGGCTCCATGAGGCTGCTGGACACGGACGACGAGGGCAAGCTCCTCGGTGACGCGGAGGGGAAGGATAGTGACACAAAGGCGGCAATTGCAGCGTCGGGGGTGGCGGCGGCGCGAGCGGTGGAGGCGCGGCTAGCTGCACAGGAGCTGGCCGAAGATGTGTACAGCCCCGCGGCGGCGTCGCGCGCGACCCGCTTTTCTGGCCTCCCATCGGAGACGGACTCGTCGTCGGTGAACGAGAGCGAAGTGGATCCGATGGCTAGTGGGGAGGATCGTGGCGTGCGGGGTGTGCTTGGTGGTCGTGATGACGACGATGACAGCAGCAATAGCGACCGCAGCGAGACCACCTCCGAGACGGATCCGGCTGCCGTCGCCGCAGAGGACGACGAGCCGTCGACGGCCGCGGCGGCGGGCGCTTCGGCGGCTGCCCTAGCTGGTGCTGCTGTCCTTGGCACCCATGTGGCCACCCGCGAAGCTCGCACCACAGACGAAGACGGGATGCCGCGGGTACGTTCGACGACGATTGAGACTGAGACGGTCGCAGCGCCTGGCCCGGACGGCACAACGGTGGTGTCCTCCACATCGACCTTCACTACCCGACCGGGTGAGGCACCACCGCCGCCGCCCGCTGCTGGTGGCTCTGGCGATGTCGGCAGCGGCGGCGACTATGAGGTCTCGGCGTCGCGCTCAGCGCCGCCGCCTCCGCTGGTGGCGTCAGCTGTGGTGGTGCCGCCCTCTCCCACCGCGCCTCCACCCCCGCCAACGGCCTCCCCGTACTCGTCGACTGTGCTGCCAGGCACTGCCCCCGTGGCGGCGGCGCCGTCTGCAGCTGGCGGCTCCCAGGTGCTTTCCCCTACGGACGAGCGCAGCGTGGCGGTAGTGGACGGCTCGGCCGCCCGCGCCGCCGAGGTGCATGTCACCCACGACTACGCGTTGAGCGGGGTGCACGAGATGGGTGTCAACGATGGGGTGTTTTTGGATGTCAACACGCTGGCGACGGCCGGTGCGGACGGCAAGGTGTGCGTGTGGGACGTGGATTCGGCGACGGTGAAGCTGCAGTTCACGCCGTTTGACAATTCCGAGGCGGTGGCGGTCGTGTCGGCGCTGCCGACCGCGCCCGGCGCGCACCCGCAGCTGGTGTGTATGTCTGCGCGCTCCCGCCTGATGCGCATCTGGACGCTGACGCCGGACGCGGCCGTACTGATGAGCTCCATGCAGTTGCCTCGCAACGAGAAAGACCTGATCATGACGCTGCCCGTCGCCGAGCCGGCGGTGGCCGAGGCGGCTGTTGCGGCTCACACGGCGGCTGCGGCGGCAGCCGCGGCTGACGCGGGCGCCACCGCTGAAGAGTCTAGCGAGGAGGAGTCCGCGGCGGGCGAGGAGGAGGATGACCTGACGAGCGAAGAGGAGGGGAGCGAGACCTACCTGACGGGCGACGACCAGATGCCGTCTGGCGAGGAGGACGAGGAGGGGGTGCCGACAAGCGCACCAGGAGCAATGCAAAGCGACCGCTACTCTGCGCCCGTATCCGTCTAGCGGGGGGATGGGGGGTGAGGGGGGGCAGGAGGGGGCGTGTGGCGCGCGCCAGCCGTGTGCGTGACCCGAGCCCCATCTCTTTTTTTTTGTGCAATCGACCCCCTTCTGCTTTTCTCTCTTGTATGCGACCGGCGGTGGTCCTCTCTGATTTTTGTTTGACACCCGCTTCTTGCTTGCTTGCATTGTCCAGCCCGTTTTTTTTTCGTTGTGTCGGGAGTGTGTGTGTGGTGTTTGTGTGTGTGTGTATCTGACCGAGTGTGTGGGTAAGCACGAGTGTATTCTTTGGGCCATGAGCTCCCACTACGTTTGGCGGCGGTCCTCCCCGGCCCGTTATTCACAGTGAGTCGCTCACTGGGATCTCCCAAGCACACCTTGCCGCACCAGGACGGGGGCGGACGCTGAGCAGGGCAGCCGCGAACTGGCCATGGCGTCGAGAAGGGGCGAGGCGTGGCGGCAGGGGAGGTTGACTGGTGCACGTGAGGGCGCGTTGATGGGTGGCCATCCTTCCTTCGTGCGGTGCCACGGCCGCGCCAGAGGGCGGGCGCTCCCCTGGGTCGCCTGGACACTGGTCGCCGGTCCGGGGCACCCGCTTGCCGGCGTGTCCGGCGTGACTATCCATGGGCGCAGGCGCCTCCCAGAGTCGGATTGGATTGCAAGACGACCGGGCCGGGGCGGTACGCCGCGCACCAAGTGCCTCGCAAAGAGGCACAGAACAGAAAACGAGAGATGCATGTGGAGGGTGACACCTCACGCGGAGGGCGAGCAGGTGGTGGCCGCTTGTCGCCGCCCGTTGCCGCGCACTTGGCCGACCCTCTATCCCCCCCCCCCCTTCCCGCCCTCCTACGTCCCCACTTTGGTAGCCCCCGCGTCGTTCTCCACGTCTACCCCCCCCGCCGACAGCGCCAGCCCCTCCCCCACCTGGTGCACGGCGGGGAGGTCTTCGTGTTTCTCGTCCCCCCCGTCGTTGGCCGCCACCGCCTCCTCCCCCGCAGCGACCGCAGCGTCCACCGACGCTGCCTCGGCAGCCGCCGCGTGGTGCGCGGCCGCCTCTTGGGCAGCGGCGGCTTCCACCTCGGCCGCCGACGCGGCCGCCACCGACGCGGCCGCAGCCGCGTCCGCGGCGGCAGCGTCGGCCGCGGCGGCCGCGTCCGCGTCGGCCGCAGCGGCCGCCTCGGCGACCGCTTGCGCCTCGAGCGCCGCCGCCGCCGTCGCGGCCGCCTGTGCAGCCGCCGCCGCCGCGTGCGCGTCGGCGTGTGCGTCGGCGTGCGCGTCGGCCGCGGCGGCGGCGGCCGCCGCCGCCTCCCCGTCCGCCAGGGCGTGGGGGTCTGGGTGAGCGGCGGCGGCCGCAGAAGCTGCACCCCCGCCCTCATCGTCTGACATGGCCGTCACCTCTGACACCTTGACGTCCGCCTCAGTCATGCCCGGCGCGAGGAGCTCCCCCATGTCCACCGCCGCTGCGTCTGGTGCGACGGGAACCGCCGCCATGGCTGGCGCGGCTGGCGGCGGCGCGCCCGCCATGTCGCCACCGTCAACAACGGCCACGCCGCCAACGGCAGTCAGATCCGAGACTGGCACACAGCCGCCACCGGCCGCGGTCATGGCCGCAGCCGCGTGCTCCGCCGCCTCTGGTGGCAGCCGCCGCCCCCGTGCTTGCCACCGGCGGTGGACGTCCGCGACGCACGCGTCGATGGGGGAGCCGTTGCGTACCAGCCGCTTGGCCTGGGACTTTACCGAGTGCCCCGACCGGCCCGTGCCGAGGCGCGCGGCGGCCGCCTTGAACGCCGCGTCCCCCCAGCCGAGCTCCACAATCAGGGAGCGGAGGGTGGCCAGCTCCGCGGGCGCCCATGACCGACGGGTGCCAGACGCGCCACCAGCGCCGCCACCGACCGTGCCGGGGGTGCCGCCGGGGGTGCCGCCGACGCTACCAGGGATGCCCCCTTCGGCGGCACGCTTGGCACGCTTGGCCGCCCCCGCCGCTGCTGCCTGCGTCGGCGTCATGAGCGCCCCTGGGGCCAGCCCCGCGGCGGCGGCCGCCGCGGCGGCTGCCGCCTCCTCGGCCGCCGCCGACGCGGCGGCCAGGTCTGGCTCTTCCCCCCCCCCGCCGCCGTGCGGGTGCGTGGGGAGGGCGCCCAGGTCCATCGGGTGCCCTTGTGGCTCCCCGTACGGCACGGCCGCGTGGTCCTCCTGGACGACCATGGCCGCAGCCGCCTCCGCGGCGGTCGCCGCCGCCTCTGCAGCTACATCGACGCCGCCGCCGCCGCCACCTCCCGCATCCTCGGTAGCACCGCCGTCGCCGTCGGGGGAACGCGGCCGCTTGGCGCCTACCCGCACGGCGGCGGCATGGGCGGCCACGGTGGCGGCGGCGGCGGCGGCGGCGGCGGCGGCAGCACCGCCAGCGGAGGCGGTGCCCGCTGCCGGGTTCCCCGCCGCATCCCAGTCGGCGGTGGTCACGTCCACCACCGACGTCACTGGCAGTGGGGACTCCTCGCCCGACGGGACACCAGTCGAGCCACCCCCACCGACGACCCCGACACCCCCGACGCCACCCCCGACGCCGCCGCCGCCGCCGCCACCGCCGCCACTGGGGGGCGCCACCCCCACATCGCCACCGTCGCCGCCGCCGCCACCGACGCCACCGACGCCGACGCCGACGCCGACACTACCGCCCGCCGCCGGTGCGGCGGCGGCCGCCGCCCCCGTGCGGACCGGCACGTACAGGATTTGGGCCTGGGCGGGCGCCGCCGGCGGGCCGGCGGCTGTGCCCAGCGGCCGCGGGCAGACGTGGAGGCAGTCGAGCTCAAAGCCAAAGCGGGACGCCTCGGCCTGCCATCGCTGCGCCGCCTGCACCAGGCCCAGCATGTCTGCCATGGCGGCGCCACCCACGGGCGGAAAACAGGGGGAAGCTCCAGCAGGGGGAAGGGGGGGTGGTGACGCAAGCGTGGGGCAGGGAGGTGAGGGCCAGGGGGAGGGGGGGGGGGGGGGGGGGGGGGGGGGGGGGTTGCGAGACGGGGAGGGAAACGCGCCACCCCCCCACCACCAAGGCGAGGAGGGAGCGCAGTCGGTGGCCACCGCCACCACAGGGCGGGAGGATGACCCAACGCCACACCTGCCGTTACGGATCGGCCGCCCAGGCCGAGCGGATGTGCGTAGAGAGGGGGGTGGATGGGGGGGTGGTCGCGGGGGGGGGGGTCTGTCCACCGCGCGCAAAGGGAGCGAGGAGCGACCGGCGGACCGACCGACCGCGCGGGTCACCGCGCCGCGGGGGCCGACCGACGCGGGCGAGCGGCTGGGGCGTGGGCGCGCGCGGCCGCCGGCCTTGGTCTTGGCAGCGCACGTGGGCGGTGCCCACCAACACGACCGAAAGGACGGCCCGAGGTGGAGGGGTGGCGGGGGTGGCGTGGCCGCGGCTGGAGGGAGTGGTGGCCCGCGTGGTCGTGTTCCGTGGGGGTGGCCACACGGAGGTGTGGGAGTGGCAGCGACGGGTCGGTCGAACCACCGCCGACCGCGCGCGCGTTGAATCGACCTCCACGAGGCTGGCGAGGGGGGTCGGGGCGGGGTGCGTGGCCCGAGCGAGCGGCGGTGGTCCCCCTGGGGACGCGGCGGAGCGCAATTTCACTTGTTGCAGTCACGGAAACCATGTATTTACTATGGCGACACAAGTGCACATCGCCCCTTCCGTACGACGGAGGGGAGGGGGGGGAGGAGGCGGGGGCGGGCGCGCAAGAGGGTCGACGACTTTGCGCGAGCGCAGAGAAGAACGGCATGAGCACCGCGCGCGCAGCACAGCGTCCTTCGTCCCCCCTCCCCTTTCCGACTCCTACCCGATTGAACAGGAGCGCAGGTGAGCACATGCAAGCAGGTTAGTCTGCCCTTCCTGTGCTCCAGGACGGCAGGAGGAGCGATCACGTTCAACCCGGGTCAATGTTCTTGGAATGGGGCCCTCCGTGCGCAACGACCCAGCCGTTGAGGACCCTTTCTTCCTGCTGGCGTGCGTGTGCACACGCTCTTCATTGGCCACGAGTGAGAGGAGCTCTCCCTCCAGGCTCCTCCAATCTTCAGCAGAGGTTGAGTGGCTGTCGGCAGCAGGCGTCCAAGCGTGCGGGTGCGCATTCATAGCAGCTGTGTGGGACGCGCACGGTCCGGTCACCGGTGCTACTGCTGACCAAACGCGAGAGCGCCGCGCATTCGCGCTCCCTCCCTCTGTCGTTCCGTGAGCAGCCTGCCCACCGCGAGGGCTGCAGCAATGGGATGCGTCGTTGTACATCGGATCTGCTATGTGCGTGGGCACCTTTGCCGTACGCCGCAGGGGCCGCGAGTCGCCCTGGCTCCCGCCGACATCCTGGTGATTCTCTGAATGGATTTGGCGATGGTAGACAAGGGCGTGACGTTTTTCGTTTCCGTTCTGCTTAATCTATATATTATCCAATACGTTTTCAATTGCATAGTCTTTTTGCTTTTTATCCATCACAACACATAAGTACATTATCAAATCAACCCAGGATCCATCACAACCCAACCCTGAACATCGCTCTGTCGAACACGTACGGGCCGATGTGGCCTCGGCATGGGACATTTGGGGCTGGCGGTCTCTCCTTGGAGCCGCTCTACGCCGGCCCTGCGCGAGATTGGGAAGGCGCTGGCGGGAATAATGCTGGCTTCCGGTGCTCTTGAGAGAGTGCTTCTCGACGTAGAAGTCCTGTTATTCACCCTCTCATCCGCAACAGGCTGAATCGCAATGAGGTGACCAAGTTGATGTTCGTGCGCACGAACCTCAAGCTCCTGCAGTCAACATCAGCAAGAAGGACCTCGTCTTCCTTCGCTCGGTTGCTGCAGGGGACGGAGAAAGTGGTTGTACAACAACGGAGAGTGCAGGCCCGGGTGGGTGCGGTCCAGCTGCGTCGGAGGAAGCCTGAGTTCATTTCGTTGCCGGCCCTCACCGTGGTGATAGAACAGCTCTTCTCAGGCGAAACAGTGGTCTCCGCACTTGCAGTAGAAACGAGGAATGAATGTTTTGCACGGTCTGAATTCAGGACTAGGGTTAGATTAATCCAAAAGGGCACAGCCCGGATATCGAGAGACTAATATTTAGATTCATTCGTAGATCAAAAAAACGAAAAGAACTAGTACGTTCATCTCATGACAACCATCCATACAGCGCTTCCGCGTGCGCGGGCCTCGACTCTCTAAGCCGTGGTCATCGACCTCAGGGGGCCTCACGCCTAGTTAAAGTGTGCAGTCTGGGTTTCTTTACACCCACCTTTTCAAAGAAACATGCAGCCCTGTGAGTGGCTGAGAAGAAAATTGGGGCTTTTTCATGACGCCAATTTTCACTCCACGCCACAGAGGCCGTGAGGGACGGTCGGGCGCAGCCCCGGTGACGCGGCCACCCGGATCTTGCGCGTGAGTGTGTCCCCGCGTTTGAGTCTACACCACTCCTTGGACGACGTTTCCACCCCTCCCCCACCTCCTCCCTTCGCCTTGACGCCTCCCCCTTCAACCCCTCTCCCCGCCGAGGACTGAAGGTGACAGCCCTTCCCCCATCAATGACCCCAATCCTGTCGCTGTTACCCCCAGTATTCTCATACATCTCTGAGATGTCCCAGGGAAGCGTCCGCATGTATACTATGATTGTCGAAAAGCCTCCGAGATGCAGAGGACCGTACATCCGCCACAGGTGGTAGAGTCACAGTCATGGGGGGACCGCACCTCCCCCGAGACGTGAAAAGACGCCCCCTGCGCCCGGCCCACCCCTTTTTGACCTAGCCCACTCCGGGTGTGACGGGGAGTGAGCGCTTGGGGGGTGCACCGGGCGAGGGTGGGGGCCTTAGGGCGCATTGCGAGGGGATGAGGTGGGGTCGGTGGCACTTCACCAAGGTGTGGCGTTCCGTTCCGGCAGCCGTTCTCGGCGGAACGGTTGACTCTCCTCTTTGCATTCTTTTCCATTCTTTTCTATTCTCACCTGCCCCACACGGCCGCGACAACGGGTGCAGGTGAACACGTGTACATTCTTAAACTTCCTGTGGCCCAAAGGAAGAAAAAGGCCTGACACCTCGCTCTTGAGCCAATGCGGTGACAGAATTGCCTCTCAGAGCGATCGAATTGATCTTCGTCGGCCAATGAGGAGACGAGGGAGCCCGTGAAACCCAGGCTGCACAAGAAGCGCCCACTTAACTAGGCGTGCCTTCTACACGCGGGGGTTTCGGGCCGAACGCCCGAACGCTGAGCTGAGGAAGCGTTTTGATTGGCTGTTGTTGCCTTGTTTCCCACGTGTCTCTTTCGGCGTTCGGGCAGCGATCGGGATGCGTGAGGCAGTCCGAACATCGCCGAACGCAATGGGGTGCTTGACTGCCAGAGATTACTGCGCGAAAAACTTCTTCTTGGACTTGTATCGCAACTTGAACTAGTTCGAGGAAAACATTTCCGATTCGCCCTCGTGCTGTAAACCAGAGCGACGTTGTTGACACGGCTCCAACGGCCATCTCGACCCCACAGAGCTCCCCATTCAGCAAGCCCCGCCCTAAGCCTCGTATGCTGCTGCACGTGGGCAATCGAGAGAGGCGCCAGCATTGTAAGGGCGCGTCCGGGTGGTGAGACTTGCTTGCCGATTGTGTGGAGAACGCTGGACGCCCGTCCATGCAAAGGGAGACGGCGGAGCCGCGGAAAAGGGTGGGTGTCGGGTGAGGTGTGCGTAAGGAGCGCAAGTGGCGAGAAGTGCGGCGGAGCGGGTCTCCTTCCGGCTGGTGCGTGGCCAAGAAGATGGCATGTGATGCCGCAGCTGCCCTCGCGCATCATGCGTCCCTCCCACACTACCTCGACGCTCACACATGTTCCTTCCCACTTCGATGAAACACAGTCACGATGATGCGCAGTGGAATGTCGCCAGCGGCCAGCGGCTGCTCCACGACCTCCTGAGCCCGTTCCCTGGTCAATGGGAGCGCTGATGGGGGCCCCTGTTTCCCCCTGTCTGCATCTGTGGCAACCGCAGTGCCTTCGGCGTCCGTACCTGTCGCCAGCGCGCCCTCCCTGGCCTTCAGCTGGTGCGAGGCCGCCCAATCGCCAGTTGTCGGCACAGCCCGTCCGTAAAAGCGCTACTCCCCGGCTATCTTCGCTGTAGGTCCCGGTGCGTCCGCCTCTATTGCCGCTGGAACCGGATTGGAGCTCCCATGACTGCACGTTCGCCTCTCCCAGGTACAAATTCTTGAACGCAGAGGAGAAGAACGGCCAGCCGTCGCCCCCGCCATAAGACACGTACCTGCCGCCACCATAGCGGCAGCGCACGCGTGACCGCGGCAGGGCTCCCTCGAGCCAACCACCGGCCTACTAACATGCAAGAAGGCTTCCCCACGAAGCCCTCTACAGGACGTCGCCCACCTCGTGAGCAGCTGCGGCAGCTCATATTGGACTGCAACGTCGACGGACGGATCTGCGACTCCCGCTGTCATTTGCAGCAGACGCCCCTTTCGTCGTTTTCTCGGCCGCCGCCTCGGCCGCCAAATCATTGCAGGTCGTCTCCTCGCATATCGCAACTTTCTCGTGCTTGTAAAGCTTCGTAAGCAGTGCAAAGAGCTCCGATGATGCATTGTGAGCGCTACACTGCTAATGTTGTTGTTGGGTTGGGCCGATCTGTCGCCAAGATGTACTTCTTTCATAGTATAGTGGTAAGTATGTCCGCCTGTCACGCGGAAGACCCGGGTTCAATCTCAGAACGACCATCCCGGTGAGAGAGTCAGCATCGTTTTTGAAAATCTACGTATAATCCGATGTGCACCGTCTTGAGAAGTTCTTTCCGCAGCAGAGAATATACTGGTCGGTTCTGGAGCTGACGAAGCACGGAGAATGGAAGCGGTGGATTCGGAGGGTGAAGTCGCCAACTTCCGCGCTGCGACGCCTCCACCTTACCAGATGGATGTGATGGCACCGCCATCTCCGCCTGTGAAAAACAATAGTATATGTACGCATTCCCAGCACGAACTCCTGTAGTGCAGTGGCGGACAGGCCGTAGCGCATGGATCCGACACGCTCGAAAATCTACCTTCCAACCGGTGGCGACTCTCTTGTCCCGGATGGCAGCGAATTGCTCACGCCACGACTTGTCAGCGCACTGATACGGTGTACATAGCAAAGACGCATAACTGTTCTGAGGACCAATGTCGATTGTTCTTCATGGCATGGCGTGCTCACGAGAGAAAGCGAGCCCCAGACTTAGTGGCGCGTGCTTGTTCAGACACTGATTTCGGCGTCAGGCGTTAAGTTCTTAAAGTAGGACAGGAGATGAGCGGTCTATCCGAGATAGACGAGGGCGCTTAATCGCGACAACCGCGGGTGGGCGTTGAGAATCCGGTGAGGAGGGAGCCTCGAATCGAGGATACAATGAGGCCCACCTCCTGTTATCTCTTCAGAAGATGAAGAGACAAAAGAACCGCCCCACTCCGCAGCCGCGCCTCGCTTACCCAAAGAAGACAAAGACACAGCGACTGGGAGAGGGCTAGGGTGGGTCACGAGGACATCTGTGCCGCTTTATATCTTCACCTTTCTTGTGCTCCACAGCTGAGGCACCTGCACAGCGGGGACTTCCCTTCTAACACCACGCCTAGTACCAATGGGGTCAGAACTGGGTCCTCTCTGCACAGATCCTGCAGAACCCAGCACTAGCAACAAGGATCAACTTTAATATGCTGCGGAGTATTACGCGGTGTATGTTTTGCAAGATGGGACCCGTTCGCGGCGCTTTTCACAGAATCATTTGCGCTAGAGATGCACGCTGTGCACTTCCATGAAATAAAAGATCATCGCGTTCCCGGTAAGGCGCGGCAAAGTTGTGCGACACAACGGGACCAGCGTCGCTCGTCGTCAGAGGAAGATAGGCAGCTGCCGTTACCCCTTCATGGCCTCGGCGCAGAAAAAACACACAGGCGACTGCCCGTTTACATCAGGTGGCTTGTGGGCACGCACGCAAGCAAGCAAGAAGTCTACAGCCGCCTCCAAACCATTGGAGCACAAGCTCCGCGCGACGTCTATGTCATCAGCCAGTCGCAGTGGGTCCTCCGCGCAGTCGGAGCCGTTCTCAGAGTCATCCGAGGAAAGTGTTGGATAAGTGTTGATCAATAAAGAGGAAATGGGAACGACCGGCCACAAACGCGGAAAGCAACAGCTATTACCGTTACGGCAAAGAAGACAGTCCTTTATCGCCCGGAAGTTCGATGGGGAGCAAGCCAGCCTGACAAAGGCGGCGTGCCCCCACATCGATGATCCGGGCGAAACATCATGCCGTTCGAGCAACCGAGCGGAGGCCGAATGGCCGATCGCCACGAGCATGGCAACCAATACGAAATATTTATCCAAACCAAGGACAGATGAACAATGCAAAGAAGAGTAGAGACCACGAGTCAGGGGGGCTACAAGCCCGTAATTACCGGAACTCGGTATGAACGGCGGATATGCTACGGAAGGGGCGACCTGAGGGGCTGTCGCGGGAGGCGCGGGGGATGGGAAAGGTCCAAGTGCTGGAGTACTGGTTGCTGTCTCTTCCTCCAACACGTGCCGCAGCTCATGCTGAGCGCCCGGCCAGCGGTGGGCTCCTATCACTTCTGCACGGCGCCGCTTGGCGGCGTTGGGATGAGTCTGGTCTGCCCATAGACCCGCGCATCTAATATGCGGTTGCGCCGTGAAGTCAACACGAACTCCAAGGTCTTAAAAATCTCTTTCGCACCTGTCGCCGAAGGTGGCATAGCAAGCAGCCGCGATGCCAATGACTGGAGAGCACAGAGGGGAATCCCCGGAGAGGCGCCATGCAAGCAGCCTTCGCCAGGCGACGTGCCGTGCGCTGCATCGGTGGCCCCAAATCAAGCCAGGTCAGCCATCAAAGTTCTTCGCGCTGCCACGTCACCGCCGCCAAGGCGGTCCACTGCAGCGTCCCTTGCCTCAGCGAGAAATTTGTCGCCCCAACTCCAAAGAGATAATCAGCCTCGCGGGTGGCCCCGCAACGGGTCCCATGAAAAAGCTAGCTCCACGATAGGGTCGGAAGAGGAATAAAACCGACGCTTGGAGACTCTTCGTGACTGTTATCAACTTGCCGCGGTCAGACCCGGATATCAAATTGCCCAACGTCGCTCGCAGGCACGCGCGAAGACCATGATACGAGAACAATGGCGCAGAGTTAGCATCAAGATGGTCCACGACTGGCTCGACGAAGCAGAAGACTGGAGAAAGTCTGCGGACTGCGTCCAAAGTGTCAACTGAGCTGATTGCTGCCGCCACAGCATCAGGTACATAGATGCGGTTGGCCGAGCATGCGCCCTCAAGAACTGAGTGTAGGAGAGTGGGCAGGTTCGCACTCACGAAGGTCAAAGCCTCGCCGGCCCAGTGCATGCGGCTGACGTGCGCAAGGAGTACACCCCGGGCCCGTCGCCCGCCAACATCAAACTCACGTGACGCAGGAGCGCCCTTGCCCGAGGGGAGCGTGTCAAAGAAAGGTACTTCGTAACGACTGTCAAAACGCCAGAGTGCATAGCGGTACACCCGCGGCGTCGGCTGCGACGATGTTGCCGGCGTGGGCTGCCCAGCCAAATGTAATAAAAACCGACCGCTATCCACTGCACGTCTTCGCAGGGAGACCGTTACGGATGGCGAGTCCATGCGATGGACGAGCAGCCTCAGGCTTGTAGAACGTGAAAAGGGGCTTGCGCCTCCTGCGCTGACCTGCTTTCGCCCGCCAGTGCAGCACGGCTCCTGTGAATGGGCCACAAGAGTCTCCTGTGCGCGCAAGGTCAGATGTGCACCGGCCCGCACGCTCGGCCAAGGACGCTTCTCGGCCTCTCATCTGCAGTCGGCTGCCATATTGGTACGCCAATTGTGCCGTATGTGCGATAAATACGCGGTGATCGCAATGCAGAAGAAGTCGCTAAACCGGCCTTAGTTACTCTCTGTGACAGGCAACGGTAATATCAATGAAGCATCCACACGTGGCGTGTAATCACGCATCTCTAAAGGTGTATCGCATGCAATGATGCCGATGAGCAACACCATTCTTTGCGCCAGCAAAGGTGTATGAAGACGCCATCGGCGAGAGGCGTCCGTCAGACCAAAAAAAAGAGAAGCTCAAGGGCATCACAGCTTGCGCGCTGCCATTTTCTATTGGTGTGTTCTCCGTTCTGGAGGGCGACATCAAGACATCGACTGGCGCATTCTTCACGCGACTTCTGCACGTTCGTCGCTACAGGGCTTCTAAGTGTTACACTTCCCACGTGGTCAAGTTGCCAAAAAAGAGCAATAGACATGGACAAAAGCTGTAACCAGTGACCGGATGATAGAACAGCTCAGGGGGGTTCCTTTCGGCCAGCGCTATTGACGTGTACCACAACGACGACGTCTTTTCCCGTCCAGTATCCTCTTGCTTAGTGAGACATGCTTTCGGGACTCCTCCTCGTGGATGGTCTGATTCTTGGGCAGAGACTACGGTGGAGGACCCAATTTTCTACTATGATCAGAGGAGCGTTGGGGGGGGGGTTAGAAAAGTAGAAGTGTAGCGCAGGGAAAGGTCTAGCAATATGCTCACGGACGAGACGGCGTGCAGGCGTTGTAAGCAGATCTCGTAAGTTTGAAGTCGCTTTCTCCCAATCAACAACCTGGTCGCAAGTACTTGACCCCGCCGTGCACAGCTCCGTGAGTTTGCTCTCTAAAGTCCGGCGCATCGCTGTGCATTGGGCGTCGAGCATGCGCGGGCCGCCCACGTAAGTGGGCGTGGCGTGCACGGTTCATGCACTTAACCGACCCAAACAACTGACGAAATAGGCGCGTCCATACACTCATGGCCAGCGACAGCGGTTTGCGAATGGGCCTGGTTCATCTGTCCTCTAATCGAGCACGCCGGGGGCATGGGTGCTGCCAACAGCAGCTTATAGAACTTCTCGACGGCTCCATGGTCAGCACCCATGAAGAGCTCCTTATGGCGCTACAGGCGAGTCCGTGAGACGTCATCGCCGCATCATCGCAGAGATGGACGTGAATTGCCGACCGGCTGGCTCCGACGACCTAACCGGACAGTGCTTGCACGGCTCTCGGCCCTTCGCATGGACCGGAGTTTAGAGCCGGCTGGGGTGGCGCACTAGGTTTCGCACGCCAGACACCGTCTGTTTGGGGCAAACCGGGAATGCTCCTTTTTTTCTGCGCGCGCGCGCCCATGCTTTGCTCGAGAACTTAGCTTTGTTATTGGCTCGTTCTTTGCCTGCCAGCGGCGAGCCGGGGGAGTGCCATAGTTACTCTCGCGCCCTCGCCGCGCCGCCTCAGATCACGGCTGTCGCGGTCGTGTCCGCGGTCGCCTTCCTCGCCGCCGCGTTCGTCGTCGGCGCCTTCATGTTCCTTGCGGACCCATGCACAAGGGCGGTCTTACGGTCACCCCTCTGCTGTCGTTCCAGTTGATAAGCGTGTGTTGGCGACGGCCAAAGTGGGCCCCCACCCGTTGGTCGTGGGGGCAATAAGCGGCGCCCTACCGACAGGGCACGAGATCGGCCGAGAGCTGCGATCCGAGCGATGGCGAACATCCGAGAAAAGCTACCTCGGATGATTTTTCTCTCTGCGCTGTTCCGCTGTGTATATTTAAAGAGGAATACAATAGAAGACGGATTTTGGATGCGGCCATGGTTCTCATTTTTGCATAAAAGTCAATGGAGCGCAACGAGCGCTTCCTGCTCATGCTCCTTCTTCCCCACCTCCTGGGCTTGGCCGTCTCTCACTGCCATTTCTGTGAAACAAGACTCCGACGAACGTTCCAACGGACACGAGGAATTGTCGAGTTCTATGAGGCTCAGGAAAGACACTTCCAGAGCAATGGTTGAAAATAAAGGTGATGCCGTGCACCCAGCAGGCGCCGTCTTCGTCGTCTTCTCGGCCGCTGCAGCGGCCGCCGAATCATTGCAGGTCGTCTCCTCGCATATCATCGTAACTTTCTCGTGCTTGTAAAGCTTCGTAAGCAGTGCAAAGAGCTCCGATGATGCATTTTGAGCGCTACACTGCTGATGTTATTGTTGGGTCGGGCCGATCTTTCGCCAAGATGTACTTCTTTCATAGTATAGTGGTAAGTATGTCCGCCTGTCACGCGGAAGACCCGGGTTCAATCTCAGAACGACCATCCCGGTGAGAGAGTCAGCATCGTTTTTGAAAATCTACGTATAATCCGATGTGCACCGTCTTGAGAAGTCCTTTCCGCAGCAGAGAATATACTGGTTGGTTCTGGAGCTGACGAAGCACGGAGAATGGAAGCGGTGGTTTTGGAGGCTAAATTCGACAACTTCCACGCTGCGACACCTCCACCTTTCCAGATGGATGGGAGAGCACAACCAGCAGCAGCGGGACCATCCCCGAGCAAGTTTCATTTCAGGCTGAAATGAGCGCTCGTGGTGGTTTCTGACTGGAGGACCAACCGGAATCCGGTGTCCCCAACCGGTTCAGACGCACTTGTCTAGAACGGCATCTCCAGAGGCTGAATCCGTTCATGAAACCTTCGAGTAGTCACTGGACGACGTCGGACCAAACCCAACGAAGAAACAAATTATCCGGGGATCACAATGACATAACGCACGCGGTCCGGAGATGGAGCGCGATCGTCGCAGATCACAAGTGAACGAGCCCCTGTGTGAACTACTACGACACGATCAAGGGCGACATGTGGACTAAATTTTGTCGATCGTGAGCGGTCGTACGCGTCAAATAGACGTGAATGACACCAATTCATTTGGCGATCGCCGCACAGAACGCGATCTTGTGGGCATATCTCATGAGGGCCCTCTCCGACCGGCGCACTCAGCGCATCGCCATGATGCTGTCGGCCCGGACGTACTGTTTGCCCCCCTCATACACCCACACAAAGGGGGGGGGGGCTTAGTTCTTGCCGCCTGTGTCGGGTCTGGCGCAGGCGTGTCACCCATGCTCCCACCTGTCACGGGGATCCCTGCCCCGCTTGTTGCGGGGGAGCCCCTCCCCCTCTCCCCCCAAGCCCACTGTCGGCCGCCACCACTGGGGCCGGCCGCCCCGGCGGACGCCACCTCCGCAACCGCATGGGTCCTGCGGCACGATCCCAACCGTGCTGCCTGCTTGGCGCACGACCCCCCCGCACTATCCGACGGCAACCCCATGTGTGGCAAAAACCACTTACACACACGGCACCCAAGTTGGGGCGGGGTACAAGGGCTGCCTCCCGTGTCGGGGGAACCGGAAGAAGTGCAAGTCGCACACACTCTGTCCCTGTTGTGGGGCAAACCCCCCACTGACAAACAAGAGGATGGTGTGTGGTCCAACAGTTTCTTGGTCGGGACGGGGACGCAGGGCCAAGCCCCGCTGTCCCTCCCCTTATCCCCCCAGGGTCCCCTCAGAATCTCGCCACTCAGAATCTCCCACCCCAGCACCTGCCCACCGGGCCACACGAAAATTCAAGACGATAAATGCAGAAAACCCTCAAATCCAAGTTGGATTTACTACTAAGCTAACTATCCCAAACTTAGGGAATACGGACCCAAATGCAGGGGGAGGAACGGATCAGGCTAGTGGCCTGCCGCCCCTTGCATGGCACGTGTTGCCCCTTGCATGGCACGTGTTGCCCCCGTACCTGGGGGTCAATACTGCCACACTCCCCTCTCCTCAGTTCCGACCGACCCGGCCGGCCCTGTGAGGGGGTGCGTAAACGCACGTCTCGGCGTTGGGGGCGCGACTTGCTTTCCCCCCTTGAGTACGTAACGCGGATGTGGAGGCCGTCACGTTGACCCCCCCTCTCCTCAAGCTTGCCCACTCGGCAGCTTGCTCTCCCCGGTTCGCACTTCACCATCACCACCACCTCCCCTTCACCTTCCACTGGGCCGCCCCACGCTGGGGAGGCCACCCGTCTATCCACGATCCGAGTCCCCCTCAACTCGAGGCGGGTCTCGTGCCGCTGTAGCCAGGGCGTCTCTCCCCAATTTGGGGAGAGCCATGGCGACCCTGGGGGTGGAGACGGACTCTCTTGACGAACGTATGGAGGACACCTCCTACGGTGCAGCGCCCGCCGGGACTTCCGGCGGGGGCTCCGCGATCGCTCCGGGGGATGGGACTCCCGCGTCACCCGGCTTTGGGTTGACGGCGGGATCTCCCCCGGAGGCGGGACAAGTTGTCCCGCGTGAGGCCTTGGGGCGGTGATTTTACCCCGCTTGGCCTCTATATGAGGAGGGGTTGACTGTTCTTCGCTGTGGCCGACTTGGCGCAGCGATGGGTCGGGTATGGGACCGCCTACGGGAGAAGTATCTCCGTAGGGTCGGGTTCCCTGCCGGCTTCAGGACGGACCAGGTTGCCTTCCTGGACGACGAGGAGGTCGAAGACGTACAGCAGGTCAAGGCCATGGTGGACCGCGGGGGAACTATCCCGGGTCCCGGCGACTTGCCGACCTTTACTTCGGACGCGGTGGCAACTCGCTGTAGCACAATAGGAATCCGTCGCACGTCCACTCTCAGGGAACACTCACCAAGGGGGATCGGCACCAACGTCACCGGGAGGCCAAGGTTGCTGTCCTTGGAGCACAAGTCACGGGACCAAGATGGGAGCCCAAATGGGAGGGGTTTGTTGTTCTGCCTTGGCCGGCGGTGGATTCGCCGCCGGCCCCCTCGTTATAAACCCTCGGAGACACTACTAACTACCCTCCACCCCAAGATGCAAGTCCCTCTGGTCATACGTAACTTGTAGATACCGTGACCTGTACGGACTCTCAAATTGAAAGCCAAGGATTAGAAGTAGCCCCCCTAACATTAGGGTCACAATACGGCCAACCATATTGCTACATATCCCCCCCTTAGATTCGGCCCGTCCTCGGGTCGAGTTGCATTCGGGTTACCGAATGTAAGTGTGTCGCGTGACCGTTTACCAGTCGGGTGGGGCTTTGCGCCCTGTCGCGACAGACACCCCCTTTCGAGGTTGCCTGAGGGGGGTGCCCCCCTTTGTGTGGTACACACACGATCCGTTTTCCGGACCGTTAATTTCCCGATGCGGGTTTCTGTTCACGACCCCCCTTTCCGAGGGGTGGGCAAGCGGATCCGCCACCAGGTGTCTGGTGGTAGGGGAGCCCCTCTCGTGAGACGATTGAGTGGGTGGCGGGGTTGCCCGCGTTGCGTGGGGGCGGTTGGGGGTGACTCCCCTGGTTACCCCGTGTGGAGGGGGCGTGGCTCCGGTCCAGGTGCCTGGGTGGAGCGCCCTCGTAGCCCGGATGGCGCGGGTCGTCCCGCGCTGCCGTATCGCTCGTGCTGAACTGTGTGGTTATAAGCGCGGGTGCCCGCGCTTCCCTGGCTCGTCTGTGCGAGCGTTCTCTGTACCGGGTCGAGCCGGCCTCGGCTTTTCTGCACGGGGCGCCCCTGCTACCCCGGTTGCACCATGTCGGACCCCCAGGTACCCGGGGGTGAGGACGACCTCCTGCTTGAGGAGGAGGAGGAGGTGATGGTGGACGACGTTCCCGTCTCTGCCACTGCCGCCGAGTGTTTCTTGGCGAGCTCGTCCGAAGACGAGGGCGACCGGGTGACCGTTCGCGTGGCTCCGGACGGTGCTCCGGGCGGTTTGTCGTCCGTGTGCAGCGGCACGACGGCTCCGTCGGGTGGCGGGCAACCGCGGGTAGCTGCTGCGTCTACCCCTACTCCTCCGGCGGCCCGGATGGCTCCTGTCGCTACTGCCGGCGCGGCTCAACCTCGAGACGGCGTCGCCGGCGTGTCGGGCGGTTATGGTGGCACCCCGACCGGGACGGCGGGTCAAAACGGCGCGGGTGCCCGCCCGGGTGGTTCATCCTCGGCTGCGTGTGACGGGCCTACCCCTGCTGCCCCCGAGGTGCCCCCGTCGGGCTCGGGTGGCGGCGTTGCTCTGCCCGCGGTGCCGCGGGCGTCTGGAGGTCAAGGTGGGTCTACACCGATGGCAGTGGACTCCGGTAGTTACTCCGGGCGGGCGCCCGCCCTTCTTCTTCCTCCTCGGCCCCGTGCACCTCCGGCACCGGTCCATCTGCCGGTGGGGCTTCCCCCGGCGCCCCCGATTCTTCCTGGTCCTGCCCGGGTTGCCCCGTTGGGTGGCGGCGTCGCCGTGGCGGCGGGTCAACCCGCCATGTCGATGTCCGACTTGGTGGCTCGGGTTCGCGGCCTGACTGTGCAAGAGTCAATGGAGTCCGATGGGCGGATGCGGGTGGACTTCCACCTGCCGCATCCCCGTGGAGAGTCCTCCCGGCGCGTCAAGGTGGACCTGAGTTGGGAGCGGGAGTTGTTGCGGCTGGTCAACCAGCCGAACGCGGTGCGGGTGGAACACCATTGAATCCTGAGTCAGCCGGACGACCGGCATGCGCAGCTCTGGCGCACCCGGGTGGGACGGGGTGAGGTCTACCTCGACCCCGCCTTCGGGGTATGCGACCTGATTGCTCCCGCGTTACCGCGGGAGGTTGACTACCCGGCTAGTGCACGGGGGATTGCGGCGGCGGCGGAGCCGGTTGCGTTTGGGGAGACGGTGGGCGACACCGGTCGGTATCCCGACTTCGATTATTACCCGGGGGTATCCCCGTATCTGTCGTTGACGGCTCCCTACCCGCCTATGGCGGGTTTGAAGTCAGCGTCGAGCTGGCGACGTAACCATGGTGTCATGGCGGATGCGTTCCGCACCGATATATCGTGAGCGTTGCAGACCAGCAACGGTCGTGCGCCGGTATACACTCCCGTGCGCCCGCCTCTGTGGCAGGAGGGGTGGGAACCCGCCCCTGCTTTCCGGTTTGACACCGGCTACTGTCTCCGATACTTCGGGAGTGTGTTGGCCTCCCGGCCGGTCCACCCGTTGCAGGGTACCTTCACCCTTGAGGTTACCCTCGGGCAGGCTTCTTCCTTCTTGCTGTCCGTCCGCCGGCAGGGGCGCCTGTTTCATCTTCCGACGGGTGTCCGTCGGCACATCGCGCAGTTGGGCGTGGACCTGATAGCCGCCAAGACCGGGTTGGCCCGGGAGTTCGAGGCCCTGCTGGCTGTTCACGATGCCGTGAACTGGGCTGGGGTGTTGGCCCTTCCCCCGTACCGGGACCCGCAGGCTGGGGCTACCCCCTTGCCTCGTCACTCGTTGCGTATCCGGCGTACTCAGCCGGGTGAGCCCAGTTGCCATGGGTGGGCGTCCACCGAGGCTGTTGCTGACCTGGGTATTCCCATGGTAATCCATGACCCTCTTCAGGTCCTTGCCCCGTGGTTCGGTAACCCGATACCGGCGGCGGTTGGCCGTCGTCCCCGAGAGTGGGGCTCTGCGGGTGGGGAGCGTGAGGTGTCCCGTCGTCGGGCGGAGCCCCGCCGGGGTTACGGTGGAGCCCCTTCGGTGGGGTCCTACCGGGCCTCATATCAGGCGCCACCGGCTCCGGTGGTGGCCGTGTCGGCTCCTCTGGCTCCTCTGGCTGCGCCAGTGTCCCCTCCCGCCCCTGTCATACAAGACGGGAGTCCCCGTCTCTGGTATGAGGGCGTTGACGCCCTTGTTGCCCGCGCAATGCGGGAGGGTCTCTCTGTTAGCTGGGGGGATATCCCCCCAGGTGCTGCGCTGGTTGGGTCAGCGCGTTGCTTCGGTGGCGTGCTTGACCGCCTCCAGAGAGCTCTGGAGGACGTGGAGGCTGGCCGCAGCACCCTCGTTCAGCTATGCACCGAGGTAACTCGGGTGATTGACCGTCGTGAGATTGCCGACCGGTGGAGCACGGAGGTATACGCGCTTACGCGTGAGTGGCCTCCCTCGGGCAGTGGGTCTACCCACTGAGGAGGGCTATTGTTTGTGAGGGAGAGGGCCCCGGTAACCCTTATGGTGGCCGGGTAGTAGTGAGTATAAACTCATCCCCCTTTGGGGGCATTGCTTGCCTCTGCTTGCTGCCCTGGGGAGTACCCCTTCTGGCTCAGTGGTGCCTTGCCTCCCGTCCAACTTCTTCCGGTTGGTTCATGCTTGGGGAGGTCATCCTCCCTCACTTTGTGTCTTGGCTTGGGCAGGTCATCCTACCGTGTAAGCCCCCTAGTTACTTCGATACTATCGAAGTTAGCCTCTACCTTTAAGTTAACTTATTAAGGTTCAGGTTTTACTTACTTATCTAAGCTTGACTCTACTTAGTTGCCTAAGCTTGGTTCGACTTAGAAACCCATAGTCTGATTTGACTTAGAAACCTAAGTCTGCCGTAACCATGTCACACCCTACTTAGTGGGTATAAGCCTCACCCCCCAACAGCCGAAGTCGGTGTCGGTTGGGTTGTTACAGTAGGCGTCGTCGCCTCATGTAAGGCATGAGGAGTTGGCGGGGTATATGTGCCGCCTGTTCCCAGGTGGGTGAGTCGTATCCGACCCACATAACCTTGACGTACCAGGGTCCTGGTAGGTCCGGGTCGGTGTGTCCGACCACGCTCTCTACTTGGTATGGAATCCCATCCGGTCCCACCGGGTCATCTGACCGGTGGGTTGTAAGAGCTTCATTTAGCAACCCAGCCGGTACCGGCTGAGGCTGTTCCGGCTTCGGAGCAGGTGTGACATCATTCACACTGATGCATTGGATCTCCGTATCGGAGTGTAAGATAACAGAGTGGTCATCTCTGTGGAGAATCTGGTACGGTCCCTTGACCGGTTGCATGAGCTTGTTCCGCCGGAACTTCTGGTGTCTGATGTAGACCCAGTCACCTGTCATCAGGGTAGCGTTGCGCACCCGTAGTCGGGCGTCGAAGTTCTTCTTGTATCGAAGTTGTGTTCTGTCAAGGGCACCCTTGAGCTTCGGTATCATCCACGATAGCTTGGCCAACCAAGCTAGGTGTATACGTTCGGCTGGTCGGCCCTTCGGTGTATCATACCGAGTGCACCTGCCGGGTGGCAGCGTCAGGTTACCGACGCCCATCGGCATGACCCACTCCAGTGGGGCGATGTTGGTACTCCGATGTGGCCTGGCATTGTATGCCAGGGTGAGGACGGACAGAAGCCTGTCCCAAGTGTTCGTGTGCTCGGCCACGTAGCACTGTAGCATCTTGACGATGGCGCGGTTAAACCGCTCCACCTGCCCGTTGGTTTGCGGGTGGTAGTCGGATGCCCGACGTGGTTCGATACCGAACATGCCTAGGACCTTAGTGCAGAATGCTGACGTAAGGTTTGCTCCGTTGTCGGAGAGGAGTTGCTTCATGACTCCGTATGCACTGATCCAGTGGTCAGCCACTGCGTTCATGATGGTATATGCCGTATCATTCGGGATGGCTGCCGCTCGTGACAGCTTAGTGAATCGGTCTGACATGACTAGGATGTACCTGTTCCCTTCTTCCGTTACCGGAAGTGGCCCGAGTATGTCGATAGCGACTTGCTCGTTGGGCCCATCGGGTGGGAACAGCTTCATGGCAGACGCCTGCCTATGTAGACTTGAAGCACTCTCTTGGCACCGTTGCTCGGCTTTCCCTCATGTTGAGGGAGGGCTGTTAGGGTCTATCTCATTCCGGGCACAGTACGCCCGGACCTTCTCAGCGGGAAGGTCCTCCACATACTCCCACGTATCATCCTTGGCTTTGTAGCCAAACCAACGCACCCTCAACATGAGGCGGTCAGTGTCTTCATCCCATTCGTGGTGGATGAACTTATCGAACACGTACTCCTGCGGGCCCTGTTTGGCCGCAGGCAGTGAGGGGAGGCGCCACGCTTCCAACGCACGCGCCCAAGCTGGGTCGCCTGCAGTCGGTGGTGCAACATTGACCACGTCCTGTCCGTTCACTGTGCGGACCCCATCGTCACTTTCGATGGTGAAGCGCCGCCCATCAGTACGAAGGACCTGGTACGGCCCCTTCGTCTGGAATACCAACTTACCCCCAGTTGGGGTGTGTGAGTGTACCAGCACCCAGTCACCCTGCTCGGGGACATGCTTGGCGTTGCGCACCTTTTTGTCAAAGGTACGCTTGTAGCGCTTTTGTGCTTTGTCCATCTCAGCCCTGACTTTAGGGATGAGGTTTTCAAGCCTAGCAGCGAACTCCGCCTTACTCTCAGTAGGAGTAGGCGTACTGCCACCATCCTCCCTAGTTGGGAGCTACCGCCGCACGGCAATAGACCGCACGCGACGGGGGGTCACAAAAGTGAGGGGAAATTCCCCGGTAGATGAGTGAACCTGCGAATTGTAGGCAGTGGTAAGAATAGAAATGTATTGGTCCCACGTTTTCACGTGCTCACTCACATAGTGGCGCAGCTGCCTAACAATAGTTTTGTTGAAGCGCTCCACCTGCCCATTAGTTTGTGGGTGGTAGGGGGTGGCATAGTTTGCCCGCACCCCCAACATATCCGGCACTCCCTGAAGCAGTACAGACGCAAATTGCGGTCCATTGTCCGATAGTGTACTATCCGGAATGCCATACGCGGCAACCCAGTGATCTAGGAAGGCTGACAAGACCGACATGGCCGTGATCTCTGCCAGTGGGATCGCTCGCGTAAGTTTCGTGAAGCGGTCACAGATAAGCAGGAGGTACTGGTTGCCCTCCTCGGTCACTGGCAGTGGCCCAAGGATGTCCATCGCCAACGCGGCAAGGGGCTCCTAGGCCGGGAACAATTGTATAGCCGTAGTAGGCCGCCGTTCCATCAGACGGTTCTGTGCACAACTTGTGCAGGCAGCCACCCAACTGTAGATGTCCACCACCATGGACGGCCAGTAGAACCTGGTCCTCAGGGTCTGGAACAGTTTACTAGACCCCAGGTGTCCACCTGTGGGAGCGTTATGCTCCCTCTCAAGGATACTGTCCTTGAGGGATGCGGGGACGACAAGTTGTTCGGTCCCCTGGAATACCCCCCTCCTCATGAGGAGGCCATCGTCTCCCAGAAAGAACCGCGTCTCCGCCACTGTATCCAGTGTATCCCTCTGCGACTTGCAGAAGGGATCCTCGGCCTGGGCCTTCACCACCCCGTCCAGGGACAGGGGCAAGTACTTCTTGTTCCCTGGCGCCTCGGGGTTCAACGCCTGACCCGAGCGCGTGACTACCGCCCCGATGGGGATGTCCTCATCGACTGGGTTAGTGTCCAGCCCCTCGGTAGGTACCCGAGAGAGGCCGTCGGCTAGGGCATGTTGCCTGCCAGGTCGGTACTCAATATCAAAGTTGAAGGGTGCAAGTCGCACCCTCCACCGGTTGAGACGAGTGTTCGTACAGTCCGTCTTGAAGATGAACTGCAACGCGCGGTGGTCACAGCGGATGAGGAACTTCTCACCCTCTAGGTAGTGACGAAGTGACGTCACCGCCCACACCACTGCGAGTCCTTCCAACTCGGTGACTCCGTAGTTCTTCTCGGCCGAGTTCAGCCCCTTGCTGAAGTATCCCACCGGCAAGTACTCCTTGTCCGGCTGCTGCTGAAGCAACACACAACCAAGTTCGTCGTAGCTAGCGTCCACATCCAGGATGTAGTGGCCTCCCAACCTGGGAATAGCCAGGATAGGGGGCTTCAGCAGAAGGTCCCGAAGAGTCTCAAAGGATTTCTGCTCCACCCGACTTGGGGGAGGCAGGTTCTTCGGTAGCGTTGAGCTCACTAACTCATTCAACGGTTTCGCCACCTTGGCGAAGCCCTTGGTGAAACGTCGGTACACGTTACACATCCCGAGGAAGCTCCTCATCTGGGTCTGGGTCCGGGGGTACTGAGCCTTACGGATGGCCCTCAAGTTTTTCTCGTGTCAACACTGTATCCAGTGTATCCCTCTGCGACTTGCAGAAGGGATCCTCGGCCTGGGCCTTCACCACCCCGTCCAGGGACAGGGGCAAGTACTTCTTGTTCCCTGGCGCCTCGGGGTTCAACGCCTGACCCGAGCGCGTGACTACCGCCCCGATGGGGATGTCCTCATCGACTGGGTTAGTGTCCAGCCCCTCGGTAGGTACCCGAGAGAGGCCGTCGGCTAGGGCATGTTGCCTGCCAGGTCGGTACTCAATATCAAAGTTGAAGGGTGCCAGTCGCACCCTCCACCGGTTGAGACGAGTGTTCGTACAGTCCGTCTTGAAGATGAACTGCAACGCGCGGTGGTCACAGCGGATGAGGAACTTCTCACCCTCTAGGTAGTGACGAAGTGACGTCACCGCCCACACCACTGCGAGTCCTTCCAACTCGGTGACTCCGTAGTTCTTCTCGGCCGAGTTCAGCCCCTTGCTGAAGTATCCCACCGGCAAGTACTCCTTGTCCGGCTGCTGCTGAAGCAACACACAACCAAGTTCGTCGTAGCTAGCGTCCACATCCAGGATGTAGTGGCCTCCCAACCTGGGAATAGCCAGGATAGGGGGCTTCAGCAGAAGGTCCCGAAGAGTCTCAAAGGATTTCTGCTCCACCCGACTTGGGGGAGGCAGGTTCTTCGGTAGCGTTGAGCTCACTAACTCATTCAACGGTTTCGCCACCTTGGCGAAGCCCTTGGTGAAACGTCGGTACACGTTACACATCCCGAGGAAGCTCCTCATCTGGGTCTGGGTCCGGGGGTACTGAGCCTTACGGATGGCCCTCAAGTTTTTCTCGTTGACACTGAGACGCCCCGGACGGAAAACATGTCCCAAGTATTCCACCTCTTGAGTGAAGAGGTGGCACTTACTCGCCTTCAGTGACACACCGGCGTCAGCAAGGAGCTTGAACACCTGGCCAAGATGGCTAATGTGTTCCTCCGGACTTCGGGAGAACACAATGATATCGTCTAGGTACACGAGACAGATCTGCCACCGTACCCCGGCCAGAATCATGTCCATAGCGCGCTGGAAAGTTGCCGGCGCGTTACACAGGCCAAACGGTAGACGCTTGCACTGGTAGGTACCACAGTGACAGGTAAAGGTAGTTTTATGCCTGTCCTCCGGGGCAATGGGAATTTTCCAGTACCCCGCGTTACAGTCCAGGGTAGAGAACACGTTCGCCTCCCCCAGGGAGTCCAGACAGTCGTCCATCCTAGGTAGGGGATAACTGTCCTTCACCGTGCTCTCGTTGAGCTTACGGTAGTCGATACAGAACCGGGGGGTCCCATCAACTTTGGGGACGATAACCACCGGACTCGCCCACTCGGCGTTACTGGCCTCGATCACATCGATGGCCTCCATGCGAGCAACTTGCTCCTTAACGAGGGCCCTTGAACGGGGTCCTCCCCTATACGGTTGTTGGCGTATAGGGGGTGCACCGGGCTTCAACTCGATCCGGTGTTGGGTGGCTCTCATGAGTCCCAATTGGCCATCCCACAACTTGTGATATTGGTCCAAGAGGCGTTCAACTTGAACCCTCAACCTGGGTGGGACACCCTCCATGTTCACATGGGGCCGAGGAGAGGCGGCCGACTTGGCTTGATGCTTCTCCTTTCCGGACTTCGGGTCGCTACTTGCGCCCGCGTTGAGGGTGACCGCTACTACCGGTCCCTCGTGCTGGTCGATATAGCCGAACTTGGCTCCCGACTTGAAGAACTTGGGCGACGAGCTCAGGTTCATCACCTGGATCCTCCACGGGACGCCGGCTTTGGAGTCCATCGTGCCAAGGGCAACATGCACTTGGTGCTTGCGAGCAAGACGGGGGTCAGGGTGCACCAACCCGTTCCCCGTATAATCAGTTACAACGTCAACGTGCGCCACCGAGTTGGGGGGCAACGTGACTTTACGGGCTAAACGCAGGGTAGCAGTAAACTCTTCTCTCACAGAGCAAACAGGCTTCGACTGTGAGACTGTCACAGGAGCCACAGACTTTCCCTTACCAAGGATGGGGATAGTCTCCCCATTCATCAACTTGACCCAGTTCTCAGGGCCACAAATCAAAGGCACTTGTGTAACAACATAAGGGGTACCCAGAAGCAGGGGTACCGATATATTCTCAACTACTCCATAGGTCACGTCGACCTCATGGGTCCCCAACCTAGTTGGTAGGGTCACGGCACCAACGATGGGAAGTACCCCACCATTGATATCGATCAGATGGTCAGCTTTGGACTTCCAGCGTTGGAGCTTCATCTCCTTTGGTAATAGCGACTTGCGTATCAAGGAGGCTCCTGACCCGGTATCAAGTACGATACGGGCACAACAGGCACGGCCGGGAGCAAGTTGCACCCGTCCAGCCTCCTGGAAGTTCTCACCCGTCAGCACCGCGATGACCCGACGTGGGTTTACGTTCTTGGGGAGTCCTACCCGAGGTGGGCGGACTCCCTTAGGTCGCCGCAGTATCCGGCACGGTTGGTTCGTCCTCTTGACCCACTTGGCCGAGGCTGCCGTTGTGAGCTTCGGACGGCCAGCTCCAACGGTCATTCGTTTCCCGCCGACTTGGCGTCCGAATCTGAGGACGAAGGGGAAGACGACGAGTCCAAGGACGACGTGTCCGCCCCCTCCGCCGAGGGTGTGGCGACCGCCACCACCGGTCGAGACCCACCCTCGCGGCGTGAACGTACTTCGTTCGTAGCCGACTTCTTACTCGCATTCCTAACATGTTGTTTGATGCATTTACTCAACTTGGGGCAATCATATGCCCAGTATCCATCGGAGTTGCAGTTCCAACACCGATTATCAGTTCCCGGAGGGGTCTTCCCAACGTGGGAAGACGAAGAGATACCCTGGGAAGCTCCCACGGCAGCTACCACCCTCTTCTTGCGGATTCGGCGTGCCTCTCTCAACTCTCTGGCCTGGCGCGCCTCCTCCCGTTCCTTGGCCAACTTGGCTTGACGCTCCTGGCGTTGTTCCTCCCGCAACTTGCGGTAGGCCTCGCCTCTGCGGTAGGCGAACCTAGCCAACTCGGCCAGGGTCGCCCGGGCAGTGTTATGCTCCCGGGTCTCCATCCGGACTGACCAATGGAGTCCCTCCGCAAACCGACTCTTCACCACAGCTTGTGGATAAAGAAACCCACAAAGATTGTTGAGCGTACGGACTTGCTCCGCAAAGGACAACTCGTCCTCCGCCTCTTCCTGATGGGCTTGCGTAAACTCCTCGACTTGAGAAGCCAACGCCGCTTCATCAACCATGGCCCTCAACAACCAGTTGACGAGCTCCAAATAGGACGTCACCTCCCCAGCGCCTCCACTTGAGGAGCTGGGCATGACGGACATAAGTTCTGTCCGCAGGTCTCCCTTCGTAAACTCCTGTAGCATGTAAAAAGCCATGCCTTCACTTATGGCATTGTCGTCACAGGCTTTTGTGAAACGACGTAGGAACTCAAAGACACGGAGGGGGGGAGGTCCATCCCACTCCGCTTTGTGCCCAAAAGAGTGAAGTGCATTCTTCTTGGCACGGCCCATGGCTCGGGCCTGGTCAGGACCATACGCCACCGACTTGTTGTGGAGGGCGTAGGTCTCACAATCAAAGATCCTCTGGTAGACCGGGTTGGCTACCTGGATCTTGGGCGGCACCTCACGTTGAGGGAGCAGCCGCTGTGGCACTGGGGCAAGTTCACCCTCAGTGCCCATAGTCTGGCGCGGCGCGCTTGGTGTAGCCGCCGGCGTGTCCGGGGGGAACTCCCCCATGAAGGGCGTACGCCCGACCGAGTATGGTGTGGCTCCCTCGTTGGGAGTCACAGGGGTCGCCCCCTGTTCGGCGCGACCCGAGATAGGCGTGAGGAGGGATTCCCCCTGCGCCTGCGGGCTCGAAAGCCCCGATCCGGTCTGGACATTAAGGCCATCTGGCAAACTCGCCACAATCTGATTCAGAATAGTATTCGTCATCGTGACCACCAGGTCCGGCAAAGTCTGCCGCAACACATTGGTCGTTTCCCGACGGACAGTTTCCGCGAGGAGTGGATTGACGACTCCAGTTGAGTCTCGGTCCGTCTCCGGGAGTCCACCTGAGGGCTAACCACGTTCCTCAGGGGTCTCAACCGGGCGCATGGGCGCGAGCCCATCGCCGACCAACGGAGGTCCGCCGTCCTCCGAAAGCCTAGTTGGCGACGGCTCCAAGCCAAAGTTGGCTCCAACCCGAGTGGAACCCGCGGGGACAGTCCTCACCCCTTGGGACGTTCCCGTTGAGTGTACCACACGGTGGCCAGACTTCGGCCCACCCACATCAGAAGTGTCACCCGAGTGAGCTCCCGACTGAGTCGGGGTGGCCTGTTGCCCGCCCGCACTTCCAGTCCTGCTGGCTTGTGGGACCTCTAGTCCCTCTGCGACCCCACGTAAACCCACCTGTGTCTCACCAGTATTCAAAGGCACTGAAGTACGTGCGTCACCCGTGTACTCCCCGGACGACGGGGGGTCCGAACTAGCCATGTTGGCTGACGATCCGTATGACACGGTACAAGTCCACCGTTCCTCTGAGACAGAGGGCCCCCTACACCCGGGTGCACCCGGAGGTAAAGTTTACCTCTGTCCCCTGCTGCTCCACCAAATGTGGCAAAAACCACTTACACACACGGCACCCAAGTTGGGGCGGTGTACAAGGGCTGCCTCCCGTGTCGGGGGAACCGGAAGAAGTGCAAGTCGCACACACTCTGTCCCTGTTGTGGGGCAAACCCCCCACTGACAAACAAGAGGATGGTGTGTGGTCCAACAGTTTCTTGGTCGGGACGGGGACGCAGGGCCAAGCCCCGCTGTCCCTCCCCTTATCCCCCCAGGGTCCCCTCAGAATCTCGCCACTCAGAATCTCCCACCCCAGCACCTGCCCACCGGGCCACACGAAAATTCAAGACGATAAATGCAGAAAACCCTCAAATCCAAGTTGGATTTACTACTAAGCTAACTATCCCAAACTTAGGGAATACGGACCCAAATGCAGGGGGAGGAACGGATCAGGCTAGTGGCCTGCCGCCCCTTGCATGGCACGTGTTGCTCCTTGCATGGCACGTGTTGCCCCCGTACCTGGGGGTCAATACTGCCACACCATGTGCTGGGCGCAGGGAGGTTCAATCAGAACCCCGCACGACGCGGCTCCCCTCTAGCCCGCGGCCGAGTCGCCAGCGCGTAGGCGCGGCGCCCATTCGGACTCCCCGATCCCAAGGACGATACCTTCCGGGCCTTTCCCTCCCCGCTCTTCACCACCCGTCCAGCGCCAATGGTCGCGCGGAGTGGCCATTCAGAAACCGCCACACGGATTGCAATCCCTGCTGGGCTTGCCCCCCTCCCCCCACTCCACCGTCCAGCCACACCTGCGCGAGCGGGTCGCCCGGTCGAGGTGCCCACAATGCGCACCGGGCGCCTCCCGCCCCCGCCCACACGGCTGTCAACGCGACACAGCGCGCGCGCTGCGGCCGGTCGGACAGGCTGATCACAGTTGTGATTTCAGTCCGGCGCCCCACACCGCGCCCCCACCAGCGCCTTCCGGAAGCCCCTACCCGCGCGGGGCTCCCGGTCTCGCCCAACTCCAACAGGAGTAGGTTCGGGGCTCCCCGTCCCCGCCACACGCCGCATTCCATCCGCAACCGGGGGGCGGGTCGCCTTGTCGGCGCCCCTTCACAAAATCGCCAACGCTGCGGGGCGGCAGCGGCCTGGGCTGCGCGGCGCCGGCCGGTGTTTGTGCTGTGTGTGGGGCGGCTGGGGGGGAGGCGGCAGCGGGTCTCGGTGGCGGTCGGCAAGGTGGACCGGGCGGAGCGGGTCAAGGTCTACCTGGACTACCTGCTCAACCGGTACTACCTCAAGGTCTACACGCTCTACCTCTAGGACAAGGACACGGGGGGGGGGAGGAACGAGTGTGCGAGGGTGAGGGGGCGGGTGTGGGGGCGCGTGGGCGAGGTGCGGCCGGTGGTCGCGCTGTTGCCGCCCCTCTTGCCGCCCCGCGTGACCCCTCGCTGGCGGCTCCGCCTGCAGGCGGGGCTGCCGCCGCCGGGGGGGCAACGGGCGGCTGGTTGGCGGCGGTGCAGCGCGGTCTTGGCAACCACGCCCACCCTCCCGTGTCACCCACCCTTCCGGACGGCCCCGGCCGGGCGACGACGACAGACGGGCAGGCCGCCCGCGCCGCTGGCGGTGGCGGTGCTGCTGCTGGTGCGCGTCGTGCGGCGGCGGCTGGGGGTGCCCCTGCGGTAGCCGGGGAGTGTGGTGCCGCTGGTGGCCGTGCGGGGGGGGCTGCCGAGGGGGGTGCCGGGGGTGCTGGCGCGGGTGGTGCTGTGGGTGCTGGCCGGGGTGCGGGAGGCGCTGCCGTCGACGCCGACGCCCGTGCCGCCGCAGCTGCGGCGGAGCTTGGCCGTGTCCGTCGCCGCCCCGCCAACGCCCCCACCCTCGAGACAGTGTACGTCTCGGGGGTGTCTCGTGACGTTCGCCAGCACCGCATGCGCGCGTTGCTGGCGGACGTCACGGGGGTTGACGCCCACAATTTTGTGGACGTCGACCGGTTCGGCACCACCACCGCCGTGACGGTCGTGGCTGCGGCGGCGGACGCATTTCGGCTGGCGGTGGGGAAGGGGCGTGCGGCCACTGTTCTGCGCCTCCTGCCCGGCGCCGACCCGTGGTCCCCGGCCCTCCTGGGTGCCGCGCGTCGGCGCGGCCTGGGTGCTGCGGCCGCGGCCGAGGCGGCGGCCGATTTTTGTCGCCGCCGCCTCGAGGCCAAGCTGGCCCAGCTCCCCGCCCGTGTGGCCATGCCCCCCCACCTGCGTGCGGCGTTGCATGCCCACATTGAGGGCATGCTTTCGTCGCACGCAGAAAGGGGAGCTGACGCCGTCGCGTCTATCGGCGGAGAGGGGGACCGCCGGCGGCCCCCAAAGACTGGGGCGGCGGCTAAGGAGCCACCTGCCGTGGCTCCCGCAGGATCGGCCGATGTGGCGGCTAGGGGGCCACCTGCCGAGGCCCCGCCGTGCTCGGGTGTGGCGGGGCCAGCGTCGTTGGGGCTGCGGGGTGCCGCCGAGGCGGCGGGCATGGAGATCGTGGATGAGCCCGCCGCCTCGGCTGACGGCCTTGCGACCCCCGCCCCCGACCTTGCCGCCACGACGGCCTGTCCCCCCCCCTCGCTGCCTGCGCCGGGGCCGGGCCCCCCCGCCAAGGGGGTGCCGGCAGACCTGGGCGACGGCATGGATGGCGTCACGCCGGCGGGCGGCGCCGCCCCGCCTGCGGCCACGCCGACCCAAAAATCTGTGGCTGCCTCGGCGGCCCCTCGGCCCCGACTCCACCTCGGAGGTGGGCCAAAACGTGCCGCCGTCCCGAGGGCTGCGGCTGGGCTCCCGCCGCTTCCCCCGCCACCCACCAGGCCGCCCCCTGGTGCCGCACGCTCGGCCGCGTTTGCTGCGTCTGTGGCCCTTCCCCTCGGCGTGGCCGCCCGCAGGCGCGCTGCCACCGACCGCCGGCGGTCCCCTGCAGGCCATGCGCCTGGGCCGGCGCGGCGACAGCGTCCTGCGCTCGCTGTGTTGCGATTGGGCGACGCACTTGCGTCGCCCATTCGCAAGACGTGCCGCCGCACGCGCGCGGCGAGCGCTGTGGAGCTCGCTGCCCGTAAGAACGCCGCTCCGGCATCCCCCCCGCCAGAGGGGGGGGGTCGGGCTGCGACGACGGCGATTCTTCCGCCCTCCCTCCCCGCCACCCCTGGGCCATACCGGCCAGGGGCTGCGGCCCGCGTCAGCGACGAGGGTCACAATGAGTGACCCTCTGGGCGCGGGCGGGGGCCCGGGTGCCGACACGGTGCCATCACGCACCGTGCCGGCTCCCGGCAGGGGGGGGGGCGGCGGTCGACGCGGCGACGTCGGCGAGCGGGGGGGGGGGGCGGGCGCTGGTGTGGCCGTGGCCGCCGGCCCCCTGGGCGGCTCTTTGGCGGCGGAGGCCGCAACGGCCCAGGCGGCGGCGGCAAGCGCTGCGGCGATGGCCACGGCGGAGGAGGCGACGGGAGCGGCGGCGGGGGCACCGATGGCGGCAGCGGGGGTGGCGGCGGGCGGCACGGTGCCCCCCGGCGTCTGCCCGGTGGTGGGCTGCCGCGTGGTGCTCCGCGGGGCCGTCGCCGATCGCGCGGGCCTGGCTCATCTCAGTCAGGCCCACGTGATCGGCGAGGTGCCCGCGGCTACGGCCACGGAGCTGGGGCTGGGCGGGTGCCGCTGGTGCGGGCGGCCGTACCGCGCGCAGCGGGGGCCTCGTGGGCGGAGCTCTCTGTCCGCCCATGAGGCTCTCTGCCGCCCCAACCCCCGTCGCCAACGCGCCCGTGTGGTGGCTGCAGCGGCGCCTGCTGCCGCAGCTGGGGACGGGGGGGACGCGCGCGGCGCAGGTGCGGCACAGGGGGCTGCTGCGGCGGGGGAAGGGCACACGCTGTTTGCGGCCGACCCCCCCGCCTGGGTGGCGGCGCGGGCCGACTTCCTGCGCCGCGCGGCGCCGACAGCGGCCGATTGGTCGCCTCTCGTGGCGTCTGGCGCCCGCACGGTGGCGCACGTGCCGGCGGCACTGCTGGGCGCCTGGAGGGTGCTTGCGGCGGACGCCCTGGACTGGGTCCGCCGCGAGCCGGAGCAACAGCACGCCTGGCTGTGGCTGCTGCTGCTGCCCTCCCTCCTCCTCCACGTCCCTGCTGTGGCGCCTGCAACCGCGCCCGACGCGCCACTGCCGCCGCTCACCCACCACGTGCGTGCCGAGGCGGTGCTGAACGGCGAGTTCAGCACCGCCCTGGCCGACCGCAATGCGGGGGTGTGGCGGCCGTCGTGGCGGCGGCGCTTGGATGGCCGGCGGAGGGTGGTGCGCGGGGGGGACCAGGCGGCGACTGCGCTGGCGCCATCCCAGCGGCGGGCGCTGCGCCTGGTGCGGGCCGGCCGGCTGAGTGCCGCCGCCCGAGCCCTGGTGGCCGACGAGCCGGCGCCGCACAGCGCCGCCGTGTGGCGGAAGGCGCTCCTCCTCTTCCCTCCCGCCGCGTCTGCACCTACCTCCGCCGCGTCGGTGGAGGCCGAGTTTGGCGACCTTCTCGCCGACGCGGCGGATTTTGGCGACGCCGCCACGGTGCCGCGGGGGGTGACGCGGGAGGCGGTGACAGATGCCATCCGCCGAGCCCCCCGGGGCGCAGCGCCGGGCCCGTCTGGCCTGCGGGTCGAGCACCTGTGGGCGCTGGAGGGGGGGGGGCAGGACGCGCTGGTGGGGGTGTTGGAGCTGCTGGTGTCGGAGGCGGCGGTCACACGCGTGCCCGCCGCGGCGGCGCACGCCCTCGCTGGCGCGGACCTCCTGCTCCTGGCCAAGCCGGGGGGGGTCGGACCGGACGGGCTGCCCGGGCTTCGGCCCATCGGCATGCCCGAGACCCTCCGCAAGCTGGCGGCGTCGGCACTGGCGGCGACGGTGCGCGGGGCCGCGGCAGAGCTGATGGCGCCGGCGCAGCTGGGGGTGGGGGTGCCGAGCGCGTGTGAGCGGCTCGTGCACGAGCTGGAGGCACACCTCGCCCACCACCCCCAGCATGCGGTAGTCCAGCTGGACTACCGCAACGCCTTCAACCTGGTGTCGCGGGCGGCCGCCGCAGCCGTACTGCGCCGCGCCCTCCCCCCCCTCGCCCCATACCTGTAATGGGTGTATGGGGGGGAGGAGGCGCCGACGGTGTACGGCTGGGCGGCCGCGGCGGAGGGAGCGGGCGAGAGCGGTGGGGCTGACGACGGCGGCGACGATGGCGGCGGCGACGGCGGCGACGATGGCGGCGGCAACGGCGGGGATGCTGGCGGCGGCGACGGCGGGGACAATGGCGACGGCGACGGCGGCGACGGTGCGGCCCCGGTGGCAGACGGTCCCCCCCCTCTGCCTGTACCGCTCCCCCCACCACCGCCCACCCGTTTGGCGCTGGGGGCCGAGCGGGGCGCGCAGCAGGGCGACCCGCTCGGCCCGCTGCTGCACGCGGCCGCCCTGTGGCTGGTCCTGCGGCGTCTGCGGGACGGCCACCCCGGCGTGCTCGTCCGCGCTTTCCACGATGACGTGGTCGCGGCGGGCACGCCGGAGGACCTGGCGGCCGTCATGGCTGACGCGGCCACGGTGGGGGCCAGCGTGGACGCGGAGCTGGCCCCCGCCAAGTGCACCGGCTGGTCGCCGGCTGGTGCGGCGGCACCGCCGGGGTGGGGGGGGAAGTGGGCCGCCGAGGGGGTGGTGCAGTTCTCCGTTCCCCTCGGCGGCGCCGCCTTTGTGTCGGCAGGCGTTGACGGCCTCGTGGCCGACCAGCGCCGCCTGGTGGCGGCCATCGCGGCCCTGCCAGCGGAGGAGCTGCAGTCGCAGCTCCTCCTGCTGCGCCTGTGCGCGGGGCCGCGCGCCAACTACTGGCTGCGCTGCCTCCCGCTGGAGGCCGGCGCGCGGCTGGCTGCGGCGGTCGACGCCGACGCCAAGACCGCCCTGGGGGGGATGCTGTGCGACGCACGCGACAGCACCGCCACCCGTGAGGCGGTGCTGGAGCGTGCGGCACTCCCCCCCGCCATGGGCGGTCTGGGCGTCGGCGGCCGCACGCGTGTAGTACCCGCCGCCCTGCTGGCGTCGTGGGTGGACGCGCTGCGGGCGGGGGCGGCGTACTCCCCCACGCTGCGCGCCACGGCGGACGGCCTCCTGGCGGTTCCGCGTGTTGCGGCCGACGGTGGGCCGCTGCCGCCCGCCGTCGCTGCTGCGACGGCCAGGAGTGGGCCGGCGGCCGGGGGGCCGACGGGGGCAGGCGGTGGGGGGCCCGCGGGTGACTCGCCGGCGGGTGCGCGGCCACCACCGCTCCCCGACCCCGACCCCAGCGCGCCTGCTGCCGGCACTCTCCGGCAGGCCCTCCTGGGCCTGCTGGCGGCCCACGAGGCGCACTGTATGGCCCCTGCCAGCGGCCTGTTGTGGTCGCTGGCGAGGGGGGGGCCGAACGCGGCGGCCGATGAGGCCGCCGACCCTCTGGCCCCTCCCCTGCCGCCCCCCCCCCACTACCCCGAGTACAGCGCCGGTGCGACCGACAGCACCTCGGCCGACAGGCCACACAGCCCGGCGCTGTACTCGCCACCCACGTGGCAGTCTCTCCTGGGGGGGGAGGCACCGGCAGCGCAGCGGGACTTGTCCCGCCCCGCCCATGCCGCCGCCCGCGCGCGCATCTACGCCGAGCTATCGCTCTGGCGGCGCGCGGGCATGGCGGCATGCCAGGGGGGTGGGGCGGCTCGCTGGCTGTCGGCGCTGCCGACGCTGGGGACCACCGGGACCACAATGCACGGCGTCGGCATGCGGGCGGCGGCTCGGCTGTGGCTGGGCGCGCCGCCGCGGTCCGTACCGCCGGCGCCCCGCTGTCGCAGCGGCCGCGACGCGGACGCGGACGGGCGGCACTTCCTGTCGGCGTGCCCGGAGCAGTTCTCCGGGCACGCGCGCCTCCACCACCACCTGGTGCACCTGGTGGCCGAGGCGCTGCGCCGCACGCCCTCGTGGGGGGGGGTGGAGGTGGAGGCTGTGGTGGACCGCGGTCGGGGCGCGCTTCGCCCCGACCTGCGCGCCACGCACGCCTCGTCGGGGGCGGTGGTGTGGGCGGACGCGTCGGTGACGGCGCCATTTGGCCCCCGCACCACCGCCCCGACTGCCGCCAGCCCCCTGCGGGCTGTTGCGGCCGAGACGCGGGAGAGGGACAAGGTGGCAAAGTATGCCACCTCCCTCCCCGGGCCGGCCGCCTCCCACACCTTCACACCGTTGGTGTGGGAGGCGTTTGGGCGCATCGGCCCCGCCACCGCCAAGTGGCTGCGGGGGGCCATGCGGGGACCGGCCCTTGCGGGGGTGCGGTCCACCCTGCTGACCCGGGTGTCTGTTGCTTTGTGGCGGTCCCACTCCCGCGCTGTGTCTCTTGGGTACAGCCGGTGCTTTGGGACTGGGGGGGAGGTCCCGGCGGGAGACGTGGGGGGGCCACTTGGCCCGCGTGATCACTTTGTGAGGGTGGGTGAGAAAATTGGGGAGTAGTGATTGGGTGTCAGGGGGAGTTGATCCCTGGACCGCCAATTAAACTAGTATAGTGGTAAGTATGTCCGCCTGTCACGCGGAAGACCCGGGTTCAATCTCAGAACGACCATCCCGGTGAGAGAGTCAGCATCGTTTTTGAAAATCTACGTATAATCCGATGTGCACCGTCTTGAGAAGTCCTTTCCGCAGCAGAGAATATACTGGTTGGTTCTGGAGCTGACGAAGCACGGAGAATGGAAGCGGTGGTTTTGGAGGCTAAATTCGACAACTTCCACGCTGCGACACCTCCACCTTTCCAGATGGATGGGAGAGCACAACCAGCAGCAGCGGGACCATCCCCGAGCAAGTTTCATTTCAGGCTGAAATGAGCGCTCGTGGTGGTTTCTGACTGGAGGACCAACCGGAATCCGGTGTCCCCAACCGGTTCAGACGCACTTGTCTAGAACGGCATCTCCAGAGGCTGAATCCGTTCATGAAACCTTCGAGTAGTCACTGGACGACGTCGGACCAAACCCAACGAAGAAACAAATTATCCGGGGATCACAATGACATAACGCACGCGGTCCGGAGATGGAGCGCAATCGTCGCAGATCACAAGTGAACGAGCCCCTGTGTGAACTACTACGACACGATCAAGGGCGACATGTGGACTAAATTTTGTCGATCGTGAGCGGTCGTACGCGTCAAATAGACGTGAATGACACCAATTCATTTGGCGATCGCCGCACAGAACGCGATCTTGTGGGCATATCTCATGAGGGCCCTCTCCGACCGGCGCACTCAGCGCATCGCCATGATGCTGTCGGCCCGGACGTACTGTTTGCCCCCCTCATACACCCACACAAAGGGGGGGGGGGCTTAGTTCTTGCCGCCTGTGTCGGGTCTGGCGCAGGCGTGTCACCCATGCTCCCACCTGTCACGGGGATCCCTGCCCTGCTTGTTGCGGGGGAGCCCCTCCCCCTCTCCCCCCAAGCCCACTGTCGGCCGCCACCACTGGGGCCGGCCGCCCCGGCGGACGCCACCTCCGCAACCGCATGGGTCCTGCGGCACGATCCCAACCGTGCTGCCTGCTTGGCGCACGACCCCCCCGCACTATCCGACGGCAACCCCATGTGTGGCAAAAACCACTTACACACACGGCACCCAAGTTGGGGCGGGGTAAAAGGGCTGCCTCCCGTGTCGGGGGAACCGGAAGAAGTGCAAGTCGCACACACTCTGTCCCTGTTGTGGGGCAAACCCCCCACTGACAAACAAGAGGATGGTGTGTGGTCCAACAGTTTCTTGGTCGGGACGGGGACGCAGGGCCAAGCCCCGCTGTCCCTCCCCTTATCCCCCCAGGGTCCCCTCAGAATCTCGCCACTCAGAATCTCCCACCCCAGCACCTGCCCACCGGGCCACACGAAAATTCAAGACGATAAATGCAGAAAACCCTCAAATCCAAGTTGGATTTACTACTAAGCTAACTATCCCAAACTTAGGGAATACGGACCCAAATGCAGGGGGAGGAACGGATCAGGCTAGTGGCCTGCCGCCCCTTGCATGGCACGTGTTGCCCCTTGCATGGCACGTGTTGCCCCCGTACCTGGGGGTCAATACTGCCACACTCCCCTCTCCTCAGTTCCGACCGACCCGGCCGGCCCTGTGAGGGGGTGCGTAAACGCACGTCTCGGCGTTGGGGGCGCGACTTGCTTTCCCCCCTTGAGTACGTAACGCGGATGTGGAGGCCGTCACGTTGACCCCCCCTCTCCTCAAGCTTGCCCACTCGGCAGCTTGCTCTCCCCGGTTCGCACTTCACCATCACTGTGGCAGTATTGACCCCCAGGTAGGGGGCAACACGTGCCATGCAAGGGGCGGCAGGCCACTAGCCTGATCCGTTCCTCCCCCTGCATTTGGGTCCATATTCCCTAAGTTCGGGATAGTTAGCTTAGTAGTAAATCCAACTTGGATTTGAGGGTTTTCTGCATTTATCGTCTTGAATTTTCGTGTGGCCCGGTGGGCAGGTGCTGGGGTGGGAGATTCTGAGTGGCGAGATTCTGAGGGGACCCTGGGGGGATAAGGGGAGGGACAGCGGGGCTTGGCCCTGCGTCCCCGTCCCGACCAAGAAACTGTTGGACCACACACCATCTTCTTGTTTGTCCGTGGGGGGATTGCCCCACAACAGGGACAGAGTGTGTGCGACTTGCACTTCTTCCGGTTCCCCCGACACGGGAGGCAGCCCTTGTACACCGCCCCAACTTGGGTGCCGTGTGTGTAAGTGGTTTTTGCCACATTTGGTGGAGCAGCAGGGGACAGAGGTAAACTTTACCTCCGGGTGCACCCGGGTGTAGGGGGCCCTCTGTCTCAGAGGAACGGTGGACTTGTACCGTGTCATACGGATCGTCAGCCAACATGGCTAGCTCGGACCCCCCGTCGTCCGGGGAGTACACGGGTGACGCACGTACTTCAGTGCCTTTGAATACTGGTGAGACACAGGTGGGTTTACCTGGGGTCGCAGAGGGACTAGAGGTCCCTCAAGCCAGCAGGACTGGAAGTGCGGGCGGGCAACAGGCCACCCCGACTCAGTCGGGAGTTCACTCGGGTGACACTTCTGACGTGGGTGGGCCGAAGTCTGGCCACCGCGTGGTATACTCAACGGGAACGTCCCAAGGGGTGAGGACTGTCCCCGCGAGTTCCACTCGGGTTGGAGCCAACTTTGGCATGGAGCCATCGCCAACTAGGCTTTCGGAGGACGGCGGACCTCCGTTGGTCGGCGATGGGCTCGCGCCCATGCGCCCGGTTGAGACCCCTGAGGAACGTGGTTACCCCTCAGGTGGACTCCCGGAGGTGGACCGAGACTCAACTGGAGTCGTCAATCCACTCCTCGCGGAAACTGTCCGTCGGGAGGCGACCACTGTGTTGCGGCAGACTTTGCCGGACCTGGTGGTCACGATGACGAATACTATTCTGAATCAGATTGTGGCGAGTTTGCCAGATGGCCTTAATGTCCAGACCGGATTGGGGCCTTCGAGCCCGCAGGCGCAGGGGGTGCCCCCCCTGACACCTATCTCGGGTCGCCCTGAACAGGGGGCGACCCCTGTGACTCCCAACGAGGGAGCCACACCATACTCGGTGGGGCGTACGCCCTTCATGGGGGAGTTCCCCCCGACAACACCGGCGGCTACACCAAGCGCGCCGCGCCGGACTACAGGCACTGTGGGTGAACTTACCCCAGTGCCACAGCGGCTGTTCCCTCAACGTGAGGTGCCGCCCAAGATCCAGGTAGCCAACCCGGTCTACCAGAGGATCTTTGACTGTGAGACCTACGCCCTCCACAACAAGTCGGTGGCGTATGGTCCTGACCAGGCCCGAGCCATGGGCCGTGCCAAGAAGAATGCACTTCACTCTTTTGGGCACAAAGCGGAGTGGGATGGAACTCCCCCCCTCCGTGTCTTTGAGTTCCTACGTCGTTTCACAAAAGCCTGTGACGACAATGCCATAAGTGAAGGCATGGCTTTTTACATGCTACAGGAGTTTACGAAGGGAGACCTGCGGACAGAACTTATGTCCGTCATGCCCAGCTCCTCAAGTGGAGGCGCTGGGGAGGTGACGTCCTATTTGGAGCTCGTCAACTGGTTGTTGAGGGCCATGGTTGATGAAGCGGCGTTGGCTTCTCAAGTCGAGGAGTTTACGCAAGCCCATCAGGAAGAGGCGGAGGACGAGTTGTCCTTTGCGGAGCGAGTCCGTAAGCTCAACAATCTTTGTGGGTTTCTTCATCCACAAGCTGTGGTGAAGAGTCGGTTTGTGGAAGGACTCCACTGGTCAGTCCGGATGGAGACCCGGGAGCATAACACTGCCCGGGCGACCCTGGCCGAGTTGGCTAGGTTCGCCTACCGCAGAGGCGAGGCCTACCGCAAGTTGCGGGAGGAACAACGCCAGGAGCGTCAGGCCGAGTTGGCCAAGGAACGGGAAGAGGCGCGCCAGGCCAGAGAGTTGCGAGAGGCACGCCGAATCCGCAAGGAGAGGGTGGTAGCTGCCGTGGGAACTTCCCAAGGTACCTCGTCGTCTTCCCCAGTTGGGAAGACCCCTCCGGGAACTGATCATCGGTGTTGGAACTGCAACTCCGATGGTCACTGGGCATATGATTGCCCCAAGTTGAGTAAACGCATCCAACAGCTTGTTAGGAATGCGAGTAAGAAGTCGGCTACGAACGAAGTGCGTTCACGCCGCGAGGGTGGGTCTCGACCAGTGGTGGCGGTCGCCACACCCTCGACGGAGGGGGCGGACACGTCGTCCTCGGACTCGTCGTCGTCCCCTTCGCCCTCAGATTCGGACGCCAAGTCGGCGGGAAACGAATGACCGTTGGAGCTGGTCGTCCGAAGCTCACAACGGCAGCCTCGGCCAAGTGGGCCAAGAGGACGAACCAACCGTGTCGGATACTGCGGCGACCTAAGGGAGTCCGCCCACCTCGGGTGGGACTTCCCAAGAACGTAAGCCCACGTCGGGTCATCGCGGTGCTGACGGGTGAGAACTTCCAGGTGGCTGGACGGGTGCAACTTGCCCCCGGCCGCGCCTGTTGTGTCCGTATCGTACTTGATACCGGGTCAGGAGCCTCCTTGATACGCAAGTCGCTATTACCAAAGGGGATGAGGCTCCAACGCTGGAAGTCTAAAGCTGACCATCTGATCGATATCAATGGTGGGGTACTTCCCATCGTTGGTGCCGTGACCCTACCAACTCGGTTGAGGACCCATGAGGTCGACGTGACCTATGGTGTAGTTGAGAATATATCGGTACCCCTGCTTCTGGGTACCCCTTATGTCGTAACACAAGTGCCTTTGATTTGTGGCCCTGAGTACTGGGTCAAGTTGATGAATGGGGAGACTATCCCCATCCTTGGTAAGGGAAAGTCTGTGGCTCCTGTGACAGTTTCACAGTCGAAGCCTGTTTGTTCTGTGAGGGAAGGGTTTACTGCTACTCTGCGTTTAGCCCGTAAAGTCATGTTGCCCCCCAACTCGGTGGCGCACGTGGATGTTGTAACTGATTATGCGGGGAACGGATTGGTGCACCCTGACCCCCGTCTTGCTCGCAAGCACCAAGTGCATGTTGCCCTTGGCACGATGGACTCCAAAGCCGGAGTCCCGTGGAGGATCCAGGTGATGAACCTGAGCTCGTCGCCCAAGTTCTTCAAGTCGGGGGCCAAGTTCGGCTATATCGACCAACACGAGGGACCGGTAGTAGCGGTCACCCTCAGCGCGGGCGCAAGTAGCGACCCGAAGTCCGGAAAGGAGAAGCATCAAGCCAAGTCGGCCGCCTCTCCTCGGCCCCAGGTAAACATGGAGGGTGTTCCACCCAGGTTGAGGGTTCAAGTTGAACGCCTCTTGGACCAATATCACAAGTTGTGGGATGGTCAATTGGGACTCATGAGAGCTACCCAACACCGGATCGAGTTGAAACCCGGTGCGCCCCCTATACGCCAACAACCGTATAGGGGGGGACCCCGTTCAAGGGCCCTCGTTAAGGAGCAAGTTGCTCGCATGGAGGCCCTCGATGTGATCGAGGCCAGCAACGCCGAGTGGGCGAGTCCGGTGGTGATCGTCCCCAAAGTTGATGGGACCCCCCGGTTCTGTATCGACTACCGTAAGCTCAACGAGAGCACGGTGAAGGATAGTTATCCCCTACCTCGGATGGATGACTGTCTGGACTCTCTGGGGGAGGCAAACGTGTTCTCTACCCTGGACTGTAACGCGGGGTACTGGCAAATTCCCATTGCCCCGGAGGACAGGCATAAAACTACCTTTACCTGTCACTGTGGTACCTACCAGTGCAAGCGTCTACCGTTTGGCCTGTGTAACGCGCCGGCAACTTTCCAGCGCGCTATGGACATGATTCTGGCCGGAGTACGGTGGCAGATCTGTCTCGTGTACCTAGACGATATCATTGTGTTCTCCCGAAGTCCGGAGGAACACATTGGCCATCTTGGCCAGGTGTTCAAGCTACTTGCTGACGCCGGAGTGTCACTGAAGGCGAGTAAGTGCCACCTCTTCACTCAAGAGGTGGAGTACTTGGGACATGTTGTCCGTCCGGGGCGTCTCAGTGTCAACGAGAAAAACTTGAGGGCCATCCGTAAGGCTCAGTACCCCCGGACCCAGACCCAGATGAGGAGCTTCCTCGGGATGTGTAACGTGTACCGACGTTTCACTAAGGGCTTCGCCAAGGTGGCGAAACCGTTGAATGAGTTAGTGAGCTCAACGCTACCGAAGAACCTGCCTCCCCCAAGTCGGGTGGAGCAGGAATCCTTTGAGACTCTTCGGGACCTTCTGCTGAAGCCCCCTATCCTGGCTATTCCCAGGTTGGGAGGCCACTACATCCTGGATGTGGACGCTAGCTACGACCAACTTGGTTGTGTGTTGCTTCAGCAACAGCCGGACAAGGAGTACTTGCCGGTGGGATACTTCAGCAAGGGGCTAAACTCGGCCGAGAAGAACTACGGAGTCACCGAGTTGGAAGGACTCGCAGTGGTATGGGCGGTGACGTCACTTCGTCACTACCTAGAGGGTGAGAAGTTCCTCATCCGCTGTGACCACCGCGCGTTGCAGTTCATCTTCAAGACGGACTGTACGAACACTCGTCTCAACCGGTGGAGGGTGCGACTTGCACCCTTCAACTTTGATATTGAGTACCGACCTGGCAGGCAACATGCCCTTGCCGACGGCCTCTCTCGGGTACCTACCGAGGGACTGGACACCACCCCAGTCGATGAGGACATCCCCATCGTGGGGGTAGTCACGCGCTCGGGTCAGGCGTTGAATCCCGAGGCGCCAGGGAACAAGAAGTACTTGCCCCTGTCCCTGGACGAAGTAGTGAAGGCCCAGGCCGAGGATCCCTTCTGCAAGTCGCAGAGGGATACCCTGGATACAGTGGCGGAGACGCGGTTCTTCCTGGGAGACGATGGCCTCCTCATGAGGAGGGGGGTATTCCAGGGGACCGAACAACTTGTCGTCCCCGCATCCCTCAAGGACAGTATCCTTGAGAGGGAGCATAACGCTCCCACGGGTGGACACCTGGGGTCTAGTAAACTGTACCAGACCCTGAGGACCAGGTACTACTGGCCGTCCATGGTGGTGGACATCTACAGTTGGGTGGCTGCCTGCACAAGTTGTGCACAGAACCGTCTGATGGAACGGCGGCCTACTACGGCTATGCTATTGTTCCCGGCCAAGGAGCCCTTCGCCGCGTTGGCGATGGACATCCTTGGGCCACTGCCAGTGACCGAGGAGGGCAACCAGTACCTCCTGGTCATCTGTGACCGCTTCACGAAACTTACGCGAGCGATCCCACTGGCAGAGATCACGGCCATGTCGGTCGTGTCAGCCTTCCTAGATCACTGGGTTGCCGCGTATGGCATTCCGGATAGTACACTATCGGACAATGGACCGCAATTTGCGTCTGTACTGCTTCAAGGAGTGCTGGATATGTTGGGGGTTAAGGCAAACTATGCCACCCCCTACCACCCACAAACTAATGGGCAGGTGGAGCGCTTCAACAAAACTATTGTTAGGCAGCTGCGCCATTATGTGAGTGAGCACGTGAAGACGTGGGACCAATACATTTCTATTCTGACCACTGCCTACAATTCGCAGGTTCACTCATCTACCGGGGAAGTACCCCTCGCTTTTGTGACCCCCCGTCGCGTGCGGTCTATTGCCGTGCGGCGGCCGCTCCCAACTAGGGAGGATGGTGGCAGTACGCCCACTCCTACTGAGAGTAAGGCGGAGTTCGCTGCTAGGCTTGAAAACCTCATCCCTAAAGTCAGGGCTGAGATGGACAAAGCACAAAAGCGCTACAAGCGTACCTTTGACAAAAAGGTGCGCAACGCCAAGCATGTCCCCGAGCAGGGTGACTGGGTATTGGTCCACTCACACACCCCAACTGGGGGTAAGTTGGTGTTCCAGACGAAGGGGCCGTACCAGGTCCTTCGTACTGATGGGCGGCGCTTCACCATCGAAAGTGACGATGGGGTCCGCACAGTGAACGGACAGGACGTGGTCAATGTTGCACCACCGCCTGCAGGCGACCCAGCTTGGGCGCGTGCTTTGAAAACGTGGCGCCTGCCCTCGCTGCCTGCAGCCAAACAGGGCCCGCAGGAGTACGTGTTCGACAAGTTCATCGACCACGGCTGGGATGAGGATACTGACCGCCTCATGTTGAGGGTGCGTTGGTTTGGCTACAAAGCCAAGGATGATACGTGGGAGTATGTGGAGGACCTTCCTGCTGAGAAGGTCCGGGCGTACTGTGCCCGGAACGAGATAGACCCTAACAGCCCTCCCTCAACGTGAGGGAAGGCCGAGCAACAGTGCCAAGAGAGTGCTTCAAGTCGAAGTGGTACGCAGAGTGGCTTTAAACTACAGCCCTAACCCTCACACTCTCACAACAAAGGCAGCTGCCAACTAGGCACGCATGCTAGACTCTCCCACTCCACGGCCCTCGCCCTCACGTGGAGGCGAGCGGCGAGACCCACGCCGATAACGGTCTCCACTCGTTGGAAGGGGCGGCGGCTCCAAGTCGGAACCGTCGCGCCCCTCACGGTCGCGCAAGTGGCGCCGACCGTGGCTACTCTTCTGCCTGGTCTTGCGCGCAAGTTTGCGACGCAGACGCTGGACAGACTCCGTCTCCGATGGGGTAGAGGACTCCGAGACGGAGTAAGACAACTCGTCTTCCGACACGGAGGGAGAGCGCCGCGAGTGACGGCGACGACGGCGAGGAGGCGAGTATGCCCGGCTCGCACGACGCTTGCCACGCCCAAGTGGGGTTGGCTGGGGCATAATAGCCCCAATGCGAGCCAACTCGGCCGTCATAAACTCCGCCACCGACTCGCAACTCGCGGTCGCCACTGCAGTACGAACGCGCTCCTCAAGTTGAGGAGTCTCGGAACTTTGGAGGGTTGCGGTCGACGCGGCCAACCAGGAAATGGTGCGCACCAACGTGGTGATCATCATCTCTGAGGTTAGAGGCGTGGGCGGTAACACCAACTTGGGGTATACCGTCAGGAGGGTGGCCCCCAAGTTGGGAGACACCGGTGTGGATGACTCCACGGCCACGCTGATCGGGATGTTCCCGTGAGGCTGGAAAGGAACAGGAGGAAGCGGAGGGGCACGCCGAGGTGGCGGCACCCGGGTGTAACTGCGACCCCGACTTGGGGCCCCCGCAGTGGGTTGAGTCATATGGTCATCATATGAGGGCACGGCCATAACTACGGGCTTGTCCGGGGGTGGCCCAGTGTGGCGATCCACCCCCGGTGCATATGGGTAGTCCCCGATGCCCAACCCCTCTCGTAGGACCACACGGCCGTCGTGAAGTTCACGAGCGACCCATACGAACTGGCGAAGTGCGCCGTCGTCCTTGGGCCCACGAGTGGGGCGGCGCAACTTGTGCTCAATGCTCTCCCACTCGATAAACTTGTGGAGGCGGAGCATCTCCTCAAGTAGAGTGAGTTGTCCTGACGAGCACCCCTCAGCAACTAGCTGAGGGGTGAGCTGTTCCAAACCCTGGATGAGCCGGAGGGGGAGATGCCAGAGCATCCCCCGCCGCTGAACACATGACACCCAGGTCGACATGACCTCGAGGAGCCACTGGGTGGCCAACATGGCCCACACCAGATGATCAGGGGCCAGCCGTCAACATGACGGAGCCGAAGTGGTCAAGCAACCGTGGCAACAATGCCGGGAACCCGTAGGGGACCTCAACTTGAGGCCACCACTCGGGCTTCTTCGGGTAGTATTGCTCCTTACTGGCAGCAGACTGCTGAGGAAACTCAAGTGGAGCCGAGGTCACCAAGTAGGGACCTCGCCGGAAGTCCTTCTCCATCCGCACATCAAAGTGATGAGTGTGCGGATCGGCCTCGTGAAGGTACGGGGGGGCGAGTTGCCACCGCGTCCCAAGTGAAGGTCGGCAAGTCGCCGGGACCCGGGATAGTTCCCCGCGGTCCACCATGGCCTTGGCCCGCTGCACGTCCTCGACCTCCTCGTCGTCCAGGAAGGCAAACTGGTCCGTCCTGAAGCCGGCAGGGAACCCGACCCTACGGGGATACTTCTCCCGTAGGCGGTCCCATACCCGACCCATCGCTGCGCCGAGTCGGCCACAGCGAAGAACAGTCAACCCCTCCTCATACAGAGGCCAAGCGGGGTAAAACCACCGCCCCAAGGCCTCACGCGGGACAACTTGTCCCGCCTCCGGGGGAGATCCTGCCGTCAACCCAAAGCCGGGTGACGCGGGAGTCCCACCCCCGGAGCGATCGCGGAGCCCCCGCCGGAAGTCCCGGCAGGCGCTGCACCGTAGGAGGTGTCCTCCATACGCTCATCGAGAGAGTCCGTCTCCACTCCCGGAGTCGCCATGGCTCTCCCCAAGTTGGGGAGAGACGTCCTGGCTATCGCGGCACGAGACCCGCCTCGAGTTGAGGGGGACTCGGATCGTGGGTAAACGGGTGCCTCCCCAGCGTGGGGTGGCCCCGTGTAAGGTGAAGGAGAAGTGGTGGTGGTGGTGAGGTGTGAACCGAGGAGAGCAA
>CM020619.1:23132553-23163663 GCA_009829735.1 Pyropia yezoensis | reverse complement strand
CACCTGGAAGTTCTCACCCGTCAGCACCGCGATGACCCGACGTGGGCTTACGTTCTTGGGAAGTCCCACCCGAGGTGGGCGGACTCCCTTAGGTCGCCGCAGTATCCGACACGGTTGGTTCGTCCTCTTGGCCCACTTGGCCGAGGCTGCCGTTGTGAGCTTCGGACGACCAGCTCCAACGGTCATTCGTTTCCCGCCGACTTGGCGTCCGAATCTGAGGGCGAAGGGGACGACGACGAGTCCGAGGACGACGTGTCCGCCCCCTCCGTCGAGGGTGTGGCGACCGCCACCACTGGTCGAGACCCACCCTCGCGGCGTGAACGCACTTCGTTCGTAGCCGACTTCTTACTCGCATTCCTAACAAGCTGTTGGATGCGTTTACTCAACTTGGGGCAATCATATGCCCAGTGACCATCGGAGTTGCAGTTCCAACACCGATGATCAGTTCCCGGAGGGGTCTTCCCAACTGGGGAAGACGACGAGGTACCTTGGGAAGTTCCCACGGCAGCTACCACCCTCTCCTTGCGGATTCGGCGTGCCTCTCGCAACTCTCTGGCCTGGCGCGCCTCTTCCCGTTCCTTGGCCAACTCGGCCTGACGCTCCTGGCGTTGTTCCTCCCGCAACTTGCGGTAGGCCTCGCCTCTGCGGTAGGCGAACCTAGCCAACTCGGCCAGGGTCGCCCGGGCAGTGTTATGCTCCCGGGTCTCCATCCGGACTGACCAGTGGAGTCCTTCCACAAACCGACTCTTCACCACAGCTTGTGGATGAAGAAACCCACAAAGATTGTTGAGCTTACGGACCCGCTCCGCAAAGGACAACTCGTCCTCCGCCTCTTCCTGATGGGCTTGCGTAAACTCCTCGACTTGAGAAGCCAACGCCGCTTCATCAACCATGGCCCTCAACAACCAGTTGACGAGCTCCAAATAGGACGTCACCTCCCCAGCGCCTCCACTTGAGGAGCTGGGCATGACGGACATAAGTTCTGTCCGCAGGTCTCCCTTCGTAAACTCCTGTAGCATGTAAAAAGCCATGCCTTCACTTATGGCATTGTCGTCACAGGCTTTTGTGAAACGACGTAGGAACTCAAAGACACGGAGGGGGGGAGTTCCATCCCACTCCGCTCTGTGCCCAAAAGAATGAAGTGCATTCTTCTTGGCACGGCCCATGGCTCGGGCCTGGTCAGGACCATACGCCACCGACTTGTTGTGGAGGGCGTAGGTCTCACAGTCAAAGATCCGCTGGTAGACCGGGTTGGCTACCTGAATCTTGGGCGGCACCTCACGTTGAGGGAACAGCCGCTGTGGCACTGGGGTAAGTCCACCCTCAGTGCCTGTAGTCTGGTACGGCGAGCTTGGTGTAGCCGCCGGCGTTTCCGAGGGGAACTCCCCCGTGAAGGGCGTACGCCCCACCGCGTATGGTGTGACTCCCTCGTTGGGAGTCACAGGTGTCGCCCCCAGTTCGGGGCGACCCGAGATAGGCGTGGGGAGGGATTCCCCCTGCGCCTGTGGGCTCGAAAGCCCCAATCCGGTCTGGACATTCAGGCCATCTGGCAAACTCGCTACAATCTGATTCAGAATAGTATTCGTCATCGTGACCACCAGGTCCGGCAAAGTCTGCCGCAACACATTGGTCGCCTCCCGACGGACAGTTTCCGCGAGGAGTGGATTGACGACTCCAGTTGAGTCTCGGTCCGCCTCCGGGAGTCCACCTGAGGGGTAACCACGTTCCTCAGGGGTCTCAACCGGGGGCATGGGCGCGAGCCCATCGCCGACCAACGGAGGTCCGCCGTCCTCCGAAAGCCTAGTTGGCGATGGCTCCATGCCAAAGTTGGCTCCAACCCGAGTGGAACTCGCGGGGACAGTCCTCACCCCTTGGGACGTTCCCGTTGAGTATACCACGCGGTGGCCAGACTTCGGCCCACCCACGTCAGAAGTGTCACCCGAGTGAACTCCCGACTGAGTCGGGGTGGCCTGTTGCCCGCCCGCACTTCCAGTCCTGCTGGCTTGAGGGACCTCTAGTCCCTCTGCGACCCCAGGTAAACCCACCTGTGTCTCACCAGTATTCAAAGGCACTGAAGTACGTGCGTCACCCGTGTACTCCCCGGACGACGGGGGGTCCGAGCTAGCCATGTTGGCTAACGATCCGTATGACACGGTCCAAGTCCACCGTTCCTCTGAGACAGAGGGCCCCCTACACCCGGGTGCACCCGGAGGTAAAGTTTACCTCTGTCCCCTGCTGCTCCACCAAATGTGGCAAAAACCACTTGCACACACAGTACCCAAGTTGGGGCGGTGTGCGAGGGCTGCCTCCCGTGTCGGGGGAACCGGAAGAAGTGCAAGTCGCACACACTCTATCCCTGTTGTGGGGCAATCCCCCCACGGACAAACAAGAAGATGGTGTGTGGTCCAACAGTTTCTTGGTCGGGACGGGGACGCAGGGCCAAGCCCCGCTGTCCCTCCCCTTATCCCCCCAGGGTCCACTCAGAATCTCGCCACTCAGAATCTCCCACCCCAGCACCTGCCCACCGGGCCACACGAAAATTCAAGACGATAAATGCAGAAAACCCTCAAATCCAAGTTGGATTTACTACTAAGCTAACTATCCCGAACTTAGGGAATATGGACCCAAATGCAGGGGGAGGAACGGATCAGGCTAGTGGCCTGCCGCCCCTTGCATGGCACGTGTTGCCCCCTACCTGGGGGTCAATACTGCCACAGGTGGCGACGGCCGTGGCGGTGGCGATGGTAGCGACTAGGGTGGCGCAGGCGACGCGGTGGCGGGGGCGACGGCCGTGCCGGTGGCGACGGCGGTGGCGACGCGGTGGCGGGGGCGACGGCCGTGGCGGGGGCGACGGCGGTGGCGACGCGGTGGCGGGTGCGACGGCCGTGGCGGAGGCGACGGCGGCGGCGACTGGGGTGGCGGTGGCGACGGGGTGGCGGGGGCGACGGCCGTGCCGGTGGCGACGGCGTTGGCGACGCGGTGGTGGGGGCGACGGCCGTGGCGGAGGCGACGGCGGTGGCGACTGGGGTGGCGGTGGCGACGGGGTGGCGGGGGCGACGGCGGCGGCGGCGGCGTCGGTGGCGACGGCCGTGGCGGTGGCGATGGTAGCGACTAGGGTGGCGCAGGCGACGCGGTGGCGGGGGCGACGGCCGTGGCGGTGGCGACGGCGGTGGCGACGCGGTGGTGGGGGCGACGGCCGTGGCGGTGGCGACGGCGGTGGCGGTGGCGACGGCGGTGGCGACGCGGTGGCGGGTGCGACGGCCGTGGCGGAGGCGACGGCTGCGGCGACGGGCGTGGTGGTGGCGACGGGGGTGGCCGTGGCGACGGGGGTGGCCGTGGCGACGGGGTTATCCGTGGCGACGGGGGTGTTGGTGGCTTTGCCTGTGGAGTGGGGGGCTTTCGTTGGTGGCGGTGGAGACGGAGAGCTTTTTCTGACGGTGGGGTCGGCCACGTGTTTGGGAGAGGGGGGGAGAGGTTGGCAGTATGCGGGGGGGGGGGGTCGTGGGCGGTGTGATTTATGTGACGGGATGGGAAGTGTAGGTGGTGGCGGTGTTGCTGGTGGGGTTGTTAGGGGCGGTGATGCCGCCAGCGCTGGGTGAATCGCCGGCGTCGGCACGACTGTTTTTTTAAAGTAAAGGAGGGCGGTCATGGGTGCCTTGTCGACGATGTCATAGCCAGGCAAGGTATCCCAGAATGTCTCGTGCAGGAAATCGGTGGCGGGAGTGTAGGGCGCGGCGGAGCAACGCACAATGCATGCAGACTACCCCCTCTCTCGCACCCCCGCGCAAAAGAGAACAGGTGCTTCTTTTCCCTATTTTCTTTTGCGCCCCGGCCCTAGACCACAAGAGCCATGCAGACCGTCGCGTTCCGCTTTTTTTTTTTTCCCTCCCGTCTGCCTCCCATTATCATCCCCCTCCCCCCGCCTCGCCCACATGCCCGGGGTGCGTTTTCCTCACCCTGGCACGCCCACCACAGCTCATCCAACGTTGAGGCTGGCGGTACCTTCTCCCGGCTTACCGCGTCCCCCCATCCCCCGAGCCACGTTGGATGCACCGAGGCTGGCACCACCTAAGTCGCCAACAATGGACCTGTCGTGCCAGGCGGGAGGAAAGGGTGGAAGGGGTTGCTTGGCACTGGCTGGCGGGAGGGGCAGGACGATGAGAGGGAACCAGAAGGCGAGAGAGGCGCTCTCCGCTTCCTCATCGGGGACCGTCGGGGCGCACGCTAACGGTCTCGAAGCATGACTAACGCATGAGCACCAGTCTTGCTCATCGACCAATCACACGAGCGCATTGGTTGGAACTATTTTCTCTCGCGAGACCATTTTATACTCGAGGTCTCGCGAGCGAAAAAAGAATCTGAAAAAAGTGCCCTCCAGCTGTCCCCGCGAAGCTCCCCTATCTCGACTACCCCCCTTCCAAGCCTCAGTTAGCACATGGGCCCGAATCAGCCCCCGAGCAGTGCAAATCAATGCGAAAAGAAAGGCCCCATTTCAGGTTCGTCAGCATCTGGTCCACTCAGGGTGTCCCTCAGAGCGGTACACAAACGAGGAGACCCATGGACCTCATTAGTTCGCAAGGACCTCTATGATCCTTCTCTCAGCATAGCGGCCGTGGACCCCGTCACGGCCGATGTCCTGCCCGGGCCCGAGCAGAGAAAAACCTCGATGTATCTTTTTTCTGCAACGGACCATACTTACCACCATACTATGAAAGAATATCTTCCTGTACACACTACGGGCGACAATATATATTTATATTCACGTTTCTATGGCGCAGATGGCAATTCATCCAAGCTTTGTAGCCTGAGGTCCGCGCCATGTTCGAGTTTCAGCTATCGGCCGATCACGTGTTTCGTCGGGTGGAGCCCAGCGTGATGCCGCCACACTACGCCCGTGTGAGCCACTGCTCACTCATGCTAATCGACCGAGACGGCGGTAGAGGGGTGACAGAGTGACGGGCTTGAGCTTATCCAAGACGCTTGCGCGTCTTGGATACCCACAAACCGTCTGGAAGGACCGCCGACGTCGTGGTGCGGCGGTGCCGGGTGCTGGCAGAGGAGGGGGCGCCCGCCGGGGCGCCCGGCGTCCCCATCCACTTCAGCTCGTCAGTATCCGTCCCACACCAGTAAGTCACAATTGCCCCACCAAGGCGCCTTCTGGCACTTGGTTTCGAGAAAAAACCATATGAGCGAGGTCGTGGGCATTCTGCGATATCACCAGTTTTTTACTCTTCAAGAACGGACCACTCGTTCCATTTCCAAAAAAACAGGTCCCGTTGGGGGGGCGCTGTTGTGACGTGCTCACAGGAGGCCACCACAGAGTACTGTGCCAGTTAATTTCCCGGTGTGGGGGGGATCCGTCACTCGAGCACAGCCCTGGAAAGTCGATTGGAGAGGGGTCAGACGAGGAGCGCCGAATCGGATGAGACGTATGCGATACCTGCTGCCGCGATTTAGCGGCAGCCAATGGGAAGGGGGGAAACATCGGTACTTGGGTGGAATGCTGCTGTGACCTGCTGTGAACCCCCTTATGAATCTCATCATTCCTCAGAAATCGGCCATACTTCTCTTCGCTCATGTTCATGTAGCACACCTTGCTCCAACGCACCACCTTCGCACTTAACGCCCCCCCTCCTTCGCGCCCCCCCCCCCCCTCCCCATCATCATCTCGCGCTATTGCTCCTGCCCACCCCTACTATCGCTTTCCTCAATGCTCTACGTGTGCAGCACTCCCGGTCGACCGCCGAGCTGTGGCCTTCTCCTCTCCCCCCCAGCCCCCCCCCCACCGTGGACGATTCCCCACCTGTTCAGCTGCCCCACCCCTTCCGTCTTTTCTTCCCCTGTCTAGACTCGAATCTGCGTGGTGTATTTCATTGCCAGACATCCACCCATGCTCGACAGCTCCGTACCCCCCCTTTCCCGCCGCGCACCCCCCCCTCCGCCCCCCCTGGTCAATCTCAAGGGCAGCGGAGTCGCGCTGCGCCTCCGTTGGCGGCTGCAGCCGCGCTCCGGGTCTCAGTTATGCGTAGAAGACCCCATGGACAGAGAGAGAGCGGTCCGGAGTGCCGGAAAGGGGCATGGGGATGGGGGGAGAGCGACATAAAGTCGGCAGGGACACGAGGAGAGCGTCGGAGACGACGTCTTGTTCGGCTAGTTGTCGGAGGCGATCCGGATCATATCAAACCGAGTCACTGGGGCAGCAATTCATCGATTCTTGACCACCACCGCGTCCAGGATCGAATCTGCTACGCACGGCGCATCGACTGCACCAGTTGGGCGTTCCCTACTTTCTTGGCACCGAAAAAAAGCTGTTGAGATGGCACGTCTATCCATGCGTCCTATGTGTGGCGTTATCGCCATCTTGGCTTCCGAAAAATAGCTCGAAGTTCGCCAGAGTGGTCGATTCGGGCGGTCGATTCTTAGATCTTGTATGTAAACATTGCGGGGATCGTCGATTTCCGGATGTGTGATCTACTGATGCACTTGTGACTTTCTGGTGCGGGACGGATATATTCGGCCCACCGCGTGTGGGGGCCGCCGGGGACGGGCACAGTCGCTGCCCGTGCGGTCGCGGCTACCACAGCCGCTGCGACGGCCGATGGGTGCGGCGGGGGCGGCGCCCGCTCGCGGACGTGCGCCGGAGGAGAGGCAGGCGCCGGGGCAGGTGGAAGAGCGAGAGGCGGGAATACGTACGCCTCTGAGGCTGCCCGGGCCGGTGGCGGCGCCCGCGGGGTGCCGGCGGCACTGGGGGCGGCCGTCCCAGCAGGGGCCGGGGCAGGTGCGGGCGTCGGCGCGCGAGGGCGCACTGAAGGGGCTCCCAGGATGTGGGGCGACGCGGGCAGACCTGCGGACGCGGGCGTCGGCATTGCCACGGGGGCTGGCGCGCCGGCCGCTGCAATCGAGGGCAGATGCCCAGCGCGGGTAGCGGCCGAAGGCGGCGGCGCCTCGACGGGGCGGGCGAGCGTACGCCATAAGGGAACAAAACTGCGACAAAACCGCGATGTCTGGCGTGTGGCACCCACAAGCGCCCATCAGCGGATCACAGGGTCCTGACAGCTGAGCAGACGTACAAGAGATTCTGATTGGCCCTCCAGAGAGTTCCAGGCTTTGCTGTCAGAATCATCCAGCTGATTCCAGAAACACCCAAGAATACTCTGGAAGCATCCAATCAAAACTCGTGGAATCAAAAGACGGTGGTATTCTGCAGCAGCGCTGCGCACGACGGCTTGGGAGACATCCAGCTGGGCAGCGACTGCACTCGCATGGGTATGAAAAACGACCCGGTGACGGCCAATGTTGTGTTTCTTCGGAGGCACACTCGTCACCGCGTCTGAGCGCAGCACACCGGGTCACGGTGGGCAGCTCGTCGTGACCTCCTCGCGCCGCAGGTGCCCGCTTCTTTGCACCCCGCCCCCCCCCCCTAGCCCGCCCCCCCCCCCCTCTCTCTCCCCCTCGACACCCCTCCCTCTCTTTCCCCACCAACCCCCCTCCTCCCTCTTCTGCGAGAACGGCAATTCTCCCCCCCAAATGAACAACCTAAGGGCTTGCTACTGTGCCTTGTGCAGCGGGGGGGTACAGGGTGGCTTCTCCTCTGTGCCTGAGCGGACCTGGCTTCAGCACCGCCAGAGAGCCAGAGGTCGCCTCCCCCGGCAGCGGACGCACGAGACGACAAGTGCTGCCCCCGCGGCGGCGTCCGCCGCGCGAGTGCGCCCGGCTGTGCCCGCTGCCCCAGCCTCGGATAGCGGAGCTGGGGCTGCGGATGCCAGTGACGGACTGGACGAGCAAGACGACGAACCTTTCCCCGCATCAGTGCCACCTCTGCCACCACCAGCCCCACCTACACCGCGGCCGAACGGCGTCTACGTCTCTAAAAAAGTTTTCGAGGAGAATATTGATGACTACGTCGCGTACAGCTTTGTGGTACAACACTGCTTATCTCGGGAAGCTACGTACGACTAACTGCTCCAGAGACGCTTTTCGGGTACCTGTCGGACGCCTCATACATTGAACGCCATGGTCGCGGCAAGCGTCGACCAACATACCCCGCAGGTTGAGTGCTGCCGAAACGGCTGTGTCGCGTTCACCGCTGGCCGAATGGCTCTCACCGCTTGCGACGTTTGCGAAGCACCGCGGTACCGCGCAGATGGGAAACCCGCCAAGCAGGCAACGTACTGGCCTTCATTGCCATGGCTGCGAATGATGCTGGCAGACCCTGTCATCGGGCAGGCCATGGTTGCCTTAATGAAGGAAGCCAGGCAAGCGGCGGAAGAAGGCCCTCCCAAGGATCTACGTGATTGGTACGACGGGAGAGTCTTCCGAAAGTTGTACGCCGAAGGCTACTTCAGCTCCGACACGTGCGTCGCACTGAGCATTTCAACCGACGGCTTTCAAGCCTGGAAGCAGCGCGGCTTTGAAGGTTGACCAATTATTGCACTGTTTTAAACCTCGACCCGAGCCCAAGCGTCCAAATTGTATCCCAACTTGTTTTGGGAATTACACCTGGACCCGACAACCGGTCAACTTGGAGTCCTTTCTTCATCCTATCGCTGAGGAGCTGAACGTCTTAGCTGCGGGGGTCAGCGGCGTGACAGTCGCCGGCTTCGAGCAGCCCCAGGATGTGCAAGCCCTCGTGGTCCAGTTCACTACCGACATGCCTGCCGGCGATAAGCTGCTGAACGCCATCGGGAGCAACAGGGAGTACCCCGGAAGGTTTCGCGTTTTTGGCGGAGTCCGCGCTCATAACCGGTGCTGGTTCCCTCCCTACGATCCCTCATATGATGTCGCAACCCCCCCCCCTCCTAAGCGTCGGCGGTTTGATGTCCATGGGAGCTCTACCCCGCGGCGCACGGCTGCCAGCGTGGCTGCCAGCGTTGCCAGGGTAGAGGGCGCCCGTCAAGCTGGGCAGAGCAAGACAGCCGTGCGCGCTTTGGCACAGAAGGAAGGCTTCAAGGGCTTCTCTGTGTTCTTCGCTCCCAGCGCTGGGGACATGGCCAGGTACCCAGCGCTGAAATACCTGTGGGATATTGGTCCGGACCTGCTTCCGTATGATACCATGCACCTTTTTTTGAGCAACGATGTCCACCGCCTCTGGGAACTGTTTGCTGGCGAGAACGACAAGCTGGGAGACGACCAACCCTGTGTCCTTCCCAAGCCGCTTCGGCAAGCCATCGGCCAAGAAATCGAGGATGGCCGCCCAACCGTCCCCTTGAGTCAAGCTCGCCCATTGCGGGACATTGAGATTCACTCGAGCTCGTACAAAGCAGTTGATTGGATGTACTTCCTACTGTCAGTCGGAGAAGTTGTCCTGGCTGACCGGATTCCTGAACAATTTTTCAAAATGTTCATGGAACTTTGCCGCGCCGGCCGACTACTTTTCAAGCCGAGTGCGTTGACGGAGGACGAGCTGCAGGCGGCGGACAAGCACATCAAAAAGTTCTGCGACGCGTACTACACACACGTCTTTGCTGGGAAGGTAGAACGGCTCAGGCTGTGGCGGCCTACCATCGTAGCTTTGCTGGACGTGACCGCCAACTTGCGCTCCTGCGGGCCGGCGTGGTCATATTGGCAGTTTCCCGCTGAGCGCCTCATTGGCACCCTCACGCGTCTGATCCAGTCTCGGCGCTTCCCCTACGCGGCTCTGACGTCGGCGGTGTCGGCCAAGTACTCAGCTGAGCTAGTGACGAGCTTTGCGAAGACGCACACTGCGGAGAAGTGGGCGGAGGCTACCGGGAAACCAGTCCGTCGCCAAAATGTGGACCCGGCTGGCACGTTTTCGTTGTCGAAAGATCCAATCTTAGATCTTCTTCTTCCGTGCAAGAAATCGGCTGAGCTGGTTTGCGCGGAGCTGGCCAAGATGAAGGCCGTGCTGGCATTGGAAGGTGCATCAACTATTCCGGAAGTCGTACTTGCAAAGAAGTACTTCCGGCTACGCTTGGCAAATGGCCTAGTTATTGGCACTGCTCCGACAACGGATGATGTGGCCGTCCGCCGGCGGGAGCACCTGGTCCGGGTTAGCTCGTATGTCTTGCGAGCCGCAGCGCGGGGAAGGGCGACTGTTCGTGTTCCTGTGAATGTGTACAGTGCCGTACATCATTTTGCTGTTGTCCTCATCGACGGAACGCCACGGGCGTATTCGTTCATAGAGTGTGTCAAGTCGGCGGCGGACCGGCAAGGCTCTTTTGGTCTGGCGGAGAAGCGGCTTGATACGGAGTGCTTCACGAGTCTGGGGGGCTCAATGCGGTACGTCAATGTGTCGTCCATTGACTCGGCTGTGGGGACTCTTTTTGTGCGAGGGAGGCACGTAGGCTTGTACACCCGACAGGTATTTAGTACAGAGTAGAAAACTATGCTTTGGTTCTTGTCAGTCGCCTCTTTCCATGGACCGTCTTCAGTAGGACTTAGCATTGCCGTGACGCAAAGAGAACACAGTTGACGTCTCTTTTCTGAGGGTGGTTGGGCGGCGGTGGGAGCAGACCTTGCGGGATGTGCTTCCCCGCAGCCGCGGCGGGGGCGGGACGTGGCCGCTCCCAAAAGCCGCCCGTAGAATGCTGCGGAGACCGCGCCGCGCGCTGTCCCGCCGTGCACCCGTCAGGCCGGGCCTCTGTCTTTGTTCATCGGTTGGGCGCGCCCCGCGACGCGGCGCGGGCGGCGGGCGCGACGGATGTGAGAAGGCTCGACAGAAACGCGCGTCGTGCTCTGCGTTTGCAGGACTTTGTACTTTGTAAGCACAAGTGTACAATTGTTACAATTTCCAAATTAGGTAAATTAAATCTTCAAGCCTCCACGTTTTCTTGCTGGCCTCCCTTCGCTCTGCCGCCCGCGCGCTTTCGTGGCTTGCCCACTCACGTCCGTCCCAACCGTGCACGCGTCACCCCACGACGTTATCTTCATCTCGTTGCTGCCGCAGCTTGTCTTTGGCGCCGTTGCCGGACGCGCTGTGTTCGCGATCCTCCCCACCACCGCCGTGTACCATGCCGTCACGAGCACGCGCACCGACGAGGACCTCCCCCCGTCAACCGTCTGGCAATGGTAAGCACAGTGCCTGCGTCTCATGTTGACCCTGGGCTGCGGATCTCCCCCCTCCTTCCCCCCCCCCCCCCCCTTTTTTCCCTTTAGTGCGTGGCTGGTGTAGCGTGTATGTCTTTTCGGTGTGCTGTTGCTGATGCGTTTGTACTCTTTTATTGGTGATTATGTTTTCTTTGTGGATCGCTGCTTTCAGACTTGGATGGCTTGAAGGCGGCAGCGCAGACTGCTGCAGCCCTTGTGGATCCGCGTGCTGTCGGTTTACCCCTGGTCGCCGGGGTACCCGCTGGTGCCCCCCCCCCCCCCCCCCCCCCCCCCCCCAGATGCCCTCCCCCCCATTCCGCCGGAGGGACCCACCCCTCCTTTGGCCGCCCCCGGTGCCCCTCGTTCACCGCCTGCTGCTGGGCGGGACGCCGGGCCGAAAGCCCGGCGTCGCACGAGTGGGCGGGGGGGGATCTTCCTCGGAGGGGATCGGCCACTGGACCACCCCGGCCGACCCCTGCAGAAGATCAATGTTTTCAAGCGGCAGGAGCTGCAGCTCACCCGTGCCGACGGACGGATGGTGCGGATCCGGGTGGCATTTGCCATCCACCAGATTCTGCGGTCCACCGTCCCCGTCTGCTCTCACCCAGAGGACCGGCTACGTGCGGCGGTAGAGTATCTAAAGGGCTGTCTGCCGCGGTTCGCTTTGTGTGAGTCGAGCTGGGGGGCGTGCGCGGTGCTGTCTCGTGGCCTGCGCCACCGCCAGCTGCAGCAGCGGCGCAGGTCATCTCGCCGCGCATCGGCGGCGGCCGTGGCTGCCGCGGATGGCCCTGCCGCTGCTCCGGTTGGCCTTGCCGCTGCTGCCCCCCAGGACGGCAATCCTGCCGTGGCTGCAGCCGCAGCTGCGTCGGTTGCGCCTGCTGCTGCTGCGGAGGGCAACGGCGGCGGCGCTGCCATCGTGGGGACGCGAGAGCAGCAGCTGGCACAACAGCAGCTGGCATTTTTTAGCGAGCTCGAGCTGTAGGAGGTGAGAAAATAAACAGTCTCTGTTGTATCGACGAGAAAAAACAAGAATGCGCACGACGCGAAAACACACACGGACTGTCGTGCGGCCGTCATCTCGCCTCAGTGTGCAACGTCCGAGGTCCCGTTGCTCCCGTTGCTCACACCTCCGAGGGCGGCTGTGAGCCAATCAAACTGCAATCGATCGCGGTTTTGTCTCGGTTCTGGCCCCGGACTGGCTGACTGTGGGTGCGGATCACGGATCGCGGTTTTGTCGCGGTTTTGTTCCCTTAGGGACGCGCATGGGCATTCATTGATCCGGCCGTAAGAGCACAACCTGCAACAGCGAATCCCAACGCAATATGCAAGAACTTTAGAAAATTGCAGCCGAAACGGTCCAAACATGCGTCAAATCTGGTGTATATGGTCCATGCGGTGGTTCGCGGCCTCAGACAGCAACGCTGGATTTCTAAGCAGGTTTCTGCCGGATTCAGCCGAGTTATCTCAATCAATGTAACTCCATCCACATTGGAAGTCAAGAATGGGGCTTGGGCCATTCACCCCGCATTCTTTTTGAGAATGGGGGGTGAACAAGACCATTCCCGACGGGTGTGAGGCAGCCCCGCAGCGTTGGCGATTTTGTGAAGGGGCGCCGACAAGGCGACCCGCCCCCCGGTTGCGGATGGAATGCGGCGTGTGGCGGGGACGGGGAGCCCCGAACCTACTCCTGTTGGAGTTGGGCGAGACCGGGAGCCCCGCGCGGGTAGGGGCTTCCGGAAGGCGCTGGTGGGGGCGCGGTGTGGGGCGCCGGACTGAAATCACAACTGTGATCAGCCTGTCCGACCGGCCGCAGCGCGCGCGCTGTGTCGCGTTGACAGCCGTGTGGGCGGGGGCGGGAGGCGCCCGGTGCGCATTGTGGGCACCTCGACCGGGCGACCCGCTCGCGCAGGTGTGGCTGGACGGTGGAGTGGGGGGAGGGGGGCAAGCCCAGCAGGGATTGCAATCCGTGTGGCGGTTTCTGAATGGCCACTCCGCGCGACCATTGGCGCTGGACGGGTGGTGAAGAGCGGGGAGGGAAAGGCCCGGACGGTATCGTCCTTGGGATCGGGGAGTCCGAATGGGCGCCGCGCCGACGCGCTGGCGACTCGGCCGCGGGCTAGAGGGGAGCCGCGTCGTGCGGGGTTCTGATTGAACCTCCCTGCGCCCAGCACATGGTGTGGCAGTATTGACCCCCAGGTACGGGGGCAACACGTGCCATGCAAGGAGCAACACGTGCCATGCAAGGGGCGGCAGGCCACTAGCCTGATCCGTTCCTCCCCCTGCATTTGGGTCCGTATTCCCTAAGTTTGGGATAGTTAGCTTAGTAGTAAATCCAACTTGGATTTGAGGGTTTTCTGTATTTATCGTCTTGAATTTTCGTGTGGCCCGGTGGGCAGGTGCTGGGGTGGGAGATTCTGAGTGGCGAGATTCTGAGGGGACCCTGGGGGGATAAGGGGAGGGACAGCGGGGCTTGGCCCTGCGTCCCCGTCCCGACCAAGAAACTGTTGGACCACACACCATCCTCTTGTTTGTCAGTGGGGGGTTTGCCCCACAACAGGGACAGAGTGTGTGCGACTTGCACTTCTTCCGGTTCCCCCGACACGGGAGGCAGCCCTTGTACACCGCCCCAACTTGGGTGCCGTGTGTGTAAGTGGTTTTTGCCACATTTGGTGGAGCAGCAGGGGACAGAGGTAAACTTTACCTCCGGGTGCACCCGGGTGTAGGGGGCCCTCTGTCTCAGAGGAACGGTGGACTTGTACCGTGTCATACGGATCGTCAGCCAACATGGCTAGTTCGGACCCCCCGTCGTCCGGGGAGTACACGGGTGACGCACGTACTTCAGTGCCTTTGAATACTGGTGAGACACAGGTGGGTTTACGTGGGGTCGCAGAGGGACTAGAGGTCCCACAAGCCAGCAGGACTGGAAGTGCGGGCGGGCAACAGGCCACCCCGACTCAGTCGGGAGCTCACTCGGGTGACACTTCTGATGTGGGTGGGCCGAAGTCTGGCCACCGTGTGGTACACTCAACGGGAACGTCCCAAGGGGTGAGGACTGTCCCCGCGGGTTCCACTCGGGTTGGAGCCAACTTTGGCTTGGAGCCGTCGCCAACTAGGCTTTCGGAGGACGGCGGACCTCCGTTGGTCGGCGATGGGCTCGCGCCCATGCGCCCGGTTGAGACCCCTGAGGAACGTGGTTAGCCCTCAGGTGGACTCCCGGAGACGGACCGAGACTCAACTGGAGTCGTCAATCCACTCCTCGCGGAAACTGTCCGTCGGGAAACGACCAATGTGTTGCGGCAGACTTTGCCGGACCTGGTGGTCACGATGACGAATACTATTCTGAATCAGATTGTGGCGAGTTTGCCAGATGGCCTTAATGTCCAGACCGGATCGGGGCTTTCGAGCCCGCAGGCGCAGGGGGAATCCCTCCTCACGCCTATCTCGGGTCGCGCCGAACAGGGGGCGACACCTGTGACTCCCAACGAGGGAGCCACACCATACTCGGTCGGGCGTACGCCCTTCATGGGGGAGTTCCCCCCGGAAACGCCGGCGGCTACACCAAGCGCGCCGCGCCAGACTATGGGCACTGAGGGTGAACTTGCCCCAGTGCCACAGCGGCTGCTCCCTCAACGTGAGGTGCCGCCCAAGATCCAGGTAGCCAACCCGGTCTACCAGAGGATCTTTGATTGTGAGACCTACGCCCTCCACAACAAGTCGGTGGCGTATGGTCCTGACCAGGCCCGAGCCATGGGCCGTGCCAAGAAGAATGCACTTCACTCTTTTGGGCACAAAGCGGAGTGGGATGGACCTCCCCCCCTCCGTGTCTTTGAGTTCCTACGTCGTTTCACAAAAGCCTGTGACGACAATGCCATAAGTGAAGGCATGGCTTTTTACATGCTACAGGAGTTTACGAAGGGAGACCTGCGGACAGAACTTATGTCCGTCATGCCCAGCTCCTCAAGTGGAGGCGCTGGGGAGGTGACGTCCTATTTGGAGCTCGTCAACTGGTTGTTGAGGGCCATGGTTGATGAAGCGGCGTTGGCTTCTCAAGTCGAGGAGTTTACGCAAGCCCATCAGGAAGAGGCGGAGGACGAGTTGTCCTTTGCGGAGCAAGTCCGTACGCTCAACAATCTTTGTGGGTTTCTTTATCCACAAGCTGTGGTGAAGAGTCGGTTTGCGGAGGGACTCCATTGGTCAGTCCGGATGGAGACCCGGGAGCATAACACTGCCCGGGCGACCCTGGCCGAGTTGGCTAGGTTCGCCTACCGCAGAGGCGAGGCCTACCGCAAGTTGCGGGAGGAACAACGCCAGGAGCGTCAAGCCGAGTTGGCCAAGGAACGGGAGGAGGCGCGCCAGGCCAGAGAGTTGAGAGAGGCACGCCGAATCCGCAAGGAGAGGGTGGTAGCTGCCGTGGGAGCTTCCCAGGGTATCTCTTCGTCTTCCCCAGTTGGGAAGACCCCTCCGGGAACTGATAATCGGTGTTGGAACTGCAACTCCGATGGATACTGGGCATATGATTGCCCCAAGTTGAGTAAATGCATCAAACAACATGTTAGGAATGCGAGTAAGAAGTCGGCTACGAACGAAGTACGTTCACGCCGCGAGGGTGGGTCTCGACCGGTGGTGGCGGTCGCCACACCCTCGGCGGAGGGGGCGGACACGTCGTCCTTGGACTCGTCGTCTTCCCCTTCGTCCTCAGATTCGGACGCCAAGTCGGCGGGAAACGAATGACCGTTGGAGCTGGCCGTCCGAAGCTCACAACGGCAGCCTCGGCCAAGTGGGTCAAGAGGACGAACCAACCGTGCCGGATACTGCGGCGACCTAAGGGAGTCCGCCCACCTCGGGTAGGACTCCCCAAGAACGTAAACCCACGTCGGGTCATCGCGGTGCTGACGGGTGAGAACTTCCAGGAGGCTGGACGGGTGCAACTTGCCCCCGGCCGTGCCTGTTGTGCCCGTATCGTACTTGATACCGGGTCAGGAGCCTCCTTGATACGCAAGTCGCTATTACCAAAGGAGATGAAGCTCCAACGCTGGAAGTCCAAAGCTGACCATCTGATCGATATCAATGGTGGGGTACTTCCCATCGTTGGTGCCGTGACCCTACCAACTAGGTTGGGGACCCATGAGGTCGACGTGACCTATGGAGTAGTTGAGAATATATCGGTACCCCTGCTTCTGGGTACCCCTTATGTTGTTACACAAGTGCCTTTGATTTGTGGCCCTGAGAACTGGGTCAAGTTGATGAATGGGGAGACTATCCTCATCCTTGGTAAGGGAAAGTCTGTGGCTCCTGTGACAGTCTCACAGTCGAAGCCTGTTTGTTCTGTGAGGGAAGGGTTTACTGCTACCCTGCGTTTAGCCCGTAAAGTCACGTTGCCCCCCAACTCGGTGGCGCACGTTGACGTTGTAACTGATTATACGGGGAACGGGTTGGTGCACCCTGACCCCCGTCTTGCTCGCAAGCACCAAGTGCATGTTGCCCTTGGCACGATGGACTCCAAAGCCGGCGTCCCGTGGAGGATCCAGGTGATGAACCTGAGCTCGTCGCCCAAGTTCTTCAAGTCGGGAGCCAAGTTCGGCTATATCGACCAGCACGAGGGACCGGTAGTAGCGGTCACCCTCAACGCGGGCGCAAGTAGCGACCCGAAGTCCGGAAAGGAGAAGCATCAAGCCAAGTCGGCCGCCTCTCCTCGGCCCCATGTGAACATGGAGGGTGTCCCACCCAGGTTGAGGGTTCAAGTTGAACGCCTCTTGGACCAATATCACAAGTTGTGGGATGGCCAATTGGGACTCATGAGAGCCACCCAACACCGGATCGAGTTGAAGCCCGGTGCACCCCCTATACGCCAACAACCGTATAGGGGAGGACCCCGTTCAAGGGCCCTCGTTAAGGAGCAAGTTGCTCGCATGGAGGCCATCGATGTGATCGAGGCCAGTAACGCCGAGTGGGCGAGTCCGGTGGTTATCGTCCCCAAAGTTGATGGGACCCCCCGGTTCTGTATCGACTACCGTAAGCTCAACGAGAGCACGGTGAAGGACAGTTATCCCCTACCTAGGATGGACGACTGTCTGGACTCCCTGGGGGAGGCGAACGTGTTCTCTACCCTGGACTGTAACGCGGGGTACTGGAAAATTCCCATTGCCCCGGAGGACAGGCATAAAACTACCTTTACCTGTCACTGTGGTACCTACCAGTGCAAGCGTCTACCGTTTGGCCTGTGTAACGCGCCGGCAACTTTCCAGCGCGCTATGGACATGATTCTGGCCGGGGTACGGTGGCAGATCTGTCTCGTGTACCTAGACGATATCATTGTGTTCTCCCGAAGTCCGGAGGAACACATTAGCCATCTTGGCCAGGTGTTCAAGCTACTTGCTGACGCCGGTGTGTCACTGAAGGCGAGTAAGTGCCACCTCTTCACTCAAGAGGTGGAATACTTGGGACATGTTTTCCGTCCGGGGCGTCTCAGTGTCAACGAGAAAAACTTGAGGGCCATCCGTAAGGCTCAGTACCCCCGGACCCAGACCCAGATGAGGAGCTTCCTCGGGATGTGTAACGTGTACCGACGTTTCACCAAGGGCTTCGCCAAGGTGGCGAAACCGTTGAATGAGTTAGTGAGCTCAACGCTACCGAAGAACCTGCCTCCCCCAAGTCGGGTGGAGCAGGAATCCTTTGAGACTCTTCGGGACCTTCTGCTGAAGCCCCCTATCCTGGCTATTCCCAGGTTGGGAGGCCACTACATCCTGGATGTGGACGCTAGCTACGACGAACTTGGTTGTGTGTTGCTTCAGCAGCAGCCGGACAAGGAGTACTTGCCGGTGGGATACTTCAGCAAGGGGCTGAACTCGGCCGAGAAGAACTACGGAGTCACCGAGTTGGAAGGACTCGCAGTGGTGTGGGCGGTGACGTCACTTCGTCACTACCTAGAGGGTGAGAAGTTCCTCATCCGCTGTGACCACCGCGCGTTGCAGTTCATCTTCAAGACGGACTGTACGAACACTCGTCTCAACCGGTGGAGGGTGCGACTGGCACCCTTCAACTTTGATATTGAGTACCGACCTGGCAGGCAACATGCCCTAGCCGACGGCCTCTCTCGGGTACCTACCGAGGGGCTGGACACTAACCCAGTCGATGAGGACATCCCCATCGGGGCGGTAGTCACGCGCTCGGGTCAGGCGTTGAACCCCGAGGCGCCAGGGAACAAGAAGTACTTGCCCCTGTCCCTGGACGAGGTGGTGAAGGCCCAGGCCGAGGATCCCTTCTGCAAGTCGCAGAGGGATACACTGGATACAGTGGCGGAGACGCGGTTCTTTCTGGGAGACGATGGCCTCCTCATGAGGAGGGGGGTATTCCAGGGGACCGAACAACTTGTCGTCCCCGCATCCCTCAAGGACAGTATCCTTGAGAGGGAGCATAACGCTCCCACAGGTGGACACCTGGGGTCTAGTAAACTGTTCCAGACCCTGAGGACCAGGTTCTACTGGCCGTCCATGGTGGTGGACATCTACAGTTGGGTGGCTGCCTGCACAAGTTGTGCACAGAACCGTCTGATGGAACGGCGGCCTACTACGGCTATACAATTGTTCCCGGCCTAGGAGCCCCTTGCCGCGTTGGCGATGGACATCCTTGGGCCACTGCCAGTGACCGAGGAGGGCAACCAGTACCTCCTGCTTATCTGTGACCGCTTCACGAAACTTACGCGAGCGATCCCACTGGCAGAGATCACGGCCATGTCGGTCTTGTCAGCCTTCCTAGATCACTGGGTTGCCGCGTATGGCATTCCGGATAGTACACTATCGGACAATGGACCGCAATTTGCGTCTGTACTGCTTCAGGGAGTGCCGGATATGTTGGGGGTGCGGGCAAACTATGCCACCCCCTACCACCCACAAACTAATGGGCAGGTGGAGCGCTTCAACAAAACTATTGTTAGGCAGCTGCGCCACTATGTGAGTGAGCACGTGAAAACGTGGGACCAATACATTTCTATTCTTACCACTGCCTACAATTCGCAGGTTCACTCATCTACCGGGGAATTTCCCCTCACTTTTGTGACCCCCCGTCGCGTGCGGTCTATTGCCGTGCGGCGGTAGCTCCCAACTAGGGAGGATGGTGGCAGTACGCCTACTCCTACTGAGAGTAAGGCGGAGTTCGCTGCTAGGCTTGAAAACCTCATCCCTAAAGTCAGGGCTGAGATGGACAAAGCACAAAAGCGCTACAAGCGTACCTTTGACAAAAAGGTGCGCAACGCCAAGCATGTCCCCGAGCAGGGTGACTGGGTGCTGGTACACTCACACACCCCAACTGGGGGTAAGTTGGTATTCCAGACGAAGGGGCCGTACCAGGTCCTTCGTACTGATGGGCGGCGCTTCACCATCGAAAGTGACGATGGGGTCCGCACAGTGAACGGACAGGACGTGGTCAATGTTGCACCACCGACTGCAGGCGACCCAGCTTGGGCGCGTGCGTTGGAAGCGTGGCGCCTCCCCTCACTGCCTGCGGCCAAACAGGGCCCGCAGGAGTACGTGTTCGATAAGTTCATCCACCACGAATGGGATGAAGACACTGACCGCCTCATGTTGAGGGTGCGTTGGTTTGGCTACAAAGCCAAGGATGATACGTGGGAGTATGTGGAGGACCTTCCCGCTGAGAAGGTCCGGGCGTACTGTGCCCGGAATGAGATAGACCCTAACAGCCCTCCCTCAACATGAGGGAAAGCCGAGCAACGGTGCCAAGAGAGTGCTTCAAGTCTACATAGGCAGGCGTCTGCCATGAAGCTGTTCCCACCCGATGGGCCCAACGAGCAAGTCGCTATCGACATACTCGGGCCACTTCCGGTAACGGAAGAAGGGAACAGGTACATCCTAGTCATGTCAGACCGATTCACTAAGCTGTCACGAGCGGCAGCCATCCCGAATGATACGGCATATACCATCATGAACGCAGTGGTTGACCACTGGATCAGTGCATACGGAGTCATGAAGCAACTCCTCTCCGACAACGGAGCAAACCTTACGTCAGCATTCTGCACTAAGGTCCTAGGCATGTTCGGTATCGAACCACGTCGGGCATCCGACTACCACCCGCAAACCAACGGGCAGGTGGAGCGGTTTAACCGCGCCATCGTCAAGATGCTACAGTGCTACGTGGCCGAGCACACGAACACTTGGGACAGGCTTCTGTCCGTCCTCACCCTGGCATACAATGCCAGGCCACATCGGAGTACCAACATCGCCCCACTGGAGTGGGTCATGCCGATGGGCGTCGGTAACCTGACGCTGCCACCCGGCAGGTGCACTCGGTATGATACACCGAAGGGCCGACCAGCCGAACGTATACACCTAGCTTGGTTGGCCAAGCTATCGTGGATGATACCGAAGCTCAAGGGTGCCCTTGACAGAACACAACTTCGATACAAGAAGAACTTCGACGCCCGACTACGGGTGCGCAACGCTACCCTGATGACAGGTGACTGGGTCTACATCAGACACCAGAAGTTCCGGCGGAACAAGCTCATGCAACCGGTCAAGGGACCGTACCAGATTCTCCACAGAGATGACCACTCTGTTATCTTACACTCCGATACGGAGATCCAATGCATCAGTGTGAATGATGTCACACCTGCTCCGAAGCCGGAACAGCCTCAGCCGGTACCGGCTGGGTTGCTAAATGAAGCTCTTACAGCCCACCGGTCAGATGACCCGGTGGGACCGGATGGGATTCCATACCAAGTAGAGAGCGTGGTCGGACACACCGACCCGGACCTACCAGGACCCTGGTACGTCAAGGTTATGTGGGTCGGATACGACTCACCCACCTGGGAACAGGCGGCACATATACCCCGCCAACTCCTCATGCCTTACATGAGGCGACGACGCCTACTGTAACAACCCAACCGACACCGACTTCGGCTGTTGGGGGGTGAGGCTTATACCCACTAAGTAGGGTGTGACATGGTTACGGCAGACTTAGGTTTCTAAGTCAAATCAGACTATGGGTTTCTAAGTCGAACCAAGCTTAGGCAACTAAGTAGAGTCAAGCTTAGATAAGTAAGTAAAACCTGAACCTTAATAAGTTAACTTAAAGGTAGAGGCTAACTTCGATAGTATCGAAGTAACTAGGGGGCTTACACGGTAGGATGACCTGCCCAAGCCAAGACACAAAGTGAGGGAGGATGACCTCCCCAAGCATGAACCAACCGGAAGAAGTTGGACGGGAGGCAAGGCACCACTGAGCCAGAAGGGGTACTCCCCAGGGCAGCAAGCAGAGGCAAGCAATGCCCCCAAAGGGGGATGAGTTTATACTCACTACTACCCGGCCACCATAAGGGTTACCGGGGCCCTCTCCCTCACAAACAATAGCCCTCCTCAGTGGGTAGACCCACTGCCCGAGGGAGGCCACTCACGCGTAAGCGCGTATACCTCCGTGCTCCACCGGTCGGCAATCTCACGACGGTCAATCACCCGAGTTACCTCGGTGCATAGCTGAACGAGGGTGCTGCGGCCAGCCTCCACGTCCTCCAGAGCTCTCTGGAGGCGGTCAAGCACGCCACCGAAGCAACGCGCTGACCCAACCAGCGCAGCACCTGGGGGGATATCCCCCCAGCTAACAGAGAGACCCTCCCGCATTGCGCGGGCAACAAGGGCGTCAACGCCCTCATACCAGAGACGGGGACTCCCGTCTTGTATGACAGGGGCGGGAGGGGACACTGGCGCAGCCAGAGGAGCCAGAGGAGCCGACACGGCCACCACCGGAGCCGGTGGCGCCTGATATGAGGCCCGGTAGGACCCCACCGAAGGGGCTCCACCGTAACCCCGGCGGGGCTCCGCCCGACGACGGGACACCTCACGCTCCCCACCCGCAGAGCCCCACTCTCGGGGACGACGGCCAACCGCCGCCGGTATCGGGTTACCGAACCACGGGGCAAGGACCTGAAGAGGGTCATGGATTACCATGGGAATACCCAGGTCAGCAACAGCCTCGGTGGACGCCCACCCATGGCAACTGGGCTCACCCGGCTGAGTACGCCGGATACGCAACGAGTGACGAGGCAAGGGGGTAGCCCCAGCCTGCGGGTCCCGGTACGGGGGAAGGGCCAACACCCCAGCCCAGTTCACGGCATCGTGAACAGCCAGCAGGGCCTCGAACTCCCGGGCCAACCCGGTCTTGGCGGCTATCAGGTCCACGCCCAACTGCGCGATGTGCCGACGGACACCCGTCGGAAGATGAAACAGGCGCCCCTGCCGGCGGACGGACAGCAAGAAGGAAGAAGCCTGCCCGAGGGTAACCTCAAGGGTGAAGGTACCCTGCAACGGGTGGACCGGCCGGGAGGCCAACACACTCCCGAAGTATCGGAGACAGTAGCCGGTGTCAAACCGGAAAGCAGGGGCGGGTTCCCACCCCTCCTGCCACAGAGGCGGGCGCACGGGAGTGTATACCGGCGCACGACCGTTGCTGGTCTGCAACGCTCACGATATATCGGTGCGGAACGCATCCGCCATGACACCATGGTTACGTCGCCAGCTCGACGCTGACTTCAAACCCGCCATAGGCGGGTAGGGAGCCGTCAACGACAGATACGGGGATACCCCCGGGTAATAATCGAAGTCGGGATACCGACCGGTGTCGCCCACCGTCTCCCCAAACGCAACCGGCTCCGCCGCCGCCGCAATCCCCCGTGCACTAGCCGGGTAGTCAACCTCCCGCGGTAACGCGGGAGCAATCAGGTCGCATACCCCGAAGGCGGGGTCGAGGTAGACCTCACCCCGTCCCACCCGGGTGCGCCAGAGCTGCGCATGCCGGTCGTCCGGCTGACTCAGGATTCAATGGTGTTCCACCCGCACCGCGTTCGGCTGGTTGACCAGCCGCAACAACTCCCGCTCCCAACTCAGGTCCACCTTGACGCGCCGGGAGGACTCTCCACGGGGATGCGGCAGGTGGAAGTCCACCCGCATCCGCCCATCGGACTCCATTGACTCTTGCACAGTCAGGCCGCGAACCCGAGCCACCAAGTCGGACATCGACATGGCGGGTTGACCCGCCGCCACGGCGACGCCGCCACCCAACGGGGCAACCCGGGCAGGACCAGGAAGAATCGGGGGCGCCGGGGGAAGCCCCACCGGCAGATGGACCGGTGCCGGAGGTGCACGGGGCCGAGGAGGAAGAAGAAGGGCGGGCGCCCGCCCGGAGTAACTACCGGAGTCCACTGCCATCGGTGTAGACCCACCTTGACCTCCAGACGCCCGCGGCACCGCGGGCAGAGCAACGCCGCCACCCGAGCCCGACGGGGGCACCTCGGGGGCAGCAGGGGTAGGCCCGTCACACGCAGCCGAGGATGAACCACCCGGGCGGGCACCCGCGCCGTCTTGACCCGCCGTCCCGGTCGGGGTGCCACCATAACCGCCCGACACGCCGGCGACGCCGTCTCGAGGTTGAGCCGCGCCGGCAGTAGCGACAGGAGCCATCCGGGCCGCCGGAGGAGTAGGGGTAGACGCAGCAGCTACCCGCGGTTGCCCGCCACCCGACGGAGCCGTCGTGCCGCTGCACACGGACGACAAACCGCCCGGAGCACCGTCCGGAGCCACGCGAACGGTCACCCGGTCGCCCTCGTCTTCGGACGAGCTCGCCAAGAAACACTCGGCGGCAGTGGCAGAGACGGGAACGTCGTCCACCATCACCTCCTCCTCCTCCTCAAGCAGGAGGTCGTCCTCACCCCCGGGTACCTGGGGGTCCGACATGGTGCAACCGGGGTAGCAGGGGCGCCCCGTGCAGAAAAGCCGAGGCCGGCTCGACCCGGTACAGAGAACGCTCGCACAGACGAGCCAGGGAAGCGCGGGCACCCGCGCTTATAACCACACAGTTCAGCACGAGCGATACGGCAGCGCGGGACGACCCGCGCCATCCGGGCTACGAGGGCGCTCCACCCGGGCACCTGGACCGGAGCCACGCCCCCTCCACACGGGGTAACCAGGGGAGTCACCCCCAACCGCCCCCACGCAACGCGGGCAACCCCGCCACCCACTCAATCGTCTCACGAGAGGGGCTCCCCTACCACCAGACACCTGGTGGCGGATCCGCTTGCCCACCCCTCGGAAAGGGGGGTCGTGAACAGAAACCCGCATCGGGAAATTAACGGTCCGGAAAACGGATCGTGTGTGTACCACACAAAGGGGGGCACCCCCCTCAGGCAACCTCGAAAGGGGGTGTCTGTCGCGACAGGGCGCAAAGCCCCACCCGACTGGTAAACGGTCACGCGACACACTTACATTCGGTAACCCGAATGCAACTCGACCCGAGGACGGGCCGAATCTAAGGGGGGGATATGTAGCAATATGGTTGGCCGTATTGTGACCCTAATGTTAGGGGGGCTACTTCTAATCCTTGGCTTTCAATTTGAGAGTCCGTACAGGTCACGGTATCTACAAGTTACGTATGACCAGAGGGACTTGCATCTTGGGGTGGAGGGTAGTTAGTAGTGTCTCCGAGGGTTTATAACGAGGGGGCCGGCGGCGAATCCACCGCCGGCCAAGGCAGAACAACAAACCCCTCCCATTTGGGCTCCCATCTTGGTCCCGTGGCTTGTGCTCCAAGGACAGCAACCTTGGCCTCCCGGTGACGTTGGTGCCGATCCCCCTTGGTGAGTGTTCCCTGAGAGTGGACGTGCGACGGATTCCTATTGTGCTACAGCGAGTTGCCACCGCGTCCGAAGTAAAGGTCGGCAAGTCGCCGGGACCCGGGATAGTTCCCCCGCGGTCCACCATGGCCTTGACCTGCTGTACGTCTTCGACCTCCTCGTCGTCCAGGAAGGCAAACTGGTCCGTCCTGAAGCCGGCAGGGAACCCGACCCTACGGAGATACTTCTCCCGTAGGCGGTCCCATACCCGACCCATCGCTGCGCCAAGTCGGCCACAGCGAAGAACAGTCAACCCCTCCTCATATAGAGGCCAAGCGGGGTAAAATCACCGCCCCAAGGCCTCACGCGGGACAACTTGTCCCGCCTCCGGGGGAGATCCCGCCGTCAACCCAAAGCCGGGTGACGCGGGAGTCCCATCCCCCGGAGCGATCGCGGAGCCCCCGCCGGAAGTCCCGGCGGGCGCTGCACCGTAGGAGGTGTCCTCCATACGTTCGTCAAGAGAGTCCGTCTCCACCCCCAGGGTCGCCATGGCTCTCCCCAAATTGGGGAGAGACGCCCTGGCTACAGCGGCACGAGACCCGCCTCGAGTTGAGGGGGACTCGGATCGTGGATAGACGGGTGGCCTCCCCAGCGTGGGGCGGCCCAGTGGAAGGTGAAGGGGAGGTGGTGGTGATTGTGGCAAAAACCACTCGCACACACAGTACCCAAGTTGGGGCGGTGTGCGAGGGCTGCCTCCCGTGTCGGGGGAACCGGAAGAAGTGCAAGTCGCACACACTCTATCCCTGTTGTGGGGCAATCCCCCCACGGACAAACAAGAAGATGGTGTGTGGTCCAACAGTTTCTTGGTCGGGACGGGGACGCAGGGCCAAGCCCCGCTGTCCCTCCCCTTATCCCCCCAGGGTCCACTCAGAATCTCGCCACTCAGAATCTCCCACCCCAGCACCTGCCCACCGGGCCACACGAAAATTCAAGACGATAAATGCAGAAAACCCTCAAATCCAAGTTGGATTTACTACTAAGCTAACTATCCCGAACTTAGGGAATATGGACCCAAATGCAGGGGGAGGAACGGATCAGGCTAGTGGCCTGCCGCCCCTTGCATGGCACGTGTTGCCCCCTACCTGGGGGTCAATACTGCCACACTCCCCTCTCCTCAGTTCCGACCGACCCGGTCGGCCCTGTGAGGGGGTGCGTAAACGCACGTCTCGGCGTTGGGGGGGACGCGACTTGCTGTCCCCCCTTGAGTACGTAACGCGGATGTGGAGGCGGTCACGTTGGCCGCCCCTCTCCTCAAGCTTGCCCACTTGGCAGCTTGCTCTCCTCGGTTCACACCTCACCACCACCACCACTTCTCCTTCACCTTACACGGGGCCACCCCACGCTGGGGAGGCCACCCGTTTACCCACGATCCGAGTCCCCCTCAACTCGAGGCGGGTCTCGTGCCGCGATAGCCAGGACGTCTCTCCCCAACTTGGGGAGAGCCATGGCGACTCCGGGAGTGGAGACGGACTCTCTCGATGAGCGTATGGAGGACACCTCCTACGGTGCAGCGCCTGCCGGGACTTCCGGCGGGGGCTCCGCGATCGCTCCGGGGGGTGGGACTCCCGCGTCACCCGGCTTTGGGTTGACGGCAGGATCTCCCCCGGAGGCGGGACAAGTTGTCCCGCGTGAGGCCTTGGGGCGGTGGTTTTACCCCGCTTGGCCTCTGTATGAGGAGGGGTTGACTGTTCTTCGCTGTGGCCGACTCGGCGCAGCGATGGGTCGGGTATGGGACCGCCTACGGGAGAAGTATCCCCGTAGGGTCGGGTTCCCTGCCGGCTTCAGGACGGACCAGTTTGCCTTCCTGGACGACGAGGAGGTCGAGGACGTGCAGCGGGCCAAGGCCATGGTGGACCGCGGGGGAACTATCCCGGGTCCCGGCGACTTGCCGACCTTCACTTGGGACGCGGTGGCAACTCGCCCCCCGTACCTTCACGAGGCCGATCCGCACACTCATCACTTTGATGTGCGGATGGAGAAGGACTTCCGGCGAGGTCCCTACTTGGTGACCTCGGCTCCACTTGAGTTTCCTCAGCAGTCTGCTGCCAGTAAGGAGCAATACTACCCGAAGAAGCCCGAGTGGTGGCCTCAAGTTGAGGTCCCCTACGGGTTCCCGGCATTGTTGCCACGGTTGCTTGACCACTTCGGCTCCGTCATGTTGACGGCTGGCCCTGATCATCTGGTGTGGGCCATGTTGGCCACCCAGTGGCTCCTCGAGGTCATGTCGACCTGGGTGTCATGTGTTCAGCGGCGGGGGATGCTCTGGCATCTCCCCCTCCGGCTCATCCAGGGTTTGGAACAGCTCACCCCTCAGCTAGTTGCTGAGGGGTGCTCGTCAGGACAACTCACTCTACTTGAGGAGATGCTCCGCCTCCACAAGTTTATCGAGTGGGAGAGCATTGAGCACAAGTTGCGCCGCCCCACTCGTGGGCCCAAGGACGACGGCGCACTTCGCCAGTTCGTATGGGTCGCTCGTGAACTTCACGACGGCCGTGTGGTCCTACGAGAGGGGTTGGGCATCGGGGACTACCCATATGCACCGGGGGTGGATCGCCACACTGGGCCACCCCCGGACAAGCCCGTAGTTATGGCCGTGCCCTCATATGATGACCATATGACTCAACCCACTGCGGGGGCCCCAAGTCGGGGTCGCAGTTACACCCGGGTGCCGCCACCTCGGCGTGCCCCTCCGCTTCCTCCTGTTCCTTTCCAGCCTCACGGGAACATCCCGATCAGCGTGGCCGTGGAGTCATCCACACCGGTGTCTCCCAACTTGGGGGCCACCCTCCTGACGGTATACCCCAAGTTGGTGTTACCGCCCACGCCTCTAACCTCAGAGATGATGATCACCACGTTGGTGCGCACCATTTCCTGGTTGGCCGCGTCGACCGCAACCCTCCAAAGTTCCGAGACTCCTCAACTTGAGGAGCGCGTTCGTACTGCAGTGGCGACCGCGAGTTGCGAGTCGGTGGCGGAGTTTATGACGGCCGAGTTGGCTCGCATTGGGGCTATTATGCCCCAGCCAACCCCACCTGGGCGTGGCAAGCGTCGTGCGAGCCGGGCATACTCGCCTCCTCGCCGTCGTCGCCGTCACTCGCGGCGCTCTCCCTCCGTGTCGGAAGACGAGTTGTCTTACTCCGTCTCGGAGTCCTCTACCCCATCGGAGACGGAGTCTGTCCAGCGTCTGCGTCGCAAACTTGCGCGCAAGACCAGGCAGAAGAGTAGCCACGGTCGGCGCCACTTGCGCGACCGTGAGGGGCGCGACGGTTCCGACTTGGAGCCGCCGCCCCTTCCAACGAGTGGAGACCGTTATCGGCGTGGGTCTCGCCGCTCGCCTCCACGTGAGGGCGAGGGCCGTGGAGTGGGAGAGTCTAGCATGCGTGCCTAGTTGGCGGCTGCCTTTGTTGTGAGAGTGTGAGGGTTAGGGCTGTAGTTTAAAGCCACTCTGCGTACCACTTCGACTTGAAGCACTCTCTTGGCACTGTTGCTCGGCCTTCCCTCACGTTGAGGGAGGGCTGTTAGGGTCTATCTCGTTCCGGGCACAGTACGCCCGGACCTTCTCAGCAGGAAGGTCCTCCACATACTCCCACGTATCATCCTTGGCTTTGTAGCCAAACCAACGCACCCTCAACATGAGGCGGTCAGTATCCTCATCCCAGCCGTGGTCGATGAACTTGTCGAACACGTACTCCTGCGGGCCCTGTTTGGCTGCAGGCAGCGAGGGCAGGCGCCACGTTTTCAAAGCACGCGCCCAAGCTGGGTCGCCTGCAGGCGGTGGTGCAACATTGACCACGTCCTGTCCGTTCACTGTGCGGACCCCATCGTCACTTTCGATGGTGAAGCGCCGCCCATCAGTACGAAGGACCTGGTACGGCCCCTTCGTCTGGAACACCAACTTACCCCCAGTTGGGGTGTGTGAGTGGACCAATACCCAGTCACCCTGCTCGGGGACATGCTTGGCGTTGCGCACCTTTTTGTCAAAGGTACGCTTGTAGCGCTTTTGTGCTTTGTCCATCTCAGCCCTGACTTTAGGGATGAGGTTTTCAAGCCTAGCAGCGAACTCCGCCTTACTCTCAGTAGGAGTGGGCGTACTGCCACCATCCTCCCTAGTTGGGAGCGGCCGCCGCACGGCAATAGACCGCACGCGACGGGGGGTCACAAAAGCGAGGGGTACTTCCCCGGTAGATGAGTGAACCTGCGAATTGTAGGCAGTGGTCAGAATAGAAATGTATTGGTCCCACGTCTTCACGTGCTCACTCACATAATGGCGCAGCTGCCTAACAATAGTTTTGTTGAAGCGCTCCACCTGCCCATTAGTTTGTGGGTGGTAGGGGGTGGCATAGTTTGCCTTAACCCCCAACATATCCAGCACTCCTTGAAGCAGTACAGACGCAAATTGCGGTCCATTGTCCGATAGTGTACTATCCGGAATGCCATACGCGGCAACCCAGTGATCTAGGAAGGCTGACACGACCGACATGGCCGTGATCTCTGCCAGTGGGATCGCTCGCGTAAGTTTCGTGAAGCGGTCACAGATGACCAGGAGGTACTGGTTGCCCTCCTCGGTCACTGGCAGTGGCCCAAGGATGTCCATCGCCAACGCGGCGAAGGGCTCCTTGGCCGGGAACAATAGCATAGCCGTAGTAGGCCGCCGTTCCATCAGACGGTTCTGTGCACAACTTGTGCAGGCAGCCACCCAACTGTAGATGTCCACCACCATGGACGGCCAGTAGTACCTGGTCCTCAGGGTCTGGTACAGTTTACTAGACCCCAGGTGTCCACCCGTGGGAGCGTTATGCTCCCTCTCAAGGATACTGTCCTTGAGGGATGCGGGGACGACAAGTTGTTCGGTCCCCTGGAATACCCCCCTCCTCATGAGGAGGCCATCGTCTCCCAGGAAGAACCGCGTCTCCGCCACTGTATCCAGGGTATCCCTCTGCGACTTGCAGAAGGGATCCTCGGCCTGGGCCTTCACTACTTCGTCCAGGGACAGGGGCAAGTACTTCTTGTTCCCTGGCGCCTCGGGATTCAACGCCTGACCCGAGCGCGTGACTACCCCCACGATGGGGATGTCCTCATCGACTGGGGTGGTGTCCAGTCCCTCGGTAGGTACCCGAGAGAGGCCGTCGGCAAGGGCATGTTGCCTGCCAGGTCGGTACTCAATATCAAAGTTGAAGGGTGCAAGTCGCACCCTCCACCGGTTGAGACGAGTGTTCGTACAGTCCGTCTTGAAGATGAACTGCAACGCGCGGTGGTCACAGCGGATGAGGAACTTCTCACCCTCTAGGTAGTGACGAAGTGACGTCACCGCCCATACCACTGCGAGTCCTTCCAACTCGGTGACTCCGTAGTTCTTCTCGGCCGAGTTTAGCCCCTTGCTGAAGTATCCCACCGGCAAGTACTCCTTGTCCGGCTGTTGCTGAAGCAACACACAACCAAGTTGGTCGTAGCTAGCGTCCACATCCAGGATGTAGTGGCCTCCCAACCTGGGAATAGCCAGGATAGGGGGCTTCAGCAGAAGGTCCCGAAGAGTCTCAAAGGATTCCTGCTCCACCCGACTTGGGGGAGGCAGGTTCTTCGGTAGCGTTGAGCTCACTAACTCATTCAACGGTTTCGCCACCTTGGCGAAGCCCTTAGTGAAACGTCGGTACACGTTACACATCCCGAGGAAGCTCCTCATCTGGGTCTGGGTCCGGGGGTACTGAGCCTTACGGATGGCCCTCAAGTTTTTCTCGTTGACACTGAGACGCCCCGGACGGACAACATGTCCCAAGTACTCCACCTCTTGAGTGAAGAGGTGGCACTTACTCGCCTTCAGTGACACTCCGGCGTCAGCAAGTAGCTTGAACACCTGGCCAAGATGGCCAATGTGTTCCTCCGGACTTCGGGAGAACACAATGATATCGTCTAGGTACACGAGACAGATCTGCCACCGTACTCCGGCCAGAATCATGTCCATAGCGCGCTGGAAAGTTGCCGGCGCGTTACACAGGCCAAACGGTAGACGCTTGCACTGGTAGGTACCACAGTGACAGGTAAAGGTAGTTTTTATGCCTGTCCTCCGGGGCAATGGGAATTTGCCAGTACCCGCGTTACAGTCCAGGGTAGAGAACACGTTTGCCTCCCCAGAGAGTCCAGACAGTCATCCATCCGAGGTAGGGGATAACTATCCTTCACCGTGCTCTCGTTGAGCTTACGGTAGTCGATACAGAACCGGGGGGTCCCATCAACTTTGGGGACGATCACCACCGGACTCGCCCACTCGGCGTTGCTGGCCTCGATCACATCGAGGGCCTCCATGCGAGCAACTTGCTCCTTAACGAGGGCCCTTGAACGGGGTCCCCCCCTATACGGTTGTTGGCGTATAGGGGGCGCACCGGGTTTCAACTCGA
>CM020619.1:22962555-23132053 GCA_009829735.1 Pyropia yezoensis | reverse complement strand
GGGCCCTCTGTCTCAGAGGAACGGTGGACTTGGACCGTGTCATACGGATCGTTAGCCAACATGGCTAGCTCGGACCCCCCCGTCGTCCGGGGAGTACACGGGTGACGCACGTACTTCAGTGCCTTTGAATACTGGTGAGACACAGGTGGGTTTACCTGGGGTCGCAGAGGGACTAGAGGTCCCTCAAGCCAGCAGGACTGGAAGTGCGGGCGGGCAACAGGCCACCCCGACTCAGTCGGGAGTTCACTCGGGTGACACTTCTGACGTGGGTGGGCCGAAGTCTGCCACCGCGTGGTATACTCAACGGGAACGTCCCAAGGGGTGAGGACTGTCCCCGCGAGTTCCACTCGGGTTGGAGCCAACTTTGGCATGGAGCCATCGCCAACTAGGCTTTCGGAGGACGGCGGACCTCCGTTGGTCGGCGATGGGCTCGCGCCCATGCCCCCGGTTGAGACCCCTGAGGAACGTGGTTACCCCTCAGGTGGACTCCCGGAGGCGGACCGAGACTCAACTGGAGTCGTCAATCCACTCCTCGCGGAAAACTGTCCGTCGGGAGGCGACCAATGTGTTGCGGCAGACTTTGCCGGACCTGGTGGTCACGATGACGAATACTATTCTGAATCAGATTGTAGCGAGTTTGCCAGATGGCCTGAATGTCCAGACCGGATTGGGGCTTTCGAGCCCACAGGCGCAGGGGGAATCCCTCCCCACGCCTATCTCGGGTCGCCCCGAACTGGGGGCGACACCTGTGACTCCCAACGAGGGAGTCACACCATACGCGGTGGGGCGTACGCCCTTCACGGGGGAGTTCCCCTCGGAAACGCCGGCGGCTACACCAAGCTCGCCGTACCAGACTACAGGCACTGAGGGTGGACTTACCCCAGTGCCACAGCGGCTGTTCCCTCAACGTGAGGTGCCGCCCAAGATTCAGGTAGCCAACCCGGTCTACCAGCGGATCTTTGACTGTGAGACCTACGCCCTCCACAACAAGTCGGTGGCGTATGGTCCTGACCAGGCCCGAGCCATGGGCCGTGCCAAGAAGAATGCACTTCATTCTTTTGGGCACAGAGCGGAGTGGGATGGAACTCCCCCCCTCCGTGTCTTTGAGTTCCTACGTCGTTTCACAAAAGCCTGTGACGACAATGCCATAAGTGAAGGCATGGCTTTTTACATGCTACAGGAGTTTACGAAGGGAGACCTGCGGACAGAACTTATGTCCGTCATGCCCAGCTCCTCAAGTGGAGGCGCTGGGGAGGTGACGTCCTATTTGGAGCTCGTCAACTGGTTGTTGAGGGCCATGGTTGATGAAGCGGCGTTGGCTTCTCAAGTCGAGGAGTTTACGCAAGCCCATCAGGAAGAGGCGGAGGACGAGTTGTCCTTTGCGGAGCGGGTCCGTAAGCTCAACAATCTTTGTGGGTTTCTTCATCCACAAGCTGTGGTGAAGAGTCGGTTTGTGGAAGGACTCCACTGGTCAGTCCGGATGGAGACCCGGAGCATAACACTGCCCGGGCGACCCTGGCCGAGTTGGCTAGGTTCGCCTACCGCAGAGGCGAGGCCTACCGCAAGTTGCGGGAGGAACAACGCCAGGAGCGTCAGGCCGAGTTGGCCAAGGAACGGGAAGAGGCGCGCCAGGCCAGAGAGTTGCGAGAGGCACGCCGAATCCGCAAGGAGAGGGTGGTAGCTGCCGTGGGAACTTCCCAAGGTACCTCGTCGTCTTCCCCAGTTGGGAAGACCCCTCCGGGAACTGATCATCGGTGTTGGAACTGCAACTCCGATGGTCACTGGGCATATGATTGCCCCAAGTTGAGTAAACGCATCCAACAGCTTGTTAGGAATGCGAGTAAGAAGTCGGCTACGAACGAAGTGCGTTCACGCCGCGAGGGTGGGTCTCGACCAGTGGTGGCGGTCGCCACACCCTCGACGGAGGGGGCGGACACGTCGTCCTCGGACTCGTCGTCGTCCCCTTCGCCCTCAGATTCGGACGCCAAGTCGGCGGGAAACGAATGACCGTTGGAGCTGGTCGTCCGAAGCTCACAACGGCAGCCTCGGCCAAGTGGGCCAAGAGGACGAACCAACCGTGTCGGATACTGCGGCGACCTAAGGGAGTCCGCCCACCTCGGGTGGGACTTCCCAAGAACGTAAGCCCACGTCGGGTCATCGCGGTGCTGACGGGTGAGAACTTCCAGGTGGCTGGACGGGTGCAACTTGCCCCCGGCCGCGCCTGTTGTGCCCGTATCGTACTTGATACCGGGTCAGGAGCCTCCTTGATACGCAAGTCGCTATTACCAAGGGGGATGAGGCTCCAACGCTGGAAGTCTAAAGCTGACCATCTGATCGATATCAATGGTGGGGTACTTCCCATCGTTGGTGCCGTGACCCTACCAACTCGGTTGGGGACCCATGAGGTCGACGTGACCTATGGTGTAGTTGAGAATATATCGGTACCCCTGCTTCTGGGTACCCCTTATGTCGTAACACAAGTGCCTTTGATTTGTGGCCCTGAGTACTGGGTCAAGTTGATGAATGGGGAGACTATCCCCATCCTTGGTAAGGGAAAGTCTGTGGCTCCTGTGACAGTTTCACAGTCGAAGCCTGTTTGTTCTGTGAGGGAAGGGTTTACTGCTACTCTGCGTTTAGCCCGTAAAGTCATGTTGCCCCCCAACTCGGTGGCGCACGTGGATGTTGTAACTGATTATGCGGGGAACGGGTTGGTGCACCCTAACCCCCGTCTTGCTCGCAAGCACCAAGTGCATGTTGCCCTTGGCACGATGGACTCCAAAGCCGGAGTCCCGTGGAGGATCCAGGTGATGAACCTGAGCTCGTCGCCCAAGTTCTTCAAGTCGGGGGCCAAGTTCGGCTATATCGACCAACACGAGGGACCGGTAGTAGCGGTCACCCTCAGCGCGGGCGCAAGTAGCGACCCGAAGTCCGGAAAGGAGAAGCATCAAGCCAAGTCGGCCGCCTCTCCTCGGCCCCAGGTAAACATGGAGGGTGTTCCACCCAGGTTGAGGGTTCAAGTTGAACGCCTCTTGGACCAATATCACAAGTTGTGGGATGGTCAATTGGGACTCATGAGAGCTACCCAACACCGGATCGAGTTGAAACCCGGTGCGCCCCCTATACGCCAACAACCGTATAGGGGGGGACCCCGTTCAAGGGCCCTCGTTAAGGAGCAAGTTGCTCGCATGGAGGCCCTCGATGTGATCGAGGCCAGCAACGCCGAGTGGGCGAGTCCGGTGGTGATCGTCCCCAAAGTTGATGGGACCCCCCGGTTCTGTATCGACTACCGTAAGCTCAACGAGAGCACGGTGAAGGATAGTTATCCCCTACCTCGGATGGATGACTGTCTGGACTCTCTGGGGGAGGCAAACGTGTTCTCTACCCTGGACTGTAACGCGGGGTACTGGCAAATTCCCATTGCCCCGGAGGACAGGCATAAAACTACCTTTACCTGTCACTGTGGTACCTACCAGTGCAAGCGTCTACCGTTTGGCCTGTGTAACGCGCCGGCAACTTTCCAGCGCGCTATGGACATGATTCTGGCCGGAGTACGGTGGCAGATCTGTCTCGTGTACCTAGACGATATCATTGTGTTCTCCCGAAGTCCGGAGGAACACATTGGCCATCTTGGCCAGGTGTTCAAGCTACTTGCTGACGCCGGAGTGTCACTGAAGGCGAGTAAGTGCCACCTCTTCACTCAAGAGGTGGAGTACTTGGGACATGTTGTCCGTCCGGGGCGTCTCAGTGTCAACGAGAAAAACTTGAGGGCCATCCGCAAGGCTCAGTACCCCCGGACCCAGACCCAGATGAGGAGCTTCCTCGGGATGTGTAACGTGTACCGACGTTTCACTAAGGGCTTCGCCAAAGTGGCGAAGCCGTTGAATGAGTTAGTGAGCTCAACGCTACCGAAGAACCTGCCTCCCCCAAGTCGGGTGGAGCAGGAATCCTTTGAGACTCTTCGGGACCTTCTGCTGAAGCCCCCTATCCTGGCTATTCCCAGGTTGGGAGGCCACTACATCCTGGATGTGGACGCTAGCTACGACCAACTTGGTTGTGTGTTGCTTCAGCAACAGCCGGACAAGGAGTACTTGCCGGTGGGATACTTCAGCAAGGGGCTAAACTCGGCCGAGAAGAACTACGGAGTCACCGAGTTGGAAGGACTCGCAGTGGTATGGGCGGTGACGTCACTTCGTCACTACCTAGAGGGTGAGAAGTTCCTCATCCGCTGTGACCACCGCGCGTTGCAGTTCATCTTCAAGACGGACTGTACGAACACTCGTCTCAACCGGTGGAGGGTGCGACTTGCACCCTTCAACTTTGATATTGAGTACCGACCTGGCAGGCAACATGCCCTTGCCGACGGCCTCTCTCGGGTACCTACCGAGGGACTGGACACCACCCCAGTCGATGAGGACATCCCCATCGTGGGGGTAGTCACGCGCTCGGGTCAGGCGTTGAATCCCGAGGCGCCAGGGAACAAGAAGTACTTGCCCCTGTCCCTGGACGAAGTAGTGAAGGCCCAGGCCGAGGATCCCTTCTGCAAGTCGCAGAGGGATACCCTGGATACAGTGGCGGAGACGCGGTTCTTCCTGGGAGACGATGGCCTCCTCATGAGGAGGGGGGTATTCCAGGGGACCGAACAACTTGTCGTCCCCGCATCCCTCAAGGACAGTATCCTTGAGAGGGAGCATAACGCTCCCACGGGTGGACACCTGGGGTCTAGTAAACTGTACCAGACCCTGAGGACCAGGTACTACTGGCCGTCCATGGTGGTGGACATCTACAGTTGGGTGGCTGCCTGCACAAGTTGTGCACAGAACCGTCTGATGGAACGGCGGCCTACTACGGCTATGCTATTGTTCCCGGCCAAGGAGCCCTTCGCCGCGTTGGCGATGGACATCCTTGGGCCACTGCCAGTGACCGAGGAGGGCAACCAGTACCTCCTGGTCATCTGTGACCGCTTCACGAAACTTACGCGAGCGATCCCACTGGCAGAGATCACGGCCATGTCGGTCGTGTCAGCCTTCCTAGATCACTGGGTTGCCGCGTATGGCATTCCGGATAGTACACTATCGGACAATGGACCGCAATTTGCGTCTGTACTGTTTCAAGGAGTGCTGGATATGTTGGGGGTTAAGGCAAACTATGCCACCCCCTACCACCCACAAACTAATGGGCAGGTGGAGCGCTTCAACAAAACTATTGTTAGGCAGCTGCGCCATTATGTGAGTGAGCACGTGAAGACGTGGGACCAATACATTTCTATTCTGACCACTGCCTACAATTCGCAGGTTCACTCATCTACCGGGGAAGTACCCCTCGCTTTTGTGACCCCCCGTCGCGTGCGGTCTATTGCCGTGCGGCGGCCGCTCCCAACTAGGGAGGATGGTGGCAGTACGCCCACTCCTACTGAGAGTAAGGCGGAGTTCGCTGCTAGGCTTGAAAACCTCATCCCTAAAGTCAGGGCTGAGATGGACAAAGCACAAAAGCGCTACAAGCGTACCTTTGACAAAAAGGTGCGCAACGCCAAGCATGTCCCCGAGCAGGGTGACTGGGTATTGGTCCACTCACACACCCCAACTGGGGGTAAGTTGGTGTTCCAGACGAAGGGGCCGTACCAGGTCCTTCGTACTGATGGGCGGCGCTTCACCATCGAAAGTGACGATGGGGTCCGCACAGTGAACGGACAGGACGTGGTCAAAGTTGCACCACCGCCTGCAGGCGACCCAGCTTGGGCGCGTGCTTTGAAAACGTGGCGCCTGCCCTCGCTGCCTGCAACCAAACAGGGCCCGCAGGAGTACGTGTTCGACAAGTTCATCGACCACGGCTGGGATGAGGATACTGACCGCCTCATGTTGAGGGTGCGTTGGTTTGGCTACAAAGCCAAGGATGATACGTGGGAGTATGTGGAGGACCTTCCTGCTGAGAAGGTCCGGGCGTACTGTGCCCGGAACGAGATAGACCCTAACAGCCCTCCCTCAACGTGAGGGAAGGCCGAGCAACAGTGCCAAGAGAGTGCTTCAAGTCGAAGTGGTACGCAGAGTGGCTTTAAACTACAGCCCTAACCCTCACACTCTCACAACAAAGGCAGCTGCCAACTAGGCACGCATGCTAGACTCTCCCACTCCACGGCCCTCGCCCTCACGTGGAGGCGAGCGGCGAGACCCACGCCGATAACGGTCTCCACTCGTTGGAAGGGGCGGCGGCTCCAAGTCGGAACCGTCGCGCCCCTCACGGTCGCGCAAGTGGCGCCGACCGTGGCTACTCTTCTGCCTGGTCTTGCGCGCTAGTTTGCGACGCAGACGCTGGACAGACTCCGTCTCCGATGGGGTAGAGGACTCCGAGACGGAGTAAGACAACTCGTCTTCCGACACGGAGGGAGAGCGCCGCGAGTGACGGCGACGACGGCGAGGAGGCGAGTATGCCCGGCTCGCACGACGCTTGCCACGCCCAAGTGGGGTTGGCTGGGGCATAATAGCCCCAATGCGAGCCAACTCGGCCGTCATAAACTCCGCCACCGACTCGCAACTCGCGGTCGCCACTGCAGTACGAACGCGCTCCTCAAGTTGAGGAGTCTCGGAACTTTGGAGGGTTGCGGTCGACGCGGCCAACCAGGAAATGGTGCGCACCAACGTGGTGATCATCATCTCTGAGGTTAGAGGCGTGGGCGGTAACACCAACTTGGGGTATACCGTCAGGAGGGTGGCCCCCAAGTTGGGAGACACCGGTGTGGATGACTCCACGGCCACGCTGATCGGGATGTTCCCGTGAGGCTGGAAAGGAACAGGAGGAAGCGGAGGGGCACGCCGAGGTGGCGGTACCCGGGTGTAACTGCGACCCCGACTTGGGGCCCCCGCAGTAGGTTGAGTCATATGGTCATCATATGAGGGCACAGCCATAACTATGGGCTTGTCCGGGGGTGGCGCAGTGTGACGATCCACCCCCGGGGCATACGGGTAGTCCCCGATGCCCAACCCCTCTCGTAGGACCACACGGCCGTCGTGAAGTTCACGAGCGACCCATACGAACTGGCGAAGTGCGCCATCGTCCTTGGGCCCCCGAGTGGGGCGGCGCAACTTGTGCTCAATGCTCTCCCACTCGATAAACTTGTGGAGGCGGAGCATCTCCTCAAGTAGAGTGAGTTGTCCTGACGAGCACCCCTCAGCAACTAGCTGAGGGGTGAGCTGTTCCAAACCCTGGATGAGCCGGAGGGGGAGATGCCAGAGCATCCCCCGCCGCTGAACACATGACACCCAGGTCGACATGACCTCGAGGAGCCACTGGGTGGCCAACATGGCCCACACCAGATGATCAGGGCCAGCCGTCAACATGACGGAGCCGAAGTGGTCAAGCAACCGTGGCAACAATGCCGGGAACCCGTAGGGGACCTCAACTTGAGGCCACCACTCGGGCTTCTTCGGGTAGTATTGCTCCTTACTGGCAGCAGACTGCTGAGGAAACTCAAGTTGAGCCGAGGTCACCAAGTAGGGACCTCGCCGGAAGTCCTTTTCCATCCGCACATCAAAGTGATGAGTGTGCGGATCGGCCTCGTGAAGGTACGGGGGGCGAGTTGCCACCGCGTCCCAAGTGAAGGTCGGCAAGTCGCCGGGACCCGGGATAGTTCCCCCGCGGTCCACCATGGCCTTGGCCCGCTGCACGTCCTCGACCTCCTCGTCGTCCAGGAAGGCAAACTGGTCCGTCCTGAAGCCGGCAGGGAACCCGACCCTACGGGGATACTTCTCCCGTAGGCGGTCCCATACCCGACCCATCGCTGCGCCGAGTCGGCCACAGCGAAGAACAGTCAACCCCTCCTCATACAGAGGCCAAGCGGGGTAAAACCACCGCCCCAAGGCCTCACGCGGGACAACTTGTCCCGCCTCCGGGGGAGATCCTGCCGTCAACCCAAAGCCGGGTGACGCGGGAGTCCCACCCCCCGGAGCGATCGCGGAGCCCCCGCCGGAAGTCCCGGCAGGCGCTGCACCGTAGGAGGTGTCCTCCATACGCTCATCGAGAGAGTCCGTCTCCACTCCCGGAGTCGCCATGGCTCTCCCCAAGTTGGGGAGAGACGTCCTGGCTATCGCGGCACGAGACCCGCCTCGAGTTGAGGGGGACTCGGATCGTGGGTAAACGGGTGGCCTCCCCAGCGTGGGGTGGCCCCGTGTAAGGTGAAGGAGAAGTGGTGGTGGTGGTGAGGTGTGAACCGAGGAGAGCAAGCTGCCAAGTGGGCAAGCTTGAGGAGAGGGGCGGCCAACGTGACCGCCTCCACATCCGCGTTACGTACTCAAGGGGGGACAGCAAGTCGCGTCCCCCCCAACGCCGAGACGCGCGTTTACGCACCCCCTCACAGGGCCGACCGGGTCGGTCGGAACTGAGGAGAGGGGAGTGTGGCAGTATTGACCCCCAGGTAGGGGGCAACACGTGCCATGCAAGGGGCGGCAGGCCACTAGCCTGATCCGTTCCTCCCCCTGCATTTGGGTCCATATTCCCTAAGTTCGGGATAGTTAGCTTAGTAGTAAATCCAACTTGGATTTGAGGGTTTTCTGCATTTATCGTCTTGAATTTTCGTGTGGCCCGGTGGGCAGGTGCTGGGGTGGGAGATTCTGAGTGGCGAGATTCTGAGTGGACCCTGGGGGGATAAGGGGAGGGACAGCGGGGCTTGGCCCTGCGTCCCCGTCCCGACCAAGAAACTGTTGGACCACACACCATCTTCTTGTTTGTCCGTGGGGGGATTGCCCCACAACAGGGATAGAGTGTGTGCGACTTGCACTTCTTCCGGTTCCCCCGACACGGGAGGCAGCCCTCGCACACCGCCCCAACTTGGGTACTGTGTGTGCAAGTGGTTTTTGCCACACCACCGACGCCGCCGCCGCCGCCGTCGCCCCCGCCACCCCGTCGCCACCGCCACCCCAGTCGCCACCGCCGTCGCCTCCGCCACGGCCGTCGCACCCGCCACCGCGTCGCCACCGCCGTCGCCACCGGCACGGCCGTCGCCCCCGCCACCGTGTCGCCACGGCCGTCGCCACCGGCACGGCCGTCGCCCCCGCCACCGCGTCGCCTGCGCCACCCTAGTCGCTACAATCGCCACCCCCACGGCCGTCGTCACCGACGCCGCCGCCGCCGCCGTCGCCGCCGTCGCCACCGTCGCCACCGACGCCACCGCCACCCCAGTCGTTACTGCCGTCGCCACCGCCATGGCCGTCGCCCCCGCCACCGCGTCGCCACCGCCGCCCCAGGCGCTACCGTCGCCACCGCCACGGCCGTCGCCACCGACGCCGCCGCCGTCACTGCCACCCCCGTCGCCACCGTCGCCACCGTCGCCGCCGTCGCCGACGTCGACCGCAGCACCGGCGACACCCCTGGCGTGGCCACCGCGGCGGCCGTCAAAACCTTGCACACTTTCCCAAAAGCCTGACTAATGAGCGTGCACACCACACCCGAAAGGAGCCCACCATCAAGCAGGACCAGTCCATTACACCGGGGCAAATTCCCGAGGCACCTGATTGGCCGAGGGGTGTGGCCCGAACAACGCCGGAGAAGAAAGAAAATAATGCTCGATGTATCTTTTTTGTGCAACGTACCATATGTCCGCCTGTCACGCGGTAGACCCGGGTTTAATCGCAGATCGACCATCCCGGTGAGAGTCTCAATATTATGTTAGATCATATATATTTTGTGAAGACACTAGCAACATGGTGCATCGTTTGGATTTTTTCCCCCGCAGCTGGGTCAATGCTGTAATGCTCAACCTGACAACGCAGCAGCGCAGGAAGCGGTGCCTTCGGCGGCTACAGTCTCGCCCTCTTTCCATGCTGCGACGCCTCCAACAGACCAGACGGACGTGATCGCGCCGCCAGCTCCACCTGTGTGAAAACAGCTGGTACGTTTGCCCATCCTCAGCATGAACATCCCCCCGAGAGATGGCGGGGAGGCCGTTGCTGGCGACGGTGGAAGAGAGGAGGGGGTCCCCAGCACGGGAATGGCAGCGGCCGGCGCCATCAAATATCAGTAAGGAGGGAGACCTCAGTACCGGTGGCCGCTCCCCCCCGCTGCCGCCCATCCGCGTGCACACCCACCGTACATACGTGCTGTGGAGCTCCACAAAGCCGTCGTCCACGCGCGCCACCCGTACCCTGTACGCGGTACCGCCGCGGTACCGCAGGAGGTGATGGCGCAGGGGTCGTTTGGGTTGGGAGCGGCGGCCGCCGGCGGGAGCGACGCCCGTCGGCGGGGTCGACGTTCCCAGCGCCCCGAGGGTGTCGAGCTCCTCGGGAGGCACCGAGCAGGTGGCCGCCTCCGCACAGCCCATTTGGGGACCGTTGCGCAGGGTGAGCCCCCCGTACGGTGGCCGTTCACTCTGTCCAGAGCGGCACCCTGGGGGTGGTCTGCCAGGCGAGGCGCACCCCGCCACTGTTTCGTGATGGTGGCGTGGTCTGAGGTAGCAGCCAGGTAGCGGGCCGCGTCACGCGGGCCCGCCTGCGTGCCGGTGCCAATAAGATGGGGTAGCCGCGGTGACCGGGGTGGGTGGACATCACCCTCCCCACGTGGCCGTGTAGGAAAGGGACTCGCGCTTGCCCCGGTGCGCGGGGTCCACCGGCACGCCCGCGCCGCACACGTCGGCGGCCGCCGCCGAAACTGCCAGCCACACTTCGTCAATGGTAAGGATGGGGGTGCCGCCCGTTCCGCCTTTAGGCGTGCGCTGGGAGCCGCCGCCGCCGCCGCCGCCGCCGCCACCACCACCACCACCACCACCACCTCCACCGCCGCCGTCACCCGCGCTGTCGTCCGAGTCGTCCCCGTCGGCGGCGGTGGGCGACCCGTCGGCCGCGGCGGGCGGGGAGTGGCCGCCGGTCGGGCGCCCCCCGCGGCGGAGCGGCCGCCGCGCCCACCGCAGCCGCCGTCGGCGGCCAACCACGGCCGTCCGCCACGCGCTGGCGGTGCCGCCGCCGCCCCCACCGTCACCGTCGTCCATGCCCGCCACAAGCCAGTCAGCGACGGCGGCGGCGGCGGTGCTCCCCTCGCGCCCCTCCTCCCCTCCCCCCGCCGCCCCTAGGGCGGCGGCGACGGCGGCAACGCCCGCGGCGGCCAGCGTCACCGCCTCGGGGCGGGGCAGCTCGGCGGCCGCCGCGGCGGCGGCCGCCACCCAGGCGGGGAGGTGGGCGGCCAGGGCGGCGGCGGTGGCGGCGGTGGCCGCCAGGGCGGCGGGGAGCGTCGCCCCCGGGGGGCCCCGCGCGGCGGCGGCGGCGGCGCCCAGCGGCGGCAGCGCGGCGGCCGCAAACCGCAGCGCCCCGCGGGTGCGGCGGAGGGTGGCGGCGCCCAGCGGGTGGGGCGCCCGCCGGCCGCCGCCGGCGGCGCTCCCCGCCGCCGCCGCCGCCGCCGCCGCCGCCGCCACGTCGGCCACCGCGGGCGGCGGCGGGGCGTCAGCGCCTGCCGCGGAGGCGGCGGCGGCGGCGGCGGCGGCGGCGGCGGCGGCGGGGGAGCCAGGGGAGGCGACGGCGGCGCCGCCGCCGCCGCCGCCGCCCCTTTCCTCCCGCCGGGGGCTCACCGGGCGGCGGCCCGCCGCCGCCGCCGCGTCCCCCCCCCCCCGGCGGCGGTGGCGGCGGTGGCGGCGGCCCAGGCGGCGGCCCGCGCGCGGGCGCCCGGCGCGAGGGCGGGCGCCAGCCGCTCCTCCTCCCAGTCGAGCAGCGCGCCAGTGGCGGCCGCCCAGCGGGCGGCCCAGGCGTGCCACGCGGCCACCACCTCCCGCGGGAGGGTGGTGCGGTAGGCGGCGAGGAGGCGGAGGATGGCCAGGCCCCGGTTCCAGTCCCCGACCACCGCCGCCGCCGCGGCGGCGAGGAAGGGGGCGGCGGTGAGGGGGGGGGCGGGGGGGGGGGGGGGGGGGGGGGGGGGGGGGGTGTCGGCCACTACCGCCGCTGCTGCTGCCGCCGCGCTGTGGAGCCGCCGGACGGCGGCCGCCGCGGGGCTGGTGGCGGCCCCGGCGGCCGCCGCCCCGCCGGCGGCCGCGTCTCTGCCCGTGGCTCCGCCCGCCTCGGCCGCCGCCACTACCGCCGCTGCCGCTGCCGCAGTCGCTTGCTTGGGCGGCCCGTCGGGCGGGGCGCCGCCGCCGCCGCCGCCGCCGCCGCCGCCGCCGCCGCCGCCGCCGGCCTTGCGACGCGGCCCGTCTGCCCAGGGGGTGGCCGCCGCGGCGACCGACGTGGGCGACGACGGCGCCCCCCCCCCCCCCCCCCGGCGCGCGGCGGCGGCGGCGGCGGCGCCCGGGGAGGAGCCGGCCGAGTCGCCACTCCCCAGCCGCACCACCACCGCCGCCCCCGCGGCGGCGACCGCCGCCACCGACGCGCGGGAGATGCGGCGGAGGGCGGGGGGGAGGCGGCCCGCGGAGGAGAGGCGGGAGAGGGGGGGGGGGCGTCGGCTGGGCGGCGTTGCCGGGGGGGAGGGGGGGGGGGGGGGAGGGTGGGGGTGGGGGAAGTGGGGGGGGGGGGGGGTTGGTCGTCTGCCATGGCGGGGGGGGGGGGCAAACGCTCCCAAGAGGGGGGGTGGTGGGGGGGGTTGTGAAGGGGGGGGTAGTGAAGGGGGGGGTGACAGAGGTGGGCGGCCGGGCGGGCGGGCGGGCGGGCGGGGAGGGCGGGCGGCCTGGCGGGGGCGGGGAGGGGACGACGGCGGGACGACGATGCGGGGGTAGTCGACGCGGGGGGGAGAGGGGGGCGGGCGACCACGGTCAAAGGCGGAGACGGGGAAGCGGCGGGTGGCGCGGTGTCGACGGCGGCGGGGACCAAAAAAGAGAAAAAGGGGGGGGGGGGGAGGGGGGCAGGCGGGTGGCGGCAGGGGGGGGGGGGGGGGGGGGGGGCGTCCCCCTCCCCGTTGTTTCCTGCCCCGCCGGCCGTCCCGCCTCCACTTGCGCCCTTCCATCCCCCCCCCGGCCCTTGCCGCCCTCCCCAAGCCCCCCACGGCCGTCCCCCCGCCCGCCTGGCGGAGCCACCTCCCCAGTCACCACCGCCCACGCCCCCCCCACCCCACGCCCCCCACCCGCTCCCCCCTCCCCCAGGACGCGACCGAGCCCGTCGCGGGCGGCACGCCGTCACCCCCGTCACGACCCCGTTACGTTGGGCATTCCCCGCCCGCCCCGCCCCGCCCGCCCGCCCGCCCGCCCGCCCGCCCGCCCGCCCGCCCGCCCGCCCGCTGGCCGGTCGCGTCTGCGGGGACGGGCACGGCGCGGGGCGGTCAGCGGGGACGGGGCGGGCGGGGGGGGTGGCGTCCACGGTGGGGGGGGGGGAGGGAGGGCCTGGAATTCTTATTTGCCCCCACGCCAACCCCCCCCGGCTGCCCCTTCCCCCCCCCCCCCGCATCCCCCCCCCGCCCTTCCACCTGTCCCTGCCACCCTACCCCTCCCCGCCCGCAAGACGAGAAAACGCACCCGTCCCGCCCCGTGCCCGCCGGGCGGCCACCCCCCCGCCACCCCCGGCGGCGTCACGCGCGGGTGGTGCGCGACGGGCAGGTGGGCAGGCCACGGCAGGCGCCGCGTATTCCCCTTGGGGGCAAGGGGAGAGAAAGGGGGGGGGCGGTGGGGGGGTGGGCCCGGGTGGGGGAGGGGGGCGCGCGGGCGACCCCCCTTGCCCACTTTGCTCCCCCCCCCCCCCCCCCTCTTTCCTTCCCCCCCACCGCCGTGCCCCCCGCGCCCCTTTCCCACTTTCCCTCCTCCACCGGCGGCGGCGCGCCCAGCACAGGGCGGAGCGCCACGTCACGGTGACGGAGGGGGATGTGGGGGCGGGGGGGTGCGCGGGGGGGGGGGGGGGGGGTCCACCGGCTGCGCCGCCACCACCGCCGCCGCGGCCGCCGCCGCCGACCACGACCGGCCGGGCGGCCGGCGGGTGCCCCGCGCCGTTTTTTAGAACACGCGTACGTCATGAGGAGGGCGCGTGCCCCTGCGGGGGGGGGGGGGGGGGCGCGTGCGTGGGGCCCGCGGGGGGGGGGGGGCGGTGCGCATGCGTGGGAGCGGCGGCGGTCCCGTGCGGGCAGCGGCGGTGCGGACGTACGGCGCCACACGCCCCAGCGGGGCGCTTGGCGGCACAGCCACCTCGGGTGTACCGGGCGTGAAACGCACACGCGAGGGCGAGCACCGAGGTGTCCACGCTGAGACCGAAAAGCGGACGGAACTGTGTGTGATGACCATGACCATGCCTGCTCGCGCCCGCCGCCGGTCGTGGCTCTGGTGGTACTGGTACTGTACAATCGCCTGCCAAAATCGCGTTTGTCCACCGTCGAAAATCCCGGGTCCCATGCCTGGACTATGCTGCAATCTCGTGGTATATGTCGCTCCAGGCGCACTCAGGACCACATTTTTCTGGGGAAGCGCCGCAACACAAGGCGACTGCCGACCGGTATAAAAACGTCCTCCACATGCATCACGGCTGAGAAAAAAAAAAAAAAAACGCAACCATGGCAGGTCACAACCGGGTGTCCCTGACGAGCCAGCAGACCGCTGCCATCAAGGACATGGCGTCCAAGGGCAACAGCAACGGGGCCATTGCGACCGACCTCGACGTCAAGAAGAGCACCGTTGCCCATGTGGCCGGGAAGGTGCGCAGCGGCGCCGGTGCCTTGGCACGTGAGAACTGAGACCGCCCCCCAGAACAAGGACGACCTCTTTCTGGCACTTTGTGAGGAGTGGACGGCCATACCGGACGCGTTCTTCAAGACCCTCATTGACTCCATTCCCCGTCGAGTAGCGGCCGTCATCGCCTCCAAGGGCAACGGGATCAAGTACTGAGACGGGGTAGGCCTCGCTGTCTTGTTGGCTAGTGCGTGCGAAGGTGGTTGTCTCATTAATTGTTGGTGGTGTTGAGGATGGGTGGGGGGGGGGGCGAGGGGTGCCATCGGATTCTACGAAGTCGCAGCCGCTGGCCGCAAACCCAGCGCGCCTGGGCAGGGTGCAGATCGTGACAAATTAATTCTTGGATTGTCAGCTGTAAAGTGGACAAACGATATTGGCCACTGACTATACATGCAGCTGTCCCGCTGTGGGCAGCGGAGGCGGAGCGCGAGGCGCGCTGTCCCCATGGCCGCCATCCCCACCACCACCACCCCCACCACCATTCCAAGGTCATGGCCGCCGCCGCAGCTGCCGCCGCCGCCGCCGCCACGGCCGCCGCGCACGCCGCCGCCCCCTCCCCTCCACCCGCCGTCCGCGTCTTGCCCGGTCGGCACGGGCCTTGCGGCAAGGCCGAGGGCAAGGCCCTTGCCGTGCCGTGAAGCCGGCGCCGCTGAAACTCCCCCCCCCCCCCCCCCCACCCCCCCGCCCCCCGGCTCCCCCCCCCACTTATCCGAGGCGCCCTCCCCCACCGGCGACGCCACGTCATTCACCCCCCCCCCCCCCCCCCCCCCCCCCCCCCGTCGGCTCGGCACTGCCCTGACCGGGGGCGACGCCGTCGGGGCAGGGGCGGCCCCTGCCGCGGCGCGTGCGCCCTCCACCTCTACCTACAGGTGCCCGAGCCGCTCATTCACCGAGTCGACCAGCCACTCAGAGTAGCCGTCAAAGTCCCACCGGCGGTAGTCGCCGGCAGTGGCGGGCGCCCCCTCCCCCCGCCCCTCCCCCCCGCCCCCGTCGTCGCCGCCGCCGTCGCCGGCATCCTCCACCCACAGGCCATTGGCGTGGCGCCACGGGGTGGGCGCCCCGACGGGCCGGCCGACCACCACCCGCACGGTGGTGAGGGCGGGGCGGGAGGCGAGGAGGCGGCCCACCACCGCCGCCTGCGCGCGGCCGAGGTCGGTGGGCGGGGCGGGGAGGCCCGCGTCGGCGCGGAGGAGCAACGGCGCGTCGGCGGCGGCGGCGGCCGCCGCCGCCGCGCCGGCCGCGGCGGGTGTTGTGCCCGTGGGCAGCCGCCCCCCGCGGGGGGGCGGCGCCGCGGCCCTTGCGGCGGACCGCCACCCGCCCACGCGGCCAAGGAGGGGGGTGACCGCCCGGCGGCCGCCGCCCGCCGCCGCCGCCGCCGCCGCCGCCGCGGCCGCGGCCGGCGGGCCCCCGCCCCCCCCCGCCGGCGGGCGGCCGACCAGGCCCCGCGCGGTGGGCGCGTCGGGGGTGGTCACCCACAGGACCAGCCACTCCCCATCCTCCACCAGCGTCTGCCCGTGGCCGCCACACCGCGCCGCGCACGCCAGGCCGGTGGGGGGCAGGCCCACCGGCTCGGCTGCAGCTGCCGCTGCAGCTGCCGCCGCCGCCGCCGCCGTCGCGGCGGCGGCCGCCTCTGTCGCCGCCGCGGCCGCCGCCCCGTCTACCGGTGCGGCCGCCGCGGGGGGGGGTGCAGGTGCCGCAGCGGCGGGGGGGAGCGGCGCCGGGCGCCCCGCCGCGGGTGGCGGGGAGCCGACCTCGTACACCCGCGGGTAGCAGCGGGCGGCAATGGTCGCCGGCGGGTGCCACAGCAACGACGTGAGGGCGGCTGCCTGCTCCTCCGCCGCCGCCCGGGGCGGCGGGCCCCCCGCCGCCGGCCCTGGGACCGACGCGAAAGCCTTGAAGAGACCCAACGCATAGGCCGGGAGCATGGCCAGCAGCACGGGCACGCTCATCCGCCCCTGCCGCCGCTCCGCGACGGTGGGGGCGGCGGCGGCGGCCGCGGCGCGCGGCGGCGGCCGCGGCGGCGGTGCCTCGCCGGGGGGCCGCGACTTGCAGCCGACGAGAAGGCGGAGGAGCACCTCGGCCAGCGTCTGGCGGGTGTCGGCGAGGGAGGCGCCGGCCAGTACCCGCGCGGCGGCGCGCTTGGCCAGCAGCGCCAGCAGTGCGTCCACGTCGGCGTGGAAAAAGACCAGCCGTGGCCGCCCGACCGCCTCCCCAAAAGTCGTGTGCACCCGCACCCGCCAGCGGCCCGCCAGGTCCATGTAGGCCACGGCCGCCTGCACGCACGGGCGGTGTGCAAAGGGGATGCCCCGCCCGCCGTCATCGTACCCACCGTGTGCGCGCCCGTCGCCGCCGCGACCGCCGCCGCCGTCGCCGCCGCCGTCGCCGCTGCCGCTGCCGCTGCCGCCGCCGACAGAGTCCCCCGTGCCCGCATCGGGCGCGTTGACGGCCGCGGCGGCGGACGACGCGCGCGCCGCGGGGGTGCCGTCGGCGGCAAGCAGCGGGGAGCGCACGGCGAGGACCACCGCGCTGGCGGTGTGGGCGTCCATCACCGGGGAGCCCCCCACCGGCACGCCCCGCGGGCGGCAGCCGTCGGGGTCGTCATCCTTGTCAACGACGTCGCCCGCCTCGGGGGGAAGCCCCCCCGCCCAGCCAGAGGCGGGTTCCCCCAGCACGGCAAGCCCCGGGCTGGCCCGCACCTCCATCGACGCGCGGAACGCACACACCGACGCGGCGGCGGACGTGAGGATGCGCGCCATGCCCCCGCCGTCCCGCGGCGCGTCCCAGTCGGGGAAGTGGTAGGAGCGGCCGCCGCACGCCCGCGCCAGCCGCAGGGCGGTGGCCACCCCCGCCGCCCCGGCGGGGGCCCCCGCCGGCGCACCCCCGCCGGGCGCCAGCACCACGTCCACCGACACGCCCGCCGCGGCGAGCGCCCGGCCGACCGCCGCGGCGGCGGGGTGGCCCCGCTCGACGGGGGTGGGCGGGTGCGGGCCGGCGTCGTGAAACGGGGCGTGCGGCGTCGGGTGTGGGCGCCCGGGGGGGGCCGCCGCGGCGGCCGCGCGCGGCGGCCGCGCCGCGCCGGCTGCGGCCACGGCCGCCGCCACCCACGGCCACGGCGCCCCACGGGGGGCCCCCCAGTCGGCGGCGCCCGTCGCGGCAATGAGGAAGGCCTTGCCCCCGCCGCCCCTCCCGCCGCCGCTGCCGCCATCGCCGCCGCCGCCGCCGCCGCCGCCGCCGCCACTGTCGTCGCCCTCTGCTCCCAGCGCGGCGGCGACCGCGGCGACGGCGGCGCCGACGATACAGCTGCCAGCACGCGCTCCGCGGCTGGGGAGACGGCGGCCCCCACGGGGGGCGTCCGTCGCCCACTGCAGCGCCGCGGCCGCCGCAGCCGCCGCGTCGGGGGGGGAGTGGAACGGGGCAGCCGCCCCGGCGGCGGCGGCGGGCCGGCGCCGTCCCCCCAAGGGGCGCCCCCCACCGCCGCCGCCGCCGCCGGGGGGCGCGACCGCCCCGTCGGGGCCCCAAAAGAGCGGGCCCCCGCCGCCGCCATAGGTCATGATGGCCACCCGCGTGGCGGCGGCGGCGGCGGCAGCAGACGACCCCGCCCCCTCCCCCAGCCGGGTCTGGCCGCTGCCGCCGCCGGCCGGCAGGACCCCCGCCGCCAGCAAGTCCCGCACCGCCCGTAGCGCCGCGGCGGCCAGCCCCACCCGCAGCGCGTGTGGCGACAGCTCCACCGCAAACAGGAAGCGGGGGGGCGCCGATGCCGGTCCTTGCCGCCGCGGGGGCGCCGTGCCCGTGGCGCCATAGCCGGCGGGCACCACATAGTCCACCGACCCGCGGCGGAGCTCCGGTGCCGCCCCCCGGCGGCGGCGGTCGCAATACGCGGCGGGGGTGGCGCCCACCCACAAGCACAGGTTGCACACGTACTGCGCGGCGGGCGGGGGGCCGCCGAGGAAGCGCCACCCGGGGTTGGCATACCCCCCACACCCCCCGCACCGCAGCGGCCCGCCACCGTCTTGCCCACCGCAGGCCACCTCTACCGGCGGCGCTTCCCCCGGCGCGGGCGCCGCAAACGGGGTGACAATCAGCCCCAGGGGCAACGCCGCGACGGCCGCCACCGCCGGGTCTGCCGGGAGCGCCGCGGTCGTCAGCCGCTGGTAGCGGACCGTCGCGGAGCCGCCGTCGACGGCGACCACGTCGGCGTTGGCGTGGGGCGGGGGCGGAGGCAGGGTGGCCCCGAGGGGCCCCAGCGCCGCCGCCGGGTGCACCACCCGCGGCCGCGGCGTGCCCGCCACGGGCGCGTAGAGCGGCGGCCGCAGCCGCCGCATGGCGGCGGCGCAAAAGGCCGGCCGCCGTGGCCGCGGTGGTGGCGGCGGCGGCGGCGGCGGCGGCGGCGGCTGCCGGGCGGCGGCGTGCGCGGCGAGCGCGCGGGCGTCTGCGTCGCGGCCGCCGGCGAGGGCCGCCGCCGCCGCCCGGGTGGACCGCACCGCCGTCCAGTGGAAGGACCGGTTGCAGGCGGTACACCGGACGGTCGGGCAGCCCGACACGCGCTGGACGGGCACCCCGCAGTGGGTGCAGCGGCCGACGCGGCCAATCGCCCAGCGGAGGGTGGCCGCGTCCGCGGCAGCGGCCGCGGCGGCACCCCCGGCGGCAGCGGCGACGGGGGGGCGGAGGCACTCGTGCGTGTCGACGCCGCCGCCGCCGCCGCCGCCGACGGCCGCGGCGGCGGCGCCACACCAGGAGCAGGTGCGGGCGCCACAGCGGTGGCAGCAGATGGACACCCGCTGCTGGGCGGCGGCCGGCGGCGCCCCCCCCCCCCCAGCACCACCACCCCCCACCCGCCCCCCCGGCGGCGGCGGCGGCGGCGGCGGCGGCGGCGGCAGCGGCTCGTAGCAGTCGGCCGCCGCGCAGAGGAGCACAGCCCCCGTGGCCCCCGCCCGGGCCACCGACTGCCACCGCATGGCGCGGACGCGGGCGGCAAAGCGGTCGCCCCCCACCGCGCTGATCGTCGCGTCGACGGCGGGCACCCCACAGCCCGGTGACGGGCACGCGACGCACCACTCGGCCGGCGGGCGGCCGCCGCCGCCACCACCGCCACCACCGCCACCACCACCGCCGCCGCCGCCGCCGCCGCCGCTGGCCAGGTTACCCGCCCACGTGCGGGCGAGGCAGGGCGCACAGTAGGCGTGGCCACAACGGCCGGCGGCAACGAGCGCCGGCGCCGGCAGGTCGTCCATGCAGATGCCGCACTCGGCGGTGGCGCCCGCCGCCGCAGACGCACCTGCCGTCACAGTGCGTCGCGGCGGGGCGGTGGGAACCCAACCGCCCGCCGCAGAGGCGGCGTCGACGCCCGGGGGGGGGCCTCCCCCGCCCCACGTGAGTGCTACAGGCACGTCCATAGCACAAAGGCCTCAGCAGGGGCGGGGGGGGGGGGGGGGGGAGGGGGGTAGGGGGCCAGGGGGGGGGGGAGGGGGGTAGGGGACAAGGGGGGGGGGAGGGGGGGAGGAGGCACAGCGGTGGCAGAATGGGTTACCCCCAGAAGCAACCGAAAGGGGGGACGCGCGGGGGGAGGGGGGGGGCGTGGGGGGGAGGGGGAGGGGACCAGCGGACGGGAAGTGGGAGGGCGCCGGGAAGCGGCTTAAGACGCTGGCGGTGCGGCAAACAGCGGCCCCTCCGCAGGCCACCCTCTGCTGACGGGGGCGCTCCCGGGGGTGCCGCACAGGTGTTTCACCGCGCCCGGGGCGCGCCTGAGGGCTGGGGGGCCTGCCCTTGAAGCGCACCCTTGCCAGCGGGGCGCAGCCCAGACACGGGTGTTGGCGCCGGTGCTGCGGCCCAGGGCGCGACTCCACCAGACGGGCGGGGACTCCCGGCGATGGCGGAATAGGGGCGGCGGCGGAGACAGATGGCCACCTGGTCCGCCCCTGGTTGGCCAACGAGGGCGGCCGCGCATGACAAGGACGGTGCGATACGGATCCAGATATCCATCGGGCTACAGAATACACGTGGCGGGGATCTTAGGAGAGACGCCACTCACCGTGGAGGTTGGGGGCTCGACCAATGGCATGGCGTCGTTGCAAGGCACAGGAGGTCGTGCAATCTGGATCACTTGACCTCCGATCGAACCAACCTGATCGATATCTATGACGATCAACAGACGGTCGAACGGCTCACTATGAAATACTACTAAACTACTTTAAATAATTGTGACATATATAGTACTGTACTTCCCGTCATCCCAACACGGGACACATCGCAGTTGCCACTCACGGCAACGGGCTGCCGGGTCTCTGCACGTGCCACCCACGCATCCTGCTCCTCCTCTTCTGCACCAGCCGACTCTGCTGCGGTGCGCGCCCCCCCCCACGACTTTGCCGACGACCCCTCCACGATGTGCCACCGCCAATGGACTCACCAGACAGGTCCGGGGAGTTCAGGGCCACCACGCACCACAACCGGGAGCACAGCCCCGCCCCACGTGTGATGAGGCCGTACAGTACACAGTAAAGTTCACCACAGGACACTGCGACGTCGGGCCCACCACCACCACTGCTCGTGTCTGATGTTTCATGGCTTGTTTCTCTTCCGCTCTGCTCACCGAGCAGAGCGGCGGGCGGTGATGGCTAGCGATGGGCCCTCGTGACCACAGAGGACCGCCCTCCTCCCACGGAAATAGCTTCCGTGGCGGGAATCCTGGCCGCCGCAGCCCCCACCCGCCCCTACCTGACCCCTTCCAACCCCCCTCCAAATCTACCGTGGGGGAGGGGCGCCGGCCTGCGGCAGCGGCGGCTCGCGCATGAAGCAAGCTGTTGAGGGGGGAGGGGGGGGGCGCTGCGCAGCACTCCTCCTCGCAAGGACGGCGGGTGGCGCCTCCGTCCCTCTTGCAAGCCACCCTGTGGCCCTCTGCTGACAGGTCAGACTCCCCGCTGGCACCGTCAACCGGCGTCCAAGGTCTGCGTTCTTTGGGTTCCGGGGGGGGGAGAGTGTCTGGGCCAGGGGCCCGGCCCCGGGGGCCGCGGGCCTGGCCGGTGCGAAGTACAGTAAGATACATACAGTACGGTCCACACGCTGTCATGGCAAATGACAGCCAGTGCAGCACTGAGCAAGTGCGCTTTGGGGGTGCGGCCGGCGCTATCTGTCGGGCCCGCCCGGCGTCAGCGGCGCGCCAGGTCCACCCGTTTACACCCCCATGCGACACGGCGGGCCACAGGCAGCGCCAGAGACTCTCTGGTAGAGAGGGGGGCGTAGAAGGGGGGCGCGGTCGGCGGGGGTCACGGCTGGCTGGCAGTCGCTGCGTGTCGCCCACCCCCCTCTCCCCGCGAGGCTCCTTCCCCCCGCCCCAGGTGCGTATCGTAGTGGGCGCCCACCCGCGTCCTCAGTGGTATTTAGTGGTGGTGGTGGTGGTGGTGGTGGTGGAGGTGATGGTGGTGGTGGGGGTGGGGCGGCGTGGGATTTCAGAGGTGGGAGGGCGGCCTGGCAGGCGGCCGGGGACCTAGCGGGAGGGCGGGGGGGAGGGGGCAATCGGGCGGCCGGGCGGGCGGTCCGCCAGCCACACTGACCGAGTGCGCTCCGCTGGTTCCCTTTCCTGGCCACCCCCACCCGGATGGGGGGTAGCCAGCCAGCTACCCATCAGATATGTATCCCCCCCCCACAGCAGTCTCCCTCCCCGCCTGCGACGAGGCCGACTGTCCCGGTCCCACAGCAACCACCCAACGTCGTTTGCTGGTTCTTGTGGCGTGGACGAGCACCGGTTTGGCGTGGCTCACGCCACGCTGGCGTGGCGTGGTCTGGCCGGGGGGGCCCGCCGGTGCCACAGCCGACCAATCCTGCGACAGATGGGGGCGGGGGGGGGGGGGGGGGGGGGGCCCAGGCACGGTCACGCCGCCTCCCTCCGTCCCCCTGCCATTTCTACTAAACCCACGGTGGGCACGCGTCGTGCATGGCCGCGTTGGGGCCGCCCACCCCTCCGCCCACCCCACCCCCCGCGTTCCTTCCCCGCCTCCCCCCCCCCCGTGACCGCTGCGCCGCGGACCGGCGCGTGTGGGGCGGGGGCTGGCGCTCCCCCACCCGCCGTGACTGGCTGCCACTCCCCCCCCCACCCACCCCACCCCACCCCACGTGGTGGTCGTTGTCGTCGCTGGTCCGCACGCTACGCGCGGCGGCGTCAACACGCCGCTTGGGGGGGGGGGGGGGTGGGTGGGAGGGTGTGATCGGTCTGCAACGCCCTCCCGCACCCGCCCCCCCAACCCCCCCCCCCCCCACCCTCACCGCCGCCACCGCCCCCACGCTGGCCTCTCACCCGCCCGCCAGTGTGCCCGCCCGCCCGCCCCCCCCTGCCTGCCCGTCGGCCCGCCCGCCCGCCCGCCCGCCCGCCCCCCGTCTGCCTGGCCGCCTGCCCGCGGGGCCTCCTCGGGCGAGCCTCTGCGGGGGGGGGCCTCTGCCGGGGGGGGGAGGCCTCTGCGCGTGCGCGCGACCGGCGGGCACAGCCTGGCCGGCAGCGGGGGGGGGGGGTCTCGCCAGCGCTGCTGCCACTGTGCCGGCGCTGGTAGAGCCTGGTGCCTGCCCCCCCCCGCCCCCCCTCCCCCCCCCCGGGCAGCCCAGCCACCAGCCTTTTCGCTGTGCCCCGTCTGCTGCTTCCCCCCCCCCCCCCCCCCCCCACAGCGTGGCACACCCTGCCGGTGGCTGTCGTGGCCGGCGGCTGCAGTGGCACAGGGACGTGCGGCGGGGGGGGGGCGGTGGGTAGGGAGGTACGGCCGCGGCCGCTCGCCCCCCCCCCCCCCCCATCCCTCCCATGCCAGGTGGCCAGTCCCGTCGACGGGGCGCCACTGAGAGTCTGGCGTCTGTCCTCTCGCCGCCGCCCCTTCTCCTCATTACCCCCCCCTCTCCCCCTCCGCCCCTCCCCACCGTCCCTCCCTAACCCCGGCTAGTGAGCCGCCCCCCCGACCCGCCCGCTGGCGACACGTCCCGACTTTGTCGCACGGACGGCCACCAGTCTCTCCCCCCACCGGCCGCTCGCCCCGCGGACCCTCCCCCTTCCACTCCCCCCGCCTCCACCACCCCCCCCCCCCCCCTCACTCCCTGCCGCATCACGCACACCGTGTGTCGCGCCGACGGTCTCGCGCCCCGTCACCGCCCCCACCGCCCCTGCTCTCCCGGCTTGTCCCCCCCCTCTTCCCCCCCACCTGGCCGCCCTCTTTGCCTTCACCCCGCCCCCTTCCTCCCCCCTCTATTCCCCCCCCTCCCGCCCCACTTCACTCCCCTCCCCCCATCTTCCGTTCCCCGCCCCCCCCCCCCCCCCCCCCCGGCGCCCCCCCCCCCCACCCATGCTGGGCCCCCCACCACCTTGGTCGCCCCCCCCACCCGCCACGACGGCGGAGACGCTGTCCCCACCCGGTGACCATGGGCGGTTCACCTCCCTGACGGTGGCGCGGCCGCCGAGGGCGGGGACCCCCCCCCCCGCGCCGCCCCCGCCCCACCGGTGCGCCGGGTCTCCCATGGCGCCCGCCGCCGCTGCTGTCGCCGCTGCCAAGGTCTCCGCCACCGCCACGGCCACCTCCACCGCTGCCGCCGCGGCGGCGGTGGACGACCAAGACGACCTGGACGTGGAGGCGCTGGTGGCCCTCGTCGCCCCCGCCCTCGAGGGCCTCGTGGACGCCAATGACGCGGCCGGCACCGAGACGGCCGCGGCGCTGGCGGCGCCCCCCGCCGCACACCCCCCACGCTACTACCGCCGCCAACGGCGGGCGAGCGGGTGGGAGGCCCTCAAGCTCGCGGCCGCGTCTGTGGCCGCCGACGCAGACGCGATGGACACGTGGTGCGGCCACAGCAGCGGGAGCGTCATGGGGGTGGACAGCGACGAGTGGATGAGCACGTCGACGGTCAGCTGGAGTGGCGCGTCGGACATGGAGGCGGACGAGGAGGAGGAGGAGGACGACGACGACGATGACCTGGAAGGGTCAGAGACCGAAGCGGACGATGACGCCTGGCGGGAGATGGCCGTCCATTTTTACACGTCGGTCCACTACGAGGTGGACCTCCCGTACTATATCCGCCGGCTGGCTACGTACCTGCCCCTGGGGCGGGGCGTGGTGCTCACCGCCTCGGTGCTCATGCGCCGTGCAGGCGAGGCCCACTCGTCGCTCGTCGTCAGCGGCTGGTCGGTGGTGCATCTGCTGCTGACCGCCCTGGTCATTGCGTTCAAGGTGGTGGACGACGCGGGCGGTCCCGGCTGGGAAGTAGCTTGTGGCACCGCCGGCGGCGGCGGGGGGCGGCCAAGACGGCCTGCCGTCGTCGCCGCCGCCGGCGCCGCCTATGGCGCCCCCTCCCGACCGCCGCTGGGCGTCCTCGGCGGCGTTGCGCGCGTCGGTTGTGTGGCGGCGTCGGCGCTGGCGGCGAGCGAGGCGGTCCTCCTCCGCGTGCTTGGCTGGCGGGTGACCGTGAGCGCGGACGAGCTGGCCGCCGAGGAGCGGCGGCTCCACGCGCTGGGCGCGCAGAGCAGAGACGCGTGGGGGGGGCTGCCCCAGCGGTACGTTGCACAGCGGGGTGAGGCGACGGTGGGGGTGTGAGAGGGGGGCCAGTGGGCGGGGCTGGGCACCACGCAGACCGTTGTACATCTGCGCTGCGTGGTGTGGGTGGGTGTGATTCTATTTTATTTTGCCTGACGGCGCCGGTCCTGCCGCCCGGCTGGACGAGTGTGTATGTTTGTACTGTACTATAATGATGAGAGGGCTGAGAGAGGCGACCGTCATGCCGGGCTTGTCGCACCCGCAACGACTGCGGATGTTTACTCTCAACCTTTGTACCTCACTCCGTTCGCCGCCACTCCACCGCTCGCCACACCAATCCCCGCTCGACCCATCACCACCCCCGTCCACACCACGTGCGGTGGCCCTGCGAGGCGCGCGCGCGCGTCTGGCGGAGCTTGTAGCGGCGGCAGCTGGGGCTTCTCCCCCCTCCTCACTCTACCCGCTCACGGCGGCTGGCAGTGGTCAGCCCCACCCAGCTGCCTGCGACGGCCAACCGGCTCGTCGGAGCGGCTCCCCCGCCACGTGCCGGTGCTCGGCATTGTGGAAGGGAGGTCCGCCCGCACATGCGTACGTTTGTGTGGCGCGGGCGGCAACGGTCGTGGCTGGGTGGCCGGGCGGCTGGGTAACTGGGTGGCTCGTTGGGAAGGGGCTGGGCTGGGCAGGGCTGGCTGTGGCACGCGGGCGAGGACGGGAGGGGGAACCACGTGCAGTGTGCGCCCCGACGTGCGCAGCGTATCACCAGCCACCCTGCAGGGTGGGGTGACGGGCGACCGCCGCTGTGGCCCGCCCTGCTCCCATCTTGCCGGTCTATTGGGGCTGGGAAAGGGAAGGTGGGCGTCCCATCAGGGTTGTGGGTGGGGGGAGGCAGAAGTTTTGTGTCGCGAGCGGGAACCCAGAGCCACGCGGGGGGAGGGGGGATGTCCCAGAGCGAGATTGGTGCTGCTGCCACAAACGTCCGTTCGACCAGGGAGGCAGTGAGGGCAGGCAGGTGCCCCCCCACCATACGGGCCATCCCGTACGTCCTGGTCAGTGCGATGGAACAAACAACAATATACATGCGCGCGAGCCCGACCTGTATCATGCCATCAAGGACGGAAGCAATGTGGAGAACGTCGTGCTGGATTGAATTCATGCATCACTTCGAGGTCCATTCGCCCGGCCAGCAGCGCCCACTCGCTGCTCTACGTCGTCACCTGCGGAGCCGCCCCACCCTTCGTGGCCGTGGCGCCCGCGCCCCCGCCGGTGGCCGCCGCGTCTGCATCGGCGGCGTCGTCCGCCGCAACGTCGGCCGGCGGTGCGGCGGCGGCGGCGCCCTCCTTGGCGTCCCGTGCCGCCGCCATCGCGTCGGGTGATGCGGCCTTGTCCCACGTGCAGTCCCCCATGCCGACTGCCGCGTTGGCGGCCCGCGCCGCCACAAACAGGTAGTCACTGAGGCGGTTGAGAAAGACGTACGCGTCGGTGCGGACACCGCCCGCGCGCACCAGGTTGGTCGCCTCCCGCTCCGCGCGCCGCGCGACGGTGCGGGCCATGTGCAAGGCGGCGGCGGTCGGGGAGCCGCCGGGGAGGATAAACGAGGTCAGGGGCGGAAGCGCCGCGGTATGAGCGTCCATCCACGACTCGAGGGCGGACGTCGCGGCGGGCGCCGACGGGAACTGGGTCGTTGCCTTGGACGCCGCGTCCGACGTGGGGGGCGTGGCAAAGTGGGCGCCCAGCTCAAAGAGCGCGTGCTGGATGTACGACAGCTCACGCGAGAGGGTGGACAGCCTGGGAAGGGGAGGAACGGGAAGCAAAGGAGTGAAAAGGCGGAGTGTGGCTTCGAGAACAAAAGCAACAGGGTAAATGGGAACGCCGCCCAGGATGGTCAGCACCGCAACGTTCTACACGCAAGAGGAAAGCAGGGAGAACAAGAGCGTTCGCCCACGCCAAAGAGAGCGTCCAAATGACCAGGACTGAGGTGGCTCCTGGAACAGGGTGCGCCCCCACAGGCGGCAACATACCTCTTTGCAGGGGCCGCTTCAAGGCTGGGCAGGGCCGTTGCAATGGCCGCCGTGGCCATGCCAATGACCGAGTTGCACTCATCCAGCGAGCCGCTGCACAGCGTCAGGCACATGAAAAAAAAGACCATTGACACAGCGACGCACAAAGGACAAGCACACCGCATGCACAAAAGAAGAAGGACGCGCAGCGGCAAAGGTAGGGCTTCACCGCGACCAGCCACCGCGTCAGGCCCCGTCCGCTTGAATTGCAAAGCGGCGCAACTGCAGCCCCACCCTCAAAGGCAACCAGACAACCAGGGCGATAAGAAAAAAATACCCATACACCCGCACCAGGAAAAACGGCAGTGCGTAACACACCGCGGGCGTAGAAACAAAACGTACTAGGCGCTCACTCGGTCATGGTTTTTGGCGACCCGCTTGCCAGAGAAGAGGCTGGTCTCCCCGCTGTCGCCGGTCTTGGTGTAAATCTTCATGGCTGCGGTGGGCAGCGAAGGGCCTCGAAAAACAGCCCGCTTGGTAGTACGGCTGGGGGCGTCGGGCGTCGGGTAGTGACCCGTCAAATGTAGGGGAAGTGGCGGATGGCAAAGGCGGCGAGGTGGACGCCGACGACGAGGGGTGGAATACGGGAGCAGCGCCAGGTGAGCTTGAAACCGTAGCGAGGGCGGACGGCCAGGTGGTTGCCAGAGGACACCCGGTGGAGAGCGCGTGGAGCAGGTGGTGTCTGGGGTGTGGCCCGTGCAGAGGTTGTGGTCGAGACAAGCTCACCGCGCAGGAGGCCACACATCCACGCCTCGGCCCGGGCGCCGCCGTGGCAAGCACCACGGGCGACGACTCAGCGTCTGACTTACACCCTACAGGCCCTACTTTCCATTTTCTTTTCCCAAACTCCATGCAGAAAAGTGGAATGCAAGACGCAACCAAGTGGACAAAGCGGGTCTCGTGTGCCTCTTGATCTGTCCCAGCGTGTCATCACCGCAGCCGCCCGAGCGGGCTCGCAGCCGCCCCTCACGCTCCCACCGCCGACCTCCACGAACTATGTATTGGGTAGCGCCCCCCCCCTCCCCCCCTTTGTGGACGCCATAGTCGAGCCGTGCTGTTTCCCCCCTTTCTGGACGCCGCAGCCGCGCCGCGCTCTTCCCCTACCATGCAAAGACGGGCGGTGTCGCCCTCCCTCCGCGGTGGCGACGCGAGGGGCGGCTGCAGCTGGGCTACGCCCCCCCCGCCGGGGCTTCCACGGCCGCACCTTCCATGCCGGATACGACTAGGGTGGACTGCGGCCACCCCCGTTCGGCCGGCTGTCTCATCCCGCTTCCGGCGGCGAGGCCGCAACGGGCCCCTGCCGAGCCAACCCCTCCCGCCTTTCACCAGAGGGGGCTGCCAGCCTCCCCTTCTTCGCAATGTGGTGCCGCCTTCCATGTCGAAGAAGAGGCGGTCCCGTCCCCTGACCCGCTTCCGACGTGCCCTGCTAGGCCGATGCGGTCTGCTGGAGAACCTCCCACCCTATCGCGTGTCTCGCTCCAAGGTGCAGGGGCTTCTGAGCTCCCGCTTTTGGGATTGTGTCATTCTACTAGAGGTCGGGGTGCTTTCTGCCCTCTTCTTTGTCGGCACCCTCCCCTTTGTCGGCACCCTCCCCGTCAGCGCGACGTTGCGGGGACGCCTGCGGACGGCTGAGCTGGTCATGAACGTGGGTATGCTGGGTGAACTCCTGGCGCGCTGGTGGGCACGGAGATGGCACCTGGGGTACCTCCGTAGTCCCTACACCCTGGTGGATGTCCTGTCGGTGGTGCCACTGGTCAACTGGGTGGTCCGGTGGGTGGCGGGGGGCGCCATCACCGCGGGCGCATGGGCGGCGGGGCTTGTAACGGGGGCGGGCGTTGGTGCCGCGGCGGCGGGGGCGGGGGGCGGGACGGCGACCGTTGCGGCTTCCTCTGCGGTGGCCGCCGCGGCGGCAACGGGCGCGGCATCAACTGCAGGGGTAGCGGCAGGTGCGGTGGGCACCGCGGCAGCTGCGGCCGCAGCCACCCCGGCCGGCTCCCTCTCCTTTCTGCGCATCCTCCGGCTGACGCGCGTGCTCCGTATTTCACGCGTACTGTCGGGCCGAAAGACGGGCCTCCTGGCTGAACTGCCCGACTCGCAGCTTCGCCTGCTGCGCATCCTGTTCAGCCTTTTTTCCATCGTGTGGCTCTTTGCCGGGCTCATCTACAACGCCGAGCGGGTGGCACAGCCTGAGTTTTCTACATTCGCCCACGCCCTTTACTTTTGTGTCGGTGTCATGGCCGTAGGCTACGCGGACGCCGCCCCCGTGACGGCCCTGGGAAAGCTCGTGACTGCCACCATGATTGTCACTGGGGTCGTGGCCATCCCGTGGCAGGTCGCTTCGCTGCTCAAGTCGGTGGTGGTGGCACAGAAGAAGCGAGAGACCATGTGTGGGCGGTGCGGACTGCGTTTTCACGACCCTGACGCGGTGTACTGCAAAATGTGCGGGCGAACGATATTTCAGGAGTACGATGGGCTTTAAAGGGCGAGGGCGCGAGTGTGGGGGGGAGGAGAACTCGTGGAGAGACAGAGCGTGCGAGGAAGCATCTGGGGGCAGGGATGGGACAATGCAAGGCCGCGTAGCCGTGAGAGTGGCGAAGAGACGTTACCCGATGGGGGTACTTGGTCAGGGGGTGCAAGGGTAGTACGAGAGAGTGGATGGGGCAGAGGCAAAGCTTCAGCCGCACAGATACGCAGTGACATAGAATAGACATAGACCCCATACATAGCCATAGGGAGCATGCGAAGTAAAAATAAGCCAATCACTTCAGCCAGCCCACTGACACTGAACTGACACTGCAGTATCAGCTGGTTGAGTACTGTACGTATGTACATCCCACGGCCATTCGTTGCTGCACGTTTTCCACACAAGGCACCGGGACGCTCAAGCGAGCCTGCCCAGGCAATCAGCCATCAGCCTTGAGCATGAACAGGCGGGGGGGGTGCCATGATCCTGAGCGTTGGCCACGAATACAGTATGTATGTGCAGTGGAGTATTCTCCCTACGAACCGCTGGGAAGATCCCCCAATCGCCGGGGGAAGCGCCAGTCGAGTCCCTCGACATTGTACGGTGCGCCAACAGTGGCCACCCTCACGACCCGGGCCGCTCCTCGCGCAGAAGGCGATATGCACCGCTTCGCGCAGAGCCCTTTTTGCACGCAAGGGACGGGTGCCGATAGGGTGCGACAAGCTGGACGCAGATTACGCCAACGCTGCAGCTGTCGCCGTAGCCGACGCCGACGCCACCGCCGCTGCCGCCGCTGCCATGAAGCCGCAGCCGTGGCGAAGCCGCCACCGTGGCAGGTACCTACAAATCTTGACTTGAGCTGCGTCTGCATTGACATTGGGGAGGGGGACGCGCAAACGCCGGGGCCTCCCCATTGGAAGTCGTCGCAAGCTGTGTAACACCTCGTCATGAACCCCCGCCCCCATCCCCGGGCGGGAGATGGATGGATTGGACGGGACGGACCCCCGGTCGGGGGTGCGCTGGATCCCCCGACCACTCTCGCTGCCAGTCCAGCACACGGCCGTGCCCGTGCGGATGGGGCGCACGGCACGGTCGGGGCACCATGGAGGAGGGGGGCGCGGGAGCGCACGGCCCCACGGTCGCCCCCGACGTCCCGGGCGGGCAGCACGTATCGACACGGGCCGTGCGCCTGACACAAGGTGCGGCGCCGGCGGGGGGTCCCTCACCGCCAGTGCCCAGCGAGAGTGCCCGCCCGCGCGCGCCGGCCGTGGGACGCGATCCACGCGCGGCGGGCGGCCCGCCGTCCCCCGCCCTGCAAGTCGCGGGCGCGTTGCTCACCATAGAGCCCGGTGGGCGGCGCCCGGCTGTCCCCCCTCCTTGTGTTCCCAGCAGACCCCCTCCAACGGGGCGAGGAGGAAGCCACCGCCCGCCCGTTGACGCGCACCCCCGGGTTGTCCGACCTCCGCACCAGCTCTTCTGGCGGGCCCTGGCCACCCCACCGACCCCCCCCCCCCCCCCCCCCCCCCCCGCTAAACAGGCTATGCGCCACTCCACTTTCCGCCACCCGCCCATCCTCGCCCCCCTGCATCCACCGCTTGAAGAGGCAGAGGCCCCCGCGACGCAGCATCTGGGGCAGCGCCACCCCCCCAAGCCATGAGGGCCCCTTGGCGCCGCTGGCTGACCGCCGTCGGCGCTGCGCTGGCGCTCCTGGCCGCCGGGCCGACGGCAGCGGCGAAGGGCCCCCTCCCCGTCCGTGCGGGCGCGCTCGGGCGGCCGGCTCCGGGTCGCGGGGGACGTCCACGGGGCAGCGACGCTGTGGGCGGCGCCCTCCCCCCCGCGGCTTCCCGTCGGCTGCTTGCCGACGACGTGGCGGGCACGTACACCCTGATTAAGCGTTCGAACGAGCTGTCGGGCGCCTGCCCCGCTGGCCTGACGCTGGATCGCACCCAGCTGATGGGCTCCGCCAAGCCCCACGACCTGCTCCGCTATCCAGGGGATGGCATCACCGTTGACGGCACGCGCTGTGAGGGTGATGGCCTGGCCGTCATCCGGACGTTTGCGCTGTACGACCCAAAGTACATGGCGAGACACGGGCTGCCCGACGCCATCAGCCGCTTGAATGGTACGAAGACCATGCGCGCCTACCTACAGTGGTCCGACTCGGTGGGCGTCAGCATCAACAGCTGGACGTGCGGGAACCTTCACCAGCCGGACAATGTCATGCTGTTTGGGGACACGGCCCTGCGGCCGTCATTGTGGGTCAACGGCAAGCCGGAGAAGCAGGTTCTGGAGGACGGCCATCCGCACATGCTCATCTTCAACAAGCACCACGTCCAGTGCCTGCTCAAGAGGCCCGTGCCGCCGACTGCGTCGCCCACGCCCGCGGCTGATGCGTCGGCGCCCAGGACGGGGTCGCAGGGGTCTGGCCGAGGCAGCGGCCTTTCGGCTGGCCCGGTGGCGGGCGTTGCCGTAGGGGCCGCGGTGGTGGCGGTGGCGGCCGCCGGGGCGGTGGCCTTTGGCTACCGCCGATGGGCCACCAGGCGCGGCACGGGCAAGGGCAGGGGTGAGGGAGGGGGTGGTGGCGGCGAGGGTGGCGGCGGCGGCGACGGCGGCGGCGGCGGCGGCGGCGGCAGCAGCGAAGCGCCCCCCTTTGCCGTTCCGGCTGGGATGCCCCGTGGGGTGGCTTGGGCGCCCTCCCCACAATCCCCGACGGCCGGGGCAATGGGGGTGCCTCTCGCGTTTGGCGGGGCGCCCACCTCACCCTCCCCCACCCCCCCCCACCCCCCTGTGTGGAGGCCAGCGGCCACGGCGCCTCGGGGTGGAGCGCGCCCTGCAGCCGCCCCAGCGGCGGTCGTTCTTGGGGGTCAAGCACCCAACGCAGGCTCCCTCGGCCTCGCACCGTCCCTGCCGTCTGGGCTGCTCTACACATGGGAGGAGATGACGCCCAGCGGGTCGGACATGTCCTCGGGGGGCACCTAGGTCTAGTTTGAACGGCGTGGGCGTGGCGCATGGCGCTCGCCGATTTCCCCGTACGGGGGCGGGGGCGTATGGGGCGGGCGTCGCCCTGCGGCCGGCACGTGCCCGCAAGGAGCTCCGAGACCCCTGGCCTTCCCCACAGCCCTATCCTGTCTGTCGAGCGGGGCCCGCCCTCGGCGCTGCCGCCGACGTGCTGAAAAAAAAGCCGTGCAAGCTGCGGATTTAGGACTTTCTGGCGGTGCGCCTACCCCGCCGGGTGCACGCGCGCCCGCCCCCGAGTCTTCCCCGCAAGTGTCGGCGAGTCAGCGTCGAGAGGGACCGTGAACAGCTGGCCCTCTGCCACCTGCGATCACAGCGTGATCGGTGATGGGTCTGGCCACGCCCTCTCTCGCACGCCCTCTGCAGCGCCGCCCGTTCCGCTGGACGGGTGGTCCTCCGTCACGGCGCTTTCGTTGCCCTCATCCCACTGGGCGGGACCGTCCCTTGCGTGCTGGCAATTCAGACATGACGTGGTCGTCATGTCCATGATGAGGTTGGGACGAGTTCAAGAAAAATCAACCCAGCGGGCATTCCCGCCATGCTTCTTCTGCTTTCCACAGAGTACGTAACGTCCACCCCAGCGGGCCCGACAGCTGCCACCCTATGCAGAGACGAAAGAATAAAGTGACACACCTGCGTTGAACTGCGCTTCGCTTGCAGGGGGGCGACCACGTCCCGCAGCGCGCCCGTGGCCACCTCGGGAGTCCCCCCTCACACCACACGAGAACCAACTGCAAAGAAAGTGGGGGGGCGGGGGTTGCAGGAGGGATGTGCTCTACTGGCCCCTCCCCTCCTCCCACCTCTTTCGAGCCCGCGCTACGGCCACGGTCGTCGGGGGGCCATGCGAACGGCAAGGAGGCGAGGCGGGAGCGCCGTTGACCCCGCGGGGCGGCGGCAGCAGCGAACGTGGCGACAGCGGGGTGCGCAAAACGGTAGACCAGTCGGTGCGGTACCTCCACGGGGACGCGACGTCCGCGGCGGGTCGGAGGTTCACCGCCCACGCCCTCGCCTCCCCCCCATGCCGCCCGCCCTCAGGCGGCACCAGCCCCGACGCTCCTCTCAGGGTGTGCCCAGAACGTTCACGGCGGAGGGGGACAGTGTGGCCGCTGCGGTAGACGTGGCGGCCGCGGCGGCTGCGGCGGCGGCAACTCGGGAGGCGGCGGCGGCAACTCCGGAGGCGGCGGCCATGACCATGTGATGGCGGTGGCAGTGGCGATGGTGGTGGTATGTAGAGGCGATGGTGGGTCCCAGCGTCCTGGGGTTTCGTTCAACTGCCTTTTTGAGAATTCTGGTCGAAGTGTTGCGTGACTTCCTCGAGGACATTCGGATCAGACTGTGGAATGTCAATTACGCCGCGCGCCACACATGAAAAGAGCCACCTCATTGCAAGACTATGGTTGTAAGTGTGAGAGGACCTACCTATCCTAAATTCACCCTCTCTCTATGGACCAGGTTCCAACACGGGCTCATTGACAAGCACTCTTCGCGGCGTTGTGTCGGGCGCCGTCGCCTGCCCGCTGTCTTTGCCGCGGTGCTGGACGCCTTCCGGTGTCCTGCCCTACCATTCGTGACGCTGCCTCCATCTCTGCCAGCTACCTTTGGCGGTGCTGTCGCTTCTCCTGCCCGCCATGAGCCTCCTCGGCGCTACTCGCAGTGGTGTCGCGGCCACGCTGGCGGCTGTGGTCCGTACGTCGGCGGCGTCCACGTTGCGCGGGGGTGCGGGCAGCGTCAGCGTCGGCAGCAGCGTCGGTGCTCTTCGCCGCGGCTTGCACGCAACGCCCGCTGCGCGGGCGGTGGTGGGCGCGGCTGCTCAGGTGGCGCGGGAAGACGCGACCGTCGGGGCGTCCCAGCCGTCACCGCATGCGTACCCCATCATTGACCACGAATATGATGCGATTGTGGTGGGTGCGGGGGGAGCAGGCCTCCGTGCCATGATCGGGCTGTGTGAGGCTGGGCTGAAAGCGGCGTGCATCACGAAGCTCTTCCCGACGAGGAGTCACACAGGTAAGGTGGCTGGTCTTGAAGGGGAGTGAGACAAGCGGGTGGTTCGTTGGCCGGCGGTCGCATTGGTCTTGAAGGAGGGGGGATTGTTGTCTGCGGGTATGTACGTGGTGCTCGACACGGTGAGCCATGGGGTGTCCCTCTGTTCACCTTCTTCTGTGGTGCTGGCGCTGACGTTCTCCTTATTTGTTGTGGTCGTTTCTTGGCCACCTCTTCTGTTTCTCGCTGGATGGGACTTTGCTGTGCGTGTTCTCACTCGGCTTCTCTCACGTAGTGGCTGCCCAGGGCGGTATTAATGCAGCGCTTGGCAACATGCACGAGGACGACTACCGGTGGCACATGTACGACACTGTCAAGGGCTCTGACTTCCTGGGGGACCAGGACGCCATCCAGTACATGACCAAAATGGCGCCCAAGGCGGTCATTGAGCTGGAGCACTATGGTCTCCCGTTCTCTCGCACCGAGACGGGCCATATCTACCAACGCGCATTTGGCGGCCAGTCTCGCAACTTTGGGAACGAAGGTCAGGCGTACCGCTGCGCCGCTGCCGCGGACCGTACCGGCCACGCCATGCTCCACACCCTCTACGGGCAGGCCCTGAAACACGACGCCACGTTCTTTGTTGAGTACTTTGCATTGGACCTGCTCATGGATGACGACGGGCGTTGCCGGGGGGTGCTGGCGCTGTGCATGGAAGATGGTACGCTTCACCGATTTCGCTCGCACGAGACCATTATCGCGACCGGCGGCTATGGGCGCAGCTACTTCTCAGCGACCAGCGCCCACACGTGTACCGGCGATGGCAACGCGATGGTAGCCCGCGCGGGGCTGCCGCTGCAGGACCTTGAGTTTGTGCAGTTCCACCCGACGGGCATTTATGGCGCGGGATGCCTCATTACGGAGGGCTCTCGCGGGGAGGGCGGCTTCTTGAAGAATTCTGTTGGCGAGCGCTTCATGGAGCGCTACGCGCCGGTGGCCAAGGACCTTGCCTCTCGCGACGTGGTGTCTCGTGCCATGACGCTGGAGATTCAGGAGGGGCGCGGAGTCGGCCCCGAGAAGGACCACATTCTTCTTCACCTGGACCATTTGCCGCCCGAGAAGCTGCACAAGCGGCTTCCTGGAATTAGTGAGACGGCGAAGATCTTTGCGGGCGTAGACGTGACTAAGGAGCCCATTCCTGTTCTACCAACGGTGCACTACAACATGGGGGGCATCCCTACCAACTGGCGGGGGGAGGTGCTGGCACCGACGAAAGAGAACCCCGGCGCCGTTGTGCCGGGTCTCTTGGCAGCTGGTGAGGCGGCCTGTGCCAGCGTCCACGGCGCGAATCGGCTGGGCGCGAACAGCTTGCTGGACATTGTCGTGTTTGGGCGGGCGTGTGCATTGCGGGCGGCGGAGCGGGTGAAGCCGAATACCCCTCACGAGCCGCTGGGGAGCTCCCCCCAATCAACGGGCGAGGCGTCCGTCGAGTCGCTCGACGACGTGCGGTGGGCCGACGGTGAGACGCGCACGTCCGAGCTGCGTCTCGAGATGCAAAAGGCGATGCAGGCCCACGCAGCGGTCTTCCGCACTCAAGAGACGCTCGCCCAGGGGTGTGACAAGCTGGACGCCGTGTACGCCAAGTACGGGGACCTCAAGATTTCCGACCGGGAGATGGTTTGGAACACCGACCTGATTGAAGCCCTCGAGCTGCAGAACCTGCTGCAGAACGCCATTGTGACCATGCACTCTGCCGAGGCGCGCAAGGAGTCGCGCGGCGCCCATGCGCGGGAGGATTTTACGGACCGGGACGATGTGAACTGGCGCAAGCACACCCTCGGCTGGGTGGCGCCCCACGATGAGCCGAAAGCACACCCTCGGGGTTTTGTCAAGATTGACTACCGCCCGGTCATCAACGAGACCCTTTACCCCGAGGAGCAGACGCCATTCCCACCCAAGGCACGTGTGTATTAGGACGAATCGTAGGAAGGTTCGGTGCCCTCTTGCCCCTGTCATGGCGCTCGGTCGTGCTTTAGTGTCGACTGGGTCGGGCTTGCCGCCGTTTTTTTGGACTGTTTCCGTTGCTCCTGCCTCGTTGAGGTGGGGCTCACAGCCTCTGGTGCATCCTCTGTGTCACGCATGTACTCTCCGCTTTGCAGCTTTTAGTTTTTGTATAGGCCTCATTGCCCAGCTCCAATGACTTGTATGTTTCCGCGCCATCTTCCACTGTGTGAGCGTCACGGCCGGTTGGCGACGCCGACACTCTGGCGTGTCGTGTGGTACGGCCGGCAGCACTACCATCACGGTCAAACGGGCTTGGTGGGCCAGCCCATGCCGGCTTCCCGTCGTTGCTAAACCTGTTGGCTGTTGCGCAGCGAACTGTGGAACACTTGTTGATGGGGCCTTGCTGGCTACGCCGCTTCCGTGAGCTACCCCGGGCGGTGAATGTTCTCTTGCAAGATGAAGGTGGGCGGCGCGGCGGGCGCCCCCATGAGACGCAGACGCGACGCCCCGGGAGACGACGCGCAGAACGTCGGCCTTGGACACCCTGTGGTAAGTTGTGGTCCGCGAGAGGGCGGTGAGATGACCCCCCCCCCCGGCACTCGGCGAGGCGAGGCGCGTGGCAACAGAACCAGGGCTCGCGACGAAGACCGTGTCGGTCCTGGCACGGTCAGGGCACGCCCTCTCAGTGGCACACGCTGTCAGAAAGGGTTTTTCTCGGACATACGAGGTTCTTCTGGACTGGAGGGCTGGTGAAGAGGGATGCAGCACCAGCTTCCCGACGCAAAAGAAAACACGACAATTCAATGCAGACGAGTAAGAGGCGCACTTTTCTATACCGCAAAACCATTCGTGGCCATGGAATGTGTTTGGAGCGCTCAGGGGAGAGATCTATGCTTGTTGACCAATCACCCCGCTGCAGTGCGCCCTCAAGGCGCGCGTGGAAGCTGTGCACTGCGTTCGGATCGCCCTCGGCAACATCTCGCCCCGTGGCGATGCGCTGCGACCTATCTACCTCTCCCTGACCCGCGCACCGCCGCTGCCCACCGCCACTGCCACCGCCACTGCCACCGCCACCGCCACTGCCACCGCCACCGCCACCATCACCACCACCTCCGCCACCACCACCACCGCTAACGGCTTCCCGCCGCAGTCTCGCCTGCCCCCCCCGGACCGCCCCGCCCTTTCTTCCTCTTGCCTGCCCGCCATGCCCCGCCCCCACCCGCCTCCCCCCCCGGCGGCCTTCCTCCCCCCCCCGGCTTCTCTCTATGCCCGCCGGCACCCCTCTACCGCCTCCCGACAGCGGGTGCGGTTGGCCCCGTGGCGGCCGGCGGGGGGGACACCCTCCCCTCCCCCCCGGCGGCGGGCGCCCCCCCCCCCGCCCGCCCCCGCCCCCCGTCCCGCCCCTCTGCGTGCGGCGGCGGCGTCCCCCCGCCCCCCCACCCCCCAGACGCCCGGCCGGGACACCAGCGACGTCCTCCCCGACTCGGCTGACGTGGTGGTCATTGGGTCGGGCCTGGGCGGCCTGTGCACCGCCGCCCTCCTGGCCGTCTGCCACAACCGGACCGTCGTTGTCCTTGAGGCTCACACCCACCCGGGCGGCGCGGCGCACGCGTGGCCCTACCGGGGGTACTCGTTTGACTCGGGGCCGCACCTCTTTTCGGGCCTCGCCGACGGGCTATACGCGCCACCGACGCCGCCGGGAGGGGCGGGGAGGGTGGCGGCGGCGGGGACCACCGCCTGGGCCAACCCCCTCCGCGCCGTCCTCGACGCCGTCGGCGCAGTGGTGCCCGTAACGTCCTACGATGCCTGGGACCTCCACGTGCCCGAGGGCCGCTTCAACGCGCGGGTCGGCAGCGGCGGCGACGGCCTCTTTACAGAGCTGATGACCGCCGCGGGCGGCCCCGGCGCTGCCGCGCAGGTGGCCGCCCTGACCGCCGCGCTCGCGCCGCTGGGCCACCTCGCTACGGCCATCCCGCCCGCGGCGATTCGGCCGGGCGATGCGGTGTCGAGCGCCCGTGGCGCGGCGCGGTTCCTCTCCCCCGCCACCGCCGCGGGGCTGGCGGCGCCGTGGAACGCCGCCGCCCTGACCGGCCCGTTTGGGCCGCTCCTCGACGCGCACGTTGCCGACCCGTTTGCGCGGCGCTTCCTCGACCTGGTGTGCTTCCTGCTGGCGGGCGTCCCTGCCGACGGCATCCTGACCGCCGAGGTTGCCTTTTTGTTTTCCGAGTGGGGCCGTGCCGCCGCGGCAGCCGACGCGGGCGCCGTGGCGGGCGCGCTCGACTTTCCCGTCGGCGGCGCCGCCGCGATTGTGGGCGCCCTCGTGGGTGCCCTTCGGCGCAGCGGCCGGGGGCGCCTCGTCCTGGGCGCCCCCGTCGCGTCGATCGTCGTCGAGGGCGGCGTCGCAACGGGGGTGGTCCTCGCCGACGGGCGGGCGGTCCGCGCGACGGGGGCGGTCGTGTCCAACGCCGCCGCCGACGTCACGGCGGGGCTGCTGTCGGTGGACACGCCCGCGGCGGCAGCCTTCCGTGCGTCCCGGGTGGACCGCCTGGAGCCGCTGCCCAGCTTCCTGCACCTCCACCTGGGCGTGCCCGTCATTGACGGGGAGCCACCGCCGCCGCTCAATGCGGCGGTCGTCCGCAGCTGGGACGCGGGGGTAGCGGCGCCCCAAAACGTGGCCCTCCTCAGCATCCCGTCGGTGGTGGACCCGGCGGTCGCCCCCCCCGGCTGCCACGCCGTCCACGCCTACGCGCCCGCCACCGAGCCGTGGGCGCCCTGGGCCGCCGCCGACCGCCGGGACCCCGCGTACGCGGCGCTCAAGGCGGAGCGGTCGGCCTTTTTGTTTGACGCTGTCGAGCGGGTGTGGCCGGGCGCCGCCGCGCGCGCGGCCGTCACGCTCGTCGGCAGCCCCGCCACGCACGCGCGGTACCTGCGGCGGCCGACGGGCAGCTACGGGCCCGCGGTGGTGGCCAAGGGCCTGTGGGGTGGCGGCGGCGGCGCGTTGCCGCTTCCTCTGCCTGGGGGGGGGGGTGTCGACCGGCTCGTGTGCGTCGGCGACTCGGTCTTCCCGGGCATTGGCGTGCCGGCGGTGGCGGCAAGCGGGTGGATGGGCGCCAATACGGTGGTCGAGGCGGCCGAGCACCTGGCGCTACTTGACCGCCTCCAGTGGTGACCCACTGGGTCCCACAGGCGAGTTTTTCAGTCCACCGACGCCCACGCGTCTTCTCCTCTTCCAAAGCCTCGTGATGACTACGGCTCTGTTCACATACGCGTGTGTATTCGTGCGTACACGCCGCCCAGGTGCCATACCAGACAGCTCTTGACAGCTCTAATGCACCAGCCGAATACGGGACATCGGTCAGCTCGGGTCCTTCCATTTGACAAGCTCGGTCCTTCCCCTTCTCTGAGCGGTACAGCGCGACACGTCGCCGTGCTTCTCGACGCGGCACGCGCGCGCACCGCACCACAGATGGACAGCCCTCCACCGCCTCACCATCGCCCGTCATGGACCCGCAGATTGGGTGACACGGGGTGAGCACAAAGTAGAGCTCTGCAGGTACAGGACACCGCGCGTCACGCAAGGGATGAGGTCCTCTGCCATGTGGGTATGTATGGCTTGGGGGGGTCGGGCACGCGGGAACGCAAGAGGAAAGAAGAGATAAAGGCCAGAGCCCAACTGCACAGCAGAAGAAAAAGAAACTAGGACCACCAGCACCACCACCCCCACCCCACCACACCCACCCACCCGCCGGCCGCCACAACCCACAGACCAGGGCAGCTGGGAGCCACCACTCCCCCAACTCCCACCCCCCCCACTCCAACCAACACATTCACACCCGCCCTCCCCCTCCCCCCTCTCACACCCGCGACGGATGCACGGCCTCTGCCGCGTCACCCCCCCCGGCCCGGCGCGCCTCCTTGCCCGCCCGCAGCTGGCGGAGGCGGCGGCCGAGGCCGCCGCCCAGGCCGCGGCTGCTGCCCGCCGGCCCGCTGCGGCCCGCCTGGGAGGGCGCAACCGCCGACAGCGGGGTCTTGCGCGAGGGCGCGGCGGCGCCCCGCGCCGACCGCGAGGCCGGCGCGCCCGCCACCGCCGCCGCCGCCGCGGCCGTGGCGGCCGCGGCACCCGCCGCCCCCACAGACCGCGCCGACGCGGTCGACCGCGGGGCGGCGGCGGGCGACGCCGCCGCGGCGCCCACCCCCCGGGCGGCCGCGGCGGCCGCCAGCAGCGGCGGCGGCTGCGCGCCCTCACCCGCCACCGAGGAGCCCGTCGACGAGCGCTCCAGCGTCGCCGCCGACAGGGCGGTGCGGAGGCCCGCCACCTGCGCCTCGAGGGCGGTCGCGCGGGCAGTGGCCTTCTCGGTCGCCCGCCGGGCCACCACCAGCTGCGCAGTCAGGACGGGGTCCTCGACGGGGGTGGCGGTGGTGCCGCCAAGGGTGCTACCGTCCGCGGCCGCCGGGGTGGCCCACGGCAGTCCCGTCGCCGACGACGCGCCCGCCGTGGCTGCCAGTGGCGCCGGTGAAGATGGCGACAGCGCCGCCGCCGTCGGCGACGCCACGCCGCCCGTCGCGCCCGACGCGGCGGCAGCGGCGGCGGCGGCGCCCGCGCCGGCGCGCACCAGCGCCGCGTGGGAGGTGGTGGACGCCGCGTGGCTCAACGCCGCGGCGTGGAGGGAGCGGAGCGCTGGGGAGGCCACCTCCTCCACGTCCCGCGCCAGGCGAGCCACCACCGCCGCGGCCGACCCGCCGCGCGTCGCCGACGCGGCAATGGCGGTGAGGAGGAGGGAGAGGCAGCGGCCCAGCTCCTTGATGGCCCGGTCGTCCATGGGCGGCGCCTGCACCGCTGCCGCCGACAAGGCCACCGTGCGGGGGCTGGCGGCGGCGGGGGTGCCGGCGCCCGACAGCGACGAGGCGGCCACGTCCTCCTCATTGAGGGAGACGCCCTCAAACCAGCGGCGGATGGTCGCGGGCGTGGCCGTCACGGAAGCCAGCACCGTGTCGACCGCCGCATCGTCCATCTCGCTCGTCGTCCCGGGGGGGGGGTGGGCACCCGCCCGGTCAGCGTCGCCGTCAGCCGCGGCGGCGGCGGCACCCGCCGCCGACGGCGCGCCGCCCGTCTCGGCGCCGCCACGCCCACCAGTCGCCGCCTTGTCCGTCGCGGGCGCTGCCATCGACGACCGGTGGCCGGCACCGCTGCCGCGCGAGTGGCGCGGCCGGTCGGCGCTGCGGTCGGCAGCGGCAGTGCGGTCGGCGCTGCGCGCCGGCGACGGCGGCAGGTCCTCCGCGTCTGGCGTCGGGGACAGGCCCGTGGCGGGAGAGGCGGAGGCCACACTATCACGGCCGCCGCCGCCGCCGCCACTGCCAGCCGCCCCCGCCCGCGCAGGCGACTGCGACGGCGTGGCGGCATCGGCAGCAGACCCATCGGAATCGGCTGGCTCGCCTGCTTGGAAGCGGCGGTGCGCGTCCATGGCCGCCCGCGCGCGCTCCAGAACCAACGACCGGACCCGGTCAATCGACGCCACATTGGTGGCCGCCGACGCGGCAGCCGCGGCGGTGGCAGAGTCGAGACCAACGGCGGCGGCGGAGGGCAGAGCACCGAGGTGCGCGTCAGTCGCCCCAGCGGCCGCCGCGGCCAGGCCGCGGGATCCCCTCAACGAGCCTGGCCCAGGCGCAGTCGGCTCCATACCCGAGGTGGTCACAAAGAACACCCGCTCTGTCGGCTCGTGAGCCCGGGACGCCTCGTGCCGGTGGCGCTGCTCCTCCAGCACCTCCATCACCCACGGCTGTCGCTCGGCGCCCTCCACGTACGGCGGCGGCAGCGGCGGTGGGGGCGTCACGAGCGTCCACGCATCGACCGGCTTGCCGCCCTGCCGCGCGGCGACGGCCGCCTGCGCCGCCGCCCGCACGCCCGCCACCTTGATGTACGCGGCGGTAGCGTAGCGGCGAAAGCCCGACCAGTTGGCCGGCGTGTTGACATACTCGTCCAGGTCGGCCACCCCCGCGGTGCGGCCCAGCTCATAGTCGTGCGCAATCGCCGCGCCAACGGCGGCGCCCATGCGCGACTCGCGCTGGATGAGCACCGCAAACGGCACCGCCTCGGGCACGGCGCCGGCGCCCCCATTGGCCGTCGACGCAGCATACGCGGCGGCCGCCTGCTTGGCCAACTCCATCGCAGCCCGCACGTCATCGCCATCGCCGCTGCCTATCGAGGCGGCCGGAGCAACGGCCACCGGCGCCTTGGTACCCCACCCGTTGGCCACGGGACCGTCCGCCGCACGATCCGCTGCCACGGCTGCCGCAGCGAGAGACGCGGTCGCCTCATTTGACAAGGTAGACGGCTTCGCAGGGACCTCGATGGATGTCAGGGTCATGTGCGCGCAACCTTCCTCCATTTCAGCGGGCACGATCGGGGGTGGGAAAACCCCCGCCGGATCATTGTGGTAGGTGGCGCCCTCGGAGGCGGCAGAGAGCGCCGAGTGGGGACTCGACGTGTCGGCTTGACCAGCCTCTGGGTCGGCCACCTCTGCCGCGGCGCCGTGCTGGTGGCCAGGCCACAGCACCTCGGGAGGCAGCATCGGCCCCCCCCCATCTTCATAGTAAAAGGGGTAGCACTTGGGGGAGACGCGGCCGACCTGCGCAGCCGCCTCGACAGCGGCAGAGTAGTTGATCGCCTCCCAGTCCGCCCCTCCATCGGGGGAGCTCATATAGGCGTGCACCCACGCCTCCCAGTCGTCGTGAAGCTCCCCACTCGTTTCGTCAAGAGGCAAGTTCCGGCGGGTCTGGAGGTACCGGCGGGCCTCACACACCAGCTGCCGCTCGTCTGCCTCTGACAGAGATGCAGGCGGGTTTTGGAGCCCCCGCCTGGCCATCCCCGCCGCAATCAGCCGCTTGGAATGAAAGGCCACTCCCTCACACAGGTCCCGCACGTGGAGATTGGCACTGGCCGCGTCATTGCGGAGGCGCTCCGCCTCCATCGCCGCCGTCATGGCCGCCCTGTGGCGCTCGTGGCCCAGCTCCAACGCCGCCCCCACGTGCGCGCGGGTGTGGTACACGTGCTCCCGCACCCGGGTGTCACACGCAATGGCCGCAAGGGCAGACCGGGCAATGTCCCGGCCGGCGCGGCGTGTGCCCACGGCGGCGGTCAGCACGGCCGTGACGGCGGCAAGGGCGCCTACAAACTCGTCGCCCACGTGTGACGGGTCGGGCCGCCGGCCGCCGCGAAGCTGCCACCGCCGGCGCCACAGGCGCGAAAAGAGCTGGTCCCGCTCCTCCCGCCGCTGCTCGTCCGTCACGTCTGGCCGGCGGAGGCCGTCGGCAGCGTCCGCCTCGGCCAGCTCGTCATTGTCCTCCCCGGCCGGCGCGTCGTGGTCGTAGAAACGGTCAAACTCGTGGTGCTGCCCGTGCGGCGCGTAGTCCACCGCGTCATTGCCACCATACGGCATGCCCGGCGCGCGCGTCGACACGCCCGGCACACCATGGACGAGGACCAGCTCGGCCATCTGCCGTAGCACCTGCTGCGTCGTCGCCCCACCGCGCTCATCCAGGGGGCGACCGCCCTGCCACGCGGGCCGGCGGCGGATGCCGCGGGTGCGCTCCGACACGTCCGCCTCGTCATCGACAAACGAATCATCATCGGCAGCACCATACTCGGGCAGGGGCGAGTCGGCCGCTAGGCGCACGTGCGGGTGACCGCAGCCGCTGGGGGAGATACCACACGTCACCTTGTCCTCGTCGACCAGGCTATTGCACTGGCATTCCGTGTCACTGCACCGGTCATTCTCATACGGCGAGTTGGGGTAGGACGAATGCGAAGAGTCGCCGTCGCCCCCCGACAGGCCACTCATCACACTCGGCGACGACCGGTGGCGGGCGGCAATCCACTCGCCCATCGGGTCGGTCGGCCGCTCCGACGACGCGTGGGTGCGCACCTCTGCATTTTCCACAGCGTACGTGCCATCCTCTTGCAGGCCCACGGCCCGTGCGCGAACCGACGAGCACCATGACGCGTCAATGGGGATGACCCCGACCTTGGCCGCATCCGACAGCATCAGCACAAGCCGGCAGTAGAGGGGAGACCGATACGGAAACATGCCCGGCGGTGCCGCCGCCAGCGCCGACGCCACCGAGTGGAGGGACCCGACCATCCCCCGACGGGCAGCCGTCCGGCAGGCCGCCGCGATCGACGCGTCAGGGGTGCCCATCCGCGCGTTGCTCGCCACCGTAGCGGCCGTCGATGCGACACGCGTAAAGTCTTCCGCATTCTCCACCGCCATGGCCGCAACGCGCGACCAGACCAACGCCGCTTCTGCATCGGCGTGCTCCCGTGACGCCACCAACGACGCGTAGCGCCGGCTAAGGGCGGCCAGGTCGCCGGTCGCCTCAGATGTCAGCGACGTGATGTCGCTCGGAGACGGGCCATCGCGCGACACGCGGCTGCCGGCGCGGCTGCCGCCCACGCCGCCGCCACCGCCACCGTGGCCCAGTGAGGACCGGGAGGGCCCAAACAGCAGCGACCGCCGCGACCGAAAGCGCCGCGACGACAGCGACCACACCGACGAGGTACCGCCCTCAGTGGCCGCCACCCCGGACGCCGCGTCGTCGTCGGCCGTGCCATCATCGTCCATGAGTGCCGACGGCGTCTCGCCAATGCGGCCACTGCCACTGCTGCCAACGCGCAGGTGCCGCCGCGGGCGGCCGAGCACCCCACCACCACCGCTCCCGTGGCTCCCACTCATCGCCGACGACCAGTCAGGGGCGGCACTGCCCAGCGTGCGGCGGGTGCGGAGGGAGCGGTGGCGCCGCGCGTCGGCCGACAGCCCCGCCGCCAGCCCCGCCGACGCCGACGCGCCGGCGGCCAGGCCGACACGCCCCGCGCGACCGCCACCCAGCCCACCGGCGGTGCTCGCCCCACCCGCACCGCCAGCGACTGCATCGTCGGCTAGCGGGGGCATGCTCAGCAGCCGCCGCGCCGCCCGCACGGCGGCAGCACCCTCGGCCTGGGCGGCGAGGAGGGCCTCCACCCCCCCGGCGGGCGCCAAGATGCCCAGCGCCACCACAAACTGGGTCGCCGACGCGGCGGCCAGCAGCATGGGCGGCGACGGGTGGTCTTCAAAGCCACCGTCAACCCTGCGGGGGCCAAAGCGCGCGCGGGCGGCGTGCGTAAAGGCCGCCGTCAGCTCCAGGCGGTCCATCGTCCACGGGGCCAAGTGCAGGAGGAGGTAAAAGGCGGCGGTGGCGGCCAAAAACGCCCGCGGCGCGCACCGCGCGGCAGGGAGGATGGTGTCGCTGGGCACCGCCGCCCCCACGGCCGACCGATAGGCCGGGACGGCCGCCGCCTGGGAACCTTCACCAGCACCACCACCAGGGGAGGTGCGGTAAAAGAGGACGTCAAAGAGGGCAGTGTGCAGGGCGTTCGAGTGCACCGTCACACCCGCGCGCGCCACCTCGGCGTAATCCTCTGGCGTCGGCCGAGGCCACACGTCGGGCTCGCCCACGCCGTCCGCGTCCGGGTCGGCAGGGGCAGCGTCGCCATCAACGGGCGCCGACGTGTCCCCCACCGCCCCGTCTGCGTCGCCGTGGGCGCGCGCAGACGCGCTTCCCGTGTCGCTGTCCACATTGAGCCGCCGACGGGCGCCAGAGCCACCGTCGCCGGCGCTTGACGGGTCCTCCTCATCCGCGCGGGGCCGTCGCCGGCCACGCCGCGTGACGCCCTCCCCCTCCTCAACCGACGACGCCCACGACGATGACGGGGACGGGGACCCAAGGCCCCCATCCGACCGCGAATCGGGGAGGGGCGTGTCAGACATGGGTGACCCGCCACCGCGCCCGCTCCGCCGCCGCCGCACGTCGGGCGACTGTGGCGGCCGGGCGCTGAGCAGCACCCGCAAAATGGCGTGTAGGACGGCACGCCGGTGGGCCGGCTCGCGCGTGGTGGCACTGCCGAGCATGGCAAGGTAGACGGTGTAGGTGGTGATGAGCGCGCGGCTGCACGCAGCCATCCGTCGCTCGCGCAAGGCGCTCGTGACCGTTGCCGTCCCGGCTGCCCCCACCGCCGACAGCGTCGTTGACAGGCGGGAGGTGAGCGACATGCGCGACGGCGCTACCGCCGTCCCCGCCGCCGCCGACACAGACGTCATCGCCGTCTGTGCCGCGCCGCCGCCACCGCCGCTGCTGCCGCCGCCGCCGCCGCCAGTACCACCACCCGCCGCGTCGGCCGGTAGGGAGGCCGCCACCGCCGCGCGACGCGCGCCCACCACCGCTGCGGCGGCGGCCGTGGCCGCCCGGTGGGCGGCCGCCAGGCGCGACAGCATCTGCCGCAGCGCCGTCGGCGACTGCTCGTGCCGGTAGTCGAGCGCCGCGTCGGCGACGGCGGGCCAGCCGGTAGAGCCCGCCACCGACGGCACCCGGACGGTGGCCTCGAGCGCCGACGCCGCCACCGTTGCGATGCGGAGGTCCGCGTCAAAGAGGCGGCGGAGGAGGGCGGGCACGGCACGGCGACAGAGGGGCACCCCCAGCCGCCGGCCACCCCGCACAGACGGGGACGCCTTGGCCGCCCCGCCGCCACCACCGGCCGTCGCGGCGGCCGCGGCCTCTGGGTCGGCAGTCGCCCACGCAGACGCCACGCTCGCCACCCCCGATAGCGCGTCCATGCCACTCAGCACCGCCTCGACGCCGTCGGCGCCCGCGGCGGCATCGTCCAGCTCCACCACATTGGCGAGCAGCCGCACCAGCGACGGGAGCTCCGCCTCGAGCGCCGACACCGACGCCGCCCCCGCCGCCAGCGAGGACCGCCACTCCCCATCCGCTCCGCCCTTGCGCAACGCCGCGGTGGTGGCCGCCTCGGCGGCAGCACGGCCCGCCCCCGACCGCAGGCGGGAGCGGCGGCCACTCAGACCCGCCGACGACCGGAGGTGGCCCGACGAGCGCGGCCCACCGCCGCCGCCGCCGGCCCCGCCGCCGGCCGCGTCGGCGGCGGCGGCGGGCAGGGTCTGCGCCACCCCCACCGCCAGCGTGGCCTTGCAAAACGCCGACACCGCGTCGGCGGCGGCGCGCGCCTCGGCCGCCACGGGCGACCGGAGGCGGCGGGTGGTCAGCCGCAGGGCCGCCAGCGTGGGCGGCCGCAGCACCGGCGGGCCGCCCGCCGCGGCCGGCCCGCCAGGTGCGCCCACCGTCGCCGACGGCGGCCGGATGCTGTCTGCCGAAGCGGCGGGAAACTCCCCGTCCATCGACGTGTCAGAGGAGGCGGGGGGCGGGTCGGCCACGCCGCCCGTCGACTGGCGGTTGCCCATGGCGAATAAGATAGGGGTAGGAGCCGGGGGGGGTCTGCCAACCTTGACAGACGCCACCGACAGACAGAGGACGGCTCCTCTCACGGGGGCTCTCGGACCAACGACGGTAGACCTGCCAACACGGGGGCCGCCGCCGCCGCACCCACCCCACCACCTGCACGTCCGCCAACAGACCGCCACCAACCACCGCCGCCACCCGTGGCCACCACCCACACAAAACCGACCGACCAACAGCACCACAGCAACAACAACAACAAAAAGGCACAGCAGGGGGGGGGGGGGGGGGGGGGGAAAGGACACTGGCACGCACGCGCACCACACCACCCGTAAGTAAAACTGCACCTGGGAAGCGCCAAGCCAACCGCCCCACCGCAGGGGTCACACCCGCCGCCGCCGCCGCTGCCGCCGCCGCCTCCGCCGCCGCCCCGCCGCCGATCTGACGTGCCGTCGCTGTCGCCGACGCGACAGGCGGTCACGGGAAAAAGGGCACTCGCAACGAGCAGGGGGGGGAAAGGGAAGGGCAGGGGCGAGGCGCAACGGGCCGAGGGGGGGGGGGGGGGGGGGGGGAGGGAAGGGGCGCAAGGGGGACAGAGAGGGAGGGGAAACGGCGCGCGGGGATGGATGGAACCGGGGCCACCCGCCGCTGCAAGAGGCGCGAGGAGAGGCAGGGGGGATGGGGGTGACCGACCGACCTTGCGTGCGCGGCGCGGTGGTGGTGGGGGCGGCGTCGTCGCGAGCCCGGCCCCCCCCCCACGCCCCGTCCCTCCCCGAGCGCCGCCTTATGTACCCAATCCCCCCCCCCCCCACCCCCACGACCCCGCCGACGCACCGACGCAGCGGCGGTGCCGCCGGCAGCGGGATGGCAGCCTACGCAGGCCACGCCGCCCTCCCTCCCCACTCAAAAAAAAAGTGCTCCGGCGCCCTCCCACCCGGCGGCGCGCACATGCGCCGCCCAGTGGGGGGAAGGGAGGGGGGGGGGGGGGGGGGGGGGGCGCTTTCCCGCCTCCCCCCCCTCCCCCCCCCCCCCGCCCCCGTCCCTTTGGGCAAGCGGGGGGACCCGAGGGGGACAGGCCCGTGCACGGCGTGGCGACGGTAGCGGACCACCCCAGGCGCCGGGGGAATGGGGGGGATGGATGGATGGAGAAAAGGGGGGGGGGAAGGAGGGAGGGGGGGAGGGAAGGTGGGGGCACCAGGTAGGGGCCGGCGTAGCTGCGCTTCCACTCCCCACCGCCGCCCCGCGCGCCAGCCAGCACCGGGCGGCTTGCTACCGGGCCCTCGGAGGGGAGGGGGGGAGGGGGGGGGGGGGGGCGGGGGGGCACCGGCGATGAGCAGAAGCAAAATACAAAAACAGACGCGGAACGGCGGGCACGTACCAGTCGGGGTGGACGTTGGGCTGCCGCCGTCGTTGACACGGCCGCCGTCGCTGCCGCTGCCGCTGCAGCCGCTGCCGCTGCTGCCGCCGCCGCCGCCGCCGCGTCGGGCCGCCGTGGCCAGGGAGCGGGGTATATGCAAGTTGGGGGGGGGGGGATGGGGGACAAGAACGACGTGCCTGCAGGGAAGGAAGCGGGGGGGGGGTGGGGAGGGGTGGGGGGCACAGATGCTGCTTGCACAACGGGCGGGAGGGGGGGGGGGGGGGGGGGGGGGGGGGGGGCGGGGGGCAGGGGGCGGCGGGGGCAACAAAAAAACAGCGCGTGGTCCGCGCCACGGCCGGCAGCAGGGCGGGGATGGGGCTTCAAACGGGGGCGCAGCACCACGACCACGACCACCCCCCCCCCCCGCCCCCCCCCCAGCAGAGTGCGCGTGCGGGGGTGCGGGTGGCGCGGGGGGGTGGGGTGGGGTGGGGTGGGGGGGGGGGGGCGCGTGTAGAGGGATACGGAAGCGCACCACACAAACCACCACCGTGGGTGTTCAAAATGGGAGCGGGGGGGGGGAGGGGAGGGGAGGGGAGGGGAGGGGGGTCGCCGGCCGCCTGCCTGCGGACGGCGGCGGCTGGGACGGCGGCTGTGGGATGTGTGCCTGCCCGCGGGGCCGCCGCGTGTGCACCGCAACGCACGGGCCGCTGGTGTGGCGGGGGGGGGGGGGGGGTCGGCACACCACACCCGTGCCGGGGGCAGGCAGGCAGACGGGCAGGCAGGCAGGCAGTTGTTGAGAGGGGGGTGGGGGGGGGGGAAGAAGGGAGGGGGGGGGGGGGGGGGTGGCGGCCGATGGGCAGAGGGGGGCAGCGGGCAGCGTCGATACACTAAAAGAGGGGGGGAAGGGGGGGCAACGGGGTTGGGGGGCGCGCCCGCCACGGTAGGTAGGTAGGTAGGTAGGTAGGTAGGTTTGGTAGGTGGGGGTGTGCCGTCTCGGCCAGCGCACGGGACGGGGACGGGGACGGGGACGCGTTGCGGGCAGTGTGCGGACGGTGGGCGCGGCCGTCACGGTGGTGGGGATGCGCGGTGGGGGTGCCGCCGCCAGGGTGCCACCCACACCCCCTGTGGCGGTGGGGGAGGGGGGCTTGGGGGGGGGGGGGGGGTGGGTGGGAAGGGGGGGGGGCGGGAAGCCGCCGGGCCGGCGCGCGCGCGCGCGCCCACGCACCGTGGCACGGTGGCGCAGACGTTGACGTTGGCGCGGGGAAAGGCCGGGGTGGGGTCGGTGGCGGGCCGGGGGGGGGGGGGGGCGCGGGCGGGCGGGCGGGCGGGCGGGCGGGCGGGCGGGCGGGAGGCCAGGTTTGGGAGAGAGGGGGGGGGGGGGGGGCGGGACACGCGGTGGTGGTGGAGTGGTGGGGTGGCAAGGGGAGGGGGGGGGGGCGGGGGGGGGGGGGGGGGGAGCGGGAGTGTGGCCGGCCGGCGAGAGGGCGGCCCACCCACAGGACAAAGCACGGGTGGGAGCGGTGGGGTGTGTGGGGGGGGGGGGGGGGGGGGGGTGCAGGCGTGTGTCTGGTGCCACGGCCATGCAACGGGAGCGTCACGCGCCCTTTTTTTTTTTTTTTTTTTTTTTTTTGTTCCCTTTGGCGCACCCCCTCTACCCAGCGTGTGTGCTGCGGTGTGGTTGTATGTAGCGGCGGGGGGGGGGGGGGGGGGGGGGTGGGGGGGTGGGGAGGGAATGCGTCGTCGGCAGGAAGGCGCGTGGCAACGAGGGGGGGGGGGGGTGTGTGGGGGGTGTGGGTGGGGGGGTGGGTGGGTGGGGAAGGGGGGGGCAGTGTGGCTGCCCCTCTGGCTGTGCCTGGCGTGAGCGCAATGCGGTGCGGTGGTGGTCGTCGTTGTCGTCGGCTGCCCGTCGACGGTGGCGCTTGCGGTCGCGCACGGGGAGCGCGCGCACGAGAGCAGCACCAGCACCCCCCTCCTCCCTGCCCCCCCCCTCTCCCCCTATTCGTCGGTTCAAAGGCATTGGCCGGCGCCCCCTGCCGCGAGAGCGCCGCCCGCCAGACTCAAAATACGAAAAGAGAGTAGGAAAAAAAAAAAAAAAACGGACCAAGAAGAAACCCCCCTCTGACCCCCCCACCCACCTGCCCCTCCCGACATCTCCTACTCCCTGGGAGAAGAACAAGAAACGCCACCCTCGAGGGGGGAGGACCCCCCCTTCCCCCACACACTCCCCCCCGCTTGTTTGGCTCCTGGACCGAAGAGGGTTGTGTGTTTGGGTGTGCTAGGCGCGCAGCGTGTGCCTTCACCCCCCCCCCCCCCCCCCACCCCCCTGCCACACCCACGCGGCCGGCCCACCTCTCTTCCAGCTGGGGCGCCCTCGCGAGCGCGCAAGGCGGTCCGTCCCGCTCGGTCCCCATTCTCTCACTGTGCCCCACTGCGGGGTGGTGCGCGCGGCGCACGGGGCCAGCAAGGGGGGAGGCAGCTAGCCAACGCGAATGGGCGCTACTGCTACGGCAGCAGCAGCTCTGAAGTCTAGCCCAACTAAGGATTATCTGAACGATTGTTCATCCTTTCTGTATCCAACAACGATCGTTTGAAAACGTTGAAGAACGAGAGGTTTGACAACTTGACATACTTGATTTGCACATTCAATTATAAATAGTTGATTGCACGAACATCGCACTAACTCTTTCCGGAAGCACAGGGCAGTGTATTTCGCCTGCCTGTCGCGATATGCAACGACCAGACACCAAGCGGTCAACCTCGGCGACAAACATCAACAGCGCAACAACCACAGCAATAAACTGCCTGTCTTATGAATCTCCTGCATCTGTCTGTACTTGAGAGGAGAATAGTATGTATTTTCTTGACAATGTGCACGAGCTCTCATTGCCGGACCTCAACGACTTTTATTCGACTACAACAGTTGTATCGAGTGTTGTTCGATTTTTGTTGAACGACTTTTCTTAACGATTGATGACAACCTGAAACCGTTGGGGGGGGTGGGCGCGTGGGCCCCGACCGGAGGATGCGCGGCTCGCTCAGGCGGCACACGCGCGAGCCAGATTAGGGGGTTCCGGCGGGACACGACCCCCCAAAAAAACACCGCGGCCGTTGAAGGCTGTGGCTGGCCTGTCCAGGAGGGCTGGCAGCCAGTTGCAGTATGTACAGGGGGGGGTGCCCAGGGCAATGGGAGGTGAGGAGGGTGGAGGGTCACCTCCCAGACCACGGTGGTGGTGTGGGCTACGCGCGTGGTGGGGAGGGGGGGGAAGGGCGGTGGTGCTGGTGCTGGCGCTGTGGCTTGCCCGGACCGACTGGGGTGTGTGGGGTGACTGTTGTTGTGGAAAGAGAGAATCTGGTGGGGGGGGGTCGCGCGCGGCGGTGACGGTGACGGCGCGACGCTCCGCGGGAAGGTCTGCTGTCAGGCCTTGTCGACGGGTGCAGCAGCAAGCAGTGGTTGGCGGGGAAGGGGGGGGGGGGGCGGGGAATGGGCCTAGGCGGCACGCGCGCGTGCGGGCGCGGCTGGGACGAGCTCCCAGGCGCACTGCGTCTCTGGGCGAAAAATCACCCCTTTTTGGGGGGTGTGTGAGGGAGGGGGGGCGCCCCCGTCCGGCGACGTGATAGAAAAAGCCATATTCGTCGCAGAGAGGGGTGCGGCTGGGACGACTGGTCGCGCGCGCGTGTGCGTGGCCACTGTGGGCGGGAGGGGGGGGGGGGGAGGCCGTCGACGGGGGTAGCTAGCTAGACGGCGGCGGTGGGGGCGGCGGCGGCAGCGGCGGCGGCGGCCGTCTGTCGACAGCCTCGAGAGGCGGGCGCACATATCCCTGATGATCATGACGCGGGGGGCGGGGGGGGGGGGGGGAGGGGGCCAGCTTGGGTGAGGTGCGAGTGCTCTGGGGGTGGCGGGCGGGGAGGGGGAAGGGGAGGGAGGGGTGTCTTGCAGTAGAGGAGTTGGTGGATACCTATCGGCGGCACGGTATCGCTGCGCTGCCGCTGGCCGCACGCGTCTGTGCAAGGGCGCGCGTTGCGCAGGGACGTCGAAGGGGCCTTTGTGTGTGTGGGGGGGTGAGGGGGGGGGGGGGGGGGAGGCCAGGGACCCCCGGCCCCGGCCTCTCCTGTCTTTTCCTCTTTCTTTTGGATGGAACCGTCCTGCAGCCGGGTGTTGCCAGCGGCCTTCTTTCGGCAGTTACCTCCAGTGGGGGGGAGAGGGAGGACATTGCTGAGCCCGCGGGCAAGCGGCGGCTGCCTTGTAGCACCTGCTGCTGCTGGCTGGCGTCAACAAGCGCGCCCTCTTTGACGGGGGTGCTCGTTCATGCGGCTGCGAGCCCCCTGGTATGGTGCAGACCAGGGACAAGGCCCTCAACTGCCGACCCGCTGGTCGCGCCCGCTGTGGTCGGGTGGGCGGCGTGCACAACCCCTGCTGGCGGGAGTGTGGTCTTTCGACAGGGCTTCAGCGTCCCTGTAGGAAAGGATGCCGGGAGCGTAGAGCGGTAGGGGCCCAACCTCCCCGCTTGCAGCTCCCGCACACAGGGGGAGTCGTTGGCTGCGTCTCTGCCCCCCCCCCGCCACGGACGGGTCGCGGGGGGGTTGGTGGGCGGCGGGTTGGCTATCCCAGCTGTTCCCTCTGACGGGCGTGTGACTCTGTCAGATGGGTGCAGCGGGCGCGCGAGGGACTCGTCGGGTTGCATGGATCTCCCCCCACCCAGCGCTCGCAGCAGCAGGACCGATTTTTGATGGGGGCAGCGCGACGGGAGCGCGTCGCAACCGGCTCTGCGCGGGGGGGGCGGAGCAAGCGGGGGCCCACAGCCCCCGGCCACTGGACACGGTAACCCCCGCCAGCCGCCAGCTACACCAGCGGAGTTAGACGACCGCGTCTGCAGCCGTCGGCCATCCGCAGACCTTTTCCAGCGCACGCGGTGGGGGGAGGGGCCCCCCGGAGAGGACGGGGAGGAGGGGCCCCCCGGAGAGGACGGGAGCGGGTCTTCGTCACGGCTGCCGGCGTGTCCATGCAGCAGCCCCCAGCGGGCCGCGCGTCCCCCAACCCTCCGTCGGCCCCACGCTCCAGCCACTGCGGGCAACACCAAGCGTGGTGAGGTGTCGCCGCTGCCGCCTGTGCCGCCGCTCAGGGTGCAGGGACGGCTGACCTCGATTTGAACATGACGTTGGTCAGCGGAAGGGGGCAGCAGAGGGGGGCCGGGGGGCTGCAGCTGGGGAGGGTGCAACTGGGGGGTGGGGAAAGAGGCTGGGGAAGGACGAACCGGGGGACTGACAGCCTTGGTCCGCATAGGGCGTGCCCGCCGCCGTCCGTTTGGGTGGACTGATCCGCGTATCCAGGTTTGTACTGTTCATATAGATATGTCCTGGTGTGTGCCCCCTTCGGTTGACTTGTGAAAGCAGAGACCCTGGCTGAGGGAGAGGGAGAGTGGTTTGTGCGCCAATCAGTTCGTTAACGAGTACAATACAAAGCTAAATTCATGATCCTCCAGTCCTTCAACTCGTTGCACAGCGCAATCGAGCAAAAACACAGCCGCTTCGATCGATTCCAGTTTACTCAATGGTGAGGACACTCTGTCCCAAGTATCAACAACTCCAAGCTCTGTCTCATGCCACACTCAATTTGTTGTCCAAGCGACGGCGCCGCCAACCGGTCGGTCGCGCTCGGTGTAGCGATCCAGAGAGACGGTGCCCGGGTCACGGCACGGGCTGTTGACGCATCGTCGACCTCCCCCTCCCGTCGCCCTCCTCCCCGCCCCCCCGCATTGCGCGCCGGGCTACGTCCCCGGTCCCTCTTTCACCATGTTCGAGTCTACCATCACCGTCGATGCCCGCGGTCACCTGCTGGGCCGTCTGGCCTCGACGGTGGCCAAGGAGCTGCTCAACGGGCAGCATGTGACGGTGGTGCGGTGCGAGGAGCTGAACATCTCTGGGAAGCACATCCGTAACAAGAACAAGTACCTGGCCTTCCTGCGGAAGCGGATGGCGACCAACCCGAAGAAGGGCCCTATCCACTACCGCGCGCCGGCGCGGATCTTTTGGCGCACGGTCCGCGGCATGCTGCCGCACAAGTCGCCCCGTGGTGCGGCGGCGCTTGCGCGGCTGCGGTCGTTTGAGGGGATGCCGCCGCCGTACGACAAGACGAAGAAGATGGTCGTGCCGTCGGCGCTGCGAGTGGTGCGGCTGCGGCCGGACCGCAAGTACACTCGCCTGGGCCGCATCTCGACGGAGCTGGGCTGGAAGTACGCGGACGTGATTGAGCGGCTGGAGGCGAAGCGTAAGGTGTTCGGCGCGGCGCACCACGAGCGGGTAAAGGCATCGGCGAAGCTCCGCCGCAAGGCGACCGACGCGGCGGACTTGGGGACGGTCACGGCGACACTGGAGGCAGCTGGGTATTAGAAGCGGCGGCGGCGCGGCGGCCATGTGCACAGGGCTTGCAATGGTTTGTGTGTGTGCGTTTGTGTGTGCCAGCACAAGTGGGTTTGGTAGGGGGCATGTGGGTATTCTGGTCCTCGTTCTGCCGCGGGCGTCCCGCACGTTTAACGGGGCACCGCGCCTGGGCCGTGGAGGCGTCGGTTGCGCCACCCACCCACATTCTGCAAAAAAAACAAAAACGTGTGGACGATTGAAGCGCACTTCGTCTGCTACGCATTGCTTGCAGTATTCACACAACTGGGCACCGATGCAGCATACATAACACCCCTGTCTGTTGCTTCGCGATACCCCCCTCTATCAGCGCCGCCCACACGACAGACAGAATTGCCTCGTCTGTAGTGCTCCTCAACACCTCGTCGGCCGCGGCAGGCATCGGAGCCGTCGTGGCACTGTTGGACTGCGGAGAGGTGGGGGGGGTGGCAGAAAGTGGGACCAATGGAGGGGAAGGCGGGGTACAAGCGGACGGGAGGGAGGCGAGTGGGGGAGGGGAGCGGACGGACATGAGCGACGACAAAGATAGGGTTGTCTTGGTGGGGACCAACAGACGGGGAGGAAGGGCGCGGGGGGGAGATAAGCGACGATGGCGGGATACAATGGAGGAGGGGGTGGGAGTGTACGAGGCCTGTATGTACGAAGGTGAAGCGTCAGGGGGGGGTTGTAGTGGGGGACTGGGGGAGGCTGAGTGTGGTGATGATTACCCGCGATACCGAGCTCCAAAGTGGTCAGGTCACGCACCACAACCACATGGCCGCTCTACTGCACAGCGGCATCCTTCTTGTAAGAGACAAGAAACAAAAACAAGCAGCTCGTGCGCTCTCTACGGTGTACTGTACGTATGTATCTATTTACAAACATACAGCAACAACGGCTCTTATTGATTACAACAAGACACGAGTATATGTATGGTGTTTACCCTATTCTTTTTTTGTGGAGGCATACCTAAGACAGGTTAGACGCCAAACGTGGAACAACATTTAACCCGTCGCTTCTGCGAAGGGAACCCACAGAGCACGCCCATACCCCGCAGGTAACCGCGCGCCAACAGCACGCCCACAGCGCGCCCACAACTTGTGGGCCACAAGGCGCACACAGAGCCGCACTGAAAGATTGCGCAATGTGGCTCGAATCGTAGGCGTACGCACAGTGAAATGTGTCCTGATGTGTGTGAGGAATGAATTACGCATTTACGCGACTATCGAGGCGGGTGCAGCAAATGAGGATACCGACGTGCGCCCAGTGGTGTCTGTCGGCTTCCCACAAAGAGTGGGGCGGCGCGAAAGCGTGCCCTCTGTCTCCTCCCAAAGCCACCTTAGAGCGCTTGCCGTCCCGCTCCGCCCCTCCACTTCGCCTCAGGGCGTACCCATCAACGTGACTATCCGACAATGGACTATAATGTAACGTTACGGAGCGAAATCGCATATTCTTGTATCGAAGCGACAGCCAATCAGATGAAGAACTGGATTATCTTTGTTGATCCGTGGACTATCTGAGTGACCAAAGCAGCGAGTTTTAGTCACACCGATAGTCAACAGACTATCGGGCGCATGGTAATACGCGCGTCTGATTGGCTGATGTAATTTTCAAGTTTTGACGAAAGATAAGTAGGACTTAAATACCGAAAAACCAATATATGGCCTCGTTTTAGTCTCCCCGTTAGTCCACGCGGGTGGGTATGCCCTTACTGGGCCACCTCGATTTCACGATTGTGCGTCCCGCAAAAAGTGGACGTGCACGGGTCGTGCAGTGTGGGTTTGATTGGTCCAGTGGCCGATATTTGACATGATCACGACACGAGCACGTCCATTTTTTACGGGACGAACTAGACGCCCCCCTCTCTTTTGGGGCGCACACGCGCCACGCCGTGCGCCGCGCCACGTCGCTGGCCTCGTGGGTGCCGCCAGAGTGCCAGCGCAGCCGCCGTAGCCCTCTGCCGGCCGCCTGCATCTACCGCTGTCGCCCCCCCCCACTCGTTCTGGGGCGCACGCCACGCCTCGCTGCATCGCGTCGTGCGCCCGCCGCCGTTTTTTTTCTGGAGGCGTGGGGGGGGCCGGGGTCGGTGGCGGCGCGCTTTGGTGCCGGCGGCTCGACGCTTCGCGCGTCGTCGTGCCCCCCACTCGGCGGGGGGGGGGCGCTAGTGCTGTTGGCCGCGGCCAGCGGCGCACTGGTGGCGGCCGGCCGGGCGGGCGTGGCCGAGGCGGCCACGCCGCCGCGCCCTGCCGACGCACGGTGCGACCCGGCGGTCGCGGCTTGGTGGGGACTCCTTCATCGTTTGACGACGTTGCGGGCGGGGTATTGTTGGCCGGGCGTCGTGGGCGGGCCTTCTTGGCGGGCGGGGCTGGTGGTGGGAGCCCCCCGCGTCGCGACGCGGGCTGTGTCACCTTCGCTGGTCCTGCTTACGTGCACGGGGGGGGCGGGGGTGCGGAGGGTAGGAGCCGAAGAGAGGAGGGAGGGGGGGGGGAATGGACTGTGGCGGTCCCGCCAATGGCGGTGGGTATGGCGGCGACCCCGCGTCTGTCAATGACTTTCTCTCTTCGTGGGGGCACGGCGGGGGGGGGGGTGGAGGGGGTGGAGGTGGCGCGGGGGGGTATGCTGCCGCCGATGGCGGCGGTGGTGGTGGCACCGGTGGGGCCGTCTCCCCGTTCGGGTCGGCGGCGGCGTCGGCACCGTTGCCGGTAGGCGCCTACCCCCTGGGGGGGGTTGATCATGGCGGCGGTGGCGGCGGGGTGGGTGGGGGCGGGGGCGGCGGTGGCGTCGGGTTGGTTGGGGGTGGGGGCGGCGGCTCGCCATACGTGCCCCTTGGGCAGGCCCCGCCCCCGCCGGGGGGGCTGCCAGGCGTGCCGCCGCCGACCACCGCGAGCGCCTATGGATACTCCCTGTCCCCTTCCATGGCCGGCGGCGGGGGTGACGGCAGCGGCGGCGGCAACGGCGGCGGCGGCGGCGGCGCGGGGGGGGGGCCCGCGGGACGCGGTATTGGGCAGGGCAGCGCGCTGCCCTACCCAATGGGAGCGCCCGCGGGACGCGGCGACGGTGGCGGTGACTACGGTGGCCCGTCGCCGTCGGTGGTGGCGTACCACCACGCGGCCGGTGCGGGCGTGGCGGCGACGATACCGCCCGCGTCGGCGAGTGGACGTGCCGACGGGCAGGACGGCGGCGACGGCGGGTACAGCCGTCTGGGCTGGGGGGTGAGAGGTGGCCACGCCCCCGGCGTCGTGGCCGCCACTGGAGGAACCGGAGGGGGCGGGGGAGGGGGCCTTTCCCCGTATGGGTCCGCCGTGGGACCCGGCGTTGGCGTCGGCGGTGGGGGTGCCGGTGCCGGTGCCGGTGCCGGTGCCGGTGCGACTGGCCAGCCCGTCGTCCTCCCCGCCACGCCTTCCTCGCTGCGGGTGGCATCAGATCTGGCGGCCGCCCTCCGCCGGCGGGCAGCCGAGGTGGAGCGGCTCGTGCAAGTAGAGCACCAGCGAGCGGCGGCGGCGGCGACGGCGGCGGCGACGGCGGCAGCGGCGGCGGCAGCCGTGGCGTCGGCGCCGCCGTTGGCGTCGACATCGCCGCCGCCACTGCAGCCGACCACGACGGCCGGGTACGGGATGCCACCGGCGCAGATGATGTTCGACACGCTGCTTCACGCGCAGGGGCGCGAACAGCGGGAGCGTACAGAGCACGCCACGACTGCCGCGACGCGCGTGGCGGCCTCGGCGGCCGCGACACATCAGGCTGCGCAGGTGCAGCAGCGACAGCGGCAGCGGCAGCAGCAACGTCAACAACGACAACCGCAACAACACTTTCAACAAGAACAACAGCTTCCCCAGCTACATCAGAGTCAGCTGTTAATGCAGCAGCAGCAGCTACAGCTGCAGCAGCATCAGCAGCAACAGGTGCAGCAACAGCGGCAACAACAGCTGCGGCAACAACTGCAGCAACGGCAGCAGCAGCAACAACAGCATCAACAGCAGCAGCAGCAACAACAGCATCAACAGCAGCAGCAGCAACAACAACAACAGCAGCAGCAGCAGCAGCGGGAGCAGGAACAGCTGCAGCGCCGGGCGGCGCTGCAGCGTGAATCCGTCTTTCGCCGCCAAGCCGAGGCGCAGCGGGCGCGTTCGCGGCAGGCGGCCGCGATGGCGCCGGCGCCGCGGCGTCCGGGCGGTGACCGCGCTGTCGGACCCGCTGCACCTTCGTGGCTGGCACGCTCGTCGACGGCGGCGGGTGCGCATCTCTCTCGGTCAAGAGGAGGGGGGGGCGCGGCGGCGGCGGCGGCGGCACCTCCGGCCCGCTCCTCTGGACCAGCAGCGTCCCACCCCTCTCCATCGACGGTTGACGCGGCGACGACGGCGGCTGTCCACGGGCAGCTGCGGACTCTCCCCATGCACAGCTTCCTCGACCCCGAAGGCCCCTTTGCCGTCCCGATTGGCCCGCCGCTGTCCACCCCTGTCCTCTTTCGGTCTGACCACATGGGCGACTTGAGCCGCAAGCAGCCGGTCATCAGGGTCATCACGCACCCGCCCGAAGAGCACCCACAGGGGGCGGTGCAGGTGCAGCTGCGGTGTCTGCGGGCGTCATGGGGCGTCCACTTTTCGGCGTGGCGCCCCGAGTGGCCCTTTCCTGTCGTGGGCCGCGTCAATGGGGTTACGGTGGCGCTGGCACAGGCGCAGCGCTACACCAACGGCCGCCTCGCAGGCATTGATTCCGCGACCGATCTGACGCCCCACTTGTTGCCGGGCGTTGGGTCTGATAATAATGTTGAGTTGGTGCGGAGCAGCTCGGACGCGCCTCCTACCCCACCCGCCACATATGTCCTCTTTGCACAGCGGGTGGTGGTGCGGTCGACCGACGGTATGGTGGCGCAGGTGCAGGCCGCGTCGGCGGCAAGGCTGGCCGCGCTCGTGGCGGCGAGTGTGCCGGCCGATTCGCCCCGCCCGTCGGTTCTGGACGTGTGTCGGGCCATGGTGCATCGGTTCCTCACAGCGGGGGAGGTGACCGTCGGCTCCATTGTGCTGCACCTGCGGTGCCCGCTGAGCCTTGCCCGCATCGACGTGCCCGTGAAAGGAGCACGGTGCAGTCACGTCCAGTGCTTCGACTTGCACAGCTTTTTGGCCTACGCCCGCCGTACGGGGCGGTTTGAATGTCCCGTCTGCAACGAGCGCAATGCCTTGCCCAGCGCCTTGCGGGTATGTCCCTTTTTCGAAGAGGCCCTCCGGCTCTACCCTGATGAAGACGAGGTTGTCGTCCACAGCGACGCGTCGATCCACCGGGTGGCGCCCCAGCCGCCGCCGCTGGCGGTGGCGGGGCCGGTTGCACCGGCCGCGGGGGGGGCAGTTAAGACCGAAGGTGGCGCGGGAGGGCGGCTCGTGAACGGCGGTGGGATGGTTGTGGACTTGACAGGCGACAGTGATGCGGAGGAGTCGGGGGCGGCAGCGGCAAACGGGATGGGCGCGGCGCCGATGCCGGCGGTAGAGCCTCTAGCTCCTGCACCCGACGCGCCGCCACTGGCAGCCGAGCCGCCGGGCATGTCGCCTGGCGCACCCCCACTGCCAGCCGAGCCGCCGGCCGTGCCGCCCGACGCACCGCCGCTGCCGGCCGAGCCGCCGGCCGTGCCGCCCGACGCACCGCCACTAGCGGCAGAGCCGCTGGCCGTGCCGCCTGACGCGCCGGCGGGTTTGGACGGAGTGGACGCTGCCGCGGCAGCGCCGGCGGCGGCGGCGGCAGCAGCGCCTCCCGCCCTCCTTCCCCCCCCGCTGGCCGCTGTGGCTGCGCCGGACCCGCCCGCCCTCTCCAACTGCACCGACGCGGCGAGCCCCCCCCCCGCCACCGTCACGGCGGCGGCGGCGTCGGCGGGGACGGGCGCGGTGGGGGATCCCGCCGTCGCCGGCGCGGTCGGCGACGGCGACGGCCCCGCCAGCGTCGGTGGCTCGCCCCCCGTTTCGGCAGCGGCGGCCACCACGGGCGCAGACGGCACGCTCGCCGCGCCGGTCGCGGCAGACAGCAGTGCAGGGGCGGGCGCGGTGGGCGCCGCACCGACGGCGGCGCCGATGGTCTCGCCGCCCTTCCACCTCCTCAATGGCCTCGTCGACTGGGCGGGCGTGCCGTTTGAGGTGACCCGCACGCCCGAAACGGGCCGCTGGCTCACCGACGCCATGGTCGACTCGGACGCGTCGGACGGGGAGTGACGTGTGGGGGGTGAGGGCGGGTTGAGGGGGGCACATGGAGCGTGGCGTCGCCGCCTGGGGACGCCCCTGTTCATCAGTGTGTTTTGTGTGCCTCTTTGCGGTTCCCTCGACTTGCCTGACAAGTGTTGTCCTCCTTGCTCCGTTGGGTGGTTTCCGTTCTTTGTATGCCCATCACGTCCTATCTCTTTCCCCTTTGTGCCATGTGTTTCTCATTGGTGTGTGTCGCCCCTGACGACTCGGATAGGAAAGCAACTGAGCCAGCGGGGCTCGCCTGGCACGCCGACGGCACCCGCCTTCACAGAGTATGGCTTCCAACCCCGGCGCGCGTCCTGGCTGCTGGCGCCGCGGCCGGCGTCCCCAACGCGCCGCACGTCACGGGCGGCTTGTGCCCACCGCCGCGGTGCCCGCCAGCGGTGGTCCGGTATGGAACGGCGCCGGCGTCCCACTGTGTACTATACATATATTCGCAGAGTACGAACTGTGCAGTGCAGTGCACATGCACATAAAAAAAAAAAATGGCGTCGTATTCCCCCCTCCCCTCGCGCCCCTCCCTTTTATCATAGTGCCGCGGCAAGAACGTCACGTGCGAGTTGGGTGCTCCCCGCACTGGGCGCGGTAAACCAGTCGTCGTCCGCCCCCCCCACGGGCGGCGGCACCCGCCCGTAGCTAATCGCGTCCATCACCCACTCAACATTGACAATGGGGGTGGCGGGCGGCACGCCGTCGACGCCCGCCACCACCAACCCCGACCGCTCGACGGTGCGGTCAACGACCACCACCGCCCCGGCGGGGATGGTCACCGGCGGCGGAGGGGGAATGGGAGGCGCCCAGCCGCCGCCGCCGCCGCCGCCGCCGCCGCCGCCGCCGCCAGCCCCACCGCCGCCACCGACGCCCACCGCGGTGGCGGCGGCGCGGCGGGTGGCGGCGCCGTCGGCAACGGCGGCGGCGAGCGCGGCGGGGCTGCCCACGAGCCGCGCCCCCCCCGCGAGGAGCAGCCGCAGCACGTCCCGGCGGGCGGGCTCGGGGGCGGGAAACGCGCCCGCCACGGCCACGGCGAGCCCCGCAAACAGCCGCCGCCCGTCCGCCGCGGCGGCCGACGCGCGGGGCACCCCCCCGTGGGGGCACACCACGTCGCCCGACACCAGGTGGGGCTCCACGGGGCCCCACCCCCCCGTGCCCCCCGCCGCCGCCGCGTCGAGCACCCACGACGGCCGCACCACGGGCACGTGGCGGGCAAGGCAGAGGAAGTAGGCAAAGGAGCGGCGGCGGACGACGCCGGCCGCGTCCACGGCGGCGACCAGGTGGGTGGCCGCGTCCAGCTCCATGGTGATGGACGCGCCCAGGCGGGCGGCAGCGCGGCCAATGGCCTGACGGGCGGCCGGCGCGTGGCCGCTCAGCGCAATGACCACGGCGGGGGGGAGATGAAAGGGGGAGGGCGACGGCGGGCGCAAGGCGGGCGCGGGCACTGGCGTGGCCGCCGCCGCCGCCGCCGCCGCCGACGCCGCCGCCGTTGACGTTGCCGCCGCGGCTGCGGCCGCCGCCTCGTCCACGTCCACCACCGCCTCCTCTGCGCGGGTGACGGCAGTGGCGAGCGCCGCGCCCTCCCGCCGCCGCGTCGCGGCGGCGTCAAGGCCGAGGATGACCGCGAGCGGCTCAAACTGCGACAGCGACGGCGCCGGGCTGCTGCCGCTGCCGCCGCCGTCGTCTGCCGCCGCTACAGAAGGGCGGGAGGAAGCCGCCGCCGCCGCCAGTCGTGGGGTGGGGGGGGTGGTGCCCCGTGGCGACGCCACCGGTGATGGGGGGGGCGACGCCGCCGCCGGTGCACGTGCCGGTGCGGGGGCAGCTGCCGCCGGCGGGGGCGGCTGCAGGGGCGGGGACAGGCGCAGGGGCGAGGCGGACGCGTCTCGGGGGCAGGGGGAGGGGGGGGATGGTGGCACCGGCGGCGGCGAAGCGGCGGCGGCCGCCGCCGCCGCCGAAGGTGACCGCCCCGCCCACGTCGATGGCGGGGATACCGCGGGGGGGGAGGGCGGGGAGGGGGGGGTGAGGGGACGCGCCGCCGCCACGGCGCCGCTGGCGAGCGCCTCGGACGTGCGCCGCAGGCGGCGGCGGCGGGGGCGGCGCGGCGGCGATTCGTCGCTGGCCGCGCCGCCGTCGTCGGCGCCGTCAACGTCGTCGGGTGGGGTGTGCTGGCTGCCGCGGGGGAAGACGGGGGGACCTAATGGGAAGGGGGGGTGGCGGGGGGGGGGGTGGGGGGGGTCGTCACGCCGCGGGTGGCGGCACGCCCAGGCGTGACCGGCGGTGGTGGGGGGGGGGAGCGCGTCGTTGGCGGGGACAGCGTTGGCGGTGGGGAGAGCGTTGGCGGTGGGGAGAGCGTTGGCGGTGGGGAGAGCGTTGGCGATGGGGACACCGACGGCGGTGGAGAGAGCGTTGGCGGTGGGGACGCCGCCCGTGGCGGGGACGCCGGCGCCGCCAGAGAGGGCACCGCCGCCGGTACGGACGACGGTGGGGACACCGTCGCCGGTGGGGACACCGTCGCCCGTCGCGGAGACACAACCCGGGGCGGCACCCGCGCCGCCGACGGAGACGATGTCGACGGCGGGGGCGCTGTCGGCGGCGGCGACGGGGACACGCCGCCGCCACCTGCGGGGGGCCGCGACGGGCTCCACGACGGCGGCGGCGGCCGCGGGGGGCCGACCGCGTCGGCGGCGGCGGCCGCCCGCCGCCGTCGCACCCCCACCGTGGGTGGGCGGGTGGAGGAGCTGCAGCCGCCCGCCGCCGCCGCCGTCACCGCCCGCTCGTCATCGTCACCGGCGGCGGCGGCGGTGGCCGGAATGGCGGCGGCGGTGGACGCACAGGTGGCTGCACCCGCGGCAGGCGCAGCGGGCAAAGCTGCCGGCAGAGGTGGCGGCGGCGGAGGCGAATTGGCCACCCCCCGGTCGCCCCCCCCACCGCCGAGCGTCGTTGCCGCCGACGGTGGCAGTGGGGGCGACGGCGACGGCGACGGCGACCCGTCGCGGCGTGGCCGCGGGCCGCCCGTCGTGGAGGCGGTGGCCGCCGCCGTGCCGCCCGCAGGCCGGTCGGTGGCCGTCAAGGCTGCTGCTGCTGCCGCCGCTGCCGATGCGGCGACAGCAACCCCCGCAAGCGTATCGAGGGGGCTCGCCGCGGGGTGGGGGGTGCCCCCGGGGGGTGGTGGCGTTGTCATGGGGGGCGTCGCGTCGGCGGCAGTGGCAGAAGCAGAGGCGGCGGCCGCGTCGACGTCGACGGCGCCGTCCGCGGCGGCAGTGGCGTCCGTGGCAGCATCCGCATCCGCATGCGTGCCCGCATCGACGGCCGCGTCGGCGGCAGCATCAGCGTCCGCGTCGGCCATGACCACGTCTGCCGGCGGGGCTGACCCACCGCCCGGCGCCGCCCCCCCCGCCCCCCCTCCCCCCCCTCCTTCCCGGGGCCACGCGTCAACGGCGGCGACCATCTTGGTGACCACCTCCACCAGCGACCGGAGGCTGTGGTTGGCCACCACATCCACCGGCCGCGCCGGCACCCCACACGCCGGGCACGCGGCAAAAGCGGCGGCCACGGCGGCGGCGGCGCAGGCGCCACAAAACGAGTGGCGGCACCCGTCGAGGCGGGTGGCGTCGCGGAGGAGGGCGCCGCAGCGGGAGCAGCAGAGGGTGGTAACGAGCGCGTCGACGCGGCGGGCGAGCGCCGCGGCCGTGGCGGGGCGGTCCAAGGGGGGGAGGGGGCCAACAGACAGGGGGGGGGGCATCGTGGACGGGGGGGGGGGCATGGCAGAGGATGGGGGCGGCATTGCAGAGGATGGGGGCGGCATTGCAGAGGATGGGGGGGGGGCGAATTGGGGCAAGTGGGGGAGGGGGCGAATTAGGGGGGCGAGAGAGGGGGGGGAGGAGCAGGGACGATGGTGAAGGGGACTTGGGAGACCCGTCTGGCACACAGAGGAGACCAGGAACGCAGACAGCAAAGGGAAGGTCCAGCACGTCAAACGTTACTGGCAGCGGAGGGGCCGCGTTGGGTTGCACCGGCGAGAGCTAACTTGCGGGTTGGAGCGGGGATGGGGGGGGGGGGGGGTAAGGACGAGCGCACCCCGTCGGCAGTCGACGAGAGCGACCCAGCGGCCGCGGGCCGACGGCGGGTGGCGCGCGGCGGCAGCAACGCCCGGAGCGGCGGCGGCGGCGAGTGTGGCCGCCGAGGGATCAACACGGCGGCGATGCTCGCCGAGGAGGGGTTGGGGGGGGGAGTGGGGGGCGCCACCCCCGCCCGCGGTAGACGTGTGGAGCCGCCGCCTGGGGACCGCCGCGGCGAAAGGAGCGGGGACGGACGGGGGAGCGGGGGGGGACGTCGGTTGCGTAGCAGTGTCGCGTCACGGGTGGGGCGGGGTCCGTAGCCGCGGCCGACAATAGGCGAGTTGCACGGAGGGGGGAGGGGGTTGGGGAGACGGCTAGGGCAGACGCCGACCGCTGGGCCGCCCTGGGCCCAGGGAGGGTGCGTGGCACCCTGTTGTAGCAAAATCTGGATGGCCCTCCGTTTGCCATGTGCATCATTTTTGGCGGGAGCGTGCCACACTGTGAGCACCGCCGAGATCCGTGTAGAGGCCTGTCGACGGCCGCCGCGGCCGAGCGGCGAAAGCAGTGCCTGTCAATGATGGCCCTCTGTGGCGGCCGCCCGCGTCAGAGGCCCCTGACGCCGCCGTACGTGCGAGGGGGGGTCGCGGTTGGGGAGCGAGGTGGCGTTCGGACCAAGGACCGTGCGCGTCGCGGCGGTGCACCCCGCTTCACCCGCGCAGTTGGCGTGTGCCCGCACCCGCGCACTGCGCAACCGGTGGCTGTGGTCATCCACCCCGTCGCTAGCGGGTTGTGCCGACTGTGATGCAGTAGTGGCTGCATCGGTGGCAGTGAGGGGGAGGGGGGGAGGGGACGACGGTCAGCCAGACGCACGGTAGGCGGGGGTGGGCGGCGGGACGGAGACGGTGCTCAATGATGGTATTGTGCGTGACGACCGGAATGCTGTGTACGCCACTGATTGTGGTGGGACTGAGAGGGCTGAGCCGGCGCAGTCACTGCCACGCGGGGGCGGGCTAGGCGGTGAGGAAAAGGACTGCCACGCACAGGGCTTTAGGCAACCGGTCCGACCGACGGGGAAACAAAAATAATAACAAGTACACTGGTGTACACCCACATGGCGAGCCAAGACGCCCAACGCCACACCACAACAACCGGGCAAGTACGCAGCGAGTGGGGGACGGAAAGGGGGGGCGGAAGATGCCAACCCACCGCCGGCCACGGCCATGCCAGTCATCGAGCGAAATACAACAAAGTGGGAAAGCAAAAAAAAAGGGAGACGAGCGCGCGCGGACGCGCCCTGAAAAAAAAAAAGAGACACAGACATGCAAAGGAAAGCGCAACGCAACCCATAGAGAAGTAGCCTGCGCGTATGCCACGCACAAGCCCCGTCCACGCCACAGGAACCAAACCCCCATAAAACCCCCCCCTCCCCACGCGAACGGCCGGCAACAATCGGAAACATGCACACTTAGAAGCACTTGCGGTGGACAATCGACGGCCCAGTCTCCTCATACTCGGAGCGGTTGACCCACATGGCCTGGAAGGTGGACAGCGACGACAGGATGCTGCCACCAATCCACACCGAGTACTGCCGCTCGGGCGGCGCGATAACCTTGATCTTGATGCTGGCTGGCGCAAGCGTCTCAACCTCCTTCTGCACCCGCGAGGCGATGCCCGCAAACATGGTGCTGCCGCCCGACATGACCGCGTTGGCGTACAGGTCCTTACGGATGTCAATGTCTGTCTTCATGATCGAGTTGTAGGCGGTCTGGTGCATGCCACTCATTTCATTGCCCAGGAGGTCGGGCTTGAAGAGCGCCTCGGGGCACTGGAAGCGCTCCGACCCGACCGTGATGACCTGCCCGTCGGGCAGCTCGTACTCCTTCTCCAGCGCGCTGTTGCTGCTGGCATTGGCCATCTCCTTCTCGTAGTCCTCGGCCACGTAGCACAGCTGCTGCTTGATGTCACGCACAATCTCCAGCTCCGCCGACGTCGTGAAGCTGTAGCCGCGCTGCTGGAGGAGGGTGGCGAGGTAGCCCGTCAGGTCACGGCCGGCCAGGTCAATCCGGAGTACCGCGTGGGGCAGCGAGTACCCCTCATAGATGGGCACCGTGTGCGTCACGCCGTCACCCGAATCGAGCACAATGCCCGACGTGCGGCCCGACGCGTAGAGCGACAGCACAGCCTGGATGGCCACGTACATGGCAGGCGAGTTGAAGTCCTCAAACATAATCTGCGTCATGCGCTCGCGGTTGGCCTTGGGGTTGAGCGGCGCCTCAGTGAGGAGGATGGGGTGCTCGGCGGGGTCCACCCGCAGCTCCGAGTAGAAGGCGTGGTGCCACACCTTCTCCATGTCCGCCCAGTTGGTCACAACACCATGCTCCAGGGGGTACTTGATCACCAGCACACCGCGACGGGCCATGGCGGCGTCACCGACATACCTGCGAGGAAAGAAGGGCAGATACGACACGACGCGAGTGCAGACAGGCGGCCACGAGGAGGCGCACAGCAGGAAAGACACACGAACGTCAGTTGTCGTTCGTCCTGCGAGGATGGAAGCGATGCCCGAGGCCGGATCACTGGCTGAAAACGCAACCCAGCGATGCCGTCATGCCATAAAACAACATCGACCCAATGACTAGACTCTCACGGCCACCTCCGCACCGCGGCCACCTAACAAGTCCGAGAAAGCACTCGCAGCCATCATATCCCCCGACCGCTGCAAGAGTCACGCCCAGAGCGGATCCACTGCCAACGGTCGTGAGGCCGCCGTGCGTTGCATCGACAGTACCCCACCCCACCCTCTCCCTGCCGCTACTCGCCCAGAGTAGCCGCCACCCTGGGACCGCCGGCGCCCACACACTCAAGGCACCCCACCCCCACCCCACCCCACCCCACTAACAGAAAGCCGAAAACGTACTCGTCCTTGGAGCCAGTGCCAATCATAATGCCCTTTTGCTTGGGCACCCCAATCACCGCCGGGAAGACGCTCTTGGGAGAGTCCTCCCCGGCAATGCCCGCCTTGCAGCGGCCAGAGCCATTGTCAATGACGACAGCGGGCTTGCTCATGGTGGCTGGGGGGGGGGGGGGGGACGGCGGGGATGCGGGGGGGGGGGGACGACGCGGTTGGGACGGGACCGACGTCGGTTGGGGGGGGAAAGAGTAGGTGGGGGCGGTGGGGGTCAGCGGGAGGATGACGGTGGGACGGCGGGTGGTGGGTGGCACGGATAGGGGTGGTGCGGGGTGGGGGGGGGTTTACGCGAAAGGACGACGGTGGGAGGTGTGCGGGTCGTCTGGGCGCACAGGCACGCAGGGGGCATATGAATGTCTGGCGCTTGGGGGGGGGGTGCCGCCTGTGGGGGTGAGAGGGGGGGGGCGGGCGGGGGAGTTGGCGGCTGGCTGGTGGCAGCCACCGCCGTCGACCCCCCCCCTCCAGAGACTACTCGACGAGGGGGGTGACCCCGGGGCGTGTGCGGTGCCGCCCCCCCGCCTCCGTCGCAGGGGACAGCTGAGAGCCCCACGCGGCAGCGACCGCCGACGCCGCCGCCGCCGCTGCAGCCGCCACCCCCTACAGCCGCCACGCGGGGGGCGGGTGGGGGGGGGGCTGTCCGCGTGGTGCCGCGGCGCGCTGTCAGCGGGCGGCGGTGGGGCGGTGGCGGCGGCGGCCGTGGCGTGGCGCGCCCCAGCGGTGGGGCACGCAGACAAAGGGGGGGGGGGGGTGCGTGGGCGGGGGGGCGGTCAGAGGGGGTGTGCGGGTGGGGGAGGGGGGTGGCGGGGGGGTGCGCGCCGCTAAAAAAACCTTAACAGGGGAGGTACGGCGCCTATCAAATGTTCCGCACGCACCTGTCGGGGTGTTTGGGGGAGCGGGGCCGCGTCGGTTGTGCGGCGGTCGACGGTGAGGCGGCTTTGCTGTTGTGTGGTTTGAGTTGAGGGCTGGCAGGGAGAGGTGGGAGCGGGGGCGGGGGGGGGCGGTTGGACGGCTAGCCGCGGCACGCAGCCCGCTGCTTTTCAAAAGGGCTGCGTGCGGTGTGTGCGTCTTGCAACCCCCCCCCCGAGCTCTTTCTTGCCAGTCCCGGTCTGGAGAGGGGGGGGGGGCGTGGGCTGTCGTTTGGGTGCGCGCCAGTGTGCGACTTTGGGGTGGTTTGTGCGGTGTGCGGTGCATGCACCGCACAAACCACCGCTCCTCCCCACAGCCGCCCCCAAAGCCCCACGCTTGTGGTGGCCACTTTGCTGGTGATGGCGGTGCGTCGGGGAGGGAGAGAGCGGCTGTGCGCCCATTCAGCATGTACAGCGTTGTACACACTGTACCTAAAAAGTGGGGGCGTTTGTGGTGTACATTTTGTTCTTGGTTGCCTCTTTCATTCAAACGCACGGGGGGGTCACCGCGGGACGCCACGTCGGGCGGGGGGCGAGCCGTTGGCGACCTTACAGGACCCCAGGCCCTGAAGAGTGGGGCAAGGGGATGGGGGGGGGCCGGCCCCGGCGGCCGGCCAGGCCTGTTACGCGCAAGGGGGACGCTCTCAGCCACTGGCCACGGTCCCACTAACAAGGAGCTATCTATCTACCGCCGCGCTTGGTTGGTGCAACGCCACAGACGGCTGCTGCCGGTTGGAAAGCCGGCGTGGGGGGGGGGGGGGAGGGACTGCAAGCGGCCTCCCCCCCGCTCCCCCTTGCTGACGGTCCAGGGGGGACCGCTACAGCGAGGCAAACAGGCGGCGGGCGGGTGCGAGTGTGGCGACCACAGTGTGGTCCGGAGGGGGGTGGGGGGCGGGGGGGGGGGCCGGTGGAGAGCCCCTGGGTGGGCTCACCACCCACCCAACGCTTGCCAATCAGGGTGGGGGGTGGGAAGGAGGGCCGCGACATTTGAAAGTTTGATCCGGCCCGTATCGATTGCCCCGCCCCCGGCCAATGGATGGCCACAACGCACTCCCGGTCACCCCGACCGCTGGCGCCCCAGATCTTTTCGACGGCGCCCCGCGCGACCTGGAACGCTCCTTCAACGGCCATCCCGTGGTGGGGACCCCACTTCACTGTCGTCGCCAGCGGTGAGGGAAGGGCGGGGGGATGGGAGGGGGGGGGGGGGGGGAAGGCCGGGGGGGCCAGGAAGCGTCAGCGACCCGTCCCCCCCCCCCACCCCCCCCCCCCCGGAACCCCCCCCCCCCCCACACGCCACACGGCCGGCCGCCGCACGGCGCCGTGGCAGGCAGTGTGGGGCCACGCGGCAGCCGTCGAGGCGGGCGGGACGGGGGGGCAAGCGCGCCGCCGCCCCCAGCATTGGCGCTCCGGCCGCCCGTGGCGAGCAGTGGCCTGGGGGCCTCCCTCCCCCCCGGGGGGGCCCGGGGGGAGGGAGGGTGGCGGTGGGCCGCCCCTTTCGTCACCGTTGTTTCGTCGTCCCCCGGCCGCCCCCCCCCCCCCCCGCCCTTCCCCACCCTTGCTGTCTCAACCCCCCCCCCCCGCGACCCCAGCCTACGTATCTCACTCCCCATTGGTCCTCCGCTCTTATGTTATTTTTTGTACGCGGCTGCCAACGGCCACGCGCGGCCCACGGCGCTCCACCCCGCGCTCAGGCTGCAACCACTCCCCCGCGCCACCACACCGCACCGCTCCCGGCTCTGCCGCGCTGCCCGCAGCCGCACCCGCCCACTGGCGCCTTGCCAGGGACTGGTCAGGCACTCCCCAACCCCCCCCCCGCCGCCACAGCCCCAGAGTGTGGACCGCAGGCGCACCCACCCCCCCCGCCTCCCGTCAGCCCATCCACCGGGGACGACCGTGACCGTGAGCCGCCACCGTGCGCTGGCGGAGGGGGCGGTGACGGCCGCCACTGCCGCCGCCGTGCCTCGCGCCCGTTGGACCCCACTAGACTGGCTCTGTCACGTCTTGTTCAGCCGCCATCAGACCCCTGCAGTGCCACGCGGCGCACGACCGTCCGCGTACAAACATGGATGGCGCGCTTCGCATCGGCCGCGGACAACGATATGTACATACTGCCGCAACGTTTGTGTTTGCCAATGGAAGACAGGGGGGGCTCGCAGGCGCGACGAGACGGTCGCCGCCGGCCGATGGACGGGTGAACGCTACGCCCATACCCACCCATCCGCAAAGGGTAGCAGTTTGCTGCAACCACCGCCCGCGTTTGCCACCGCTTCCAACGACGATTGCCCTCAGCCGCCGCAAAGATGGTCCGCAGCCGCCACAGAAAAACAAAAAAAGAAGAGGCGGGAGGGAGTCGGCGGGAAAAAGTCCTCCCGTAGGTACGACCGACAAGTCCCCTCGCCACCGCCCCCCCCCCCCCTTCCCGCACAACTCAGCTCACAGCCGCTGCCACAAGAACCGGTGCACAACCTCCACGTCCTGCACGTCGGCCGCGTTGTACGTGGCGACCGCGGCCATGGCGGGCGCGTCGGCGAGGCGCCCGACGGCGCCCGCGGCGACCGCCTCGGCCGCCGATAGCGCCACTGCCATAGCCGACAGGCCGTTGGGGATGGCCACGTGGGTCGGGGCGGCAGCTGCCGTCGTGGCCGCGTCGGCGGGAGGGGTGGTGTCCCACTCGATGAGGCCGTCCCGGCGGACCGCGGCGGCGACGTCGCCGAGGCGGCCCGTCAGAGAGCGCACCTGCACCCCCGCCCCGCGCATCATGGCCGCCAGGTCGAGGACGGGTGGCAGCGGTGGGGGGGGGGGCGGCTGGGGGGAAGCTGCCGCCGCTGTCGCCGCCGCTGCTGGTGCTGCTACCCCATCCCGCGACAAAGCCGCCGCCGCACCGGCGCTGTCGACGCCGTCGACGCCGTTGACGCCATCGACGCCATCGACGCTATCGACGCCATCGACGCCGTTGCCGCCACCGCCGCCAGCCGCCACGCCGTCGGCGGTGGCGGCGGCGTCACGGCCCCCCGCCGGCCGGCTGGCGCGCCGCCTGTGAACTGGCGGCGGCGACAGTGATGCGAGCGCGGCGGGCAGCCACGGATGGCGCCGCGCCGCCTGCGACAGGAGCGTTGCCTCGGGGCCGTACGCGACGAGGCGCAGAGGGGGCAACGCGCCACCGCTCTCCCTGTCGCCTGCCGCCTCTGCCGCGGCAGTGGCCGACGACTCGGCGAGCAGGCCGCCCATCCACCCAATCCACCGTCGAAGGAGGTCCGCCTCGCCCGCCCGGCACAGAGTTTCGGCCGTCAGGGTCACGTCGTCCACGCGGGAGCCGTCGCCCGCACCACCGTCAGCCGCCCCAACCGGCACGACCAGCCGCCGTCGGGCGCCAACCATAAAGATTAGCGACTCGTCGACGGCGGCGGCGCCGCCGCCGCCGCCGCCGCCACCGCCGTCGGCCGGGCCGGACGTGGGGGGAAGCAGCATCTCAGAGGGGGGGGCGAGCTCTAGATCAAAGAAGAATGTCACCGCCGCCTCGGCGGGGTCCCGCCCCACCCGTGTCGGCGGCGGTGGCGGCAGCGGTGACGGCAGGGACGACAGCGGCGGCAGCGGCGGCGGCGGCGGCGACCGCTCCTCCACCCCTGCGGGCAGCAGCCGCCAGTTGCCCCGGTTGTGCGGGATCCCCCCCCGGGTGACCGCGTAGCGCTCCCCCCCCTCCCCCTCCCCCCCGCGCCGGTAGAGCGACGACACGAGACGGAGCGCCACCCCCGCGCGGCTGTAAGGGTCCAACCCCAGGGCGGCGGCGGTGGTGGCGGCGCCGCCCAGCGGGAGCCCCCCCGCCCGCGCCGCGGCCACAGCCTCCTGGGGCAGGAGGGTGAGCGCGCCGGCGTCGCGGGAGGCGGCGACGAGCGCCCGGCGGGCGGCCGCCCACGGCGCGTGCACGAGGTCATCGACGGGGGCGGGGGCCGCCCACGGGGCGCCCCGGCGGGCCGCGGCCGCCACCGCCGCCGCCAGCTCGTCGACAGTCGTTGGCAGGGGTGGCAGCGGGGGATGCGAGGGGGGGGTGCCGCCGCCGCTGCCGCCGCCGCCGCCGTCGTCGCCCGCAGTGGCGTGGGGGGGAGGGGTGCCAGCGAGGATCGCCGCCACCCCCTCCGGGGTGCCCACCGCCACCGCCCACTCCAGGGCGTCGGCAGTAGCGGCTGCCACCTCCCGGCCGGCGCGGGACGCCCACGGCAGCTCTGCCAGCGTCCACGTGGGCGGAGGGGGGGCGGCAACAGTCTCGGCGGCGGCGGTGGCCGTATCGCCGCCATCCGCATCCAACGGACCGTCCCCGTTGCGGGCGGCTGTCGTCTGCGCCGGCGGCGGCGGCACCCACAGGGGCCCCAGCACGGGCGTGCGCCCCCGGCGGCGGGAGCCCCCCCGCCCCCCTCCCCGCCGCCGGCGCGGTGGTCGCCACACCCCCACCACCGCCAGCCGTGCGGGCTGCGGGGCGGCACTGTCGGCTCTGCCGTCGCCGTCGCCGCCATCGCCGGCAGCCGCAGCGGCCGCCGCGGCCGCGGCGGTGATGCCGTCGGCGCCACCCCCGCGGGCGGCCGCGCCCAGCAGCGACGCTGCGAGCCACGCCTCCCCAAACGCAGACGGCGGTGCGGCGCACAGCACACCCGCCGCAGAGGCGCCCAGCTGCCGGCCCCGCCGTACGGTCACGAGCACCCACCCATCCCCGTCGGGCGCGGCGGGAAAGCGCGGGGGGGGCCCCACGTCGCCGGCCGTCCCAGCAACGTCGGCAGGCGCCCCGTTGGTAGGCACGTTGGCGTTGCCAGTGGGCATGCCATTGTCGGCTGCTGTGCCGACAGGCGCGCCACCGTCGGCGGCCGCGTCGGCAGCCGCCCCAGTGGCCGCCCCGCCCATGCTGGCTGCGTCAGCGGGCGTCCCCCCACCTGCTGACAACCCCGGCGCGGCGGCACTCGCACGGGCGCGCCCCCCCCTCCCCCCCCCCTCCCACCGCCCCCCCGGACGTCCGAGCGCCGCCCAGTGCGGAAATGCCGCGGCAAGGAGGCGCTCCCGGAGGGCGACTACCCCCCCCAGGCGGGTGGCCACCCCCCCCCCCGTCAGGGTGCCACCCACCACCGCGCTTGTAGAGGGCGACGCCAGCGCCGCCCGCGTCGCCGCGTCAGCGGCGGCCAGCACCCCCTCCGCGTGCGGTGGCGCCTGCCACCAGCCGTCGCCCCCGCCGCCACCACCGCCACTGCCACCGCCGCCATCGCCGTTCGCGTCCCCCCCCCCACTGCCACTCGCGCCGCCAGGGGCGACCGCGGGGGCAGACGCGTGCAACAGCCACGCAACACCCCCCCCCACCACCGGGTGGCCGCCGCCGCCGCCGCAGTCGCCGCCCGCCCCCCCCGCCAGGCCGACGGCGTCGAGGAGCGCCGCCACCCCCGCCGCCGACGCGGCGCGGCTCGCCGCCGCCCGGCGGCGCCCGTAATCTGCGGCGGGGTGGTAGCCCGGCACGGCCGTGTCGGCGACGAGGCCCGCCGCGGGGGCGGCCACGTCGAGGATGTCCCCCAGCGCCGCGCCGCGCAGCGCACACCGCAGGCGGGGGGCGTAGATGACCAGCCCGCGGGGGGGGCGGGGGGGGGGGGGGGGGGGGGGCGCGGCCGCCGCTGCGGCGGTGGTGGCGGGCGTCTCCCCTGCCCCTGTGGCTGAGGGGGGGGGGGGCGCGGCGGGGAGGCCAGCCCCGCCAACGTCCCGGCCAGCAACCGCCGGTGGCGGGCTGTCTGGCAGCGGCGGCGGCGGCGGCGGCTCCCCCCCGGTGGCCAACCCTGGCGGCTCCCCCCCCCCCGGCGTGGCCATCTGTGGGGGCGCGCCCCCCCCCCCCCCCGCGGCACACCCCGCGGCACCCCGCGCGAGACGACGCTGCCGGCGCGACGGCGGCCGGCCGCCGCCCCCCAGGGGCGCCCCCAGCGGCCAAGCCGGCCGGCGGGGCCGGCCCCCCCGGCGGGCGACCGCCGCGGGCACCGCCACCGCCCCCGACGTTGCAGCGGCGGCGGCGGCAGTGACAGCGACAGCGGCCGAGGCGGTGCCACCGCCGGTGGTGGCAGAGGCTGCGGCGGCGGCGGCGGCGGCGGTGATGGCAGCGGCGGTGGTGGAGGCGGCGGCGGTGGCAAAGGCGGCCACGGGGCGCCGCATCCCACGGGCAACGTCGGGCGGCGGCGAGGGGGCGGGGCGGGCGGGCGGGTGGGAAGGGACGCGGGGGCGGGTGGGGGTGGGGGGTGGGGGTTGGGGGGAGGTGGGACGGACGCACGAGAGCAGAGAGGGGATGGGCAGTGGCGGGATGGCAAGCAGACGGCCACCGCGCCGCACCGTGGCGGCCGCCGCGGGTGGAGGCGGCAGCGGGTGACAACCGGGGGGGGTGGGGGGGGGGTAACGACGGGCGGGGGAGGCGGTCGTCTGCTGGCAGCGAGCGGCCCGTGGCGGGTGGTGGGTGGCGGCACGCGCGGGGGGGGTCGTTGGGCGCCGTGGCGAATCCCCGCTTGGGAGATCCGCCGCCCGCCGCCGCGGTGGGCCCACCGCGGGTCTTCCCCTCCCCCCCCTCCCCCAAACAGACGGGCGCGGATCATCCGTATGATGGAGGAGGGGTGGGGAGGGGCCGAAGGTGCCTACCCCCCCCCCCCCCCCCCGCCTGCCCGCTGCAGGCGGTCAACCCCCCGCACCACCCCCCCCACCCCCCCAGCCAGCAGCGGCAGCCGCGGCGGGGCGCTGGGGGCCCCGGCGGCGGCGGGCGGGACGCCACCGCGGGCGTGGATGTGGCAGGGGGGCACTGGCACAAACAAGACGGGAGCCGCCCCACGCGCGTCGGGTGACCCCGCGTCTGGTCTGTCTGGCGCGTACGCAGACGCGCATCGTGGGGACGACGACCCCAACAGCATGGACCACGTCGGTCTCTTGCCTCAAGAGTGCCCACGCGCGCTACCCGGGTACCCCCCGCCATCTCCCACCGACCGACCTCCCACCTCCCACGGACCTGGCGCCTAGCGCAGTCTCCCCCGTGGCCACGCTCTCCCCGCCCCCCCCCCAGTCCCCAGCCCCTCCCATCTTCTGTCCAGAATCTCCTTGCCCCGATCGTCTAGCCACCCTCCGTGTCATCCTCCCCACGTCCCCTTCGCCCACCCGCACGCGACGGCAACCCCCCCCCCAAACGCCCCCCAACCATCATCACCCCCACGCGTCACAGCTCCTTCAACGACAGGTCCTGCTTGCGGATACGGCGGTACAGCGCCACCCCCCCACCGCGCCCGCGGGCGGCAAGGATGCCACGGCGGCAAAAGAAAAAGGTAAAAAAGGGGAGCGTCTTGGCGGTCAGGCCGTCGAGCGTGGCGGGCCCGCCGGCGGGAAAGGTCACCGCCGGGAGGGGGCCCACCCGGAGGGCGGCGGTGGTAAAGGTAAATTCGGCGCGGTTCCGCCCGCCGCCCACCCACCGAAAGGGCCCCGTAAAGCGAAAGACCGTCCCCGCCGCGTAGACCGCATTGTCAAACGTCCCCGCGTCGGCGCGGAGGAGGGTAAACGTCTGGCGGGCGCGGACGGGAAAGTAGATGGGCCACGCCGCCGGGTTCCACCGCCGCCCCCGGCGGGCGGCGCCAGCGGTAAAGACCAGCTCCCACTCGCCGGCCAGCTCCCGCACGTCCGTGACGGAGCGGGCGCGCCGCTGGTTGGCCTCGATCGCCAGCAGCGCCGCCTCCACGTCGGCGCCCGACGGGCGGGCGCCCCGGTCACGCACCGCCTTGACGGCGCGGGAGAGCAGCAGCAGCGCCGCGGCCGACTCCATGGCAGAGTAGTCCTCGCCCTTGAGTTCGCGGCGGGGGGCGGCGGGGGGGGGGGAGTTGGGGGAGGGCAATGCCGAGGACGGCAGGGACGGCTCGGCTGTCGGCGCCGCCGCCCCCGCCCCCGTCGCCGCCGAGGGCGTCGACGTGGCTGACACCTCTGCTGCGGCGTCGGAGCCCGTCGCGTCGGCAGCGCCGGCGGCGGCCCCAGCCGACCCGGTCGGCGTGGCCGACGGCGACGACGAGGAGCCTGGAACGTCTGGGCCGGGCGACGGCGGTGACGGCGGCACCGCCGACGCCCGAAGAGTGTGGAGGAACGCTGGGGGGGGGGGGCGTGGCGGCCACGCAGGCCGCCCCCGCCGGCTGCTCACCGCCGCGGCTCGCGGCCGCCCGGCAATGGCGAGGGAGGGGGCGGGTACAAACGCGGCGGCCATGGCGGCCACTCGAGGAAGGTGGGGGCGGGTGTGGGGGAGGGCGTGGGGGAACGGGTGGGGGGGTCGGGGCGAGACGACGGGGGGGGTCGGGGAGTTGGAGGGGTGGTGAGGGTGGGTGGGGAGGACGGGCTCCACCTACAGTAATGGGATGAGATGGGATGAGAAACCAAGGGGACTGCCTCGCTGCTGAATAATCTCGCCACGGGGTGCGGACGCGGACGCCCCGACCAGCCCAGATCGTCGGGGATCGACCAATTAGACCACAAAGCCAGTCCTCTCTTCGTCCCCACGCCGATCCTTGTCCCCCTTTCAGACGGCGGCGCTCCCCCGGGCGAGGGGCTCCTCGTCTCCGGTGCGTCTCATCCACCCCCGTGGCGGGGGGGAAGAGCGGGGGGGGTGCGGGGGGGAGTTGGGTAGCGCTGCGTTTATACCAGCAACTATCGCACTGGCGGTCGCTGTCCCTTCCGCTGCCACAGGCCTACCGTCGCCACCGTCATTCTGCCGCTACCCAGTCACTGCCGCCGACGCTGCCGTCGAAGCTACCCACCGCCACCGCGAGCGACGACGTCGATGCTGCCAGTCAGCCTCTCGCCCCTTCACGACGGCGGTACGTTCCCCGCCCGCGACGCCCGTCCTTCCCTCCTTGCCGGTGTTCCACACGCGCGCGTGTGCGGTGCCGATCGGGCCTTGACGTCCATGGAGCGGGGCGTGTTGCCAGCGGTGGCGGTGGCGGTGGTTGTCGGGCGCCCCCCCCCCCGTTCCCATCTATGTCGCCCGCATCTGCAAGGTTAACAATGGAAAAGAGAAAACAAGCCAACTGACTCCCAAGTCAGAGAACATGATGTATGTACTGTACACGACGTGCAGAGAAGAGAGTCTGGCGAGTGTAGCAAGGGCACATCTGCACAGGCACACATCAAACATGAAAGAAAAAGAGAACGAGGGATGACACAAACGGTCCGGGTGTCCTTGAGGAAGTCCTGTCTTTCATCGCCTGGTCCACGAGCGTAATGCAGGGCCCGTGGCACAAAACTCGTCACAAAAGGAGAAGACACACCCTGACTGCTGGGGCCAGGTCACGTGCCTTGTCTCGCACTGGTCTGCAGCCCCTCTCCACTCGGCTCGCCACAGCGTCTTGGCGCTGGGGCTGATCGGGCTACATCCTCCCCACCCAACATCCCCCGCATCCGCCCAATCCGACCGCCGACCGTGCCCTAAAACCAAATGTATAGAGGCACAGGCGGCGTCTGGAAAGGAAGGGCTGGTGGCGGCCCGCCCTCCCCGCCGCCCTCGCCTTGAGTGCCCCAGTGGCCCACCCCCGCCGCGGTGACGGCCGGGAAGGCGTCAACCACCGCCGGCCAGGGCCCCTCTGAGCTGACCGACGGGGAGCGCGACAGGGACGGGCGGGGCGTGTGGCGGGGAGTGCCGTCGCCGGTGGCGGTGAGAGCGTCGATGAACGCGGCCGCCGCCCAAGAGGCCATCACCCCCTCTGACTTTGCGAGGGCGCCCTCCCCATCGCCACTCGCCCAGGTGTGCGACCGGCGCATGCTAACGCGGACTCGGTGGCCACCGGCGTCAACCATCCCGCCGCCGCCGCCGCGGGCGCCGCCGACACTGATGGCAGTCCCGCCGTCGACACGAGGGGGGGGTAGGGAGAGGGTCGGCATGGACGCACTTGCCATGACCATGGACGCAACGGGAACGGGGGGCACCGGCGCAGCCAGGTCGGTTTGGGGGCGGGCTCACCGATTCTGGAGAGGGGGGGGGACGGGCTCGAACGGGAGAAGAAAGCCGACGCTGCAACTGCGCGAACCGCTCTCTTGTAGTCGGACTGGCGCAAAGGCGAGGAAGCCCCTCGCTGCGGGCAGGAAAGCAATGCGAGGGGGCAGGGGGAGAGCGGCCTTGGACAGCGCGTCTAGCGGGTGACCAAGCGGACGCACGGCGGTGTGGCTGCCACGTGCACCGTGCGGTGCTCGGTCACTCCACACAGGGACCCCTCGGCACCGACTCATCATGGGCGCCCGCCTGCTCGGCATCACACTCGAGAGACTGACCCCGCGCGCAGTAATGTCCACCTTCTAAGGGGCATTGACGAGCAGGCGCTCTGCAGTGATGACGTGACAAACGCGGCACAACGAGCCATCCCCCCCCGCCACCTTGTTCGCCCACGAGCCTCGACTCGGACGGGTGCGGTGGCCGCATGTTTGCGCTGCCCCACGGACTTCGCGCCCGCTTATTGGACGTGCCACCCGTCTGGCCAATCAGAGGGCGCGCCGACGGGCCAGCCGGGGAGGTTCAATTCTGTCTTTTTTCTTCACCGCGGAGAAGGGGACCCCGCCCTGGTCATGACCGCCGGCGCGTCCTCCAGCCGGCGTCTCGTGCGCTCTCGCCTCTCTCGCACCACCCGCGGCGGAGGCAGACCGCCGGTTGGTTCACGCGGCGGCGTGGATGAGGGACAGAGGCTGTGGGTGACTCCCACCAAGTGGAGCGTACACACAGTCTGTGAACACAAAAATGGGGTCCCATTGGCGAACCGTGACAAGGAGTGGGACATGGAGTGTTCCCCCGCCATCAGCGACCGCCACCCATGCTGGAGGCCCTTCCTCGACCGTGGCGACGGTGCGAGGGGGGGGGGTGGGCGCCGGCGACATTCGACAGCCGCACAACACTCAAGAAAACCTGCCCCGGATGGAAGTCGAGCTTCCCCGTGGAAGGCCGTGTTCCATTTCAACCGCCACCGCTTGTCCCCCCTCTCTGCCCCTCCCCTCCAAACTCAGACACCCCGCGCATTGAACGCCCGACGCCCACTCCCGCGCGTCACGTCCCACACGGGGGCGTCCGCCGAAAGGAAATGTCCCGAAAGTCCCCCCGCCCATCCCCCCCCCCCGTGAATGATAGCGCCCAGGTGTGCCCCCCCGGCGCAAAGCGGGCGACCGCCGCCATGCCGGCGCGCTGGTCGCCGAGCGTCGGCGCCAGCGGAGACAGCCGCCGGCTGGTGTAGGCCCCCCGCCAGCCGCCCGTCGCGTCTGTGCAGCAGGGGAGGAGGGTGGACAGGACAATGGCGCCCTCCTGGCCACGGACGTCCACGCCGAGGCCGCCCCCCCGGTGGGTGAGCGTCCAGGTGGCGCCCACCTCTGGCGCGCTCCACGTGCCCGCCGCGGCGGCGAGCGTTGCGCGCGACAGCTGCAGCGCAGCGGGGCGGTGGGCGGTGCCGGTGAGGGACGGCCCGCCCACCGAGGTGAGGTCCACCCGCACCGCCGCCGTCGGGTGGCTCCCATTGAGGGACACGTCGAGCACCAGGCCGCCCGCTACCCCCGCGGGGGAGCCAATGAAGCGGGTGGCCGACGCGGCGGTCAGGTGGGTGAGCGTCTCTGGACCGAAGTCGGCCAACAGTCGGCACGCCACCCGCGGGCCGTCGCCACCGCCGTCGGCGGCGGCAGCCAGTTGCGCTGGCGTGGACCCCTCCCGCGGCGCGCCCGACGACGGGGCGGCACAGTCCACCTGCAGCTCAAACACCGTCTCGTCATCCCCCGACGCACCCTCCACGGCTAGCACCCACACGCCCGCCACCGCGTCGAGGGCGCCCCGCGGCAGCTCAACGGACAACGGCAGCGCCGTTGCGGCGGGCGACGGGGACGGGGGCGGCGTCGGGCTGGGCGGCCGCGCTGGCAACGGCGCTAGCACGTCGGGCGCCGCCGCCGCCGCTGCGTTGATGGCGGCTTCCAACGGGATGTCCACCCCAAATTGACTGGCCGTCGCCTGGATAGCCACCGCCACCCCCGCGGCGGGCACCTGCAGGAGTGTCGACATGTAGCCGCCAATGGTGCCGCCGTGCCACCAGGCGGCGACGGTGGCGTTGGCGCCCACGCCAGGCAGCGTCACAGGAAACAGGCCGGCGGCGTAGCCAGTGCCGAAAAGCGAGTAGTCGGTGGAGCCCTCGCTGCCATTGAGCGACCGCAGCACGTAGGGCGTGCGCATGGCGCTGACAAGCTGCTGCCCCCCGCCAAGGGTGTTGTTGTCCAGATTGGTCGCCCACTTCAACAGGTCTGCCGGTGTGGACAGGATGCCGCCGGGGCCGACGATGGGCGCAAGCCGGCCGATCGTGGCGGGAATGGCAGCGGGGGCGGCGCCGAGCGAGACGGGCAGGCTGATGTTGACCGCAACGCTCTGCGCCAGCCCCGGATACACCCGGTGGGCCGAGTCGTAGACGGTCGTGGCATTCATGCCCAGCGGCCGCGTGACGACCGATGCCAGCAGCTCTGCGTAGGGCACCCCCGCGACAGCCTCAAGCACCTCGGCCAGCAGAAGGCTGTTTGTGTTTGAGTACTCCCAGGCGGTGCCAGGCGGGAAGCGGAGCCGCTTCTGCCAGGACACCGCGGCGAGCATGCGCGACCGCGGGAAGGGCCCCTCGACGGACTCTCCCCCCAGGTAGAGCACGAAGAACAAGTCCCGCAGACCACTCACCTGGTGAAGCAGGTGCCGCAGCGAGACGGGCGCGACCCAGAGGGGAAGCCACGGCAGGTACCTATGGACGTCATCGTCAAGGTCCAGCTCCCCCCGGTCAGCCAGCCAGTGCACGAGGAAGGCGGTAAACTGCTTGCCAATGGACCCCACGTCGGTCACCGTCGCGATCGTCATGGGCACCCCATGCTCGGGGACCGCCACCCCCACCGCGCCCGCCGTGGCCACCCGCCCGCCGATGCTGACCGCATACGTAACGCCCGCGCCCGTGGCGGTGGCCGTCGGCTCGAGCGCCGCGCGCAGGACGTCCCCGGCCGCCGGCGGCGGCACCGGAGAGGGTGTGCCGCCGCCGTCGCCACCGCCGGCCGCGTCGACGACGGCGGCGGCTTGGCGCGACACGGCCGCCGCGGCGGCCGCCCAGTCCCCATCGGGTGCCACCGTCGAGGCGGCGGCGGAGGAGACGACGGCGACGGCGACGGCGGTGGCGGCCGCCACGACTGCTGCCACCGCAGCCAGCCGCATGGTCAAGGGTGAAAGCGGGACGGGGGCACCAGCGGATGGGTCGCTCGCGGCGGCAGGTGGCGGGCGTGGGGCGCAAGAAGAAGTGCACGTTCAAGGAGGCGCGAGAGGAGGGGGTGCGAGCGTGCTCCTGTTGGCGGTGGCGCAGGGGAACCAAACCGGTCGGTGGCCGAGCGGCTGCCGCCCATTTATCTTGGGCTCCCCTGCTTGGCTCATCACAGCCTCGAGCGCGGCAGTAGACCCGCGCGGGGTGGCGGGCATCGGCTTCCGAGCGGAGCGCCCTAAAGCACGGGGGGAGGCCCTGCGCATTGCTTCGCCTCCTCCCCAGGCGGCGACCGCCCTCGTCCGCTCGCTCGCCCGGTGTGCGCTCGTGCGGCCAGGCAGCATTGCCGTGCGGTCTATGGCTCGCTGCCCCTGCGCGTCCAGCTGGGCGTCACGACCCTGCTGGATCGTCCATGATGCTCACGCCCAATCCGCGACGTGCTGGTGACAAGGTGTCGCTCTGATGGCAGAGGGCCCCGCGCGGGGGGCTGGGTGGAAACATACGCCCTATGTTCGTATGCAGCAGTGAAGAGGCGCCTGCCTGGCCCTCTCCTCCCTGCTGAACGCGGAGAGCCCGTCGCCTGAAATCAGCTGTGGCTACAGCAGGCCGCAGCTCCTTCGTTGCCGCTGGCGCCCCGCCGCGTTGTGCACACCGTGTTCCATATCCGTCTGACACCAGATTTTCACAACTCGCATATGAGGGAAGGTTGCCAGGCTGCTTTTTTCTCGAAAAACCTATTAGCGGACTCGGCAGCACGTCAGGAGTCCGGCCGTCTTGTCCCTTTCTGCGGGCGATGCCTGGTTGCCGAGGAAAAAATGTACCCTCGTGTGGGGGGGTACACCAGTTTTTCACAACTCTCGTTTACATATCAGGGCAGCCATCTGGGGCACTTCTTACAGAGATACAGCAGAAAAAACTTGATTGTATTTGTAGTCGTGGAGCATCTTTTCACGTCCGTCGACCAATGAGAGCGAAGAGAGCTGAAGCAGCACAACCCCTTCGCGATCGTGACGTCCGGCATCACAGCACCTGAGCTCCAAAAAGCATCCCCCCATGCTCCGGGGTGGTTACGCGTCGCCCCCCCCGCCCCCCAACAGCGACGGAGCTCGCTGGGACTTGCGGCTGGTGGAGATGCTCGTCTGCTCCACGGGTAGCGCTTTGCGTCTGAAAGAACATTGGAACGGATGCTCTTTTCCCACTTCAATGAGCCTGATGATAGCACCTCCCTCGCCCCTCGCTGACAGCGACGCGTCCGTGAGGGAGGGTGGCCGTGCTGGGGAAAGCGTGGGGCAGACTGTTGTTGTGCAGCGGTGTGGGGCGCGCCCGCTGGCTCCCGCCAACACCCTATCGAGAACAGCCGGGGGGGTTAAGGGGGGAAGGTGGAGAGGGTGAGGGCAAGCGGGAATAGGCGCTTGCGCCACCGTCAGCCCACTGCAGCAAATAGAGAGGTCCTGGTAGGCCGGGACAGGCCCATAGACGTGTTCTGCTCTTCTGGTGACTCTGCCAAGGAGCTCAAACCCGGGATAGGAGGACAAAGAGGGCAGCTGGGCACAGGTGGGGCGAGCGGGACGCGCGGATGCGTTGCAAAGCAGTCGGGTTCGGGCCAACAGTCAGCCAGATGAGCGTTCTGGGGCGGTAATTAGAACCAATTTGACCTCTGCGAGAGAGCTCTCTTTTACGCCCGTGAGGCTTCAGTCGCGCACCTGTGTTCGTATGCTTTTTTTTTCTTTATATCGTTGAAGAGCCTGTGAGCTGGCGCACCCAACGGTGCGACTCACGTACACCCCCTTGCACTGGATCACATTTTAGTACGAGTTGCCTTGCGGCTGCCGCCGACTTCTGCGGCCGTTCGGAAGGGATTCTCATATGTAGACACTGTGTGTTTTCTATGTAAGCGGAAGTTGTGAAAACTGGTGCCACTTGTGAAAAACTGGTGTCAGACGGATATGTATGGTGTGCAGAGCACGCAGATGTCGAGGCGGGTCACCTCGCCAACCAACGTGTCGTTCGTAATTGTTGATACGTGCGCAACAATTGATTATACTTTCATCAAATTCTCAGTCCGTTGTTATTTTGTCACACATTCCATATTCACAGGTGCCGTCTAAGTAGAAACTGTGTCGAGGAAGGCTACGTCCTGCTGGCAACTGTACGAGCGCTGTGCCACCTCTTTTCTGTCTGTTTTTGGGGCAAGCTCGTTGAGCCACCCGAGACCGTGACCTGCAAGTCGCCGTCCTCGCTGCATCCCCTCCGCGCGGTTCCCCTCGGCCCCCGGGTCGCCAAGCACTGGTCCACCGCTCCCCACGCTGTGCCCTTTGCTACGGGCACGCTGCTTCTGCTGCTACACAGCACCCCCGCTGCCTGCCACTGCTGGTTGCCCCCCCCCGCCCCGTTGCTGCTGTTGCCCTTGCTAGGTCTTTACTGTTGGTGGCGTCAGCACCGCCGTGGCAGCACTCGCGCCCAGGCTTCCTCATCCTTTTCGCCTCCGCTCTGCCGGCTACGCGTGGCCCCCTCACCTTTCCGTGCTTTGTTCGTCGACCTTCCCCCAGGCTGCTCGTGTGTCCCACGGCCGTGCCTCGGGCCCACCCAAGGCTTGCCCGTGTACCCTTGCGGGAGTATGGCCGTCCGTGCCGTCACCGCCGGCGGGCGGTCGGCATCGCTTATCTCCCACCTGCGCGGCCGCGGGGCGGTGGGGTTGCTGGCGCCATCCCCCGCTACCGCCCCCCTCTCTCCTGTCCCGACCACCGTGGGAGTCGGCGCCTCCCTGGGTTCCCGTCGATCCCTCCAGACGCTCTCCCGGACGGTGCCGGTGAGCCCAGGCGGCTCCCTCCGCCTGCGCATCCGGCAGGCGTGCCTCCTTCGTGTCGAGGTCGCTGACGTTCACACCAGCCCGTGGGACCAGGCGGTGGTGTCGCTAGACGTGTCGCCCACACCGCCGGGAGGGCGGGCGGAGGATGGGGGCGGTGGCGGCGACGGCAAAGCGGCCCCCCGGGTCATGTCTGCTGATGCGGCAGCGGCCGTCTCGGATGACTTTGGCGTCCATGTCTACTGTGACTCGGAGCGCAACACGGTGACGGTGGACTCGGAGGCCGAGTCGACCCCCCACTGGCTGGCGCGGCTGGTGCATCAGGCGTCGTCCTGGGTGGGGGGCCCATTTCGGCGGGCCAACCCTTCGCTCGACGCGGCCATTACGTTGACGCTCACCATCCCCGGCAAGTTCCATGTGGACGTGGAGCTAGAGGAAGGCACCTGCACCGTCGACGGCACCCTGGAGGGCAACTTTCGGTTTGTGTCCCCATCTGCTGACCTGGTGGCCTCTCGCCTCAAGAGCGGCTATGTAGACATTGATGCGGGCGACGGCGACGTGTCGGCCGGGGTGGTACAGGGCCACGCGACGCTCCGCACTCGGGCGGGCAACGTGGACGTGGGCCGCCTACAGGGCCCGTTTATCGGTGTGCACACGGGCAGCGGGGACATCCAGGCGCGCTCCGTCTACGCCACTTACGCGTCCATCCGTACCGTCGGCGGCGGGCTGCGGCTGGGCACCGCCGCGGGCAACCTTCACATCCGCTGTTCGGGGGAGGGGGAGGTGGAGATGGGCGGCGTCACGGGCGCGCTCGACGTGGAGACGGACGAAGGGGACGTGGAGGTACAGCTGGCCGCGCCGAGCCGCGTAGCCGTCGCGTCGGCGCGCGGGGATGTGGAGCTGGCCGTCGGCGGCGACGGCGCCGTGTCGGGGGTCGGCGTCTGCCTTGAGGCGGGTGGTGAGGGCGGTGTCACGCTTGCCGACTCGGTGCGGCTTCTCCGCGTCGGTGGGGACAGCCGTCACAGTGTACGGGGGGTGCTGCAGGGGGGGCCCGCCGCAGACACCGCCGCCGGGGCCGCGACGGGCGCTTCCCCGTTGCCGCCTATCCCCGCAGCAGGCTTGGCCGCCGCCACCGCCGCGGCGGCCGAAGCCGACGCCGGCGCTCCCGCCGAGGCACCTCACATCTGGGTACGCGCCGCGGCGGGTGACGTTCGGCTCACCACCCGCGAGTGGGCTGCGTCGTTTGTGGGGGGGGAGGGCGCCAAGCCGCCGCTGTCGTCGGCGTCGGCGTTTACGGCGGCGGCGGGGGCAGCAGGCGTCGGGGGGGCGCCACCACCGCCGGCGGGAGCACCCCCGGGGGGGGGGCGCCCCTTTCCCCGCTGGGCGCGCGCCTACCCCCCGCCCCGCGACGACGCGGCCGACGGGGGGGCGGGCGGGCGGCGGGAGTCGGCTGCTCCAGCGCCGTCGTCGGCGTCGGCGGCCCCAGCGGCGTCGACGGCTGCTGCGGGGTCGGGGCAGGCCTAGCAGCGGGTACTGCACGATGACGGCGGCGAAGGGGGAGGGGCATACCTGCCTAATGGGGGGGGGGTCGACCAGCTGGTGCGGTGGGATGGCCTCGGGCCGTGCGCGCGTGCGTTGGGTTTTTGTTTCACCTCATGCGGGGCGTGTGTGGAGGCGGGCGTTGCAGGGGTTCTTTGCTCGTGGTGTGGGCAAACGCGTTCAACCTGTTTTTGGGGGGAGGCTGCGCAGCTGGCACACGACGCGTGCCCCTACCGGAAGGGGGGGGGGTGCCGCCGCACCCGCGGGCGTGCCCTTTGTGTGGTACAGTGCATAAAAGGGTTGCGTCCCGGCGCTTCTGCGTCACTGGGGTCTGGTCTCGTAGACGAGGAGCCTGGAGCCCGCTCGCTCACCGGCGGCGGTCAGCTCAGTTGGGGCAGCGGGGCGGAACGTCCAAAAAAAAAACACCGGTCGTGCCGAGAGATAGTCCGTCGCCCTCAACCCCCACAGTATTCCCCCCTCTAGGGAGTCTATCGCCCCGCGCCCGCCCGCCCGGGTCCCACCGTCCCCTACCGTCCCCCGCCGTCCGTCCCTATCGTCCCCCCTCTCTACCGGCCTCCGTCGGCCGCCCGTCGCTGAACGCCGTCACTGGGACCGCCACTGTCCTCGGTGGGGCGTACCCCTGTCGTAAACTTCCCCGGTCAGGCGCTCGCAGCTGCCGGTCGGGGCTCTAGCCCAAGGCCAACGACGAGAGGGTTTCTGAAAACACCCCCCCCAAGGCACCCCCCTTGGAGCTCCCTTGCCCTGACGACACTTCCACCTCCTCGTACGGCTGGATGACGACAAAGCCGGGGGTGTCGCTCTTAAACGCCATCTGGATGGACTCCTCCGAGCCGCGGCCCATCATCCCGCGCATGGACACCTCCGTCTTGAGCGCCGGCTTGAGGTTCCCACTCCACGCCACCGCCGCGTCGGGGTCGACAAAGACGTCCGCGCCGGGGCCGACGGATAGGGCCAACGGGTCCCCATGGCAGGTGACCGCCACCACCCCGGGGCCCGTGAGGAGCACGTTGGACAGGCCTGCCGATGCCATGCCCCCCAGCCCCTTGGTCATCTTGATGTCCCAGGTAACCTCTGCCGCAAACGCCAGCACGTTGGCGCCCGACACGGAGAGGGACTCCCCGGCGGCCAGCTTGAGGAGGATGATGTTCTTGCCCATGTCGGCCAGGTAGACGCACCCCCGGCCCGAGACGGTGGTGAGGGTGACGCCCTCGCCCGTCAACTTCTTTTTCACCATCCGCCCCACCCCCTGCTTGCGCGCCGACGCGCGCGCAAAGGAGAGGGCGCCGCGGTGGGCGACCATGGAGCCAATCTTGGTCTGCACGGATGTGCCCACATCCACCCGCAGCATTTTGGAGGAGGTCAGGTGGAATGTGTCCCCGCCGCCGCGGGGGGGGGGGCCCTCCCCGGCGGCAGCGGCAAAGGCCGACAGGCCCTGGGGGATGTCAGACGGTCGGGCGGAGGAGGCCATTGCGCACGTCTCGCTGTGGGGGGGCGGGAGTGCAGAGAGCGACGGGTATCAGGTGCAGGGGGATGGTGGGAGATGGGGCGGGGGGGGGGCAAGGGGCGAGAGCAGGGCCAGAGAAGGAGCCAAGGGAGGAGGGAAAGAGAATGAGGTAGATGTGGGAGGAGGAAGAGTGCGGAGATGACGCCGGGCCACCGGTCGGGCAAGGGGCGGAGCGGGGTCGATACTTAAAGAACGTCGGGGGCGGGGTGCGGGCCCCGCACTGCGGAGCCCCGCACTGGCCTGCATCGGTGTCGCGGCGATGGCCCGCCCGGGAGCGAGGGGGGCGAGGAGCGAGAGAGAGGGCAGGCGGCCCCGCGCGATTCGGTGGGGCGGGGCGGGGAACACAGCAAGGACGGGGGGCGGCGGTCACCGGATGCGTCACCGCAACCCGCCATCCTAACACGATGCGGGGAGGACGCGGCGGTTACATACTTATGTTCGCTCTCACGACTTTGATCCCACACGGCCCGCTCTGCCCTGCGTGGAGACGATTCACCTCACATCCCAATAACGCTGCCCTGCCTGCGGGGAGGCGGTTCACCTCATATCACAGCAACGGTCACCTGCAGCGATGGGCGAGGGAAACCACGAGAGGGATAGCAAATGCGCGTACAGCGGCACACAACTGACCCACATGAAAAGAGGCCGAGCACGAATAGCAAGCCGCGCGAGCATGTGTCCTTGGTTGTGTAAAAGTACAGTCATTCCCTGAAGATGACCCACCCCCATGGCGAGCATTACAGCTGCAGGCACCACGACGCCAGGTGCGTGCTCGCCAATCAATCGCTCCAGAAAAGCCGCCCGCGCCTCTCGCGCTGCTCTGAATGACTGTGGAGGACTGTCGGCCAACTCGTTATAGCCCCACTTGGGCTTATACGGGGGTGGTATTGCAGTTTTCCGAACTTTGTCCCATGTGGACAAGAGCACGAGCAAGTGTACAAGAGCAAGGGCCAATCGCATGCTGGCAGCCGGGGGCTCACCAATGGCGTGCTGCAACACGTCTGTCGGAAGAACCTGATGATTGGCTATGGCCACAACTGCTCTCGCAACGAACGCCGGTTGGTCGAAACACTCTTGTTTTTTCATCGGATCTCGCCGGTTGGCCCTTTATCTCAGGTCATCTCTGTCAAGAACAGTCCGAAGCGGTCAGCCGGTGCTTGTTCTGCCCTCGAAGTGGTCAGAAATCCCGAGAGAATCCCCGATCACACAACAACGGGCCCTCATGCAGAGCAGTCATTGGCCAGAGAGGCAGCATCTGAGTCATATCAATGGTCAAACACAGCTCTTGCTCTTGTCCACATGGGACAAAAGTGGGAGAACTGCAATACAAGGTCGGGGATTGACTGTAGATGGAAACGCCACCAGGGAGTCACGTTGGATGGGGGATGCGGCGGCCAGGTCGGCCATGCACGGCAGAGTCTTCCGCGGCGCGCCCCTGCTGCATGTGTATGTACACAGTGGGCCCGTCCGTCCAACTCTCGAGGCTTGGACGACGGCTGCCCGCAGAACGCGCCAGCAAGGTGGCACAACTTGACGCAACCCCGTTTCCGGGGGGGACGCACGAAGTCCGTCGGGCTGTCGGGCTGTGACCCAGTCGGGCGCGCGCGTGGTCAGGCCGCACCGTTGTCTTCCTCTGTCGTGGCCCAATAGGGTTGCCCCGTTCCATCGTCTCCAAAACGTGCAACCGACTATTCCGCTGGACACAAAGCGCCATTCGCGCAGAACGTCAATAGCGCTCGCTTTCTGCCAAGGCCCGCGCCAATGAATTGGACACTGAGAACTCGGTCGGAACACAGTGCCTTGGGACCAGACAACGCTCGTGGTTCAGTCTCATGTGTGTATTTGAGGAGCCAATGAAAAGCGAGGAGAGATGCTGCCTCTACAGTGCGACCCCTCACTTGGCCGCCCCGCAGTTGTGCCGATCGGCACAACTGAGGGGGGGGTACGCGGGAAGTGGCCCGGCCGGGCGGCTCATATTCGGGCGATTGACGGGTGCTGATTGGCTCATACCGTCCAGATCGCTGAAATCTGAACATCTCAGGACAACTGTCGGACACTGGAAGGGGGGCCACCTCCTTGGTCTACCCCAGGGCAAGTGAGGGGTCGCACTGTATAGTCCCGAGATCATGCCCATTGCAAGTCTTTCTTGATAGCGGCTGCTCCCAGGACTTGATTCGCCATTGGCTGTCCTTCGGGCGTAAAGTCTCGATCTCGCGCCTCGCAAGCTCGCGCCTTCTTCTCGCCGCCGCGTCTCGGCACCACACCTGTTGGCGCCTCCGCCGCCACAGCCACATTGGTTGCGGCGTCGGCGACCGAGCCCGGCGAGGTTGCTGGCTGCAGCGCGGGGGCAGTCATCGCCCGGGTGTGGCGGCGCTTGGTGCCTGCGGAGGTAGGCGCTGTCCCTGCCGGGCCCTGGCCGCTGATTGCCGGCAGCTGCCCCGCGGTTGAGGCGGTTCCGCTGCCCCGCGCGATGGGCGCTGTCACACCCCGGGCGCGGCGGTGCTGCTGCTGGCTGCGGATGAGGCTCTGTGGCTTTGCGGATTCGGTGGTGCATCTGGCCGGGGGACGGGGGCGGCATATTGGTGGAAGTGGCCGTGCTGTTTGCGGCTTAGTGGTTGATGTGGTGCCTCTTGTCGGGGGATGGCGGCCGTGACTTTCTGGGTACGGCGGTGCTGCTAGCTGTGGGGGGGTGGGCGATCCCCCCCTGCCGGCCCTTGCCACCGAGAGCGCCGTCATTACCCTCCCTGCGCGCTCCGAGGCGGTCCGCGTCCTCGGCCCTCCGTCGGCCGCGGCGACGGCCGGCGGCGTTACGGCTACGGTAGCGGACGGCAGAGTGGCGGTCGCACGGGGTGGGCTGTTGGTCAAGGGTGTCGGGGGGGGGCGGTGGCAGTGTCGTGGGCGGTGGGGGGGTGCTGCTCAGTGTTGAGGAGCGTTCCTCCACCGTCACCCCCCCTCACAATCTATGGCACCGACGCCGCTGCCACCAACGCCACTGTCTAGGCGATGAGCGGCGGCGGTGTTGCTTTGGCGGCGGCGTCGGCAGGTGACGGCGCGATGGCGGCGGTGCCGGGCAACGCGCCGCTCGCAGTGGACAAGGTGGTGGCGGTGGGTAGTGTGCGAGGGGGTGGTGGTGGTGTTGGCGGCGGGGGGGGGTTGGCGATGCGGCGGGGGACGATCCCCTTGAGCCTACCCCCCAACCGCCAGCGACGTCGCTGCCACCCCCCCCGCTGACGCCAAGGCGGTTGCTGTTGGCGGTACAGCGCCGGCGACAGCGAAGGCCGTAGCGGGCGGCGAGTCTGTAGCATATCCGCCGTTCATACCGAATTCCGGTATTTAAGGGCTTGTAGCCCCCCCTGACTGGTGGCCCCAACCTTGTTGGTTTGGGATCACTTGTGGCTTGCCCTTTGGGGGACGACTTTTGTACTGTATGGTTTATCTGTCCTTGCTTGAGATGTGGAAACCACAGCATCGCGGATCTCCGACTTCCTTCGCAAGAGCTCGCGAAGGTAGGGCGTGGATTCGCGAAGGTATTGCAGTTCTCCCAATTTTGTCCCATGTGGACAAGAGCAAGAGCAAACTATGTTTGACCAATGATATGACTCAGATGCTGCCTCTCTGGCCAATGACTGCTCTGCATAAGGGTCCGTTGTTGTACGAACAGTGTGATCGGAGATTCTCTCGGGATTTCTGACCACTTCGAGGGCAGAACAAGCACCGGCTGACCGCTTCGGACTGTTCTTGACAGAGACGACCTGAGATTAAGCGCCAACCGGCGAGATCCTATGAAAAAACAAGAGTGTTTTGACCAACCATCGTTCGTTGCGAGAGCAGTTGTGGCCATAGCCAATCATTAGTTTCTTCCGACAGACGCGTTGCAGCACGCCATTGGTAAGCCCTCTGCTGCCAGCATGCGATTGGCCCTTGCTCTTGTACACTTGCTCCTGCTCTTGTCCACATGGGACAAAATTTGGAAAACTGCAATACATCAGTAAATGGGATGTGTGCTCCAGAGGTGTCTATTGAGGGTGTTTGGAAAAAGAGATGTGTCTTTGATTGAACCCCGGTTCTTCAAGGTGGTTGTCAGGTGTGATTCAACTAGGCTACCTAGCCACCGCCGTCCCCGCCACCTCCACCCTGCCCCCGGCGCACTTTATACCTGTTTTATTTTTGTGGGCCATTTCCAGTCTCTGCAGTACCCCGCAAGCCACTCCCGCGCTGCAGCATGCGCTTCCAGCTTCCCTGCGCTGCATATGCACCTCCCCCTTACCCCACATAGTAGCTGCACACTCGCCTCTGCTGTTTCCGGATGAACGCTCCGGGCGGCGCCCAGAACGCTGGTCGTGGAGGACTGCAGCCAGGCGGGCCGAATAGGACCTGCAAAGAGACCGTAGCCAGACGGCCTGGATGGGCGCAACCGCGCTAGAACAGCTGAATAATGAATGATTTGTATGCTGATCATCGGTCCCGCCGTAGCCAGGCGGGCCTAAAGGTCCTGGAAGACCGTAACCAGGCGGGCCGAAAGGCCCTCCAGAAAGACCGTAGCCAGGCGGCCTGGATGGGCGCTGCCGCGCCAGAACGGTTCAATAATGAATGATTTGTATGCTGATCACCGGTCCCGCCGTGGCCAGGCGGGCCTAAAGGTCCTGGAAGACCGTAGCCCGGCGGGCCGAAAGGCCCTCCAGAATGACCGTAGCCAGGCGGTCTATATGGGCGCTGCCGCGCCGGAACAGTTTAATAATAGATGATCTGTAAGTTGATCACCGGTCCCGCCGTAGCCAGGCGGGCCTAAAGGTCCTGGAAGACCGTAGCCTGGCGGAAAGAGGGCGACGGGGGCGGATCAAATGATGGATGGAGAAGTTGGGGCGGAGCTGTTGAGGGGGGCCTGGGGGGGGCAGCAGTACGCGAGCATTGGCGGCGACCTCACCCTGCTGGCCAGCAGACGCGGGCTGACGCCACGATACCAGGAGGGGCTGGTGAGGGGTGACTGGGGGGGGCAGCAGTACGCGAGCATTGGCGGCGACCTCACCCTGCCAGCCAGCAGACGCGGGCTGACGCCACGATACCAGGAGGCTGTATCGGATAGGGGCGTGGACAGAGTCCAGGCGCTGGGCTGCCCGTTCGGTAGAAATGTACTGGGCGGAGAAAACCATACATAAGTTCAGATCCACGCGATTTGCCTTCGGCCTCGTGAGGCTGCGGTTCCTTCGCGAACGCTCGCGAAGCTGTGGTTTCCCTGTTTGCTTGCTTTGAAGGGGTCTTTCGTATTGTTTGCCATGCTCGTAGCGATCGGCCTTTCGGCCTCCGCAAGGTCGCTCGACCGGCATGATGTTTCGCCCTTATCTTCGACGTGGGAGCTCGCCGCCGCCGTCGGGCTGGCTTGCTCCCCATCGAACGTGTGGGCAACAAACCCATCGAACGTGTGGGCAACAAAGGACTGTCTTCTTTACCTTCACGGTAATAGCTGTCGCTTTCAGCTCTTGCGGCCGGTCGGTCCCATTTCCTCATTATTGATCAGCACGTATTCCACATTGGTGGAGCAGCAGGGGATACTGGTCGTGTGCGGCGCCGCCGTACGCTCGTATCGTACGTGTTCCTTGTTGCCTTGTGGCAGTTGCGTCGACGATCATTAGATCGGGTGTTGCGCCGGGCGACAAACCGACTGGTGGAGGCTGGACGACGCCGGGCGTCGTGCCACGGGGATATTTAGATCGGTGACGCCGGGCACGCCGATTGGAGCTCACGTCGGGTTGCGATATGGATACGGGAGCACCCGACGGCGCTCGTCGCCCCAAGGGTAAGGGAGTCGCCCTGCCATCGGACTAGACGCCTCTAGACGGAGGGAGCGGAAGTGTCTGCCCTCCGGCCCCGGGAGATACCCCCCCCACTCCCATTTTGGAGGACAAGACCTCCGAAATGGAGAGCCTGAAGGCGGCGGTAGAGACACTTCGCTCCCGCCTTGAGGCTCAATAGGTTGCTAACCAGACGTTGCAAGACGCCAACGCCTTACTGGCAACTCATCTAGAGCAGCTGAGGGAGCCACCCTCATATGAGACGGTACGTCAACGGACGCCGTCGAACCGACCGCCGGTGGCCAAGGACCAGACGGGCAATCAGCCCCGATCTACTTCTAACCCGCGAACCGGCGATCTTCATGTGAAGAGCCGTCGGATCCGCTTACTTGAGCTCCAAATCAAGACCCTCCGATCGGAGGCTGCGGCGAAGCGTTCAAGTGAACGGGGGGGAGACGCATCATCCGCTGATGATGAGACATCAAACGATGATTCATCATCCTCGTCCTCCTCGTCTTTTAAAGAAATGAGCGATGAAGGCGGGGATCCGTCCCCGCCTACCATCCTAAGCTCATCGAGTAAGGATTCTAGCTCATCAGAGAGCTCTGTCGCTCGACGTCGTCGCATGAGCAGGCGTCGTCGCCAACCTGGACCTGCGATCGGGCTGATGGAAATCGGTATCCGCAAGTTGGTCATAAGACCAGGCAACAGTAGGTTCAAGTCACTTCTGGACTACCGCACGTACTTCCTACTACGCCGTAGTGTCAAGTATACCCCCTCTATGGTCAAAGACACCAGCAAGATGAACAAGCGCCTTGATGGCGCATTCCAAGGTCAAGACTCCTTCAATGGAGGCGACCCCCTCGGTATATTCACCTTTTTGACGACCCTTCGTCGTGCGTGCGACGCTGCCGGATTGACCCATGGTCAAGCATTTCCGCTAATGGCCTTCCGGCTCGCCGGGGCGGCCAAGCGATCTTTTGGAAGTGCCGCCAACACAGTGGTGCGTGACAAGCGCTACGAGCTAAGCACCTATGGTGACGGAGTCAACTGGCTTCTCAAGAAGCACGCTACGCATGCCGCATTGGCAACAGCCTACCATGTCATCATCACTATGTCTCAATTGGACACTGAGTTCCCACGGGTGTTTGGCATCCGGGTGTGTGGTAGAAGACTCGATCCTCTCAGGCACGTGTCAATATCCCTCGGGGGGAAGGGACAGGTAACACAAAAAGGAGAACTAAGAGAGTGGTATGCATGTTGCCTCACGTGCCTGCTCGCAGAGCAAACAGATACGCACGAAAGTGCACACGGGAAAGAGGAAAGCAAACGCGCAGTTGTCTTTTTCCCTGAGGGCGCGGGCCAAGGGCGCCTCGCTGTCCCTCTTAACGTGCATCTGGGGGAGCCTCGGCACATTGGCCAGGTAGCCCCCCCCTACCCCCGAGTGGCCCCGACCCGAGTCTAACCTCGTCAGGTCGGGGGCCACTATCACTACTAATTCTATACTCCCTCAATTATCTCGCAATCAAATTCTCTCAAATCAAGTCCCTCACAAGTATGCAAAAACCCATCAAAAGTCCCTCTCTCATGTGTGGGTAGCGTAGTCCACCGCATCCCAGTGCCGGGCACGGGCCACGGCCGCCAACCATCCTTACACGGCGGGCGTGTCCTGGCACCAGGTGCCCCCTGGTCGCCATCCCGGGTCGGCGCCAAGTCAGGGCCAGGGATGCTACAGGGTGGAAGCCGCGTGCGATCGGCTGTGCGGCCTCGTCAACGCGCAAGATGTTAAAGATGTATTCATCAACGGTCTATCTGACTTGATCAAGCCTAATGTCCGCGTGGTGGACAGCCAGTTCCCGGATCGCCCAATGGCGGACTCGGTAGCGGCAGCCCAAGGGTTTTGGGAAGGGGCCAATCGGCTGCGCCAATCTATCAAGGCCAGCCGACCACCCTTGATCAAGATTGGTCAAATTGACTCCGCCCCGGCCGCGCCACAGCGAATGGTCGATCGACCCTATGCCCCAGTGAAGGCCGTCTGAACGGACGCGCCCAATACACCGGGACCGTCTAACCCACGGGCCAACGACATTTGTTACAACTGTAACGAGACCGGGCACTTTGCCTCGCGCTGCCCTAAGCCACGACGGGAATGCCGGCAAGTATGCGTCATGGCCCTCGTTGAGGAGGAAGTGCGCAAGCAGGTCAACGCTATTTTTGACAAAGAAGTCCTACGGGACTCAAGAAGCGATGAGTCTACCGACTCCAAAACCTCGAATGAGGAGCTCGACTCAAAAAACGAGTATGTCGGGGACCGGCGGGCGCCTGCCCCGACGCATCCTCGCCTGTAAGACCCGCCAGACCTAAGGTCACAAAGATACTAAGCAAAGCCCATCGGCACTACGAAATATCGGCCTGTTGAGGCACTGACCTCGACAACACAAGAAGTTTGCGCCCCATCCTCGATACAGGAGCCGGCGTGAACTAAGTCAGACCTGACGTCCTGCCGCCTCAGTGGCGAAACTATGCTGAACAGCTTGATGAAACTCCACACATCGTTGATGCAAATGGAAAGACCATTCAAGCGCCAGAAGCCATCTACCTCTTCGTAGACACCGGAGGAATGCGAGCCTTCGTACGTTTATATGTGACCCCGAACTTATCAGTTCAATGTATCCTTTGGGACCGAGTTTGTGAATACTCACATGGAGGCAATTCTGCCCAGACTCAAACGCATCGTTCGGCAAACGCCAGAGGCCCAGCCAAGACAACAGTCGCCCATACTGGGGATCCAATACATGGGCGACATGGCCTCTCAATGGACCGAGGGACCGGCCAAGGTCCGAGCATGCGAGCAGACCCGGATCAAGGGTCAGACCGAAGATTGGGTCATGGTCACATGCAAAACCCCAGGGTTGGTAACCATGCAACCCAATGCACGCTTGTGCCGACACAAGACTATGGCAGTCGCGTGTGGTGTGGCCACCGTGAAGCCGGACGAAACATTTTCGGTTAAGATCTGTAACTTCGGACCTGATACGTTCATTGTCCGAAAGGGATACACAGTCGCATTTGCCGAACCCCGCTTGGGACAAGTGCTCTTAGCACCCGTCGAGGAACGTGCCCCACCTTCCGCGGCCGCTGTCGAAGAGACGCGAAACGCTCTCGAAGATATTGATCTCCACGATTCACCGGACTATTTGCATCAGCAATCAAGGACATGTTGGTTAAGCACGGCAATAACAACCCTACCGAACGGGAGCGTTCAAACGGGCGATCATTGTCGATCAGATCAACAGAATGTTCAAGCTCAAGGACATGAAACCAAATCACAGCGATTGGGCAAGCCCCGTCGTCATAGTGCCAAAAAAGAATGGGAAGGCCCGCTTCTGCGTCGATTACCGACGGCTGAACAACATAACCAAAAAGGATGCTTACCCACTCTCTCGCACGGAGGACTGCCTCGACTTACTCGGTGACGCAACGGTATTCACTTCGCTTGACTGTACCGCTGGCTACAGGCAAGCTCTACTCCGGAAGGAGGATGAAGAGAAGACTGCGTTCACAACGCACAACGGCATCTTCGACTTGACTACTATGCCCTTCGGTTTGACCAACGCACCCACTACCTTCCAGCGTGCGCTCGATATCATCATATCCGGATTTAAATGGCAATTCTGCCTTGTGTAACTTGACGACGTCATCATCTTCTCGGCACCAGCCGCTCAACACATCAAAAATGTGGACGAGGTACTCACTCGCCAACGAGAGGCTGGCGTCACTCTCAAACTGAAGAAATGCAAGTGGTTCACTAGCGAGGTTAAGTACGTGGGACGCAGCATTACCCCTGGTAAATTACATGTTCTCAACAAGTACACCGAAGCACTGCGCAATGCCACATTCCCTACGACAAAGACGCAAATGAAAAGCTTCTTGGGAATGTGCAACGTCTATCGACGATTTGTCATCGACTTCACTGAGAGAGCGCAACCGCTCAACGCGATGACCAAGCAGGAGGTCCCACCCGACCTCCCTCCCCCAAAGAATGAAGCCCAAGCAGCATTTGAGGACCTGCGCGACGCGCTCGTCCACCCACCGATCCTTGCTTTACCAAAAGCTGTCCGCGAGTTAACGCTCGATGTTGACGCAAGTGCGTATCATCTTGGGTGCACACTCTTGCAAAACAGCGATCAAGGTAAACCTCAACCACTGGGTTATTAGAGCCGGGCTGAGGACCCGGCCGAACTCAACTATTCCAATACGGAAAGAGAATGCCTTGGCATCGTGTGGGCGGTGCTCAAGTTGAGACACTTCCTGGAAGGTCAACACTTCATTATCCGATCGGATCATCGGAGCCTCAGCTGGATGTACAGCACCGCTGATTTCAGTGGCCGCCTCATGCGTTGGCGTATGCGACTGGCCGCGTTCGACTTTGAACTGAAGCATAAGCCGGGTGCCAGTCACCACCTACCTGACTTCTTGTCACGTGCGGACAATAACGCTGCGTCAGAGGTCATCAATGTGACATACCATGTCTTGCCATTGCCGAAACAGCACAAGGAGTCATTAGTAAACGGTAAACTGGGACGGCAGACCCCACCCCCCTTGACTTCCAAGACGTTATTGAGGAACAGCAGTCAGATGACGTCTGTATATCCTCAATGGATAACATTGCCAAGGGGACGGCTCAGTCGTTCTTCCTCGACGACCACCACGACCTCTACGGCCGAACTCAATTCGGAAACCTGTTGGTTCTTCCTAAGAGTCGACAAGGCAAAATCTTAGCTCTCCAACACCACTACACGGTGTCTGCCCACCCGGGCATGAACAAGATGTATTACACAATGAGAACCAAGTTCTATTGGCCGTCCATGACTACGGACATCCACGGTACAATTACCAAATGCGCGTCTTGTGCGCAGAACCGACTCGCACTCCGGCGACACACCACACCGCTGACGCTCTTCCCCGCAACGGAACCGTTGACGGACATATCGATTGATATTCTTGGGCCACTGCCGCCCACCAAATGCGGGAACCGCTTCATACTCGCCATTACCGACAGATTCGCGAAGCTGATCAAGTGCATTGCACTCAAGACCATCACGGCTATTTCAGTAGCCTCAGCCGTCATTGACCACTGGGTTGCCAGTTACGGACCGCCCGACGAAATCCTGTCGGACCAAGGGCCTCAGGTCATACCGAACTTCTTCATCGCTGTCATGAAGGTACTTGGGATCGAGACGATCCGTACTACGGCATACCATCCACGGACCAACGGTCAAGTTGAAAAGCACAATCGTACCATTGCAACTCAACTACGCCACTATGTGACTGGAGACCCCACACGTTGGGACGAGCTCCTGGCGATCCTCACATTGGCTGATAACAGCCAACCCCATCGCTCAACGAGCATTTTCCCTTTCGAGCTCGTCATTCCTCGACGAGTACCCAACTATTTGGTTCGCAACTTGCCACCAGACACATCTATTAAGCCTCGGGGTACACTGAGCCATGGCTCTCCCCTCGCGCGCAAGCGCGAAATCATGGCCAGAGTGCGCGTGCAGATCCCCGCGGTTGTCGAGGCCTTCCGTAAGACGCAACAACCTTACAAGCGTAACTTCGACGCCAACCTGGGCAAACGGAACGACAAGATCAAGATATGTGACAACGTGTACACGACAAACCATCAGCGGGCTAACAAACTGGATCGTAAGGCCATTGGGCCGTTCATGGTCGTCGATGCCGACGAGTCTACCTTTGTCATCGACATCGACGGGATTGAGAAACACATCAACAGCGACCACGCCACGCCGGCACCAAGACCCATTGGCGCCAAGGATGACGTCCCACATCCACTGCTTGATGGATTTGACAAACCGCGACCGGAACCCGTCGCCCACGACGAATACGTGATTGACAATCTCCTGCGCTACCGCAAAAGCGGAGATTCTTACGAATTCAAGGTTCGATGGTATGATTATACGGTGAAAGATGACACGTGGGAACCGGTTGAAAACTTGCCACGTAGCTTACTCATTCGACATATTCGATCCAAAAAGGTTGAATTACCTGGATACACTTGGCGAAAGAAACGACAACCCAAGTCAACCGTAGCACTGGCTCCTGCTACCGAGCCAACCCTCCCCCCCCCCGTCACTGACGTGTGGACCCCTCGGGTAGTAGCGGTCGACGTCGACCCATGGGGGGGGTCCAGGCTAGTGTCCGATGGGAAGACGCAGACCGCTATATGGTCGAGCAGGTGCCTGTGCACTACATGAAATGTACCCTACCTAGGGCATGCCGCAACTTTACATACCCTACGTGGGACCCGTTACCAGAACACGCACAATTAGTGCACCGCTATAAGCCGCTGCGCCCTAACACCGACGGCGATAGCCAATTCACTTGCACTGAGCAACACGACCCGCAATCAGCAAGATTATTGCTAACCTCCACGGTCTACGCACTTGACCGAGTGGTCGCTGACATACAAAAACATCCTCAGGACACTGTCCCTATCACCCCCCTCTGGGAACTGTAGCATCCCTGGCCCCGACTTGGCGCCGACCCGGGACTGCAACCAGAGGGCACCAGGTGCCAGAACACGCCCGCCGTATGGTGATGGTTGGCGGCCGTGGCCCGTGCCCGGCAATGGGATGCGGTGGACTACGCTATCCACACGTGAGAGAGGGATTTCTGATGGGTTTTTGCATACTTGTGAGGGACTTGATTTGAGAGAAATTGAGTGTGAGATTAGTGAGTGGGAATAGAATTAGTAGTGATAGTGGCCCCCGACCTGACGAGGTTAGACTCGGGTCGGGGCCACTCGGGGGTATGGGGGGGCTACCTGGCCAACGTGCCGAGGCTCCCCCAGATGCACGTTAAGAGGGACAGCGAGGCGCCCTTGGCCCGCGCCCTCAGGAAAAAGGCAACTGCGCGTTTGCTTTCCTCTTCCCCGTGTGCACTACCGTGAGTATCTGTTTGCTCTGCGAGCAGGCACGTGAGGCAACAGGCATAGCACTCTCGTAGTTCCCCTTTCTGTGTTACCCGTCCCTTTCCTCCGAGGGATATAGACACGTGTCTGAGAGGATCGAGTTTTATACTACATATTTGGTGGAGCAGCAGGGGATCCGGAGTGTTTGAGAAGAGACATTTGGGAGCAGCGGTTGGGTTGTTCCTGTTCTGTCTTTTTCTGTGGTTTGGGAATTATCTGCACCCGATCACGGGAACCCCATTCCTGGCTCTCCAACCCCTCTCTTGTGGTCTTGCGATCTTTGGACACGCAGGCAACTGGACTGTGGCTGTCAAGAGACCAACATGGCTACCCTCCCTGGCACGACGGTGCCCGAAGGGGTAGACCCCGCGTCCCTTGACGCATCCCTGGTCACCGCGGGGGACAGTGCCCAGCCCGGCGTTCTCCCTACGGGTGAAGCAGACTTGCGTGTGACATCCGGTAGCGGACTGGAGTCTACAGGCGGCGAAGGACCTCCTGCTCCCGTTCCTCCGGCTGTTCTTCCTGTGGGAGCCACCCCGGGGTCAACGGCGTTTGAGTCCGCTCGCAGGAGACGTCTCCCTCCTGTCGGTTCTACTCCTCAACCTCCAGGGATAGCCCCTGGAGTGTTTACTCCTGGACCCACACACGGCAGCTGGGTGTATACACCTCTTCCTGTGGGCACTAGCAGTGCCAGAGGCACCGCTGTAACTGGTTCTACGGGTCACCCTGAGACCTCGACTCGTGGGACCGGCCAAGCTTTTCCTCCCCTTGCATCCTATGGGGCGGGGAGCTCCAAGACCGGTAACCGGAGCAGCCGGAGGCGTCGGCGTCGTCGTCGTCGCTCTAGCACCAGCGCGACCAGTTCCTCCAGCTCTGAGGAGGGATATGACTGGGACGCATCTCCTGGTCCCACCCGGCGCAGGCTAGTCGAGTTTGACTTCCCTGCCCACCAAGTGGGAGATGCCTCCCTGAACAAGGTCACGTATTGGGGTAACTACCGGCTGGAGAACCAAGACCAAGGTTACACCCGGAAGATGGCCAAGAAGATGGCATCCCTGAACCGGCGAATGCAGCCGAGCTTCGGGGGACATCCTAAGTTTTCCGGGAAGAGACCGGCGCTTATCTTCGCCTTCCTGGGCCGGTTCGTCAAGGCATGCAACGACAACGATGTGTCCGAGGGCAAGGCTCTCTACCTCCTGGTTAACTTCATGACCGGAGAAGCGGAACAACGGTTTGCACAGGTTCTACCAGACTCTGCCGGACACATTCTCGGGCGTACCGTTGGGAGCTATTCGGAGGCGGTGAACTGGCTCCTGTCCAACTACGCTGACGCGGACTCCCTGCGCAAGGCAGTCGGCAGGTTGAACCGGGCAACTATGGAGCGACAAGAGACTCCAGAGGCCTTCGCCCGTCGTGTCCGGGAGATGAGCGAGGCTTGTGGCAACGTTTACCCTGAGGACAGGCTCAAGATGATCTTCTCGGAAGGGCTTCCTGAATATCTTCAAGTGGACGCGGAGAACTACAACCAGGAACATCAAGAACAAACCTTCCAGCAGTTGATGGCCTACACCCAGGGCAAGTACCGGCAAGCCAAGGCCCTCCAAGCTCCCATGGTATCAACTCCCAAGCCGTTGTCGCGAGTTCGTCCCGGACCCGACAAGTATAAGGGAGGTGATAGCCCTGTACCGGTACTCGCAGTTGGCGAGGCCTCACCCGTGGGGTCAGGGGACAAGTGGGGCGGCTTCGATTCTAAGGATCAACCTTCCCTATTCGCCCCCAAGCAGGTCAAGAACCAGCGGCTCCGGTCTTGTTGGCTGTGCCAGAAGGATGACCACATGTCCTACCAGTGCCCGACCATTCCCAAGGTCCTCCTGGCGAAGCTCAAGCGTCAAGGACTGGTGTTTGCAAAGGCAGTCAACTGGGCTGACCGGCGAGCACCCTCCAAGATGGACAAGGCACAGGTACACGCAATCCGGGTAGCAACCTTGCAGAGCATCACGGAGGCTCTGGCAAGGGAAGCTCCTACGGACTTTGACCTGGAGACCGAAACCTCAAAGGACTCCTCGGACCCGGGAAACGAGTAGGGCAGGCGCTCTCCCCAAGTGTCTTCCCGAATCTCCGACGGCAGGGTACTTCTATCTGTTCTCCCCTTGCGTGCCGGGAGAAAGGACGGCAGTTACCTGCTCAACTGGTAGCCGCCTGGACACCCTGTTTGTTCAAGGGGACCTTGCTTGTCCTGCGTAAGGAAAACCTCAAGATTAATGCTCGTATGCGTGTGGGGGATAGCCTCCCCCAAGCTGTTACGCCGGTGGTTGACACGGGAGCCGGACCAAGCGGCATCACTGAGAACCTGTTACCTCCGGGCTGGCGTCGACATGCCTGGAGAGCGCCTACCAGAACCCATATTGTCGACGCTTCAGGTCAAACCCTACGACCGCTGGGCCGTCTTCCTGTCGCCATTTATGTCAACAATGAACCAGTGCTTTTTCCCTTTCTAGTAGTCAAGACTCTATCTGTCCCCCTCATCCTAGGCTGGGACTTCCAGAAGCAGCATGTCAAGAGTATCCTGCCAGGAGAAGGAAAGGTGCAGTTCAACCATGGGGTTGTGTCACCGGTGTTGGAGCATCTCGACGCCAAGGTTCGGGTAGTCAAGAACAAGAAGGAACGCATCCCACCCTCTACCTTGACTCTCTTCAAACTGGTGCTCCTACCTCCTCGCTCGGAGACCAAGGTTCAAGTAACGACCCGGACTGCAGGTCAATGCCTGATCTACGGACGTAAGGAATTTATGGCGAAACACCGGTTATACTTGGCCCACGGACATCACAAGAAGGTAGAAAGGCACACCCCGTTCTCGGTGCTGATCGTCAACGTGAGCCAGAAGCCAATAACTCTCGCCAAGGGCACCCGAGTTGGTACAGCAGAGCCTTACCGGGGGTCCGCCCGTGCTATGAGCAAGGAAGACCTCTTGAACCTGCAACAAGAGCTGGCATCCAACTTAACGGCCTTAGACGTACCTCCGAGGCAGGAGCAGGATAGCAGCGTCACCCCGAAGTCTGATCAAGCACCATCCGGGATGCCGAAGGTCAACCAGGAAAATGTCCCTCCCGACTTGAAGGAGGCCCTGGAGAAGCTTCTCCAGGAATATCGGCACCTGTGGTCTGGAGAGCTGGGCAAGATGGACGCCACTCTACACCGGATTCAACTCAAGCCAGAGGCCAAGCCAGTGCACCTGCAACCATACCGGGATGGACCTCATCGCCGGGATGAGAATGAGAAGCAGGTTAACAAGATGCTCAAGATGGATGTTATCGAGCCGTCTGATGGCGAGTGGGCCTTCCCGGTGGTAGTCGTCCCGAAACCTGGCGGTCACTTCCGTTTCTGCGTTGACTACAGGCGCCTGAACGAGATGACAGTCAAGGATGTATACCCGACACCCCGGATGGATGATTGCATCGACTTTCTTGGTGATGCCACCCTCTTCTCGACGCTGGATTGTAATGCCGGTTACTGGCAGATCCCTCTGGCTGACGAGGACAAGGACAAGACCACCTTCACGTGCCACCTGGGACTATTCCGGTGCAAGCGTCTTCCTTTTGGTCTCACCAATGCTCCGGCAACCTTCCAGAGAGCCATCGACATCATCCTGTCGGGGCTACGGTGGAGAACATGTTTGGTCTACCTGGACGATATTATCGTTTTCTCCAAGACCCCGGCGGAACACCTGGAGCACCTTCGAGAGGTCCTGGCTCTCCTGTCCAAGGCTGAAGTTACCCTGAAGGCCGAGAAGTGCCACCTGTTTGAGACTGAGGTGGAGTACCTGGGGCACGTGCTGAGTCCGGGGGAGCTCCGAGTCAATAAGAAGAACATCAAGGTCCTCGGGCATGCACGGCAACCTAAGACCCAGACGGAACTCAAGAGCTTCCTGGGTATGTGCAACGTCTACCGCCGGTTCGTACGGGACTATGCTCTGATTGCCCGGCCATTGACCAAGCTCACCAGCAAGAAACTCCCCGCACAACTCCCGGTGATCGACGAGAAGCACACCGCGGCCTTCGAAGAGCTCAAGAATCGCCTGATCACCACTCCAGTACTGGTGTTACCCAAGCGGGAGGGCCAGTTTGTCCTGGAGACTGATGCCTGTGGCGTCCAGGTGGGGTGTTCTCTACTCCAGCAGCAACCTGGTGGGCACTTCCTCCCGATAGGCTACTACAGTCGCGTCCTGACTCCAGCCGAGAAGAATTATTCCACGACGGAGCGCGAGTGCTTGGCGGTCGTGTGGGCTTGCTTCCTGTTACGTCCATATCTTGATGGACAAGAGTTCCTTATCCGGACGGACCACGCCAGCCTAACGTGGCTGCTATGCATGGACAGCAGCCAAGGAAGGGTCGCCCGGTGGCGCTTACGCCTTTCGGAATTCAAATACAAGGTGTGCACCAGAGCAGGGCTGCGCCGACACCATGCCCCGGCTGGAGACTCCTGCAGCCGATACCGGTCCTATCCCGGAGGAAATACCTTGTTTCATCCTCCCGAATGTCGAACGTGGCTGGCATGCTCCCCTGTATGAGACACCTGAAGCTCATCATTCGGTAACCATTCACCAGATGCTGGAGGCACAACTGACGGATCCTCAATGCTTGGAGCTTCGCCACCAAACGGACCTGAACCGGAACAGTCGTTTCTCCGAGTCTACAGATGGACTCCTGGTACGGGTGTCAACCTTCGATGGGGCAACTCAAGTCTACGTACCCCGAAGTCTACGAGCTGACATCCTACGCCTGGAGCACTCGTCTCCCCAGGCCGGACATCCTGGTATCAATCGGATGTATGCTTCAATGCGATGACATTACTACTGGGAAACCATCGCCAGCGACGTCCACAAGCACCTGGAGGCTTGTGTTTCTTGTGCAAGGAGCCGGTTGTTCCAGAGGAAGAAGACTTCTAAGCTACGCCTATTCCCTGCGGCGGAGCCCTTTGCAAGCTTAAGCATGGACATCCTGGGGCCCCTACCTGAAACATCCAGTGGCAACATATACCTGCTCATCATATGTGACCGGTTCTCCAAGTTCACTCGAGCGATCCCGCTGAGGACCATCACGGCTCTGGATGTCACGTCAGCCTTCTGCGAGTACTGGATAGCTGCCTACGGCCCTCCAGACTCCGTCTTAACCGACAATGGCCCCCAGTTTACATCCCTGTTCTTCCAAGGAGTCTGTGACCTGATGGGTATCAAGAACTTGTTCACCACGACGTACCACCCGCAAACGAACGGCCAGGTGGAACGATTCAACCGGACCCTAGTGGACATGCTACGGCACTACGTGGAGGAGCACCAAGAAGACTGGGACGAGCTCCTGGCTGTCCTCACGCTAGCCTACAACTCCCGAGTTCACCGGACAACGGGGGTCGCTCCACTCGACTTTGTCACCCCAAGGCGGCTGACCAACTTCTCCCTGGAAAGAATACCAGACGGTCTCCAGCCTGCACTGAAGTCAGGTCCCAAGGCCAAGGATGAGTTCCTGGAACAACTGAAGCTCCTGCTCCCAAGAGTCAAGGAGTCAATCACAAAGACCCAGGAACGATACAAGCGAGACTATGACAAGGGAGTGCGGGAAAAGAACAAGGAACTGGGTGGTTGCGACTGGGTTTTTGTGAACAACCATAGCAAGACCCGGGGGAAGCTGGACTCTAAGACGGATGGACCTTATGAGATCCTGAATACGGATGGCTGGACCTTTCTTCTAGACGTGGATGGCTCCCCGTACTGGGTGAGCAGCGACCATGTCACCCGAGCTCCACCGCCAAGCAAACGGGACTTGACCCGGCGCAAGCGGGCCGCAGTACCCTGGCTATCCCAAGAAAAAGGACGGGAATATGTCTACGTCAAGTTTGTCGACCATGCTTGGAGGGACAGGCGCTTGTGCCTGCGAGTACGCTGGTTCGGTTTTAACCCGGCAGATGATACCTGGGAACTCTCAAACCGGTTACCCATTGCAGACGTCTGCGCCTACACGCGACGGAACGGGATTGAGGGCACTCCAGTGGCCAGAGCCGGCAAGATCCTGGAATCGGACTCGGAGGAGGACCAGGAGGAAGGGGCTGATCAAGACCCACGGGACGAGCCGAGCTTACCCGCAACGGACGCGGAACAAGAGGAGTGAGAAGAAGGGAACGGGTGTATCAAGGAAGACACGCAATGCAAGCATGGAACTATCAAGAAAAACAAGCACCCGCTCGAGCAACCCTTCTCTCCGCCTCTTCCCTCCTCGCTTCTCCCAAGACTCTCACCCTCCCTGCCTCCAAGTACTACTCCCGGCGCGGACGCTGCGCCGCGGGAGCGTCCTCAATCGCTGCCTCCGCGGCACGACGGGACCCGGAGGAAGGCGGGATGACGTAGAGCGGTGGGCGAGGCGCTTCCAGGTATGACGCCATCGGAGTAGTACCGGTAGTTGCCGGGCGCTCCCGCTCATCCAGATATGCCTGTCGGCGCCCCTGGAAGCCAGTGAAGGTCTCTGACCACTGCTGGGCCAAGCCATGCCGCGTCAAAGTCGCCAGAAGGTCGCCAACCACCCGGCTGTCCGACATCTGGCCGCTGTCCGCGCAAGCAAACACCCGGTCAACCACGTTGTTTAAGACGCTGGCGTAAGTACCCAGTACCAGGGAAGACCCGACGCCTTCAACCTGCACCGGAAGGCGACCCAGCAGGTCTTCAATCATACCGACGTCGTACTGGTCGCATGTCGGGCCACCTTGGTTCAGGTACCAGTCAGGCACCCGGAAGCGGGTAAGGCGCAGAGTCGGCGCCGGGATCTCGAACTGCCCCGAGGATGCCACTACCTGACGGTCCACAACAGCCCCGGAAGCCGGAGTCCCCAACTCAAGAGGAGGCACAGGGCCGCCGACGTTTGAAGAAGGCGCCCGAGGCAGAACGGCCGGAGTAGTCGGCGACCGCACGGCCACACCCAGACTCGCTGCAGACAGGCGCGGTGCCGGAGGAGCTTGGAGCACCGGCACAGACGGAGCAGGACGCAAACGCGCCGGCGACGGTTTAGGCGAAGCCACCGGGGCGACAGGGGCAACAGGAGGAAGCGGAGCCGCCGCAGACGCCCGACCAACCGCTGCGGCCCAACCCAACTCTTGTACCGGCGGCCCAGTTGGCAGGAGATCAAGGGCGACCGGAGCAGGAAAGCTGCCTAGCTGCGGCCGCGCCGGAAGCAGCATCGACAGCTGCACCTTGGCCGGAGAAGACTGGTAGACCACCTGCACCTAACAGGAGCCATCCCGACGCGGGCTGTTCTGCTCGGCAACCGCGTTCAAGAAGCTCCGGTCATGCACCGGCAGCCGACGCCTGAAGTCAATTATCGCCTGGAAGAGCTCCTTATACTCCTCGTCCTGGCTGCACAGGAAGTCGACGGTCAACTTGTCGACAATCCAGACCATCAGGGGGTCGGGGAGGAACCAAAGCCGGTTGGACACCAAGACCTCGTGGAGCCAGTGGTTGGCCGCCAAGACCGTCATCTCGGAGGTGTACATCATGTACGGAATCGAGTGGAAGAAGCCCATGATCGACGCCTGGGTCAAGGCGTCCAGGAAGTACCAGGTGAAGGGGATGCTGGATGGAGCAAACCCGACCGGGATCTCGATTTCCTGCTGCTGCGGGGTGACCTTGGGGTAGTACGCCGCCCGGTTGGCCTTGTCCAGCTTCCAGAACTCCTGATGGTTGCAGCTCACGAGGAAGTCACGCTGACGCCCGCGTCGCTCGCCTTGCTCCCGTGCCGGCGACAACTTGGAGTATTTCCGGGTCAGGAAAGGCGGCTCCAGAGCGACCATGCTCGGACGGGGATCGCAGTTCAGGCTCCCCGACCCCTTGAGCGCCTCGTCCCAGACCTTGAGCGCCCGGTGGACGTACCCTTCCTCCTCTGGCCACCGGAGAACGGACGCAGACACGCGACGCTCTGTCAAGGTTAGATCCAGCACCAGCGCGAAGGGGAGATCCTCCAGGCGAGCAACCCAAGAGGAACCCGAGAAGCTCTGAGAGCGGTCTTGTGCCAGGCGCATCTGGTCCGCCGTATGAAGGCGAGTCTTGTCCATCTCAGTCAAGACTCCGCGCTGGAGTTCCTTGCGCCAGATGTCCAAGCAATCCTGTTGGCACTGGGCCGCGCTGGCGTTGCCGACCACCGTGGAGTAGCGCCGGCCCGCCAGAGGATCCTGCCCAAGAAGCATCTCCGGGAGACCCACCGGGGGGGTCTCGACCGGGCGCAACGCAGAGGCCGTGGGAACCCGATCCGTCCCCGCCGTGGCGACCGGCGCCGGCCCCGACACGAGAGGAACCGGAGGCTGGAGAGGGGCGCGACTACCCGAGTTCTCCTCCGCAACACTCGCCGCCGGAACCACGGGCCCAGCATGGATCTCGGAACTGGACATGACGTCCAGAATCCGGGGGAACGAGAGGGCCAAGGTGAAGGAGAAGGGGGGTGGGGGGGGCAGAATCGGAGCAGGTGATCGTGACCGGGGTGAAGACGCTCGACCTCGGCACCGGTGTGGACGTGCTCGAGGCTGTGCACGGTGGCACCTGATTCGGCCCGAGGACGTGCCGGACTAGGGAGGGAGCTATGTAGCATCCCTGGCCCCGACTTGGCGCCGACCCGGGACTGCAACCAGAGGGCACCAGGTGCCAGAACACGCCCGCCGTGTGGTGATGGTTGGCGGCCGTGGCCCGTGCCCGGCACTGGGATGCGGTGAACTACGCTATCCACACGTGAGAGAGGGATTTCTGATGGGTTTTTGCATACTTGTGAAGGACTTGATTTGAGAGAAATTGAGTGTGAGATTAGTGAGTGGGAATAGAATTAGTAGTGATAGTGGCCCCCGACCTGACGAGGTTAGACTCGGGTCGGGGCCACTCGGGGGTATGGGGGGGCTACCTGGCCAACGTGACGAGGCTCCCCCAGATGCACGTTAAGAGGGACAGAGAGGCGCCCTTGACCCGCGCCCTCAGGGAAAAAGACAACTGCGCGTTTGCTTTCCTCTTCCCCGTATGCACTACCGTGCGTATCTGTTTGCTCTGCGAGCAGGCACGTGAGGCAACAGGCATAGCACTCTCGTAGTTCCCCTTTCTGTGTTACCTGTCCCTTTCCCCCGAGGGATATTGACACGTGTCTGAGAGGATCGAGTTTTATACCACAGAGCCCCTTCCATGGGTTCCTACAGTGCCTTGTATGGGGCGGCACCGGCTTCGGTGGTGGCCGTATCGGCTCCTGTGGCTCCTCTGGCCGCGCCGGTGTCTCCTTCCGTCCCTGTCATGCCGGACGGGGGTCCCCGTCTATGGTATGAGGGCGTTGACGCCCTCATTACACGCGAGCTGCGGGAGGGTCTCTCTGTTAGCTGGGGGGATATCCCCCCAGGCGCTGCGCTGGTTGCTACCACGCGCTGCTTCGGTGGGGTGCTGGACCGCCTATAGCTATCCCTGGAGGAAGTGGGGGCTGGTCGCAGTACTCTCGTGGAGTTATGCACTGAGGTAACTCAGGCGGTTGACCGTGCTGAGATTGCCGACCGGTGGAGTATGGAAGTGTACGCGTCTACGTGTGAGTGGCCTCCCTCGGCGAGCGGGGGTACCCCCTGAAGAGTGCTGTTGCTATGAGGGAGAGGGACCCGGTGACGCTTATGGTGGCCGGGTAGTAGTGAGTATAAACTCATCCCCGGCTGGAGCGTGTGCATGACTCTGATGGCTGCCCTTGGGGAGTACCCCGTCTGCCTTAGCAGTGGCTTGCCTCGGTTTTTCTCGCGCCCCCAACCCGTCCTGGTTGGGTAATACTCGTGAAGATCAACCTTCCTCAGTCGTCACTTGCCCCATGGATGAAGGTTGACCTTGGTGTAAGCCTCAGGTTACTGTGAAATTATCAGAGTTATTCATCTCCTTCAAGTAAAACTTGTGAAAGTCAGTTGCCCACTTAGTTTCCTAAGTCCGCTCCGACTTAGTGAACCTAAGTCTTGGCGAATCCATGTGACACCCTACTTAGTAGGTATAAGCCTCACCCCCCAACAGCGGAAGTCGGTGTCGTATCCGACTCACATCACCTTGACATACCAGGGTCCGGGTAGGTCCGGGTCGGTGTGTCCGACCACACTCTCTACTTGGTGTGGAATCCCATCGGGCCCCACCGGGTCATCGGACCGGTGGGTAGTAACAGCTTCATGCAGCAACCCAGCCGGTACCGGCTGAGGCTGTTCCGGTTTCGGAGCAGGTGTCACATCATTGAGATTGATGCGTTGTATCTCCGTATCGGAGTGGAGGATTACAGAGTAGTCATCTCTGTGTAGTATCTGGTACGGTCCCTTGACCGGTTGCATACCAGGGGAGGCGCAGTGTGGCATCCCATTCCCCGGAGCGACCGCGGAGCCCCCGCCGGAAGTCCCGGCGGGCGCTACATCGTAAGATGTGTCCTCCATTCGTTCATTTACGGAGTCAGTCTCCACGCCCGGGGTCACCATGGCTCTCCCCAAGTTAGGGAGAGACGACTCGGTTGCAGCTGCACGATATCCGCGTCGAGCTGAGGGGGGCTCGGATCGCGGGTAGACTGGCGGCCTCCCCAGCGTGGGGCGGCCCAGGGTGAGGTGAAGGGGATGTGTTGATGGTGGTAAGGTGAGCACCGATAAGAGCAAGCTGCCAAGTGGGCAAGCTTGAGGAGAGGGGCGGTCGACGAAACCGCCTCCACGTCCGCGTGACGTACCGTGGGGACAGCAAGTTGTGGCAAAAACCTCTTGCACACGCGACACCCCAGTTGGGTCGGTGTACAAGGGCTGCCTCCCGTGTCGGGGGAACCGGAAGAAGTGCAAGTCGCACACACTCTATCCCTGTTGTGGGGCGATCCCGCCACTGACAAACAAGAATATGGTGTTTGGTCCAACCGTTTCTTGGTCGGGACGGGGAAGCAAGGCCAAGCCCCGCTGTCCCTCCCCTTATCCCCCCAGGGTCCACTCAGAATCTCGCCACTCGAAATCTCCCACCCCAGCACCTGCCCACCGGGCCACACGAAAATTCAAGACGATAAATGCAGAAAACCTTCAAATTCACGTTGGATGTACTACTAAGCTAACTATCCCTAACTTAGGAAATAGGGACATAAATGCATGGGGAGGAACGGGTCAGGCTAGCTGCCTGCCGCCCCTTGCATGGCACGTGTTGCCCCCCTACCTGGGGTCAATACTGCCACACTCCCCTCTCCTCAGTTCCGACCGACCCGGTCGGCCCTGTGAGGGGGTGCGTAATCGCACGTCTCGGCGTTGGGGGCGCGACTTGCTATCTTCCCCCGAGTACGTATCGTGGAAGTGGAGGCGGTCACGTTGAACGCCCTTCTCCTCAAGCTTGCCCACTCGGCAGCTTGCTCTCCCCGGTTCTCACTTCACCATCACCAACACATCCCCTTCACCTTTCCCTTGGCCGCCGCACACTGGGGAGGCCACCCATCTACCCACGATCCGAGCCCCCCTCAACTCGAGGCGGGTCTCGTGCCGCTGTAGCTAGGGCGTCTCTCCCCAACTTGGGGAGGGCCATGGCGACCCCGGGGGTGGAGACGGACTCCCTTGACGAACGTGTAAAGGGCTCCGCGATCACTCCGGGGGATGGGACTCCCGCGTCACCCGGCTTTGGGTAGACGGCGGGATCACCCCGGAGGCGGGACACGTTGTCCAACGTGAGGCCTTGGGGCGGTGGTTTTACCCCGCGTGGCCTCTGTATGAGGAGGGGTTCACTGTTCTTCGCTGCGGCCGACTTGGCCCATCGATGAGTCGGGTATGGGACCGCCTACGGGAGAAGTATCCCCGTAGGGTCGGGATTCCTGCCGGCTTCAGGACGGACCAGTTTGCCTTCCTGGACGATGAGGAGGTCGAAGACGTACAACTGGCCAAGGCCATGGTGGACCGCGGGGGAACTATCCCGGATCCCGGCGACTTGCCGACCTTTACCTGGGACGCGGTGGCAACTCGCCCCCCGTACCTCCACGAGGCCGATCCGCACACTCATCACTTTGATGTGCGGATGAAGAAGGACTACCGGCGAGGTCCCTACTTGGTGACCTCGGCTCAACTTGAGTTTCCACAGCAGTCCGCTGCCAGTAAGGAGCAGTACTACCCGAAGAAGCCCGAGTGGTGGCCTCAAGTTGAGGTCCCCTACGGGTTCCCTGCGTTGCTGCCACGGTTTCTCTACCACTTCGGCTCCGTCATGTTGACGGCTAGCCCAGATCACCTGGTGTGGGCCATGTTGGCCACCCAGTGGCTCCTCGAGGTCATGTCGACCTGGGTGTCCTGTGTTCAGCGGCGGGGGATGCTCTGGCATCTTCCCCTTCGGCTTATCCAAGGTTTGGAACAGCTCACCCCTCAGCTAGTTGCTGAGGGGTGCTCATCAGGACAACTCACCCTACTTGAGGAAATGCTCCGCCTCCACAAGCTCATCGAGTGGGAGAGCATCGAGCACAAGTTGCGCCGCCCCACTCGTGGGCCTAAGGACGATGGCGCACTTCGCCAGTTCGTATGGGTCGCTCGTGAACTTCACGACGGCCGTGTGGTACTACGAGAGGGGTTGGGCATCGGGGACTACCCGTATGCCCCGGGGGTGGATCGCCACACTGCGCCACCCCCGGACAAGGCCATAGTGATGGCCGTGCCCTCTCACGATGACCATATGACTCAACCCACTGCGGGGGCCCCGAGTAGGGGTCGCAGGTACACCCGGGCACCGCCACCTCGGCGTGCCCCTCCGCTTCTTCCTGTCCCCTACCAGCCGCACGGGGACATCCCGATTAGCGTGGCCGTTGAGTCGTCCACCCCGGTGTCCCCCAACTTGGGGGCCACCCTTCTGACGGTATACCCCAAGTTGGTGTTACCGGCCACGCCTCTGACCTCAGAGATGATGATCACCACGTTGGTGCGCACCATTTCTTGGTTGGCCGCGTCGACCGCAACCCTTCAAGTTTCCGAGACTCCTCAACTTGAGGAGCGCGTCCGTACGGCGGTGGCGACCGCGAGTTGCGAGTCGGTGGCGGAGTTTATGACGGCCGAGTTGGCTCGCATCGGAGCTATTGTGCCCCAGCCAGCCCCACTTCGGCGTGGCAAACGTCGTGCGAGCCGGGCGTACTCGCCTCCTCGCCGTCGTCGCCGTCGCTCGCGGCGCTCTCCCTCCGTATCGGAAGACGAGTTGTCTTACTCCGTCTCCGAGTCCTCCACTCCGTCAGAGTCGGAGTCGATCCGGCGTCTGCGTCGCCAACTTGCGCGCAAGACTAAGCAGAAGGGTAGCCGCGGTCGTCGCCACTTGCGCGACCGTGAGGGGCACGGCGGTTCCGACTGGGAGCCGCCGGCCCCGCCGACTGGTGGGGAGCGTTATCGACGTGGGTCCCGCCGCTCGCCTCCACGTGAGGGCGAGGGCCGTGGGGTTCGAGAGTCTAGCATGCATGCCTAGTTGGCAGCTGCCTTTGTTGTGAGAGTGTGAGGGTTAGGGCTGTAGTTAAAAGCCACTCTGCGTACCACTTCGACTTGAAGCACTCTCTTGGCACTATTGCTCGGCCTTCCCTCACGTTGAGGGGGGGCTGTTAGGGTCTATCTCATTCCGGGCACAGTATGCCCGGACCTTCTCAGAGGGAAGGTCCTCCACATATTCCCACGTGTCATCCTTGGCTTTGTAGCCGAACCAACGCACCCTCAACATGAGGCGGTTAGTGTCCTCAGCCCAGCCGTTGTCGATGAACTTATCGAACACGTACTCCTGCGGGCCATGTTTAGCCGCAGGCAGCGAGGGCAGGCGCCACGCTTCCAGCGCCCGCTCCCAAGCTGGGTCGTCTGCAGGCGGTGGTGCAACTTTGACCACATCCTGTCCGTTTACTGTGCGGACCCCATCGTCACTTTCGATGGTGAAGCGCCGCCCATCAGTACGAAGGACCTGGTACGGCCCCTTCGCTTGGAATACCAACTTACCCCGAGTTGGGGTGTGTGAGTGAACCAGTACCCAGTCACCCTGCTCGGGGACATGCTTAGCATTGCGCACCTTTTTGTCGAAGGTACGCTTGTAGCGCTTTTGTGCTTTGTCCATCTCAGCCCTGACTATAGGGATGAGCTTTTCAAGCCTAGCAGCGAACTCCGCCTTACTCTCAGTAGGAGTAGGCGTACTGCCACCATCCTCCCTAGTTGGGAGCGGCCGCCGCACGGCGATAGACCGCACGCGACGGGGAGTCACAAAAGCGAGGGGTACTTCCCCGGTAGATGAGTGAACCTGCGCATTGTAGGCAGTGGTAAGAATAGAAATGTGTTGGTCCCACGTTTTCGTGCTCACTCACATTGTGGCGCAGCTGCCGAACAATAGTTTTGTTGAAGCGCTCCACCTGCCCATTAGTTTGTGGGTGGTAGCGGGTGGCATCGTTTGCCTTAACCCTCAACATATCCAGCGCTCCCTGAAACAGTACAGACGCAAATTGCGTTCCATTGCCCGATAGTGTACTATCCGGGATGCCATACGCGGCAACCCAGTGATCTAGGAAGGCTGACACGACCGACATGGCCGTGATCTCTGCCAGTGGGATCGCTCGCGTAAGTTTCGTGAAGCGGTCACTGATGACCAGGAGGTACTGGTTGCCCTCCTTGGTCACTGGCAGTGGCCCAAGGATGTCCATTGCCAACGCGGCAAAGGGCTCCTTGGCCGGGAACAGTAGAATAGCCGTAAAAGGCCGCCGTTCCATCAGACGGTTCAGCGCACAACTTGTGCAGGCAGCCACCCAACTGTAGATGTCCACCACCATGGACGGCCAGTAGTACCTGGTCCTCAGGGTCTGGTACAGTTTACTAGACCCCAGGTGTCCTCCTGTGGGAGCTTTATGCTCCCTCTCAAGAATACTGTCCTTGAGAGATGCGGGGACGACAAGTTGTTCGGTCCCCTGGAATACCCCCCTCCTCATGAGGAGGCCATCGTCTCCCAGAAAGGACCGTGTCTCCGCCACCGTATCCAGTGTATCCCTCTGCGACTTGCAGAAGGGATCCTCGGCCTGGGCCTTCACCACCTCGTCCAGGGACAGGGGCAAGTACTTCTTGTTCCCTGGCGTCTCGGGGTTCAACGCCTGACCCGAGCGCGTGACTACCCCCACGATGGGGATGTCCTCATCGACTGAGTTAGTGTCCAGCCCCTCGGTAGGTACCCGAGAAAGGCGGTCGGCAAGGGCATGTTGCCTGCCAGGTCGGTACTCAATTTCAAAGTTGAAGGGTGCCTGTCGCACCCTCCACCAGTTGAGACGAGTGTTCGTACAAGCCGTCTTGAAGATGAACTGCAACGCGCGGTGGTCACAGCGGACGAGGAACTTCTCACCCTCTAGGTAGTGACGAAGTGACGTCACCGCCCACACCACTGCGAGTCCTTCCAACTCGGTGACTCCGTAGTTCTTCTCGGCCGAGTTCAGCCCCTTGCTGAAGTATCCCACCGGCAAGTACTCCTTGTCCGGCTGCTGCTGAAGCAACACACAACCAAATTGGTCGTAGCTAGCGTCCACATCCAGGATGTAGTGGCCTCCCAACCTGGGAATAGCCCGGATAGGGGGCTTCAGCAGAAGGTCCCGAAGAGTCTCAAAGGATTCCTGCTCCACCCGACTTGGGGGAGGCAGGTTCTTCGGTAGCGTTGAGCTAACTAGCTCATTCAGCGGCTTCGCCACCTTGGCGAAGCCCTTGGTGAAACGTCGGTACACGTTACACATCCCGAGGAAGCTCCTCATTAGGGTCTGGGTCCGGGGGTACTGAGCCTTACGGATGGCCCTCAAGCTCTTCTCGCTGACACTAAGCGCCCCGGACGGACAACATGTCCCAAGTATTCCACCTCTTGAGTGAAGAGGTGGCACTTACTCGTTTTCAGTGACACTCCGGCGTCAGCAAGTAGCTTGAACACCTGGCCAAGATGGCCAATGTGTTCCTCCGGACTTCGGGAGAACACAATGATATCGTCTAGGTACACGAGACAGATCTGCCACCGTACTCCGGCCAGAATCATGTCCATAGCGCGCTGGAAAGTTGCCGGCGCGTTACACAGTCCAAGCGGAAGTCGCTTGCACTGGTAGGTACCACAGTGACAGGTAAAGGTAGTTTTATGCCTGTCTTCCGGGGCAATGGGAATTTGCCAGTACCCCGCGTTACAGTCCAGGGTAGAGAACACGTTTGCCTCCCCCAGAGAGTCCAGACAGTCGTCCATCCTAGGTAGGGGATAACTGTCCTTCACCGTGCTCTCGTTGAGCTTACGGTAGTCGATACGGAACCGTGGGGTCCCATCAACTTTGGGGACGATAACCACCGGACTCGCCCACTCGGCGTTGCTGGCCTCGATCACATCGAGGGCCTCCATGCGAGCGACTTGCTCCTTAACGAGGGTCCTTGAACGGGGCCCTCCTCTATACGGTTGTTGGCGTATAGGGGGTGCACCGGGCCTCAACTCGATCCGGTGTTGGGTGGCTCTCATGAGTCCCAATTGACCATCCCACAACTTGTGATATTGGTCCAAGAGGCGTTCAACTTGAACCCTCAACCTGGGTGGAACACCCTCCTTGTTCACATGGGGCCGAGGAGAGGCGGCCGAATTGGCTTGGTGCTTCTCCTTTCCGGACTTCGGGTCGCTACTCGCGCCCGCATTGAGGGTGACCGCTACTACCGGTCCCTCATGTTGGTCGATATAGCCGAGCTTGGCTCCCGACTTGAAGTACTTGGGCGACTAGCTCACGTTCATAACTTGGATCCTCCACGGAATCCCGGCTTTGGAGTCCATCGTGCCAAGGGCAACATGCACTTGGTGCTTGCGAGCAAGACGGGGGTGAGGGTGCACCAACCTGTTCCCCGTATAATCAGTTACAACGTCAACGTGCGCCACCGAGTTGGGGGGCAACGTGACTTTTCGGGCTAAACGCAGGGTAGCAGTAAACCCTTCCCTCACAGAGCGAACAAGCTTCGACTGTGATACTGTCACAGGAGCCACAGACTTTTCCTTCCCAAGGATGGGGATGGTCTCCCCATTCATCAACTTGACCCAATACTCAGGGCCACAAATCAAAGGCTCTTGTGTTACAACATAAGGGGTACCCAGAAGCAGGGGTACCGATATATTCTCAATTACTCCATAGGTCACGTCAACCTCATGGGTTCCCAACCTAGTTGGTAGGGTCACGGCACCAACGATGGGCAGTACCCCACCATTGATGTCGATCAGTTGGTCAGCTTTAGACTTCCAGCACTGGAGCTTCATCTCCTTTGGTAATAGCGACTTGCGTATCAAGGAGGCTCCTGACCCGGTATCAAGTACGATACGGGCACAACAGGCACGGCCGGGGGCTAGTTGCACCCGTCCAGCCACCTAAAAGTTCTCACCCGTCAGCACCGCGATGACCCGACGTGGGTTTACGTTCTTGGGGAGTCCTGCCCGAGGTGGGCGGACTCCCTTACGTCGCCGCAGTATCCGGCAGTGTTGGGTCGTCCTCTTCACCCACTTGGCCGAGGCTGCCGTTGTGAGCTTAGGCCGGCCAGCTCCAACAATCATTCGTTTCCCGCCGACGTGGCGTCGGAATCCGAGGGCGAAGGGGAAGACGACGAGTCCGAGGACGACGTGTCCGCCCCCTCCGCCGAGGGTGTGGTGACCGCAACTGCCGGTCGAGATCCACCCTCGCCGCGTGAACGTACTTCGTTCGTAGCCGTCTTTTTACTCGCATTCTTAACAAGTTGTTGAATGCGTTTACTCAACTTGGGGCAATCATATGCCCAGTGTCCATCGGAGTTGCAGTTCCAACACCGATTGTCAGTTCCCGGAGGGGTCTTCCCGACTGGGGAAGACGAAGAGGTACCCTGGGAAGCTCCCACGGCAGCTACTACCCTTTCCTTGCGGATTCGGCGTGCCTCTCTCAGCTCTCTGGCCTGGCGCGCCTCTTCGCGTTCCTTGGCCAACTCGGCCTGACGCTCCTGGCGTTGTTCCTCCCGCAACTTGCGGTAGGCCTCACCTCTGCGGTAGGCGAACCTAGCCAACTCGGCCAGGGTCGCCCGGGCAGTGTTATGCTCCCGGGTCTCCATCCGGACTGACCAATGGAGTCCCTCCACGAACCGACTCTTCACCACAGCTTGTGGATGAAGAAACCCACAAAGATTGTTGAGCTTACGAACTCGCTCCGCAAAGGACAACTCGTCCTCAGCCTCTTCCTGGTGAGCTTGGTTAAACTCCTCATCTTGAGAATCCAACGCTGCTTCATCCACCATGGCTCGCAACAACCAGTTGACAAGCTCCATATAGGACGTCACCTCACCAGCGCCTCCACTCGAGGAACTGGGCATGACGGACATAAGTTCTGTCCGCAGGTCGCCCTTCGTAAAATCCTGTAGCATATAGAAAGCCATGCCTTCACTTATGGCATTGTCGTCACAGGCTTTTGTGAAACGACGTAGAAACTCAAAGACACGGAGGGGGGAAGTTCCATCCCACTCCGCTTTGTGCCCAAAAGAATGAAGTGCATTCTTCTTGGCACGGCCCATGGTTCGGGCCTGGACAGGACCATACGCCACCGACTTGTTGTGGAGGGCGTAGGTCTCACAGTCAAAGATCCTCTGTGTGGCAGTATTGACCCCCAGGTAGGGGGCAACACGTGCCATGCAAGGGGCGGCAGGCCACTAGCCTGATCCGTTCCTCCCCCTGCATTTGGGTCCATATTCCCTAAGTTCGGGATAGTTAGCTTAGTAGTAAATCCAACTTGGATTTGAGGGTTTTCTGCATTTATCGTCTTGAATTTTCGTGTGGCCCGGTGGGCAGGTGCTGGGGTGGGAGATTCTGAGTGGCGAGATTCTGAGTGGACCCTGGGGGGATAAGGGGAGGGACAGCGGGGCTTGGCCCTGCGTCCCCGTCCCGACCAAGAAACTGTTGGACCACACACCATCTTCTTGTTTGTCCGTGGGGGGATTGCCCCACAACAGGGATAGAGTGTGTGCGACTTGCACTTCTTCCGGTTCCCCCGACACGGGAGGCAGCCCTCGCACACCGCCCCAACTTGGGTACTGTGTGTGCAAGTGGTTTTTGCCACATTTGGTGGAGCAGCAGGGGACAGAGGTAAACTTTACCTCCGGGTGCACCCGGGTGTAGGGGGCCCTCTGTCTCGGAGGAACGGTGGTCTTGGACTGTGTCGTGTGGATCGTTAGCCAACACGGCTGGATCGGACCTCCCGACGTTCGGGAAACTCTCCGGTGACGACTTTACCCCGGCGCCTTTGAATACTGGCCAGACACAGGGTGTACCTGGGGTCGCGGAGGTGCTAGAGGCACTCCAGCCAGCAGGGCCGTGGGTATCGGTGCGGGCGGTATGCCACCCCGACCCAGTCGGGTGTTCACCCTGAGGGTCTTTCTCGGACCGGTGGTTCGCACTTCGGCCACCGGGTGGTACACTCAAAGGGAACGTCCCAAGGTGAGAGGACTGTCCCCGCGAGATCCACTCGGGTTGGATTCAACTTCGGCATAGAGCCGTCGCCAACTAGGCGGGTGGAGGACGGCGGACCTTCACTCGTCGGTGATGGGCTCGAGCCTGTGACAGGGGTCGTAGCAAGTTGCTACCCCCGCCACACTCAAAGAAAGTATCTTTGATCGGGAGCCAAGTTCGGCTATATCGACCAACATGAGGGACCGGTAGTAGCGGCCACCCTCAACGCGGGCGCGAGTAGCGACCCGAGGTCCGGAAAGGAGAAGCACCAAGCCAAGTCGGCCGCCTCTCCTCGTCCCCATGTGAACATGGAGGGTGTTCCACCCAGGTTGAGGGTTCAAGGTGAACGCCTCTTGGACCAATATCACAAGTTGTGGGATGGTCAATTGGGACTCATGAGAGCCACCCAACACCGGATCGAGTTGAAACCCGGTGTACCCCCTATACGCCAACAACCGTATAGGGGAGGGCCCCGTTCAAGGGCCCTCGTCAAGGAGCGCTTCAACAAAACTATTGTTAGGCAGCTGCGCCACTATGTGAGTGAGCATGTGAAAACGTGGGACCAATACATTTCTATTCTTACCACTGCCTACAATTCGCAGGTTCACTCATCTACCGGGGAAGTACCCCTCGCTTTTGTGACCCCCCGTCGCGTGCGGTCTATTGCTGTGCGGCGGTCGCTCCCAACTAGGGAGGATGATGGCAGCACGCCTACTCCTACTGAGAGTAAGGCGGAGTTCGCTGCTAGGCTTGAACACCTCATCCCTAAAGTCAGGGCTGAGATGGACAAAGCACAAAAGCGCTACAAGCGTACCTTTGACAAAAAGGTGCGCAATGCTAAACATGTCCCCGAGCAGGGTGACTGGGTGCTGGTACACTCGCACACCCCAACTGGGGGTAAGCTGGTATTCCAGACGAAGGGACCGTACCAGGTCCTTCGTACTGATGGGCGGCGTTTCACCATCGAAAGTAACGATGGGGTCCGCACAGTGAACGGACAGGACGTGGTCAAAGTTGCACCACCGCCTGCAGGCGACCCAGCTTGGGCGCGTGCTTTGAAAACGTGGCGCCTGCCCTCGCTGCCTGCAGCCAAACAGGGCCCGCAGGAGTACGTGTTCGACAAGTTCATCGACCACGGCTGGGATGAGGATACTGACCGCCTCATGTTGAGGGTGCGTTGGTTTGGCTACAAAGCCAAGGATGATACGTGGGAGTATGTGGAGGACCTTCCTGCTGAGAAGGTCCGGGCGTACTGTGCCCGGAACGAGATAGACCCTAACAGCCCTCCCTCAACGTGAGGGAAGGCCGAGCAACAGTGCCAAGAGAGTGCTTCAAGTCGAAGTGGTACGCAGAGTGGCTTTAAACTACAGCCCTAACCCTCACACTCTCACAACAAAGGCAGCTGCCAACTAGGCACGCATGCTAGACTCTCCCACTCCACGGCCCTCGCCCTCACGTGGAGGCGAGCGGCGAGACCCACGCCGATAACGGTCTCCACTCGTTGGAAGGGGCGGCGGCTCCAAGTCGGAACCGTCGCGCCCCTCACGGTCGCGCAAGTGGCGCCGACCGTGGCTACTCTTCTGCCTGGTCTTGCGCGCAAGTTTGCGACGCAGACGCTGGACAGACTCCGTCTCCGATGGGGTAGAGGACTCCGAGACGGAGTAAGACAACTCGTCTTCCGACACGGAGGGAGAGCGCCGCGAGTGACGGCGACGACGGCGAGGAGGCGAGTATGCCCGGCTCGCACGACGCTTGCCACGCCCAAGTGGGGTTGGCTGGGGCATAATAGCCCCAATGCGAGCCAACTCGGCCGTCATAAACTCCGCCACCGACTCGCAACTCGCGGTCGCCACTGCAGTACGAACGCGCTCCTCAAGTTGAGGAGTCTCGGAACTTTGGAGAGTTGCGGTCGACGCCGCCAACCAGGAAATGGTGCGCACCAACGTGGTGATCATCATCTCTGAGGTTAGAGGCGTGGGCGGTAACACCAACTTGGGGTATACCGTCAGGAGGGTGGCCCCCAAGTTGGGAGACACCGGTGTGGATGACTCCACGGCCACGCTGATCGGGATGTTCCCGTGAGGCTGGAAAGGAACAGGAGGAAGCGGAGGGGCACGCCGAGGTGGCGGTACCCGGGTGTAACTGCGACCCCGACTTGGGGCTCCCGCAGTAGGTTGAGACATATGGTCATCATATGAGGGCACAGCCATAACTATGGGCTTGTCCGGGGGTGGCGCAGTGTGACGATCCACCCCCGGGGCATACGGGTAGTCCCCGATGCCCAACCCCTCTCGTAGGACCACACGGCCGTCGTGAAGTTCACGAGCGACCCACACGAACTGGCGAAGTGCGCCATCGTCCTTGGGCCCCCGAGTGGGGCGGCGCAACTTGTGCTCAATGCTCTCCCACTCGATAAACTTGTGGAGGCGGAGCATCTCCTCAAGTAGAGTGAGTTGTCCTGACGAGCACCCCTCAGCAACTAGCTGAGGGGTGAGCTGTTCCAAACCCTGGATGAGCCGGAGGGGGAGATGCCAGAGCATCCCCCGCCGCTGAACACATGACACCCAGGTCGACATGACCTCGAGGAGCCACTGGGTGGCCAACATGGCCCACACCAGATGATCAGGGCCAGCCGTCAACATGACGGAGCCGAAGTGGTCAAGCAACCGTGGCAACAATGCCGGGAACCCGTAGGGGACCTCAACTTGAGGCCACCACTCGGGCTTCTTCGGGTAGTATTGCTCCTTACTGGCAGCAGACTGCTGAGGAAACTCAAGTTGAGCCGAGGTCACCAAGTAGGGACCTCGCCGGAAGTCCTTCTCCATCCGCACATCAAAGTGATGAGTGTGCGGATCGGCCTCGTGAAGGTACGGGGGGCGAGTTGCCACCGCGTCCCAAGTGAAGGTCGGCAAGTCGCCGGGACCCGGGATAGTTCCCCCGCGGTCCACCATGGCCTTGGCCCGCTGCACGTCCTCGACCTCCTCGTCGTCCAGGAAGGCAAACTGGTCCGTCCTGAAGCCGGCAGGGAACCCGACCCTACGGGGATACTTCTCCCGTAGGCGGTCCCATACCCGACCCATCGCTGCGCCGAGTCGGCCACAGCGAAGAACAGTCAACCCCTCCTCATACAGAGGCCAAGCGGGGTAAAACCACCGCCCCAAGGCCTCACGCGGGACAACTTGTCCCGCCTCCGGGGGAGATCCTGCCGTCAACCCAAAGCCGGGTGACGCGGGAGTCCCACCCCCCGGAGCGATCGCGGAGCCCCCGCCGGAAGTCCCGGCAGGCGCTGCACCGTAGGAGGTGTCCTCCATACGCTCATCGAGGGAGTCCGTCTCCACTCCCGGAGTCGCCATGGCTCTCCCCAAGTTGGGGAGAGACGTCCTGGCTATCGCGGCACGAGACCCGCCTCGAGTTGAGGGGGACTCGGATCGTGGGTAAACGGGTGGCCTCCCCAGCGTGGGGTGGCCCCGTGTAAGGTGAAGGAGAGGTGGTGGTGATGGTGAAGTGTGAACCGAGGAGAGCAAGCTGCCAAGTGGGCAAGCTTGAGGAGAGGGGCGGCCAACGTGACCGCCTCCACATCCGCGTTACGTACTCAAGGGGGGACAGCAAGTCGCGTCCCCCCCCAACGCCGAGACGTGCGTTTACGCACCCCCTCACAGGGCCGACCGGGTCGGTCGGAACTGAGGAGAGGGGAGTGTGGCAGTATTGACCCCCAGGTAGGGGGCAACACGTGCCATGCAAGGGGCGGCAGGCCACTAGCCTGATCCGTTCCTCCCCCTGCATTTGGGTCCATATTCCCTAAGTTCGGGATAGTTAGCTTAGTAGTAAATCCAACTTGGATTTGAGGGTTTTCTGCATTTATCGTCTTGAATTTTCGTGTGGCCCGGTGGGCAGGTGCTGGGGTGGGAGATTCTGAGTGGCGAGATTCTGAGTGGACCCTGGGGGGATAAGGGGAGGGACAGCGGGGCTTGGCCCTGCGTCCCCGTCCCGACCAAGAAACTGTTGGACCACACACCATCTTCTTGTTTGTCCGTGGGGGGATTGCCCCACAACAGGGATAGAGTGTGTGCGACTTGCACTTCTTCCGGTTCCCCCGACACGGGAGGCAGCCCTCGCACACCGCCCCAACTTGGGTACTGTGTGTGCAAGTGGTTTTTGCCACACTCTGGTAGACCGGTTTGGCTACCTGGATCTTGGGCGGCACCTCACGTTGAGGGAACAGCCGCTGTGGCACTGGGGTAAGTTGACCCGCAGTGTCTGCTGTCTGCCACGGCGAGCTTGGTGTAGCCGCCGGCGTCTCCGAGGGAAACTCCCCCGTGAGGGGCGTACGCCCCACCGCGAATGGTGTGGCTCCCTCGTTGGGAGTCACAGGTGTCGCCCCCTGTTCGGGGCGACCCGAGAGAGGCGTGAGGAGGGATTCCCCCTGCGCCTGCGGGCACGAAAGCCCCAATCCGGTCTGGACATTAAGACCATCTGGCAAACTCGCCACAATTTAATTCAGAATAGTATTCGTCATCGTGACCACCAGGTCCGGCAAAGTCTGCCGCAACACATTGGTCGCCTCCCGACGGACAGTTTCCGCGAAGAGTGGATTATCGACTCCAGTTGAGTCTCGGTCCGCCTCCGGGAGTCCACCTGAGGGGTAACCACGATCCTCAGGGGTCTCAACCGGGGGCATGGGCGCGAGCCCATCGCCGACCAACGGAGGTCCGCCGTCCTCCGAAAGCCTTGTTGGCGACGGCTCCATGCCAAAGTTGGCTCCAACCCGGGTGGGACCCGCGGGGACAGTCCTCTCACCTTGGGACGTTCCCGTTGAGTGTACCACACGGTGGCCAGACTTCGGCCCACCCACATCAGAAGTGTCACCCGAGTGAACTCGCGACTGAGTCGGGGTGGCCTGTTGCCCGCCCGCACTTCCAGTCCTGCTGGCTTGAGGGACCTCTAGTCCCTCTGCGACCCCAGGTAAGCCCACCTGTGTCTCACCAGTACTCGAAGGCACTGAAGTACGTGCGTCACCTGTGTACTCCCCGGACGACGGGGGGTCCGAACCGGCCATGTTGGCTAACGATCCGTATGACACGGTCCAAGTCCACCATTCCTCTGAGACAGAGGGCCCCCTACACCCGGGTGCACCCGGAGGTAAAGTTTACCTCTGTCCCCTGCTGCCCCACCAAATGTGGCAAAAACCTCTCGCACACGCGACACCCAAGTTGGGGCGGTGTGCGAGGGCTGCCTCCCGTGTCGGGGGAACCGGAAGAAGTGCAAGTCGCACACACTCTATCCCTGTTGTGGGGCAATCCCGCCACTGACAAACAAGAATATGGTGTGTGGTCCAACCGTTTCTTGGTCGGGACGGGGAAGCAAGGCCAAGCCCCGCTGTCCCTCCCCTTATCCCCCCAGGGTCCCCTCAGAATCTCGCCACTCGAAATCTCCCACCCCAGCACCTGCCCACCGGGCCACACGAAAATTCAAGACGATAAATGCAGAAAACCTTCAAATTCACGTTGGATGTACTACTAAGCTAACTATCCCAAACTTAGGGAGTACGGACCCAAATGCAGGGGGAGGAACGGGTCAGGCTAGTGGCCTGCCGCCCCTTGCATGGCACGTGTTGCCCCCCCACCTGGGGTTCAATACTGTCACACAAGTCGCGCCCCCAACGCCGCGATGTGCGTTTTTATGGCCCCTCGCAGGGCCGACCGGGTCGGTCGGAACTGAGGAGAGGGGAGTGTGGCAGTATTGACCCCAGGTAGGGGGGCAACACGTGCCATGCAAGGGGCGGCAGGCCACTAGCCTGACCCGTTCCTCCCCCTGCATTTGAGTCCGTATTCCCTAAGTTTGGGATAGTTAGCTTAGTAGTACATCCAACGTGAATTTGAAGGTTTTCTGCATTTATCGTCTTGAATTTTCGTGTGGCCCGGTGGGCAGGTGCTGGGGTGGGAGATTTCGAGTGGCGAGATTCTGAGGGGACCCTGGGGGGATAAGGGGAGGGACAGCGGGGCTTGGCCTTGCTTCCCCGTCCCGACCAAGAAACGGTTGGACCACACACCATATTCTTGTTTGTCAGTGGCGGGATTGCCCCACAACAGGGATAGAGTGTGTGCGACTTGCACTTCTTCCGGTTCCCCCGACACGGGAGGCAGCCCTTGTACACCGCCCCAACTTGGGTGCCGCGTGTGCGAGTGGTTTTTGCCACAGTATTGTTTGCCATGCTCGTAGCGATCGGCCTTTCGGCCTCCGCTCGGTCGCTCGACCAGCATGATGTTTTGCCCTTATCTTCGACGTGGGGGCTCGCCGCCGCCGTCGGGCTGGCTTGCTCCCCATCGAACGTACGGGCGATAAAGGTCTGTCTTCTTTGCCTTAACGGTAATAGCTGTCGCTTTTCGCTCTTGCGGCCGGTCGGTCCCATGTCCTCATTCTTGATCAACACGTATTGCACAGAGTCTGCTGAGGGGGGCGGAAAGACGGCGGGGGCGCTGTGTCGCCGCGGGGCGGCGCCGCCGCGGTGGCGGTGGCCGCCGGTGGTTGCCGCCGCCACCCCGCCGCGCTGCCTCGCCGCGCCTGCGGCCGGCCTCTCGACGGTGGCAGCGGCCGTGCGGAGTCCGGCGAGAGGCGCGGCGGGCGCCGTGCGCGTCGGGGAGAGGGCCGCGTCATCGGGCAGCGATGGCCAAGTCGTCCACCCCGTCCCTACCCTGCCGGGCGGTGGCCGCCGCAGCCGCGCTGTCAGCCGCACAGCCATCGGCGCGGCATCGTCGCGGCCGGACTGTGGACGCCTCCCTCCATGCCTCGCCCCACAGGCAGTTGCGCCGTCGCTAGCGTGCGGCGGTCGCCCCCTCCTCGAACCCAGCCGCGCCGCCTTGGCCGGGCGGCAGCCGCACCGCCGCCTGGCGCGCCGTCCCGGCTGGGCAGCGGCCGCCACCCCCAGCCGCAGCGCCCAGCCAGCGGTGCCGCCGCCCGCCGCGCCACAGCCAGCTGCGCCGCAACAGCCGGGGATCGGCCGGCCCCGCCCGGCCAGCCGCGCCGCCACCAGTGGCGCCGTTGCGACCGGGTATCGGCCGCCGCCCCCCCGCCCCCACCCCGCTGCCAGCCGCACCGCCGCTAGTGTGCGGAGGCAGCCCTCGCCCGCGGCCTGCCGCGCGGGCGCAGCTGGGCAGCGGCCACCCGCACCCCGCACCCGCGTGGGCAGCGGGCGGCTGGCGCCAGCCGTGGCCTGCGCCCATGCGTGGAATGACGCGGTGCGCTGGTGCATTACTTTTCCGCCAGTGATCAAGTCGTGTGCGTCTGTCATGCGAAGAGCCCTCTGCCGAGCTCTCGTGAGAGCTCGAGTTCAGGCCCCTTGCACTTGGCGACCTATGCGATAATATGGGCGGCTTCTCGTAAGAAATGGCTGCATAAAACTCCGACTACAGCTTTGGATTTTCTAGGCTGCAGACGTTTGAGACGGTTGAGTCCCAAACAACGCCCAAACCCGCTTGATCACGTGAGCGCACAACAAAACAGACAGTGGGCTCGACGGATGCAAGATCGTCCATAAGTGTCACACGTTTCCAATGGGTACTTGCAAAGCGGTTGGTTGCCGCTGTAAAGTTGCACGCATCATCCAAAATTTGTAACAGGAACTTGTGTAAATACATCTATCAGGGACGACAAAATTCAAGTGTGTCTCAAATATCAAATAATCAACCGTCTAAAATGAAGCGCCTCAGTCGCTTATTTCCTGATTTTGGAAAAAAGATCCAGTCTCTCTCCCGCTCGAGTATTCTGTCCATCCTCCACGCTGTCGCCGTCGACGCCGTCGAAGTCCGTAGGGTGCTTCCTCCTCCTCCTTTAGCACCCGCCCCCCACGCCGCCTACCTCTTTGCGGTGCGGTGGCACCCGATGACCACGCTTCCCCGCCCTGCCGTCTCCCTCTCTGCTGGGCGGTATCACCCCACGAATAGACGCCTTTGTCTCCGTTCTGGGCTGCTTCCCCTGCCCCCCTCCCACGTTCACTTCACTCCTCCGTCCTGCCTATCTGAACAGACTGCCCCCCCCCTCCCCCACCCCTCCCCGCCCCTCGCGCCGGCCATGAGCGCCCCCCCCCCCCTGGGGGCACCGCCCCCCTCCCCCCCCCCCCGGCTCCACCCCCGCCTCCCTCCTCCGCGCCGCCGTTGGCGGCATCTTTGACCGGTGGACCGCCCTCGGCCTGGCCGTGTCGGAAGGGTACGGCGGCCCGTCGGCGCCCGCCGTCGCCGCCGACCTGGCCGACGCCACCGCCGGCGCGCTGCTCACCGGCGTTGGCATCGACGGCCTGACGCGCCTCCTCTACGACGGCTTTGAGGCGTTCAAGACGGACGTGGAGGACGGGAGCGTCGAGGCGGTGGCCGCCCGGCTGGTGGCCATCCGGCGGGCGCTCGCGGGGGGGGACGCGGCGCCCGCCATGGCGGCGGCTGCCGCCGCACACGACGCCGGCCGCCGCCGGCCGCGGGGGGTGGACCGGTCCGTGCGGGCGCCACGGCCCGCGGGGGGGGCGGGGGGGGAGGGCGCAGATTCCAGTGACGACGACGGCGGCGGCGTGGGGGGGGGGGATGACGCGATGGACATGGAGGGCCCCCGCCCCCCCCGCCCGCCGCCGCCGCCGCCACAGGTGGATGAGGATGGGTTTGAGACGGTCGCCCCGCGGCGGCGACGGCGGTGAACTGGCGGGGCGGGGGGGGGGGGGGTGCGTTCCAGCTGGGGGGGGGGTTGCTGAGCTGGCGAGGCGTTGGGCTGGTGTGCTGCTGGGCCTGGTGCGGCGGCCGCAGCTTGGGAGCTGCCGGGCCGGCGGCGCTGTGGTGGCGGGTGTGTGCCGGCCGGGCGGCGCACCGTGGTGACCACAGCTTTCTACGTGCGGCCGCGCGGGTGTACCGCCAGCGTGCGGCCCAGCGGCAAGTGCGGAAGGGTGGGGTGGGGGGGGGGGTGGCGGCGCCCCCACACGGGGCGAGTGTCCCCGGGACAAGCGGGCGCGGTGCGCCCGCCAGGGAGGGGGACTGCCGGCGGGTGGGGAGGAGGGGGGGGCCCGCCAAGCCCCCATTCATTGCCACTGCCACCGCTGCCACCGCTGCCGCCGCTGCCGCCGCTGCCGCCGCTGCCGCCGCTGCCGCTTTGCCACCGCCGCCACCACTGTCGCCCGCGAGGAGGCGGGCCCCGCTGGTGCGCGTCGGCGCTCCCCCCCATGCAGGTGGACGCTGTCCTGACGGACAACCCGTCCAAAGAGAATAAACAGGAAGGAAACATAGCAGTGAGCCCGTACCGTAGGGTCTGGGCGTGTCGGTCGAAAAAAAAACAAAAATACATGCAGGCCCGCTGCTATACCCCCACCGTCGCTGGTCACCCCCCGCCCGCACCCATGTGCGCGCCTCCCCCCTGCGCCGTCGCCCCGCGCACGGGCTAGCCAAAGTAACCCACACGATACCCACTGCACACGCGTTCCCAACAGCCCCCCCCCCCCCCCCCCCCCCCCGCATCCCAGCCTCGCAACGCTCCGCCCTTTCCGCTGGGCACCCCCTCCCCCCCCCCCTCCCTCGGGCAAACGTCGCCACAGCCGTCTCTTTTTACACCCCCCGCCAGGTGGCGTGCGCCGTCCCCCCGCCACCAGGGAGCACCCGGTTCTTCCCCCCCTCCCAGGTCGCTCCCCCGCCCGCGGCGGGCCACGTGACAAACTTGTACTCGGTGCCGGCGCCGGCGTCGGCGCCAGCGTCGAGGCGGCCCCGCCAGGTGCCCGCCGCCTCGGTTGGCACCAGCCGCACCCCGGAGCCGGGGCACCAGTCACCCAGTCGGGGGGTCGCGCCAAGAACCTCCACGGCGCCCACGCCGGCGGGCACGCCGTCGAGGGTGAACGTCAGCCCGCCGAGCGGGACCCCGCCATCGGCAGCGGCCACCGACGCCACCACCCCCGACGCCAAAGGCGGTGCCGATGGTGCGGCTGGCGTGGCCGCCCGCCGTGGCACCGCCGCAGACAGCACCTGCCCCGCGTCTGCGTCGGTGGTGGCGGGCCACGCTACCGGCGCTGACCCGCCGCCGCCGCCGCCGCCGCCGCCGCCGCTGCCGCCGCCGGCAACCGCAGACATGGCGTCCACCCCAACCCGCCGGCGGAGGTCCGCCTCGGGCACCCGCAGCTGCGCGGCGAGCGCCGACACCAGCCGCCCCGCGTCGACTGCCCGATCCGCGAGAGGCTGGAGGACATCGCACCGCCGCTTCCACGCCGCGACCGACTCGGCCGCCTCTTCCAGCTCTGCTTCGGCGCGCTGCAGGTCCAGCAGGAGGAAGCCCGACTCGGAGCGCAGCGCGGCGAGCTGCTCAGACGCGGCGGCGGCGGCCGCAGCGGCGGCCGCCGTGGTGGGCGCCGACGGCGACGCTGCCCCACCGCCGTCGCCCCCGTCCCGCGATGGCGGCGCAAGCGGCGCAGCGGCCACGGCCTCGGCAGCAGCCGCCTCGGCCGCGGCAATCGCCGCCGCGGCGGCTGCCGCCTCGGACTTCAGCCGCGCCTGCAGGCCCGCCACGTCTGCCCGCAGCTGCCGGTTGGTGGCCGCCAGGCTTGACGCGTCGGCCGCATGGCGGCGGCCCGCCGCCTCGGCTTCCTCAGCCGCCGCGGTGGCGCCCGACAGGGCACGGCCAAGGTCGGCCAGCGCCGCCGCAGCGGCGGCGGGAGGGTCCGCACCAGCTTCCGTGGCAGCCAGTAGGGCGGTGGCCGCTGTGGACGCGTCAGCCTGTGCCGCGGCCAGTGACCGCGCCAATGACTCCTCCTGCACCGCCGCCGCCGCAGCGCGGCGGTCCATCTCGGCGCCCACGGCCACCACCTGCTCCTCTCGGGCGGCAAGCGCCGCCATCAGCACAGCGGTGCGGTCGCCATCGGCTGAGGCGTCCGCAACGGCCGCCACAGCCGCCGCAGCGGCTGCGCCACGGTCGGCAATGGCAGCCTCCGCGTCGTTGAGCTGGCTGCTGAGAGAAGTGCACCAGGCAGTGAGCTTGGCCACTGCCTCAGGGGTGGGGCTGCTAGACCCTTCCGCGGCGCTTCTTGCCGCCCGCGTTGCAGTCGCCCCCGACGCGTCGCTGTCGCCTACAGATGCCTCGATTGCCGCCTCAGCTGCTGCCCGCTCCCGCTCCTCATACTGGGCATGCACATCGCGCAGTGCGGCAGCGGCAGTGGCCACGTCGGCTGCCCGGCCTCGTTCCGCAGCCTCCACCCGTCGCAGCGCGGCGGCTGCTGCCCGCTCCGCCGTAGCGCTGCGGGTAGATGCGCGGCTGGCGGCGTCCTCGGCAGCTGCCAGCGCCGACACTGCGGCCGCCAGCTGGGTCTTGACATCGTCCGCGACTGCAACCGCAGCGTCGCGCTCAATAATCAACCCGTCCCGTTCCTTCCGCGCGTCGGCAGCGGCTGTACTGGCCGCCTTGGCGGCCGCCGCCGACGCGTCCCGGTCCACAGCCGTGGAGGAGGCTACAGCAGCAGCCGAGGAAGCATCGCGGCGGGCAGCCGCCGCGTCAGCCGCCGCCGCGTCGGCGCGCGCCTGGAGGTCCGCCACGGTCGACTGGGCGGCAGCAAGGTCTGACCGCAGGCTCGCCTCGGTCGCAGCCGCTGCATTTGCCGCCGCCTCGGCCGCCACCACCGCCTCGGCCTCACGCGCTTCGGCAGCAGCGGCCGCGTCTGAAACCTGCTGCTGTAGAGCAGCGACCTCGGCGCGGGCCGCAGCGAGTGCAGCTTCGGCGTCGGCCAACCCCGCAGCGCGAGCTGCCAACTGGCCGGCTAACGTCTCCTTGCCTGCCAGCTCCCCACTCATTGCCGCAATGTCCTCGGTGAGGGAGGCCACCGACCGGCGCGCCTCGTCACCGCGCCGTTCAGCATCAGCAGCGCGAGCGGCGGCAGCGGCCGTCGCGGCCTTTGAGGCCTCAAGGGCGGCGGAGAGCGTTGTCACCGACTCTGACGCTGTGCCCAACTTCTTCCGCGTCGACGCAAGCGCCGCGTCAGCAGTCACCTTGGCAGCCGTCATGGCGTCTAGCTCTGACTCGCGTGCGGACAGAGACGCAGCCGTGTCGGCCAGGCGACGGGCCTCCGCTTCGGCTGCCGAATGAGCACGCAGGATGTCCTTCTGAAGGTCGACTATCGTCGCGTCGCGCTCGGCAATGGTACGGGTAAGCTGGCGGACGCGGTCCGTGAGATCCACGACCTCCTTGCCCTTGACCGCCAGGTCTGCCCGTAGCTGCTGCTCCCGGTCAGCCGCAGCGAGCGCCGCCGTCTGAGCCGTTGCCAGCTGAGCCGTCCCCACGTCGCGCTGCTCGACCGTCTGTGCGAGCCGCGCCTCGGTCGCAGCGAGTGTGCGGCGCGTGTCAGCAAGCATCCCGGTGGTCGACTCCAGGTCGGACCGCACCTCTGCTGTCGCCAATGCTGCCGTTGCCGCCGCCGCGTCGCGCTCATCAATAGCGGCTTGCAAGCGAGCCTCCTCAGCCGCCGCGGCTGCAGCCTGGGACCTGGCGGTCCGCACGGTGCCCGCCAGCCCACGCTCCTTGATGTCCAGCGCCGCCCGGAGTGCATCCACCCGGGACGCAAGCTGGTCACGCGCGCTTTCGGCGGCAGCCGCCCGGGCCTCTGCCGCTGACGCGGCGTCGCGCTTGGCCCGCGCGGCCGCCTCGGTCGCGGCCATCACCGCGTCGCGGCGAGCCAACGAGCGGGAACGCACGGCCAGCTGGTTCGCAGCCTCATCAGCCCGGGCCGTAGCCGCCGCGGCCGCAGCGGTCGCAGACGCCAGCGCATCAGAGCGGGCCGCCAGGGCAGCCTCTGTGGTAACCAGTCGAGCCTGGAGGGCAGACAGCACGTGGCTGCGGTGCGTCGCGTCGGCATGGAGAGTGGCGTACGAAGCAGCAGCAGCGTCTGCGGCAGCTTCCATCTCCCCAATGGTGGTGTCCCGCGCGGCAACCGTCTCCTCCATTTCCTGCAACCGACGAGCCGTAACGGCAAGCGTAGTGGACCGGTCATCAACGGCGGCCTGTAGCGCGGCCTCGCGGCTTGCCGCTGCCCGCCCAGCGGCGGCTGCGGCGGCTTCCGCTTCCGAGGTGAGCCCTCGCTGGCGCTCGGTAGCCGCCTTGGCCGCGGCGAGGGCGGGCTCCAGGTCTGCTGCAATCCTCCGCCGCTCCCCCGCCAGTGTTGTTTCTGTCGAGTGCAGCTGCGCACGCAGGGCGGCCGCATCCGCCTTTGCCGTCGCAGCGGCAGCCTGGCGCTCCCCCTCTGCCCGCTGCGCCGCCTCGAGCGCGCGCGTCAGCGCGAAAATCTCATCGTCTTTGGCCGCCGCGGCCGCCGCAACCGCCTCGGCGGCCGTGGCGCGGGCATCAGCAGCGGCCGCCGCCTCGGCAGCGGCCGCCGCAGCGGCCTCGGCCTCATCGTGAGCGGCTGCCTCGGCGACTGCCTGCTCCTGCGACGCCACCGCCGAGGCCTCGGCGTGGGAGAGCTCCTCTTGGGTGCGGCGGAGGTCCTCGCGGGTGGAGCGCAGGGCAGCTTGCGCCTCTTCTAGGGCTGCTGCTGCTGCCGCCGCCGCCGCCTCCGCGGCCGCGTCCACCGCGGGGGGGGGCGTGGACGTCCCACGTGACACGACCGACCGCACCACGGGGGCGGCGGCGTCGCCATTGGCGAGTGCCGACGTCCGCTGTACACCATCCGCTGCACCGTCGGCGTCACGGGCCGTCCCACCCAGGGCGTCGGCGTAGAGGGCCTTCAGTTTGGCCAGCTGCTCCTCACGCTCGGCAAGGCGGGCGGTCAGGCCTGCCACGGCGGCTGGGTCAGCGGAGGTGCCCCCCTCGGCGGAACCCCCAGGGGAGACGCCGCCAGTCGACGACCGTGGTGCACTGTCGCCGCCATCCTCCAATCCCATTTGTCTTCTTCCACCTGCCGCGTCAGGTGGTGGCGCCCCCGCAGCACCGCTCGACCGGCTGGCGGGTGCGTCGTTTGGCTCCCCCGCCCCCCCCTTGGCCTGGCCCCCCGCCTCCACCTGTAGCCGAAGCGCCTCCCGCTCCGAACGGGCCGCGTCCAGCTCCCGCTGCGTCTCCCGCAGCTGACGCGTGGCAACCGCGGCGAGCGTCCGCTCGTGACGGACGAGCATCCGTTCGGTGGCAATGGCTGCCTTGGCCGCCGCCTCGGCCGCACGGAGCTCATCGGCCCGTGCCTCGGCAGAGGCGGCCGCCGCCACCGACGGCGCGGCGTCGATGGCGGCCATCGCGGGGAAGGCGGGCGGCGGGGGGGGGCAGCCGGGAACACAAGCACAAGACCAGACCAGGGCGACAGGGAAGAGAAAAGGGGGGGTAGGGGGGGGGGTGGGGGCACAGGGGCGTTCAACCAAATGGATACCGCGCTGCTGCAGCTGCCCAGGAGGAGGAAAAGGAAGAGCAGCGGCGAAAAGGAGAACCACAACGAGAAAAAAAAAAGAAAAGGAGGGAGAGGGACTCAACACAGAGGGTAATGGCGGAGCGGATGGTAGACGGAAGAGCGCACACGCCCGCCGCCACGGCACGCACCGCAACACGCCGCCACCCGGCCGTGGCGTGCGGCGGCCACGGCGGCCACGTCCCCCGCGGCCACCGCCGCCGCGGCCGAGATCCGCCCCTTCCTGTGCGCGGCAGAGGGCGCGGCGGGGGGTGGGGGGGGCGGCCCGGCAGAAGGCCGCCGGGATGGGGAAGGGGGAGGAGGGGAGGGGGGAGGCGGGGGGCGGAAGCGCGCGGCGGGTTGGCGCCGACGCGGCGGCGGGTGGCACCCCGCCGCGGCGTACAATCCAAACAAACTCGCGTGGAGAGGATGGGGGTCGCCAGCTCGTCCGTAGCATCTACAGGCTGCAGGCGAGATGCGGAAGGGTGCGGCCGACCAAAAAAAAAAAAAAAAAAAAAAAAAGTCAGCCCACGAGCCGTCCCCGCGGGGACGGATTGTTCGGGCGGGGTGGGTCTCCACACGGACGGTGGGGTCGGCTCCTCGTGGTCGTGGCCGGCAACCGCGGCACCGCCGCGCACCGTGGCCCGGCCAGGCGGATTGCATGTGCCCGAGCGTGAGCGGGGGGGGAGGACCGTCGCACGTCGTTGGTTGGCCGGCCGCAATCTCGCACCCAATCTGGGCGGCCTATGGGTGGTGGGCGGCTGATGGGAGGCTCGCGCGACAGGTCGGCCTTTCGAGGGGATGGCCCAGTGCGCAAGATCCAATGGCAGATGCTCGATGTCCTCGATGGGGTGTGGGCAGTATTTTTTTTGACCTACTGGTCGACTGATTCTGGCGATCACTACTGGCCTCGTGGGGGGGGAGTGCAGCCTGCGAGGTGGCGAGAGGTCACGCTGCAGCCAAGGTGACGCCGCCACACCCCCGTCAGAACGCTGTTGCAAGCAGGCCCATCCAGCCGCTGGCCGGCACTGCAGGAGGCGTCCGCGTCGGCGCGCCTCGGGTGGCCCCGCGCGGTCCAGTGGGGGCCCTTCTCCTCCCCGGCCGCCTCGTCAATGGACCGCCTCCGCTCGACCCCCCCCCCTCATCCCTGGTGCGACGACCTGCTGCCGGCGCTCTCCCCGCCGCCCGCGTGACAACGCCGCTGGTGCGAAAAAAACTTCCAGCGCCTCTCCCCTCTGCGAGACGTGCCATGGACGCGGCCGGCGGCGCCACGCGCCCCCCCGCCGTGGCGGTGCTGGCCGGCGCGATGGGCGTGCCGCCCCCCCCCCCCACCGCCGCCGAGGCGGCCGAGTGGCTCAACACCACCGTCGCCGCGTTGTGGCCCTTCATGGCCGCCTATGGCGCGCGGGTGATTAGCAGCGCGGGGCAGGCGGCGCTCGGCGCCGCGTTGCCGCCCTGGCTTGGCTCCCTGACCATTGCCGAGGTGAGCCTCGGCGGCGTGCCCCCGCGGGTGGGGGGGGTAGTCGTCGTCCCAGACGCGCCGGCCGCGGCGCCGCCGCCGTCGACGCCGCCGCCCGCCATGGCGCGCGGCGGGATCAGCGGCGACGGCGACGGCGACGGCGACGACGACGGCGACGGCGGCGGCGGTGACCCGGGCGCCACCACGGATGACGGCGTTGACGGTGCTGCCGACGGCGGGGCCGCCGCCACGGCAGTCGCGCGCGGTGTGACTGTCGAAGCGGACATTGTGTACGCGGGCGACGCGGTGGTGGGGATTGACCTCGACACCCCCTTAACGGGCCGCCTCCGCCTGGGCGTCCGGCACCTCTCCCTGTCGGGCCGCCTCCTCCTCACCGCCCGGCCGCTGCTGCCAGTCCTTCCCCTGGCGGGCGCCTGCTCGGCGGCGTTTGTGGCGCCGCCAACCGTCGGCTTTGACCTCACCGGCTGGGCCGACGTTGACCGCCTGCCGTGGGTGCGCGCCGCCCTGGCTGCGGCGGTGGCCAACGTCCTGGGGGGGTTGGCCGTGTTGCCGGCGCGGGTGGGCGCCCGGCTGGACCCGAGCGTGGACTTTTTTGCGGTACGCAGGACTGCGGCAGGGGGGGGAGCGGGCCAGGCGAGAGCGACCAGACTGGGGTGGGTGTGGGGGGCCAAGTGTCCTTGTCTCCGCGGTGGGGGTGCGCCGGCTGCGCCTACCTGCAGACATACACGGCCTTGCGCTCCAGTGGGGAGCTGCCACCGCCTTTTTGGGCAGTGTATCGTCACCTTTTCTTTACTTGTCAACTAACGTGTATGTGCAAGACCTAGCCGTATCGCACAGCGGGGGTGTCTTTCTGATCCGCATGGTGGCTGCGGAATTGCTCCTCCCCTCTCTCTTCCTCTCTTCACCCTTGCCCCTTGGTCCCTCTTTTTTTTTTTGATAGACCTATACTCCCCCCGTGGGGATCCTTACCTTTATCCTCGTCGCTGGCCGGCACTTTCGACCGCAGCGGGGCCTCTTCTTCCTCTCCGACGCGCCCGACGTGTACGTGGTCGCCCGCCTCGGCGCCACGTCCGTCCGCACGGCGACGGCCCCCAACACGTGCACGCCCGATTGGCATCACACGGCGACGGCGCTGGTGCACCACCGGGAGCAGGAGCTGGGTCTTGCCGTCTGGGAGGACGACGTGCTTGCAGACGATGCCCTTGGTGGGGCAACCGTGTCGGTCGCCACCCTGGCGGCCGCGGGGGAGGGGGGACTGTGGCTCCCCGTGGAGCCCGCGGCGCCCACGGGGCCCCCCGCCGAGGCGCGGGCGCGCAAGGCGGCGGCGGCGGCAAAGGCGGCGGCCGCGGCGGACGGCGCCGCTGCCCCCACCGACGACCCGCCAGCGGTGCACGCGGTGGGCACCATGGCACGCCTCGTGGCGGCCGGCGGGGGTGTGAGCGTCATCGCCCCCCGCGGTCCCCCCACCACGCCTGCAGACGAACTGGCGTTGGAAGGGTCATCCTCTGGCGGTGACGGGGCCCCCGCTGACGACGAGGGGGACGCCGCCCGGTCTGACCCCCCGCCGCGACCGCCCCCCACCGCCGCCTGCCTCGCAGTGTTGATTGACAGCGCGCCCGCAGGGGTGGCGCCCGCGGGTGCCACCGTTGCGTGCCGCTGCCGCGTGTCGGTTCCCGCCCCGGCCCCTTCTGTCGGCAACGACGGCGACGGCGACGACGACGCGGTCGCCGGCGACCCGGTGGTGCTGCACGAGTGGACAACGCACGTGGTGACCGTCGTGCCCGCGGAGGGGGGCGGCGGGGCTGTGGGCTGGCTCCGCTCCTGGGAGCTGCCCCTCACCGCCGCGGACGTGGCCGCCGCAACTCTTACCGTCGGTCTGGTCATTGACGGGGAACAGCCGGCGGGCCGCGGCGGCGGCAGCGGGGGGGTGCGCCTCGACGCGCTTGCCGCGGCGGCGGGGGGGAGTGTACGGGGGCGGGGCGGGGGGGGGGTTCGCTGGCAAGCCCACCTGCTCGCCGTCGAGGACCGCGGGCGCGACGGCGCTGCGGGGGACGCCCCGCCGCGGACCACACCCCGGCCCGACGCGTGACGCAGGGAGTTTTGTGGCGCGCCGCGTCCACCGCAAAAGTCCTGCGCAGGGGCTCCTCGCCGCGACGGGAATAAGGGGGGGAGGGTCTGCGTGTAACACCACCCAACGCCCCGCGCCACTTCCTGGCGGGTTTTTCAGAATCAGGCTGTGTCTGTGTGTATCCGTCTGTCTGCTGATGGGGACCATCCCAGCGAGCCACCGCCACCGCTGTCTCCACCTTCACCGCCACAGCAGCCGCTGCCGCCGCCACAGCGGCGGTGGCCGCCGTCGCTGCGGCGGGCGGCGTCGGGGTGTTGCCCGGCGGGGGCCTCCTCGGCGTGCCTGCCGTGCTGCTGCTGCACTCCATCGGCCGGCACGCGCCCAAGCCGCGGTCTGCCGTCGCGGTGGTCCTGCCTTACGCTGGGCGACGTCGACGCTGCCCGCCCCCGACTGGCGGCGGCGGCGGCGGCGGCGGCAGCGAGCGGATCGCACGCAGCCGCCACGTCGATGGTGGCCACAGCTACCCCCCACCCCATGGGGGGTGGCGGCGGAGAGCAGGTACCGCCTGCCCACTCCTGCCGGAACACTCGCGGTCAGTAGCACCGCCCCCGACAGCGCCACCGCCTCCAATCGGGGGGCAGGGGCAGGGGAGGAGGAAGCCCACCACTTGTAACGGCTGTCGGCCGACCGCCGACGTGGGCGCGCCGCGGCCGCAGCCTGCCGCTGCAGCAAGCACACAAAGGGTGAGGGGGCTTGGCAGCCGGCCGCCACGACGACAGAATGTCAATGTCAGCGGGCGTTGCCCCCGGCGTGAGCGGTGAGGCGTTGGTTGAGCAGAGCAGGAGCACCCCGCTGATGGCACTATGACGGGTACCCGCGACGCCCGCCGGCAGGAGCTGCTGGTTCGACGCGTACCCATTCACGTGCACACTGACTGGGCCACCACCGGCAACCTGGCGTTGGCGCTCCTCGGCGGCCGATGGCGCCACACACGGGGAGTTGGTGGCCGCGGCTGGCTGAGTCGGCCGGCGGCGGCTGGTGGCGGCTAGAGGCGGTCGTCGTCGCGCGGTGGTCGGCTTGACGGCGCCCGGCGGTGACGTCCCGCGGTGGCGGCAGACGGGGCGCGTGGTGGTGGTAGTCGTCACCGGCTGTGTTACCCGGCGGCGGCTGGTGGCGGCGGCGTGGGGGGGGTGGTGGGTGGAGGGCCGCGGCCACGTGTGCCACCGGGCGGCGGCTGGTGGCGGTCCGGACGTGTGATGGCGTCTTCTCATATGCCGCGGCCGGTGGTGGAGGCTGGCGGAGAGGGTAGCGGTGGCTGCCGTCATCATCGCCGCATTTTTTTTGGGGAGAGGCGGTAGCGACTTGTGGCGGCGGTCAGTGGGGGGTACGTGTTGCCCTCTACGCAGCTGCTTTTCGGCGGCGGCTGTTGTCGGCAGCAAGGGTGGGCGGTGGTGGGGGTCCGCGGCCGGCTTTGCCGGCGGCAGGTAGGTGGCGGCGATGGTGGCGGCTGCCGGCTGTGGATGGTCGCTGGGTGATAACAAGAGTGGGGGTGGTGGTGGTCGCGGCTTTCTTCTTCTTTCGTTTGGCGGCGGCGGCGGCGGCTGCGTCGGCGGTGGCGGACGGTGGCGTGTAGCGGTCGGGTGACCGCTGCTGTGGCTTTGGCGGCAGCCGCTAATGATACGGCGGGGGGGGGGGCTGGTGGCCGCTGCCGGCTATGTTGGCGCGGCTGGGGCTGGCGGGCCCCAGCGCTGCGTGCCGCCGCGGCAACACCACCCCCCCCGCCTCACCTGCCGTCAATGACACCATAGGCGACAACGACTCTGCCTCTGCGGGCGAACCCGGCGGGGCTGCGCGGGCTGAGCACCCACCCAGTGACCGCCGCCACGGCGGCGGCCGCCAACAGGGACGTTGCCAGGAGCCCGACGGCGCCGCCAGTGGGGGAGGGCGGTTGCAGAGGCGGCCACCGCGGTCGGGCGGCTGTGGCGGGGCCCCGCGCCTCAGACGTGCGTGGACCGCGTGGAGGGACTGGCAAGAGGGGGCGGGGGGTGGCCACCGCCCGGCCGCGGACGTCGGCCGCATGTCAACCACGCGTACCCGGACGTATACCGTTGTGCCCCGTGGGAGCGCGCTCGCACGCCGAGGCCCCCGTGTGGTGCATCACGTGCGCGGCGTCCTGCGCAACCAGCGAACGCGCGGTTGCCGGCCATAGGGCCTTTAGGTGGCTATGCGAGGGGGGTGGGGTAGGAGAGCGCCGCGGGTTGGCGGGGGCGAAAAAGAATCCATGCCAAGCGCGACTGGCGCCCGACCCTCAGCGTGTGACCATCGAAATTGACTGGTCAAAGGTGACACAGGTTTTGAGAGCAGACCCACCAGCGCATCCATATCAACTGCCCCCGCCACACAGCGCCCCCACTTTCTCGATACAGCAGCGGCCGGGGCCGGCGCTGTCGCATCCCACCTACCGCTTGTGCACCCTCGCCCGAAAGTGGGTCGCCGGCAGCATGCCGTGCCGCGTGTAGGCGCCCGGTAACACCTCCAGGCGCGTCTCTTGCAGGAGCACCAGGCATACCACCTTGACGAGCAGCACGGCCGTGTCAGCCGCGGGGCACGCCTTGTCGCCAAACCCCATAATGGCCCAGCGGGACGGGTGGGGCACCGTGGAAGGAGGAGCCCCCGCCTCTGTGATGCCACTACGGGGGCTCCCACCAGGTGAGGCGGCGCGTTTTCGAGAACCTGCTGACGTAGCGGCCAACCCGTCCACAGGCCCTGGCGACGGCCAAGCTCCTCGGGATGGCCCGTCATGCTGCCATGGGCAGCCACGACCGCTGTCGCTGTCCAGCCCTTCACCGACGTTGCCGCTGGAGCCGTTGATGCGCGCGTCACCTCCCCAGCAGTCCTGAAGCATCATCATCACCATCCAGCCGCGTGGGAGCTCATAGGGCCCCAGCCGGAGGCGCCCCTGGCGGATCATCCGCAAAGAGCTTCGGCCCGGCGGTGTTTGGTGGGAACTTTCAAAAATCGCTCTGTCCAGCAACGTAGCCCGCGACAGCCGCAAGACATCGATACCCTTGTGGTCAAAAACCCTTTCCTCCTCGCACTGGTCGCGAATGGCTGCCCACTTGGCCGGGTCGGAGATGCTGAACACAATCCCGTTGAGCATCGACGGCAGGGAGAACAGCGCGACCACGATCTGCTCCAGCGCGTAGTCCACCTGCACATCAGAGGGTAGCACATGCCCCGCCGCGTCGCACCACCCAATGATGGAGTCTAGGAGACACACAGGGCGGTCTCGAAAAGCATCGACTTCCCGCTTCCGCTTGATGACTAGGGAGCGCACGGTTGCCGTCAGTTCCGCTCGTGCTGCTGTCGCCTTCTCCATTGCAGTCAGCCCAAAAAAGGGCACCGGGCACAGCGCCGTGACGCCGCCAACAAGGCGCGACACTTGGTCACACAGCCGCTCGCGCTCAGCTGAGCTGAGTGTGTCCTCCCCAAACACTACGTGCACAATGAGAACGGCCATGAGAGCGCGGGCCTCTTCCATAAAATAGAAGGACAGCTCAGCTTGGGGAGACTCCTGGCGCCACGGAAGGAGGCGGTCGGCCCACGAACCTCGCGGGGGTGCGCCGGCGGCCACAGGTCGTTCTGCGCCACGAGAGCGGTGCACGGGCGAGAGGCCACCTCCATCGTCCTCAGGGACACCATCAAAAGCCCGGGTATACGGTTGTGGCGCTACCGCCAAACCGCCCGTCGCTGAAGCGGCCCCGTCATCAGGCATGACCGCCCGCGGGGAAGTACTGCACGGGAAGCCCGACAGGTTGCTTTCCCCCCCAACCAACTCCACCTCCTGCCGTCCCTTTCTCCTTTCCAGCGTCCCACTCAGCCGCCGCCACCGCTTGACCCGCCGGCGCACAAGCGCTGCGAGAGAAGAGACCATGACCAGCACGGCGTGCTCACAAAGGTGCTCCTCCACAGCCGCCCGCACGCGGTCGCGGTCGGGTCCGCTCGCCTGCGACAGCAGCCCGCGGCTTCCAAAAATGGACTCGAGCGCCCGTGGCCAAATCCGCTGCAGCCGCCCATCCTTCTCGGCGCGGATGAACCACTCCACGTTTTCCGCCGTCGGCATCACCACCACCGCCGGATGAAAAAACAGGTGAGACACAAAGACTGGGCCGTGGCGGGTGGTGCGGTCGCTCAGCCACGCGGAGAAGTTGACTAGCACCTGCAGGGTCTCGCCAATAACAGGCAGGCCCAACGAGCCAGGGGGGGCGCCAGCCGGCATCCGCAGGCAGCAAGAGGTAAGCTTGGTCGCCATGGCAATGGCAATGGCCAGCCCCACCGCCACGGATAGGGGCAAGCACCAGCCATGTGAAGTACACGAGGGAATCGACGTCAACAAGAACCACCGCATGGTGTCGTCCCCAACATGGGCGTGTCACCTCCCGAAGGCAGGAGGCGGCAATGAGGACGTGAGGAGGGGGGACGGTGCGGGAAGGGGAAGGCACAGGTGTATCACGGCGGAAACTACGTCAAGAGGCCAGAAAGAACAAGTCGGTTGCCAGACACTCACCACCGTTGCCTCGCGCGGAGCTCGTCGCGCATGGCCGCCGCCACGCTCGCCCGGTGGACCCGCAAAGGACATGGAGCACTGACAGCCGCTCACAACTGCCTGCCCGCAGCAAGGGATATACTGGCACCGCCCGAGAGCCAGGGGAGAGGTGCACTCACTACAAGCGGCGAGCAGACCCCCCACAGGGACAAGCAATGACCGCTCGCTCGCTCGCCCCGCAGGGCCCGACCCGTCCAGGCATGGACGGCGACGCGCGGACGGGTGAGTGACCACAGCTCACACATCGTTCAGACAGCGGCAACTGCCACACGGCCTGCCCGCACCAGGTTCCTCAAATCGTTACCAGGGCATGCTCCACCGGCCGGCAGGCGGCGGGGAGGCAAGCAGCAGCCGCGCAATGGGGGAGGTGACGTCGTCTGCAACAGGGGAGGCCGGCGAGCTCCCCCATCCACGTAAGCGCCCTCTCTCCTGTGCAACCACTGCGGATGTCTCGTCCGGGGTCCTCCAAAAGCGCAGACTGACAAAGAAGCCACGTGGAAATCATGGAAATATGAAATTGTTCCACTTTTTGCATGTGCGGTGCTTTCCGTCACCCCTTGTCGCGGGAACCCCCCCTCTTGGCTGCCGCCGCGGCCTTTGCCGCCACCTTCGCCCGGCGGCTCGCCCACGGGCGCCAGCGGTCCTCGTTGCCCGCCGGGGGCTTGCCGCCCCGCCCCTCTACCTCTGTCGTGGCCGCCGACGCGGCGTGGTCACTGCCGGAGTCATCGTCGCGGGCGCTGCCGCTTGCTGCGGGGGACCCCGCCGCCGCCACCGCCGCCGCCGGGGCCGTTGCCGCCCCCCGTCTGGACCTACTACTTGCTTTTTTTGACTGTCGGTCGCCGCCGCCCAGTTCCGCCGCGGTCGCGTACCACTTTGCCGCGACGGCCGTGTTGCGGGGTACCCCAAGGGTGGCTACGCCGCCCCCCCCCCCGATTGCCGTCGGGGCGCCCGTGGAGTAGAGATCGCCCAGGGCGGTGGCGGCGGCGGCGTCCCCCCCCCCCGCCGCTGCCGCCAGCTGCTGCACCCCTCCCGTCGGGTCGCCCCGCCGGAGCGCTTCGAGGCCAAGCCACCGCCGCGCGGCGGCCGACCCCGCTTCGGCCGCCGACTGCCACAGCGACACGGCGGTCGTCGGGTCGGCCTCAACGCCAGCCGCTCCATCTCGGAGGAGCTCCCCAAGCGCCACTGCCGCGGGAGCCATCCCCTGCGCCGCCGCTGAGCGCAGGTGGGGAGCGGCGCCCGCCGGGGAAGCTGGCGTGCCCGCACCCGCAAGGTATGCCGCGCCCAGGTGGTACTGGGCGTCGGCAGAGCCGGCGGCAGCGGCCGCCGCGTACCGCTCAAACGCCTTGTACACGTGCGTGGGCGTGCCAATGCCGGCAGCGAGGCAGCGTCCGCTGAGGTACAGGGCGGGAACAAAGCCTGCCTTGGCCGCTCCATCAAGAAAAGAAAAGGCCTGCGCCGCCGCGTCCGGGGAGACGGGGGGCGGGCGGATGGGGGAGGCGGGCGCCTTAACGTCGGCTGCACCTCCAACAGCCCTGCCTGCAACGTCCGTCGAGGTGCCGACCGCACCTGCCCCCCCTCGAACGTCAACAATCCCTACCGCCCTGTTGACCGTCGCCGCAAGGGAGCCCAAGCTCTCGGCAGCCAGGAACGCGGCTGCCGCTTTGCGTGCCTCTCCCAGCCGGCGGTGGCGCTCGCCCATTGCGTTGGTCGCGTCCGCGTGTCCGAGGCCCATTGCGGATGCAAACAGCTCCCCTGCCCGCACAGGGTCGCGCGCGGCGCCACCCCAGCCGAGGGCAACGACCATTCCCAACTGAAAGAGCGCTTCCCCCGCCTCGGCGTCGGTGGCGCTCCCAACGCGAACGGCGGCCTCCAGCGCCGCCACCGTCTCGGCTGCTTCCTCGGGAGTTGCACGCCGCGCCGCGGGTACGCCGCCTACGCCAGGCAGACCTGTTAGGGCGGCCAGTCCCGAGTCGTCCCCGCCACCGGTGGCGGCGCTACTTGCACGGGGCGACTCATTTCGACGAGAAAAGGAGCCCGCGTTTGCAGAGACTCTCCCAGTAGACCGCAGACCCTGTGGCAGCCCCGAGATTCCGGGGCTTGGCCTTCCACCGTCGGCTGGCCGCGTGGAGGAGGCCCCCGAGCTTGTAGACATCCCCGATGAAGTTCGCACCCAGGAGCCGGCGGCAAGGCTGGCCAGTGACCGAGGTCGAGGACTGGTCGCCGCCGACCGGCCACCGCCATCTATTGATGAGGTGGGCGACGGCCGGCTTCCAGCTGTCCACTCGTCCGCAATGCTTCCGGCTGGGGAACGCCCGGAAGCGTTCGTGCCGCGGCTCCTATGGGAGGAGCTCCCATCGCTGTCCTCCCCCCGATCACCAGAAAAGCCAGCTTCGGCGAGCTGCCGCACCACCGCGGCGGCCGTGTCTTCGTCTCCGGGGACCCCCCACCTTTCCCCCCGTGCCGCCTGCGCTGCCGCTTCCTTCTCCGCCCGCCGCGAAACCACCAGCCAGTCCATTGCCACGTGCAGATCCCGCGCCACGAAATGGCCCCGTCGATAGCAGGCGTGAAGGTTCCATGCCGCGTGCGCATCGCCCGCCGCCGCCCGCGCCGCCCACACCCGCCCCGGCGCTCGCAAGTTGGCGGTCGACGCGAGCGGCTCTCCCCGGAAGCGCAGTCGGTAGATGGCACGGAGGGCGGCCTGCACACCCCCACCGTCGGTGATGTGCTCGCCGAGGGCGCGCTCAAAGGTGCGGGCAGCGCGGGAGGTCGCTGCGCCGCCGGGGCCGCCGTCCCCAAAGAGCAGCGGCACCGTGCGTCGCAAGGCAACGAGCCGCCCAAGGAGCGCGTGGGATGGCGACCGCGCCCGTGGGGAGGGCGCGAGACAAGCCGTGTAGATCAGGTCAACGACGGCGGGGGGGGTGTTGGCAGCAAGGAGGGGGGTCTTGGAGGGGGGGACTCCCGCCAGGAGTTGTTCCATGAGGGTGCCCCGAGGGCGGCCTCGGGACATTTGGCGCCCGGTGTTGGACGGAGAATGCTGCAGGGGGGGCGACAGGAAGCCGCCAGGCACTAGCCGACCGCCGCCTCTTGCAGGTGATATGCTGACGGCATGCTGCCCTCTGCTGCTGGCATCACCACCGGTGAACACTGACACGCGGCGCTCCGTAGTCTCGTCCGGCCCACCCTCGAGTCCATCCGCGTTGCCCGCGTACGGCTGGCGCCCCGAAAAGAGGGCGTACGCTATCTGACCAAACGCCCACACGTCGGACGCGGCCGACGGGGGCGAGTGGGCGGCCACCTCGGGGGATACAAAGTAGCGACGGCCGTCGGCAGCGTTGGGCGATTCAGTCGGGCCGAGGCCACCGGCGGACCACGGAGAGGCCACACCAGCGGCCGCCGCCGCCGCCGCCGCCGCTGCTGAGCTCGCCGCGGCTGCCTGGGCCTGGCTACTGCCTCCGACAAAGAGGCGCCCTCGGCCCTCATCGTCCACATGGAGTCCCGGGCGGGCGAGCTTGGCCGGCCCTGGCAGTCCTTTTGCAAACACCACCACTCCCGGGTGGAGACTCCCGTGGGCATACCCATTCGAGTGCAAAAAGACGAGCGCCGACGCCACATCCAGCAACACCCGCATTTTGGCGGGCGTGTCGAGTGCCGCCGCCGCGAGCGCCTCGTAGAGGGTGGTGGTGCCGCCGTCAAGGGCGGCTTCCGACACAAGCGCCAGCGCCAGGTCCCCCGCGTCGGCCGCCGAGCCGTCGGGCCGGACGCCACTCCCGTCGTGTCGCCGCATCGCCAGCGGCGGCGCGGCAACGACGCCATAGAGCGCCAGCAGGTTGGGGTGCCGTAACCGCACCCGCGCGTGGAGCGCCCGCGCGATAACTGGCGTCACGTCCGCCTCGGCAATGTACTCAAGGTCCACGGGCGTGCCCGCAATGGATCCCGAGCCGGCGTCGTAGGCAAGTGCAAACAAGTCGGCAAACATCATGACAGGCGTAACGGGGGGGCCCACGCTACTGGGTGCTCCTGGGGAGCCCCCCCCCCCCCGCGGCGGTTGTCCCCCCCCCCGCTCCGCCCTGCCAATAGCGGGTGTGCCTCGAGTGCCGCCACCGCGTGCGCGCTGTCCGCGACGGCGGCGGCGACTTCGGCTGCCGCGGCCGCCGACAGCGGCGCGTGCGCCTCGACCGACGCAGCAATCCGGGCAACCGCTGCGCCCACCACCCCCCGGTCAATCGTGATGGCAGCGACGGGGGTGGCGCGGGCGGCGCCCTCCACCACCGCCGTTGCCGACCGGATGGCCTCGTGGATGGCCCACTGCGCGCCCGTGTCGACGCGAAAGCGGGCGACGCGGGCGGGGACAGCTTCCAGGTCCCGGAGGCCCCGCAGCAGCGCCGCGACGCGGGAGAGGAGGAGGGCGCCAGAAGCGGGCGCAATGGCCGCCGCGTTGACCGCGTCACGGAGGAGGCCATACGCCTCTAGGATGGCCACGCAGGGGGAGCGCTCAGCCTTTACCATGGTGGCGGTGGAGGATGGATGGGGGGGGTGGGGGAGTCAAGAAAGAGGGTGTGTGGGGAGAGGGGACCCAGATGTCGTGGGGCGAAGAGGAGGTGTGCTCGAGATTCTCTCAGCGGGGGGGGGGGGGGGAGGGGGGGGGGGGGGGGGGGGGGGAGGGGGGGGGGGTTGGGGGGACGGGTGGGGACTCGCGGTGACGCCTGGCCGCCGACAGGGGGCCGCCCCCGGCGCGGCCGCCGAGCGCGAATGGCGGCACCCCAGCTCGGCAGCCGGCGACGACGCCCTGTCAGGCACCAGGGGTGCGCAAGGAAAGAGAGGACGCCTAGGGAGAAGGACGGGGCGGCGGCAGGCGGGCGTGGTGTGCACAGGCGCAGCAGCCGCCCCGGCAACGAATGGCTCTGGCTGGGGGGGGAGCAGACGAGGGGGGGGGTGGGGGGTAAGGGGCGGGAGGAATGAGGAAAAGGGCGTCGACGAGGGGAGAGAGGGGAGGAGCAAGGGAGGCGTGCGGGCCCGCCCACGCCACCCGCACCCCCGCTACCGCCCCACCCCCGCGCCCACTGCCGTGCGGCACAGTCTCGTCACGAGTGGCGTCGCGGTGGGGGGCGCCGGCGGGCGGCGGGCAACGCCCACAGCGACAGCAGCGGTAGCAGCGGCGGCAGCGGCGGCGGCGGCGGCAGCGGCAGCGGCAGCGGCCGCAGCGGCACGCAGCGCGTCGGGCGGGCGACAGCGGCGTCGGGGCGGCCGGCCGCGTCTAGACGCGGCTGGGACGGCGGGTGGTCGGCCGGCGGGTGCGCCGCGCCGCGCGACGGGTGCGTGCCTCTGACCTTTGCTCGCAGCGGCACTCCTCCCGCCCCTCTCCTCCCCCCCCCGCACACTGGCGCAGGCACTCGCCCCGCGCGGTGGGGTGGGTGGCACGCGGCCGCGGCGCCTGCGGCGCCTGCGTGCCGCGGTCGCGCGGTCGACGGGCTTGTGTGCGGGTGGCGAGGAAAACACCTGCGGTGGGGGGGGGGTGGAAAACACTTGCGGCGGGGGGGCGAGGGTGGGGGGGGGGGAGACGGGGGGGGGGGGGTGCTCTGGGAGGAAAGCGCGGACACTCTGGGAGAAGAAAGGTGGGGGTGGCGGGAGGAGAGCAGTCCAAGGAGTGTGGTGGGAGTGTCGGAGAAGGAGGGCCCCGCGTCTTGCCGGCGGGTGGGGGCGGGTGGGGGTGCCACGGCTCGTGCGTGGGGGGGGTGGGATCCCTGGGAGAGGGTGACTCACCCCAGGTTAGAGGGGAAGGGGCCGGGAGGGGTGCGGGGGGGTGGGGGGGGGGTGCCGCGGAGGTGGTGTCGCGGAGGGGTGGTGGTGGTGGGGATTGGGTCGCGCGGGGGGAGGGCAGTGTCGCGCGGGTGGGGGCCGCGGCGGTTGGCGGCTGCGGCAGCGAGCGAGCAGGCAAGTCGTAGCCGGCGCGGCTACCGAGAGAGCCGTCGCTGGCAGGGTGCCACGGGCCCGGCAGGACGGGCCCGCCGCGGCCGCGGTGACGCGGCCGCCGGGCGGCCCGACGGCCAGCTGGGCCGCCTTCCGGCCCGACGGCCGCGGCCGCTGCCCAGCGGAGCCGCGAGCTGCCGCACGCTCAACGTCGTTGGCCACACGCCACACGACGCTCCACGGGACACGCCCAGTTAATGGCGGTCTCATCGGTCAAAATACACACACCTCATAGGCTGGAATGATCAATCCCCCGGCTACAGCCACCGAGACAGTGGAAGGCAGTACAAAGAGACACAAACAAGCGCCTGAGCCCAGTCTGAGGTCCTGTCTTGACGGCAGCGCCCGAAAGTGTCTCAGGACACAAAGCACAGGCTGAGAGCCCTCCCATTGGTCGGAACCACAAGCGTGCCGGAAGCACATCCCGGAAGCACGTTATGGGGCACAACAAAACTACTCGGACGCAAACAAATACAATATAGCTGCAGACACACTCAGATACGCCTGGAGCGTGGTCGGAAATGCACTGTGTTTTTCCGCCGACGCTGAAGCACGCCTTGAGCACCCGACCTCCGACCAAGAGAGCAGATGAGTGGCTCACAGCTTCCAGCGAAGATGTCAAAACATTTATCCATCCAACGGACGGCGTGCCCTTGCATTGGATGTAGCCTTCAATGGGTGGTAAGTATTTCCAGGCGCCCACCAGGCACGAACACGTGCGTGTGCTTTGTGCCTGGCCGTCAACACTGCCCCGATGCTCGGACACGAAAACACGGAGTTGACCCTATGTCTCGGCAGATACGTGCACTTTTCTGGCTGCCGTCAAGACGGGGCCCGACTCCTGAGAAGAATACCCGTGCCTATTTAACACCATCAGATACGCTGATATTCTCTATATTCCTTATTTCGATTGAGTCATGGGCATAAACTCTCATGGAACAAAAATCTCACATGGGTGCCTGCCCCAGGTCCCCACCCCGAGAGCTGACGGGACACCCGTCGCGGTGAGCTCCCCATCCCTGTGCTGCATGCATCACACCATTGTGCTTCTCATAGCATGCGCTCCATGCCCATGTGCTTTTTTCTGTGAAAAAAGCAGACAATGCCCACATGGTGGACCCACACGTATGCTATTCATGGTATCCGCCGGTCCGTCGCTTGCCCCGGGGTCCCACCACCACGAGCTACCTGTAGGGTAAACCAGGCGCCAGGACAGCTCCCCAGACACACCCGTCCTCTTCTGGTACAAAAAAGCCCTGGTGTGTCTCGATGGGTTGTAGCCTAAGATGGCGCCTGTTCGTTTTTCTTGCTGGCAGATACATGTGTTCTTTGGAGGACCCCCCCTCCTGGTATGAAGAACGGTGAAGGCTCAGCACTGGTATCTTCAAAGCTGTACCGCTGCATCCCTTCGTGCGTCCCACAATGCGTATGTTTCTCTTCCATCCAGTCTTCTAGCATGTACCCAGAGGCTCTTAGTAGCTCGATCTCGGACGCCCACGTACGAGCAAACGACTGCAAGGAGACAGAGAGTGCACACCTATATTAAAAGGTTCTCTCTGTCTCATGGTCCTCCAGACATCGCTGCGAGGCTCTGGGCTGATAAAACAGTCGCCGAAGACTGGTCAAGAGAGGCTCAAGGCGTCATAGAGGGCACGCCGTGGTGTCATGTGTTTCGTGTTAGAGGTGACATGTAACCGCTCTCTTCGGCAATCTTGTGGCCAAATTCAGTGCAGTAGGGCCACATGGATGTGCTGTGATACATCCTAGAGAGAATGGCGTTGAAGGCGACACACGGTCGTGTACACCATTGTTTGACGCGTGTCCCACAAAACAAAACAGATCTATTCCCATCCAGACTTCGAAGCCTACATCATCGCCAGCTCTGCGGAACAATGAACCACAAGCGGCCATCCCCCAGACACCTTCACAAAGAAACACGGCCCGCCACGCTCGCTCAGAAAGAACTGAGGGCACTTCACGACAAGCCACATTACACCACGGCGTGCACCCCCTCTAGGACGCCTTGAGCCTCTCTTGACCAGTCTTCGGCGACTGTTTTATCAGCCCAGAGCCTCGCAGCGATGTCTGGAGGACCATGAGACAGAGAGAACCTTTTAATATAGGTGTGCACTCTCTGTCTCCTTGCAGTCGTTTGCTCGTACGTGGGCGTCCGAGATCGAGCTACTAAGAGCCTCTGGGTACATGCTAGAAGACTGGATGGAAGAGAAACATACGCATTGTGGGACGCACGAAGGGATGCAGCGGTACAGCTTTGAAGATACCAGTGCTGAGCCTTCACCGTTCTTCATACCAGGAGGGGGGGTCCTCCAAAGAACACATGTATCTGCCAGCAAGAAAAACGAACAGGCGCCATCTTAGGCTACAACCCATCGAGACACACCAGGGCTTTTTTGTACCAGAAGAGGACGGGTGTGTCTGGGGAGCTGTCCTGGCGCCTGGTTTACCCTACAGGTAGCTCGTGGTGGTGGGACCCCGGGGCAAGCGACGGACCGGCGGATACCATGAATAGCATACGTGTGGGTCCACCATGTGGGCATTGTCTGCTTTTTTCACAGAAAAAAGCACATGGGCATGGAGCGCATGCTATGAGAAGCACAATGGTGTGATACATGCAGCACAGGGATGGGGAGCTCACCGCGACGGGTGTCCCGTCAGCTCTCGGGGTGGCGACCAGGGGCAGGCACCCATGTGAGATTTTTATCCAATTTTGAGATTTTATGCCCCCCCCCCCACCCCCCCTCCTCCACCCCCGCCGACGCCCCCGCCGCCGCCCCCACCGCCCCCGCCGCCGCCCCCACTGCCCCCGGCACCGGCACCACCAACGACGCCACGGCCACCCCCACCTCCGCCGCCACCACCGCCGCCGCCACCGGCCCCTCCACCGACCCGGCGCTCCATTACCCAGTCGCTGCTCCCATCGCGGGGGAAGACGCCACCGCCGCCGCCACCCCGACCCGCCGCGGGCAGCGCGGACGCCGAAGACTGCGGCGGCGACGGGGACTGCGGCGCGCGGAGGCGCGGCGATGGGGAGCGTGGCGCCGCTGCGCCACCGTGAGCACGACAACCGACGCAACCGCCGCCGCCCGCTGCGTCGGCCAAGCGCACGTTCGCAATGGCAGCCGCCGCGCGGCCGTCTGCTACAACAACCGCGGGGCCATCCCCTATATCTCTCAACACTGCTCCTGCGCCGTTGTTGTGACGCGAGTCAGGAGAAAGGGAGGTAGCACGCGGGACAGCTCGCCGTTGGTCACCACCACGAGTCTAGGGCGGGACTCGAAGAACTGCGTGGAGTAAAGGGCGCCAGCTCCGTCATCGGTCAAATGCTTGCTGGAGAAGTACACGAACAGCACTTGATCTCCGCCGGAGTCCCACTTCTCCGTAGAATGCGCGACGCTCGTGTACCAGGCATCCGCATCAGCGTCGGATAGCCTGCGGTTCGAGGAGGTGTGCTTAGTTTGCACAAACACGTGCAGCATGCCCCTTCGCTTTCCGCGACGACACATAGGACACGAAAAGCGGATGTCCACCGCCATGTTTCCGCGGCACGTCAAAAACGCGCCGTCGGTCAGAAGCACCTCTTTATGCACCGCCTCGAACTCCTTCCGAGCTGGCACCGCCATCTGCTTCTGCGGCACGGGCTTGTTGGGCGAGATGAACCGGGTCTGCTCCACGTACAGTGAGCGCGGGTCATTCAGGATCAGCTCCCACGGGGGTAGGAGGTCGCAGCCCAGCGCATCAGGAAACAAGTTGTAGCAGAAGCCACCTTGAAATCGCCAGAAAAATCGATGTTGTATGCCCGGAATCGAACCCACGCCATGGAACATATGTTAACCAGGCGTTGTGGTCCACAGTGGTCCATGGAACATATGGTAACCAGGCGTTGTGGACCACTGTGGACCACAACGCCTGGTTAACATATGATCCATGGCGTGGGATCGATTCCGGGCATCCAACATCGATTTTTCCGGCGATTTCAAGGTGGCTTCTGCTACACAAGTCCTGGACAAATAGCGGCGACGACCGCAAGCCGGGAAGTAGGGCCGCGGTCATGCAGTACCCGACGATCACCTCCACCTGCTCCCACGTGCAGGTGGTCTCGGACAACAGGTGCGCCGGCAGGATGGAAGGCAAGCCCCAGCGCCGAAGCTGAATGAGAGGGATGCGCACAACGTGTCGGTCTTCTCCTACAGATACCAGCTTGACCACTCCAGACACTGCTGCAGCGGTCACATCCTGCGCGAAGGGCAAGGACGTCCCGTCCAGGTCCACCGGGGCTTGGGAGAGAGCTAGGAGAGCAAGCGTAGAGGCGTTGCGAACTTCGTCCTCCGGCACCGTCGACAGGACTACAGGACCCATGGCAAGGGCCCAGTCGATGCCAGACGCCATGGCAGCCCCATCAGTGGCTGGTGGAAAGACTTTGAGTGCTTCGTTGCCGAGGTTGACAATGTGCCGCGGCAGGAAGTCGGTGTCACCCAAAGCGTTGCGGGCCTGGTCACTCCCAAGCAGCGCCTCCAGCACGCCCGGACGCAGGGGTGACCGCTCCGGATGAGCAGTGAGGACGTCAGCGATCAGCTCCGCCGACTCCACCAATAGCAAGCGGTCGGGGGTGACGGCGACTTGCGAAAGCTTGTCAGTGAGCAACAGCTTCAGACCAGCCACAGGCGTTCCTGTAACAACCGGGAAGAAGACGAGCTTGGAACCGACAGCAACACTTGCCGAGCTCACCCAGTTGTTCGCGGCACCCATCATGTCCTTGAAGCACAGACGCACCTGCTCCTCAGAGTAACCACTCCGCGTCATCAGCCGCTGCATGTACATCTGGTACTCGTCGAGATGCAGCGCGAGGAAAATCACGGCAGGAGGGGAAGCGGCCGCTTCAGACGCTCAACGGAGGGCGCCCTTGGCGATCGCCGTCAGCACTTCAGCGGTCTCCAAGCCGTCCAAGCTCCTACCGTTGTCCCTCTTCACCCTGGCTGCAGAGACGCGCAAAGCGCGGGCAGCCAGATGAACTCCAAGGTTCTGGTCTATGTTGCCGCCATCCACGCCATCAAGGTAGCTGAAGCCGTTGTTGAAGTCGATGAACAAGGGGATGGTCACCACGGCGCAGCCGGCCGACTGCTCCAGCTTGCCTTTCAGGTCCCCAGATAGCCCTGACGGCCGGCACAGCGCTTCAAACCTAACCCGTGTCTTCCCCGAACCAGCAGGGCCACTGACAACGAGCACCTTGGGCCGTCCTGCGGCGGGTGCCAGATTCTCCACAGCGCACCTTTGGAGCTCTTGGACAATATCGCCACTCCCACGCAGCTGCAACTGCGGGTCGCTCAGCTGGTGCTCTGAATATTGTACCGACACGTCCGGGAGCCTGACAGTCTCTAAGCGCTGCACAACACTTGAAAACTACAAGAGACGAAAAACCAATCAACAGAACACTGTGGAAGACAAAGGCGCAGTAGTTGAAAGTCGTGCCGTCAGTTCTGATCGTATGGCCACACAGTTGCAGAATGGACTATCGAGGACGCTGTGCAGCATGCCGACCATCTGGGTCAAGAGCGAGAAACACGAACAACATCGCCAAATAGAGAGTCGTAGAACACGCAAAGCAACATAACAGTAGGCGAGAGACACGTACCTCGTTGTGGGCCTTCCTCCGCGCCGCCTCTTCTGCTGCAATCTCCTGCTCAAGCGCCGCAACTTCGTCCTTGATGCGTCGCTGGTCTGCGTATAGGCCACCAAGAGCGGCGGTGTCATTGTTGATCTCGCCTTAAAGCATCAGCTGCTTGGCCTGCAGCTGAACCTCGTCCTTCGCACTCAGGTCTGGCCGAGCAAGCTGCTCATCCAGATCTTCCAGCTTCTCCGCCAGCACATCTTTCGCAGCCTCCTTCTTCTGGATGTCCCGCTCCGCCCCTGCCAGCTTGTCGCGAAGTTCCTTGCGACGATCACGAAGCGCACGCAGCCGACTGGTGCCCGAAGCAGTGGTCGGAAGATGACCCCCTTCAGCGAGATGGGAGTCAGCCGTCTGCTGCGCTGCGGTCGTCCCAGCCGCTGGCCCAGCAGCACCCCCTCCCGTTGATGCGGCCGCAGGGAGGGTTGACGTGACACGCCTCTTTCGCGGCGACGACCGTGCACCACCTTCAACAGCTGCGATCGGTGTCGGCATGTTAGGGCGCTTTGCACCAGATGACACATCGTCATGCGCACCACGGGCTGAGCCAGCTCCATCATCTAAGGCGCATGTGCCAGAGCAGAGAAACGAATACATGTACGAGTAAAAACATGGCAAAAGAGCGACTACGGGTGCGGCTCAAGCCCAGAGACCACAGTCAGCGTTCGTGTCCGAGAGTACTGCATGCGAGAAAGCACGCCCAGGCGCAAAGAAGCGGCACCGCACCCACAAAATCGCGCAGTGAGGTGGCGACACTTGCTCGGCAGCTGCAAGGACGTCTTCAACGCCTCCCACAGAAAAGGAGGAAGAATACCAAACGAAGAGCATGCATCCAACGACAAGCAGCAACCCTCAAGGACATACCAGCAGCAGAAGCAGCCGCTCCTCCGACTGGGTCTTAATCCACTTCCAAGTGCTCGTCCACGCGAGCTCCGTGCACGGACGTTGCCGCCAGTGGCGGTGCACAGGGCGCGCGGGCACGCGGGCGCGCGGTCTGCACGGGGAAGACGTCGCCGGTGCCGCCTCCGGGGCGGACGACAAAGCAGCGCTCGATGGAGGCAGCGGTGCAGGCCCCGGTGCGGGGGCGGAAGTGAACGCACGGCCGTACGCGACCGCGCGGGGCCGCGCCGTCAGGACCCCGCGCACTGCAGTGCTGGTGTCGCGGGGCGGGAGGCAGGAATCTGCATCTATCCTCACCCTGTGAAATTTCACATGGTGGGGTTGGGGGGGGGGGGGGGGGGCGGGGCGGCCTTTCGGACGTCCACGTGGTGGGGTGGGACCCTCCACGTGGTCCCTTGGCGGCGGCGCCGGCACCATGGACGGGCTACTTGGCATGCCGCTGCCCTTCAGGGAAACGGTGTGCATCCAGACTCCGAGTTGCGGGCTGCACATACGCAGTTAAACGTCCTGGTGTCGGACGGTGGGGGACGGCAGGGCTGCCGCGTCAGCCCGACGGGGCTTGGGGAAGGCAGCCTTGGGGTGCCCTTTTCCCTGGGGGGGAGGTTGCTCCCTGCGGAGGCGGCGCGCGCCACCGCGCCGCGGGGATGTGCATGGCGCCCAACGGCCGCGCAAGGGGCGGGGGGGGGTGGCCCACTGCAATGAGGAGGAGATGTCGCACGGGGCCAGGGTTGCAATGTTCGTCGCGAACTTTGTGGTTTCCAAACTTAGGGTCGAAGGTCCGAACTGAACCGAACTTTGACAGAACCAGTTATAAACAACTTGGGATGGGTTGATGACTAAATGCGGGATAAACTTCGTCAACTGCCCCCTGCAGTCGCAGCCCCGACCACAAGCTATGTGCGGACACCGGCGCAGTGGGGCTTGAACCATGGATGGCAGCAATAAAATGTACACATTTGATTATTTAAATTAATTAATAAATTAAAAATAGATTGATTCATCAGCCTTTTGAGCCTCATGAATTAATTGAGTCTGAGGCAGGTACAGCCATTTCCACCTAGACACCAGGACTGACTGTCAACCACACTGGGGCGATGTGGGCGTTGCGTCGGTTCCTGGGTGCTTGCGACCGACCGGGGGCGGCAGCGCACGTGACTTGGGCGGCGCCCTGCCGGCTATCACGAGGAGCTTAGCGGCGGCCGGCGGCGGGGATGGCTCCGTCCCGTTGCCCCCCTCGCCATGCTCGGCGCCGACCCCCACAGGGGTGGCGGAGCAAGGCGCCGCCACGGCCGGCGCGACTGGTCAATGGAGCGGGGGCCTGGCCACCGACAGCAGCAGGTGCCGCGGCACTACCCGTCGTTCCAACATCCGCAAGGGCGGAGGCGCCGGCCGGGCTTTCGGTACGCGTTAAAGGGGGTTGTTGAGCCTGACCACCGACACCTCCCGTCTCACTGGGACGCTCAGGTGTGTTTGGGGGGGGCATCGTGCGTAACCGCGACGGGAACGGGTCCTATGAAAGAAGGGGGGGGGTGGAGACAGGAGGGGAGGGGGTGGGTGACGCGCGTGTTGCACGGGGTGCCGTGCGTGTGGGAGGGCAGGAAGCCGGTCGATTGTTCTCTGAATTCCGAGAGCGTCGCCGTCGTGCGTGGTCAGCGCCGAGCACGTGTCCTTGATGAGTCCATCACGATAAAAATGTAATAACATAATTAAAAATCAAAATCAAAAATGCAGTGAAGTAATCTATTGATTAATTAAAGGTGGAGTAAAACGTGTATCAATTCACAAGATCCCTGTCCCCCTGCTCCATAACATGACATAGTACGTTTATTTGTAAGACTTTGGATTAGTCCATTATCAGCAGGGCAACCGCACAGCATTTTGTAAAAACTTCCTGGAAGCTGAGATCGACCGATTTGGAAAAGTCTTGCATGGCTTCTTCGGAAATATTCTGTGGCGATCCTGGGATTGCCATGAGCAAGCTTTAAGACGCGTGCGGGTGCATCCAAGTTGAGCTTTTCCTGACATCAAGCACTGTGTCTTTTCTTGGAAAACTTCAGCACAGATTTCCGGGGTGCCGAGAGCAGGTATGAAGGATTTGATGCTGCAAGAGTCGAGAAGAAATTTCTTGTCGAGCAAGGGAACTGAGTTTGAAATACTTTTTGACTGCTGTTTTCGTCGCGCTCCATCACTTGCAATTCGTGGTGGCGGAACTGACGCACTCCTGTCGCCGACACTATCCAGGATTAAATCTCGAGAATGTTCTCAGGAGAGTTCTGGCTTCAGTTCTCACAGCTGCTTTAAGAGCAGCTTGTACCCTGCTTGTCGTAATCTAGTAGTTTGCCCCTCGTACTGCTCTCGCGGCCAACTTGCGTTGCTCACCCGGATAGTTTAGCGTGTAACTGTGAGTTGCTGAGGCACAGGAGCGGGCGTACCAGGTCAGCTGGTTCCACGGCTTCGCCGCCTACTCATCGAGAAATGGTGAACTCGTGTAAGGCGAAGCAGCTCTCCGCCCATCTCCGGCACTCCCAATGAGCAGTGGACTTTCTGAAAGCCCCTAGGAGCGAGGGAAAGAGCGGAAGAGACTAACAAACTTGCATCTCGGGTGAGACTGTCGGCAGGAAATTGCGGCGAAAATCGCATCGGCGCTCTAAGCTTCCTCACTTCATGTTTTTTTTTCTTTCGTCTGTGCTTTACTCTGCCCTCGCGGGGAGGAGGCGCAATGGCGGCAAGAAGGCCCTCCATGCTGAGCGTGAGTGAGTGAGCTATTTGTAAGGCTCGAAAGACAAATAAGCTATGTCAGCCATCCCAGACTGTTCACACCCGGCTGGACGGAGTATGCCACAGGGCGGCACGTTCCCCCATGGTTGTATCCGGATCACATCGATGAACCGGGCAGTCGACTTGATCCGGTGTCACAATCTGTGCGACAATTCACAGACTCCGAATATATATGCTCTTTTGGGTGGTACTGAACTTTTTTGGCGTGCACTTGTTACCTTCGGCTTTTTTTTTGTCCAACCGCTTCACGCCCGCAGCGCACACCAGGCGCCGTCGGGCAAGTCGTGTGCAACCTAAGAGTAGCGGGCACCGACTGGCCTTGAGGAGGTGAGAAAGGGGTGCCCGCCACAGTGGCCCACCACTGCCGAGATATGAGCGGTGGCTGTGGCGACTCGGGCAGCCTCCACCCAAGCTGTCTGATACCAAAAAGCTGACCCCGCCTGCTTGTCCCCTCGCTTCTAGAAAAAAGCAAGCGTCGCGTTTGGCACAACTGTCGCGTCTTGACTTCTTCACGCCAGATCGCGAACTGCGCATGATGCAGAGCGAGCACCACCGTATGCGTCCAAGACTGATACGTCTTGTACGAGCACCACAGTTTCGCTGTGAGTGTGAACTCTAATAAGTCTACATCGCCTAGACAGGTCGTTACAGTACCTGAACGCGTACCAATCTCGCTCGTGAACCCAGACGCCCCGGTCTCGAACCGGCACACCTGATCAGATTTACATTAATTAATACTATGTCTGCCCTAATCTTCACATTGCACGCAACCATCACCCCTGCAAGCAACCAGGGCGCACCTTCATTAGGTCAAAAATGGGTTTTCAAGAAAAGAACATAATCTGGTCAAGTAACTGGCTCGCAGACAGTTTTTCCCTCTAGATTGGTAGCGTTCTACATACCTCCACGCTTTCAGAACTGCGAGTCGCAGACTTGCAAGAACATTTTCAGCAGTTCCCGTCATCACTTTTCCAAATGTTCATCGTTCAAAACCTCTGAACGGTTCTCAGAACGATGCCGAGATTGTGCGTTGATAATTCTCGTCAACATTTTTCTCCGTGACTCTTGAACGGTTTGCAGAACGGTTCATCACTTCTCGGGCGATCGTCATAAGTTTATATATGAGAGAAACATTCAGGGATGTTGTTGAGATTGTTATGATGGCAATGTTACCGTTCTGTTGATTGGGTGATCTTGAGTACTCTTCGTTTTCTTCGGTTATTGAACCGTTGGGCGACACATATTGTTTTATAGTCTTGCACGCCACTGTGCGATGAGCATGAGAATTTGGAGACGCACCAGTCCATCTGCACATAATGTGTACTGTTATTGCAAGACCATACATCGGCAGGGCCTACGATCCAGCTGGCCTCTGCAAACAAGCAGTCGTAGCCCATGTGGTGCGTGTCGACGACGCAACCAGTGTGTGCAGCAGCACTGGTCAATCCATAGGGGTGATCTCCGAGCCGGACGCATCTTGAGAGGAAGAGCAATGGAGCCACACCGGCTCGCCAAGCGCGGCAAGAAGCTAACACATACCGGTTCATATGTGAAGGCATAACTTTCTCGCCTGCTGAAGACGAGCGACGAAAATAGCCTGGAGCAAAATAAGACAGTCCAGTTGTGCGCCTTCCGGGAATCGAACCCGGGTCTCGTGCGTGGCAAGCACGTATTCTACCACTAGACCAAAGGTGCGCAGACGTTTACACGACTACCACACTGATTTTGATGTTATAGTTCATTTTTAGCCAAGCTTGTCAATGTGCTCCCGCAATCTGTCGCGGCGTGCAGGTGGGGCCACTGTCTGTTTGAGAAGCACGCCCCGCACGTGATGTACGATCACGTGTTCTGCGTGATCTCATGCGTGAATTAGCGGCGGGGATAGGCCGGCCATCCTGGGGACCGCCGGCATCGCCGGGTCCAACAGCGGTGGCAGAGCGGGGGCGGGCGGGAGCACCTGGTTACTCTCGCACAAGGGCTGCAGCGACAGCCGCTGCTACTGCCGCCGCTCGAGGCGGGCCCACAGTGGTGAAGCGGAAGCGGCGAGTGGGAGGGCCCAACCTGGCGTGGCAGCGCAACGCGCCGCCGCCGAGTCTCTTTTCGGGCGCGACCCGGGCGCCTGGCAGGCGGCCCGCGACTCACTTCTGGCGCCTGTGGCGCCGGAAGAGATGAGGTAGGACTCCCTCGTCGCGTCCGTCGTGTGGCAGTATTGACCCCCAGGTAGGGGGCAACACGTGCCATGCAAGGGGCGGCAGGCCACTAGCCTGATCCGTTCCTCCCCCTGCATTTGGGTCCATATTCCCTAAGTTCGGGATAGTTAGCTTAGTAGTAAATCCAACTTGGATTTGAGGGTTTTCTGCATTTATCGTCTTGAATTTTCGTGTGGCCCGGTGGGCAGGTGCTGGGGTGGGAGATTCTGAGTGGCGAGATTCTGAGTGGACCCTGGGGGGATAAGGGGAGGGACAGCGGGGCTTGGCCCTGCGTCCCCGTCCCGACCAAGAAACTGTTGGACCACACACCATCTTCTTGTTTGTCCGTGGGGGGATTGCCCCACAACAGGGATAGAGTGTGTGCGACTTGCACTTCTTCCGGTTCCCCCGACACGGGAGGCAGCCCTCGCACACCGCCCCAACTTGGGTACTGTGTGTGCGAGTGGTTTTTGCCACATTTGGTGGAGCAGCAGGGGACAGAGGTAAACTTTACCTCCGGGTGCACCCGGGTGTAGGGGGCCCTCTGTCTCAGAGGAACGGTGGACTTGGACCGTGTCATACGGATCGTTAGCCAACATGGCTAGCTCGGACCCCCCGTCGTCCGGGGAGTACACGGGTGACGCACGTACTTCAGTGCCTTTGAATACTGGTGAGACACAGGTGGGTTTACCTGGGGTCGCAGAGGGACTAGAGGTCCCTCAAGCCAGCAGGACTGGAAGTGCGGGCGGGCAACAGGCCACCCCGACTCAGTCGGGAGTTCACTCGGGTGACACTTCTGACGTGGGTGGGCCGAAGTCTGGCCACCGCGTGGTATACTCAACGGGAACGTCCCAGGGGGTGAGGACTGTCCCCGCGAGTTCCACTCGGGTTGGAGCCAACGTTGGCATGGAGCCATCGCCAACTAGGCTTTCGGAGGACGGCGGACCTCCGTTGGTCGGCGATGGGCTCGCGCCCATGCCCCCGGTTGAGACCCCTGAGGAACGTGGTTACCCCTCAGGTGGACTCCCGGAGGTGGACCGAGACTCAACTGGAGTCGTCAATCCACTCCTCGCGGAAACTGTCCGTCGGGAGGCGACCACTGTGTTGCGGCAGACTTTGCCGGACCTGGTGGTCACGATGACGAATACTATTCTGAATCAGATTGTGGCGAGTTTGCCAGATGGCCTTAATGTCCAGACCGGATTGGGGCCTTCGAGCCCGCAGGCGCAGGGGGTGCCCCCCCTGACACCTATCTCGGGTCGCCCTGAACAGGGGGCGACCCCTGTGACTCCCAACGAGGGAGCCACACCATACTCGGTGGGGCGTACGCCCTTCATGGGGGAGTTCCCCCCGACAACACCGGCGGCTACACCAAGCGCGCCGCGCCGGACTACAGGCACTGTGGGTGAACTTACCCCAGTGCCACAGCGGCTGTTCCCTCAACGTGAGGTGCCGCCCAAGATCCAGGTAGCCAACCCGGTCTACCAGAGGATCTTTGACTGTGAGACCTACGCCCTCCACAACAAGTCGGTGGCGTATGGTCCTGACCAGGCCCGAGCCATGGGCCGTGCCAAGAAGAATGCACTTCACTCTTTTGGGCACAAAGCGGAGTGGGACGGAACTCCCCCCCTCCGTGTCTTTGAGTTCCTACGTCGTTTCACAAAAGCCTGTGACGACAATGCCATAAGTGAAGGCATGGCTTTTTACATGCTACAGGAGTTTACGAAGGGAGACCTGCGGACAGAACTTATGTCCGTCATGCCCAGCTCCTCAAGTGGAGGCGCTGGGGAGGTGACGTCCTATTTGGAGCTCGTCAACTGGTTGTTGAGGGCCATGGTTGATGAAGCGGCGTTGGCTTCTCAAGTCGAGGAGTTTACGCAAGCCCATCAGGAAGAGGCGGAGGACGAGTTGTCCTTTGCGGAGCGAGTCCGTAAGCTCAACAATCTTTGTGGGTTTCTTCATCCACAAGCTGTGGTGAAGAGTCGGTTTGTGGAAGGACTCCACTGGTCAGTCCGGATGGAGACCCGGGAGCATAACACTGCCCGGGCGACCCTGGCCGAGTTGGCTAGGTTCGCCTACCGCAGAGGCGAGGCCTACCGCAAGTTGCGGGAGGAACAACGCCAGGAGCGTCAGGCCGAGTTGGCCAAGGAACGGGAAGAGGCGCGCCAGGCCAGAGAGTTGCGAGAGGCACGCCGAATCCGCAAGGAGAGGGTGGTAGCTGCCGTGGGAACTTCCCAAGGTACCTCGTCGTCTTCCCCAGTTGGGAAGACCCCTCCGGGAACTGATCATCGGTGTTGGAACTGCAACTCCGATGGTCACTGGGCATATGATTGCCCCAAGTTGAGTAAACGCATCCAACAGCTTGTTAGGAATGCGAGTAAGAAGTCGGCTACGAACGAAGTGCGTTCACGCCGCGAGGGTGGGTCTCGACCAGTGGTGGCGGTCGCCACACCCTCGACGGAGGGGGCGGACACGTCGTCCTCGGACTCGTCGTCGTCCCCTTCGCCCTCAGATTCGGACGCCAAGTCGGCGGGAAACGAATGACCGTTGGAGCTGGTCGTCCGAAGCTCACAACGGCAGCCTCGGCCAAGTGGGCCAAGAGGACGAACCAACCGTGTCGGATACTGCGGCGACCTAAGGGAGTCCGCCCACCTCGGGTGGGACTTCCCAAGAACGTAAACCCACGTCGGGTCATCGCGGTGCTGACGGGTGAGAACTTCCAGGTGGCTGGACGGGTGCAACTTGCCCCCGGCCGCGCCTGTTGTGTCCGTATCGTACTTGATACCGGGTCAGGAGCCTCCTTGATACGCAAGTCGCTATTACCAAAGGGGATGAGGCTCCAACGCTGGAAGTCTAAAGCTGACCATCTGATCGATATCAATGGTGGGGTACTTCCCATCGTTGGTGCCGTGACCCTACCAACTCGGTTGGGGACCCATGAGGTCGACGTGACCTATGGTGTAGTTGAGAATATATCGGTACCCCTGCTTCTGGGTACCCCTTATGTCGTAACACAAGTGCCTTTGATTTGTGGCCCTGAGTACTGGGTCAAGTTGATGAATGGGGAGACTATCCCCATCCTTGGTAAGGGAAAGTCTGTGGCTCCTGTGACAGTTTCACAGTCGAAGCCTGTTTGTTCTGTGAGGGAAGGGTTTACTGCTACTCTGCGTTTAGCCCGTAAAGTCATGTTGCCCCCCAACTCGGTGGCGCACGTGGATGTTGTAACTGATTATGCGGGGAACGGGTTGGTGCACCCTAACCCCCGTCTTGCTCGCAAGCACCAAGTGCATGTTGCCCTTGGCACGATGGACTCCAAAGCCGGAGTCCCGTGGAGGATCCAGGTGATGAACCTGAGCTCGTCGCCCAAGTTCTTCAAGTCGGGGGCCAAGTTCGGCTATATCGACCAACACGAGGGACCGGTAGTAGCGGTCACCCTCAGCGCGGGCGCAAGTAGCGACCCGAAGTCCGGAAAGGAGAAGCATCAAGCCAAGTCGGCCGCCTCTCCTCGGCCCCAGGTAAACATGGAGGGTGTTCCACCCAGGTTGAGGGTTCAAGTTGAACGCCTCTTGGACCAATATCACAAGTTGTGGGATGGTCAATTGGGACTCATGAGAGCTACCCAACACCGGATCGAGTTGAAACCCGGTGCGCCCCCTATACGCCAACAACCGTATAGGGGGGGACCCCGTTCAAGGGCCCTCGTTAAGGAGCAAGTTGCTCGCATGGAGGCCCTCGATGTGATCGAGGCCAGCAACGCCGAGTGGGCGAGTCCGGTGGTGATCGTCCCCAAAGTTGATGGGACCCCCCGGTTCTGTATCGACTACCGTAAGCTCAACGAGAGCACGGTGAAGGATAGTTATCCCCTACCTCGGATGGATGACTGTCTGGACTCTCTGGGGGAGGCAAACGTGTTCTCTACCCTGGACTGTAACGCGGGGTACTGGCAAATTCCCATTGCCCCGGAGGACAGGCATAAAACTACCTTTACCTGTCACTGTGGTACCTACCAGTGCAAGCGTCTACCGTTTGGCCTGTGTAACGCGCCGGCAACTTTCCAGCGCGCTATGGACATGATTCTGGCCGGAGTACGGTGGCAGATCTGTCTCGTGTACCTAGACGATATCATTGTGTTCTCCCGAAGTCCGGAGGAACACATTGGCCATCTTGGCCAGGTGTTCAAGCTACTTGCTGACGCCGGAGTGTCACTGAAGGCGAGTAAGTGCCACCTCTTCACTCAAGAGGTGGAGTACTTGGGACATGTTGTCCGTCCGGGGCGTCTCAGTGTCAACGAGAAAAACTTGAGGGCCATCCGCAAGGCTCAGTACCCCCGGACCCAGACCCAGATGAGGAGCTTCCTCGGGATGTGTAACGTGTACCGACGTTTCACTAAGGGCTTCGCCAAAGTGGCGAAGCCGTTGAATGAGTTAGTGAGCTCAACGCTACCGAAGAACCTGCCTCCCCCAAGTCGGGTGGAGCAGGAATCCTTTGAGACTCTTCGGGACCTTCTGCTGAAGCCCCCTATCCTGGCTATTCCCAGGTTGGGAGGCCACTACATCCTGGATGTGGACGCTAGCTACGACCAACTTGGTTGTGTGTTGCTTCAGCAACAGCCGGACAAGGAGTACTTGCCGGTGGGATACTTCAGCAAGGGGCTAAACTCGGCCGAGAAGAACTACGGAGTCACCGAGTTGGAAGGACTCGCAGTGGTATGGGCGGTGACGTCACTTCGTCACTACCTAGAGGGTGAGAAGTTCCTCATCCGCTGTGACCACCGCGCGTTGCAGTTCATCTTCAAGACGGACTGTACGAACACTCGTCTCAACCGGTGGAGGGTGCGACTTGCACCCTTCAACTTTGATATTGAGTACCGACCTGGCAGGCAACATGCCCTTGCCGACGGCCTCTCTCGGGTACCTACCGAGGGACTGGACACCACCCCAGTCGATGAGGACATCCCCATCGTGGGGGTAGTCACGCGCTCGGGTCAGGCGTTGAATCCCGAGGCGCCAGGGAACAAGAAGTACTTGCCCCTGTCCCTGGACGAAGTAGTGAAGGCCCAGGCCGAGGATCCCTTCTGCAAGTCGCAGAGGGATACCCTGGATACAGTGGCGGAGACGCGGTTCTTCCTGGGAGACGATGGCCTCCTCATGAGGAGGGGGGTATTCCAGGGGACCGAACAACTTGTCGTCCCCGCATCCCTCAAGGACAGTATCCTTGAGAGGGAGCATAACGCTCCCACGGGTGGACACCTGGGGTCTAGTAAACTATACCAGACCCTGAGGACCAGGTACTACTGGCCGTCCATGGTGGTGGACATCTACAGTTGGGTGGCTGCCTGCACAAGTTGTGCACAGAACCGTCTGATGGAACGGCGGCCTACTACGGCTATGCTATTGTTCCCGGCCAAGGAGCCCTTCGCCGCGTTGGCGATGGACATCCTTGGGCCACTGCCAGTGACCGAGGAGGGCAACCAGTACCTCCTGGTCATCTGTGACCGCTTCACGAAACTTACGCGAGCGATCCCACTGGCAGAGATCACGGCCATGTCGGTCGTGTCAGCCTTCCTAGATCACTGGGTTGCCGCGTATGGCATTCCGGATAGTACACTATCGGACAATGGACCGCAATTTGCGTCTGTACTGTTTCAAGGAGTGCTGGATATGTTGGGGGTTAAGGCAAACTATGCCACCCCCTACCACCCACAAACTAATGGGCAGGTGGAGCGCTTCAACAAAACTATTGTTAGGCAGCTGCGCCATTATGTGAGTGAGCACGTGAAGACGTGGGACCAATACATTTCTATTCTGACCACTGCCTACAATTCGCAGGTTCACTCATCTACCGGGGAAGTACCCCTCGCTTTTGTGACCCCCCGTCGCGTGCGGTCTATTGCCGTGCGGCGGCCGCTCCCAACTAGGGAGGATGGTGGCAGTACGCCCACTCCTACTGAGAGTAAGGCGGAGTTCGCTGCTAGGCTTGAAAACCTCATCCCTAAAGTCAGGGCTGAGATGGACAAAGCACAAAAGCGCTACAAGCGTACCTTTGACAAAAAGGTGCGCAACGCCAAGCATGTCCCCGAGCAGGGTGACTGGGTATTGGTCCACTCACACACCCCAACTGGGGGTAAGTTGGTGTTCCAGACGAAGGGGCCGAACCAGGTCCTTCGTACTGATGGGCGGCGCTTCACCATCGAAAGTGACGATGGGGTCCGCACAGTGAACGGACAGGACGTGGTCAAAGTTGCACCACCGCCTGCAGGCGACCCAGCTTGGGCGCGTGCTTTGAAAACGTGGCGCCTGCCCTCGCTGCCTGCAGCCAAACAGGGCCCGCAGGAGTACGTGTTCGACAAGTTCATCGACCACGGCTGGGATGAGGATACTGACCGCCTCATGTTGAGGGTGCGTTGGTTTGGCTACAAAGCCAAGGATGATACGTGGGAGTATGTGGAGGACCTTCCTGCTGAGAAGGTCCGGGCGTACTGTGCCCGGAACGAGATAGACCCTAACAGCCCTCCCTCAACGTGAGGGAAGGCCGAGCAACAGTGCCAAGAGAGTGCTTCAAGTCGAAGTGGTACGCAGAGTGGCTTTAAACTACAGCCCTAACCCTCACACTCTCACAACAAAGGCAGCTGCCAACTAGGCACGCATGCTAGACTCTCCCACTCCACGGCCCTCGCCCTCACGTGGAGGCGAGCGGCGAGACCCACGCCGATAACGGTCTCCACTCGTTGGAAGGGGCGGCGGCTCCAAGTCGGAACCGTCGCGCCCCTCACGGTCGCGCAAGTGGCGCCGACCGTGGCTACTCTTCTGCCTGGTCTTGCGCGCAAGTTTGCGACGCAGACGCTGGACAAACTCCGTCTCCGACGGGGTAGAGGACTCCGAAACGGAGTAAGACAACTCGTCTTCCGATACGGAAGGAGAGCGCAGCGAGTGTCGGCGACGACGGCGAGGAGGCGAGTATGCCCGACTCGCGCGACGTTTGCCACGCCCAAGTGGGGCTGGCTGGGGCATAATAGCCCCAATGCGAGCCAACTCGGCTGTCATAAACTCCGCCACCGACTCGCAACTCGCGGTCGCCACTGCAGTACGAACGCGCTCCTCAAGTTGAGGAGTCTCGGAACTTTGGAGGGTTGCGGTCGACGCGGCCAACCAGGAAATGGTGCGCACCAACGTGGTGATCATCATCTCTGAGGTTAGAGGCGTGGGCGGTAACACCAACTTGGGGTATACCGTCAGGAGGGTGGCCCCCAAGTTGGGAGACACCGGTGTGGATGACTCCACGGCCACGCTGATCGGGATGTTCCCGTGAGGCTGGAAAGGAACAGGAGGAAGCGGAGGGGCACGCCGAGGTGGCGGTACCCGGGTGTAACTGCGACCCCGACTTGGGGCCCCCGCAGTAGGTTGAGTCATATGGTCATCATATGAGGGCACAGCCATAACTATGGGCTTGTCCGGGGGTGGCGCAGTGTGACGATCCACCCCCGGGGCATACGGGTAGTCCCCGATGCCCAACCCCTCTCGTAGGACCACACGGCCGTCGTGAAGTTCACGAGCGACCCTCACGAACTGGCGAAGTGCGCCATCGTCCTTGGGCCCCCGAGTGGGGCGGCGCAACTTGTGCTCAATGCTCTCCCACTCGATAAACTTGTGGAGGCGGAGCATCTCCTCAAGTAGAGTGAGTTGTCCTGACGAGCACCCCTCAGCAACTAGCTGAGGGGTGAGCTGTTCCAAACCCTGGATGAGCCGGAGGGGGAGATGCCAGAGCATCCCCCGCCGCTGAACACATGACACCCAGGTCGACATGACCTCGAGGAGCCACTGGGTGGCCAACATGGCCCACACCAGATGATCAGGGCCAGCCGTCAACATGACGGAGCCGAAGTGGTCAAGCAACCGTGGCAACAATGCCGGGAACCCGTAGGGGACCTCAACTTGAGGCCACCACTCGGGCTTCTTCGGGTAGTATTGCTCCTTACTGGCAGCAGACTGCTGAGGAAACTCAAGTTGAGCCGAGGTCACCAAGTAGGGACCTCGCCGGAAGTCCTTCTCCATCCGCACATCAAAGTGATGAGTGTGCGGATCGGCCTCGTGAAGGTACGGGGGGCGAGTTGCCACCGCGTCCCAAGTGAAGGTCGGCAAGTCGCCGGGACCCGGGATAGTTCCCCGCGGTCCACCATGGCCTTGGCCCGCTGCACGTCCTCGACCTCCTCGTCGTCCAGGAAGGCAAACTGGTCCGTCCTGAAGCCGGCAGGGAACCCGACCCTACGGGGATACTTCTCCCGTAGGCGGTCCCATACCCGACCC